>OY776668.1:19225566-19825566 GCA_963675795.1 Crossocerus cetratus
GTACTTGGTACTTAAAAAGAGCTTCTTAAACTTGTGAAACAGTAAATGAATAGTTAAGGAGAACCTACCATTTTGCCCACTTTCCTCACCAGGCACCTGGCCAGCTTGTAACAGTTTACTTAATCTCTGTACTTCCTCCAGGGATGAAGCATTAGTGATGGCTTCTCTGATTTTATTTCTATCTTCCACGCTGGTCACTGGAGTCTCCACTGCTAAACCTGAAGTCTGTGCCTTAGCTTTCTTAGCAATCTCCCGAGCCATGTCCTTTCCTCTTTTACTTTTGAAATATGCAACTGCTGCTTCCCTCTCTTTGACCTTGATCTTCCTGAAGTCTAATAGCCTCAATTGGGGAAGTCTGTATATGATGTACTGCCTATATTGAGACTTGGCAGAAACAGGGTTCTGCAAAAGGCACAAGTTTACGAGGCTTTTTAGTGGTACTAGAGGCTCCAGGTCACCCAGCTCTTGGATCATGTTTCCAGTCAACATGAGGGTCTCCAGATTTGGAATGTACTGCTCCAACCCTTCACCGATCCGAACGATACGATTGTTATTAAAGAATAACGTTTTGATTCTCTTCAAAAGTGGAAACCCATCCAACTTTCTTATATCATTGTCGGAGAAGTCAATTGTGTCAAACTGATCCTGAATATTGGAGAAAGAGAAATCAATTTAGCAGCATAATCGTAAAGGATACTTTTTAAAAATCAAGTCAATTTTGTGTTATACCCACCAATGTTGCACCCAAGTTCTCGATTGTGGGTATTTTGTATCCTGCAACAAGAAAAACATTGCGAGCGACGTTAGAAATCCCTCGGGTTATTATCACGAAAGCGGTAAACTCAATCACAAACCTCTCAAGTCCAACTCCCGGTCTCTTACAGGGTTAATATACTGCATGGACTGCTGTATTAAATCCGGTGTTAATTTCACCATTTTAGCTAATACTAGGGGTAAGTTACAGTGGGAAAATATTCGGGTATTGCCGGGAAACACTAGCAATCAACCAAAGACACGAAAACGATGCGTCGCTCTGTTCCTTTAGGTCTTTCGATTCGCTAGTTTTTCCACATCCTTAGCCGGCCTGCTCTCCTACACTCGTACTGCGTATTGTATACAAATTGCGGCGCACAAAGGTAAACATAAGCGGAAATCGCGCGAATGCCGCCTTAGAGGTTAAAGAAGCACATCGAAGCGTTTTAGCTGGGTCAGTTGGGTTAGGTCTACCTGGACGTGTCACGTGACGCTTTACTTTAGTCTTCTGTTTACAGTTCAAGCGCAAAAGAAAAAACTTCCCATTCTACAGGAAGTCGGTGGTCGGGAGATGGGCACTGCGCCGTATCGAGATTTCGGTGATTTTACACAGGAATTCGAGAAAACATGGCCCGCATGTGCGACTGAATGACCTCTGACCTACTAATTCGGCAAAGTTGGGAATCAGGCCGAATTGTAATTAGTTGGAACTTCAAGCTTTGGTAGTTGTTTCACATACAGTGATTCATATATTATTTATTATTCCAAATTGGCGATTTAAATAACCTTTTGTGGCGGTCACATATTACATACGCACCATTCGCACATGTACATACTTTATTTACATTGGTATGAAAAAATAGGATGTAGAGTACATCGATATATCTCCCTTACTAAAGACTATGACTGGCTACACTCTGTTTCTCAAAATAGTGTAATACGAAGCAGCGGTGTATTAAATTCCCAACTTGAGAAATGGACAAGACTTTGTAATGAGTGATATACACATGTTTGCTGGGAACTTAGAGTATAATAATCAATAAAATCTGTGTTATAATGGAAATCCTCTGGTGATTCCAAATGATTACTGCTCTTTTGAATAATTTAAAATGAGAAATCTACGTTTTTAGACCTCTATGCTTTCTTTTTATCCTTGCATACGGACCTATCTCCGGATCCATCACAAAGTCATACAAGACACTTACCCAAGAGTGGTGTTGCGGTAGATTATCATAGAATTCTGGGGCTATTCGCTTTACCTAGTGGGAGGTGGACATGTGTAATAAAGAATTTTATACTTTCTTGTCAGTTTTCAATGTTACATCAGGTATGCTTACCACTGGGAGTCTAGACCCAGGCACTGCAGGGAAATCGTGATGTTCATTATGGTAACCAACATTGAAAGTAATGAAGTTTAAAGGTCCGTAATAGCTGTACGTCTCGAATCCTTTTTTGTACATATAATGCTCCGAAATGAAGTGACCTGCTACTGGATGCAGGCCCATTGCCATGAACGAGCCACACATCAGATAAACCAATACTTTTCCACCTATATCAAATAAGAATGGTAAGAGTACAAAGTAGAAAGATACTGGCTATATTCATGCTCCTCAAGAAAGTGCATTACCAAAGAAATACCATAGCAGCCCATCAAAACTCAGTTGTATAACTAAATTTATGTATTCCATTGTAGATGGCGGCTTAGGGTAAGTTATGAGCGGCCTAAACGCATAGAAAAATGGTTGCAAACATATCCAGAAGAATTTGCCGACTGTTGTGCAGAATAATTTGGCTTCCAATAGTGTCGGCAAATCAGTGTCCAGTTTTTCATCCCCTTGGTACTATATCAAACAATAATGCACTTGCTTCATCAGGCAATCAATATCAAACACCATGACTCTTAACAGCTCTTGATCTCTCACTTACACGGTGGTGTTCTAGGTGATACTTTTTAAAACTGATAGACACTGGAATACCTATTGGTAAATTAGCAAAGAATCCAAATAATCTATTGGCCATGGGTCTGCAATGGCCGAAGGCAAGGTTGTGCGATATTTCGTGAATAGCTGTGGAACAAACATAGAAATGTGAAATAATCAGAGTAAGATATCAGAATGAAGTTGTTAGACTCGAAACACAGGCTATTATTACCGAGCATAAGTGAATGATTGATTACACCACCGAAGCAATAAGCAACTAGGAACAGAGTGGGATAACTCAAGTCTTTGATTAGGAACAACGAAAGAATCTGCGTCAAAACCATTCCAGTCACCACCCACTTGAAGTTGGGATCATAGCCGAACAACTGCTTGATCTCCGGATGTTTCTCTGAAAGTAAACATCACAGTGTTGTCAACAACATACAATCAACCGAGCTTAGAGTAATTACGAGTAAACCAAAGTGACTCATTCTCCTGTATTGACAGAAATCTCACCTAGGATCATTTTACGTCGCGTTGCGTGTGGCTCTTCGGTATAGACCCACTCAAAATCGCTCCTCGAAACACGTTGGCCCATCTTTCTCGCGGTAGGTACGAAAGGAATAATTGAAATCTCAGTCACGTCTCCTAGACGAATATGTGCGTACTGTGCGACTTTCTCTCAAAACCGACTAGTTTTCGACTCAAGTCCTTCACCTTTTGCTATCCTCTCCGACTCTCCTCCACCCGCCGACTCATTGGTCACGAGCCGTCAACTTTCTCAGGCTATACCTTTAATAACTATAATTCGAACGCCTGGACACACCGGCTAACCGGAAGCCTCACCGGATTCTTCGCTCCTTTCCAGGGCATTCGACTTCCTTAGACATCTACCAAGGCCGGGGTCAGCTCGAACCGCGAGGGTGTGGCACGCATTGTCACTCTACCAGAACGCGTGGAGTAGTGCGAAAATTGATAGATAATTTATATAGTGCGCTGTACAAAAATCGCCGACAAGTGGATGAAGTGGACGGCTATCAGGCCATCAGACGTCAGACGTCCAGCGAACCCTGGAGCAGACAATCGGAACTTAGATCGAGAACTCGAACTCATCCTGAAGTTATGCTTCCGGCTTTCGCCGCAGTCGAGAATCGAGATGGTGGCGCTACGAGCGGCCACCCCGCATGCCCCACTGTGCCCCACCACACCCCGCACCCTGCCATATCCGCAAAAGAATAACGTTGTTACGGCATGAACCGCTTGGGAAAGGCTGTCAGATTCTGTTGTGAATAACTGTCGGTGAACTGCTGGCCGACTCGATGTAACAAAGTCCGCTCGAGCACGCGGTGACCAGGTCATCCTGTAGATCGACGATGAAACTCCGAATTGGGATTGCGGCGTATCCGTAGCAGCTCCGAAACAGCGGGATATAACCTCCGGACTGCGATACGCTTGGACGACACGACTCTTGCCAGGAAGATGAGTTCACCGGACGATTGTTCCAGGTAGGTTTCGGAGAGGTTTGCGCGCGATTCAGGGTGTTGGTAATAATCGCATGATTTCATCTCGATGTTCTGTCAGTCGCGACTGCTGTAGTTCGTCATCGTCATTGCGCTTGTCGTTGCAACTTGCTGTCTTTAATGAAACATTCTCTTGATAGCAATGAGGGGCCCAGGGAAGATGTTGTGGACAATGTCAAATTCCTATCGAGCGCTTTGTGCACACCGGTCACAGTAGTGTTAACCAGACTCAGCGAGAATGAAATTGGGGGACAGCGCACTAAGATGAAGCGCAAGTGGAGACAGGGTCTTGTGTACCGGAAACGATACTCCAAGAATGTCGAGAAGAAAGCAACTGCAGTGAAGGTTCCGGAAGCTTCCGGGAGGAAGGAGAGGAGGACGGATGTTGGAGAGCGAGAAAAGCTTTATAGAAAGACTGATGGTAATAAAGAGAAGCCAAGTACGGAAGAGCTCAAGACTGGTGCATTGGTTGGTGGGGATGCTGGGCGAAGATTAAAAAAGCGGAAGAATATAGAGACTGTTGATAAGAAACTAAACATTCTACCTCGTAAGAGACTGAAGCGCTTGTCTGATGCAAGGAGGTTGAAGGAAGACACGGCGAACAATGTTGAGATAAGCACTGAATATAGAAAAGAAGACTGTATAAAACATATATTAAGTAATTCCAAACAATTACAAGTTTCCTTGACAAAATTGGAGAACATTAAGGATGATGAACAAGTAGATATTTGGAGGTCCAAATTATTAAGAACAAAGAGTCCAGCCTCTAGTTCTGTGATAGAAACAGAGAACAACAGGCGACTTTCTGATGCTTTAGGCTGTGTTGCTCTGCATTTAAATGACATTTATCCAAACAAGAAAACACATCAAACAGATTCTCCTGACCAATCCTCTGAAGAACATAAAACTAATTCCAGTCGACCATCCAGGCTTAGAGAAGTGAGAAAGAAGTCGTCAAAGGTTCACGGCACACTTAGAACCTCTGCGCGGCTGTCGCTTAAACTTTTGAAGGATCCACAGATAGCTTTGACACAATTAGGTGGTGGACAGGAACTTTCTCCAAAGTCGTCTTTAGTTACTAATACTGAATCTGAGAGTACAGAAGATCCGTCAAATCTTCAATTGGAAACACAACGAATATCTCGGAATGAAGAAGATGATCAGGATTTGATCGATGAAATTACATTATTAACCAATGCTGCCCAGGACAATAAAGAGTCCACCGCTGATCCTGGTAAAGCACTAAGCGTGCATTCAGCCGACGCTTCACCGAGGTCTTCGCCTATTTTGGGAAAATCTACAGCCAGACAGCTATTCAAATCAAAATCGAACTTGCAAAATATACAAAGCACTGTTGGCGAAACAATTGGCGAAGAATCGAGCGGTGGCATCAAAAGTGGAAGTACTAGACTGAAATCACCCGCAAAACCAAGCCGAAAGTCTTCTAAAACTACATCTGTTTCCGCAGAAGACGATAATGAAAAATCGGAAGATGTTGCTAGAGAATCCAGATTACATGAAAGTCCAGATGGTCCTTCAAGTAGAGTTCCAGTGAGATCAAAAAGTAGAGCCGCGGGTCGCGCGTCGAAGAAGATCTGGCCAAAAAGGGAATATGTGACGCGTTCTCTAAGCAGAATGGAGCGTCACTCACCCGGCAGAGGCTTGTCTTATTCTCCAAGCCCAGATGTGTGGATTGACTCGAGCAAAACGGCTCGTGCTCCGAAGAAATCAGCTCCCAGCCCTAGATCTCCGCTGAAACGTACTTCTAGTGGTGCCGTCGCTGATACTTCGAAGATAGCCGAAACCCGATCTTCAGATAAGGAATCGTCTCCAACTTCGAGTAGCGTCATATCCGTCGGTGTTGACGATCCAGCAGTAAATAAAAGCCCGGAGAATTCTCCAAGCGCGTCTCCTGTCCGTTCCACTGAGAATAATTTAATTACTTCATCAATTGAAGAAACCAGAGTTTCACCTAGCAAATTGGCGACAAGGTCGCTAGCTCGTCCTTCAATCCACAGTCCAAGTCGTCCACCGAGAACGCCGAGTTTCGTTTCGCCAAAGTCACCGATCAAGAGTTCTGTAACTCAGACGCACACATCTAATCTCAGCAAACAGCAAGAACCTGAAAAGACAACGTCTGACCCAGAAATTATCACAACCACCGGCACGAGTGAAGTTGAAGAGGCTCCTGCAGCAGTGGAGCCGGAGAAAGAATCTAATTTGATGTTAAGCGAAGATGAAGAGTCGATCCAACTGATCATCGACGACGATTCCACCAAAGGAGTCCCCAATTCAACATTAACCGCAGTGGCATTACCCAGCAGCAGTAGCGAACCCTCTACCGATCAGGACCAAGTTGTACCAATGCAAAAACCTGCTATACTATTTTCTCGAGCAAACACTGAGTCAAACAAGCCCGACGAGCATCAAGCCGGTGAAAATGGAGCCGACATCAAAAGAGCCACAAGTGTAGCACTAGCTCAACAATCTTCAATTTCGGATGTACTGAACAAGAAACAGAAGTCGGCAACACCGAATCTCTTACCCACCAGACGGAAGAAGTTGGCGGGCAGAGTGTCTCTGGGAAGAACGAAACCGGAGAAATTAAAGTCCAGATCAAAATCGAGGGGTACTCCAACATCTAAGTGCATCATATGCGATTCGGAGTATAAAACATACGAGCTCCTTCAAGAACACTTAAGAACTCATTCAAGAAGGCAAAGCCCATCCGCATCAGGTATTTTGCCGACTGATCCTTCTTCAGATTCAATGCCCGACGCTAATAAGCGTGAACAAACGTTTCAGGATATTGGAGCAGCACCTTCAACGTGCTCCAAAACAGCGTGCTCGGTCGCCTCATCTTCAAAAAGTAATCAAGAAACGAGGCCTCCAAGTACAGAAGTGACAGAGTGTGCCTATGAAACTTCTGACGTAACTTGCACGACTTCTACTCAGTCGCATCCTGACCCGAAAAAGCCAGAAAAATCTCCATTCTCAAAGTCAGTCAAAAGTAAAGAGAAGAGGTACAAATGCAGCAACTCTTCGAATGCCTGCAGCGTTTGTTGTCAAAAGTTCGAATCGAAAGATAAATTGGCTGGGCACATATTCGTGCATACAGAAGAAGAGCTTCAAAAGGCATACGAATTTGCGCGGGCAGCAAAAGATCCGGATAAACAGATTGAATCAGTTCGGATCACCCTGGAAGAATCGAGTCTGCACGACAACGTGGAAAGTAATACCAGTTCAACGACTGTTGGCCCTTCAAACATTGAAGTGCACGACCTCGATACGATACCTGAAACTACTCCAGTGGCTCAAAGTCGCTCGGACGACGGACGAAAGCGCGAAGAAGCGAGGACCAATTCAGAGAAGCAAAAGCAGGCTCGACAGGAAAACTTGACTCTCACCCCATCTGGAAGAGCAGCAGCTGCACGTAATACAGCAACTCCTTCGAAAGGGAAGCAATCTGAAAGGACAGACGTTGAGATAGAAGTAATCACTCTCGAAGATCCGGAGAGTCAAAACGTTACCACCGAAAATAATCAGCCGATGAGAACTGCCACGGATGAGAACAGTGAGCGCGACACGATAGTCGGGATCGCAAAACCGATCACCGTTTGTGAATGTCACAGGAACGACGTGACATACGGAAACTACTTAAGAATCGAAGTATCCCTGCTCTGTCATTCGTGCCGGACAGTTTATCGAAGCATGGAATGTTTCGAGGTGCATTATCGCTCACCGCAAAACGCGGAATGTAACAAGAATCGGTTGCATGGTAGATCGCCAAAACTATTCTGCACCAATTGCGGTATGATATTCAGTTCTATCCAAGATGTACGGCAACACCTGGAAGTACATGCCCGATACAACACAAATGTTTCGACCGACTTTCGGTGTAATCTTTGTAAAGTGATATTCGTAGGAATAGGATCGCTCTTCTACATTCATTGGTCGAATCACTTGAAGAATCCGCTATACATAGCCAGCAAACTGTCCTTCCCGAAGAACTCGGTACTAGCGCCAAGAAATAAACCCGTCAAGCCAAAGGACGGATCGAGCCTTGACGAGTATCTGTATGTAGCCGAGCATATTTGCGATAATTGCAAAAAGCCCCATAGTACTGCAGCCGATCTCGAGACACATCAGGAAACTTGTAAACAGGAGACAAGCAAGACGGCTTCAAAAAAAGCGGTAGCAAATCGCAACAATAACATAAAAGTGCAGCCGAAGATTCGACTTGTGTGCGGTATTTGTGATCAGATATTCCAGAACAAGGTTCTCTTCGAAAAACACGCTGAACTCAAGCATAAACGACATACCGAGCCACAATACATTTGCGTTGCACTGACCACCATGAGCACAGTATTCTCGTGCAGCGCTTGCACGAAGATGTACGGTAAATTGGAGGATCTCGAAACCCACTGGAAGACACACGACACCAAACAAGAGCGTTACATGTGCAAAAACTGCGACAAGCTTTACAACTCCTTGGAATCGTTCGTCGAGCACGCTAAGGAATACATATCGGACCAAAGCAACAGCGAGGTGTCGTGTAAGGTGATCTACCAGGAATCCGAATTCATCTGCAAACGCTGCAAGCTCGGATTCGACAGCAAAGTGACGATGAACAAGCACTTCGAGATGCACGGTGTGAGCTTAGCGTGGCGAAGCGCCGAGATAACTCGGCAACAACCGACCGACTTGCGAATGGGGGAAAGTCGCGCGGTAGACCCACTACAGGTACCAGAAAATCCCACTGAGAAGACGATCGAGAGCGAGCGCGTGAACAGTGTAGTTGCTGGAAAGCAAATGCAGGTGGAGCAGGAACGAGCGCCTTCAGCGAGGAGTGATAAACAAGTTTCTGATAGGAGCGAAGAGCCTTCCAATTACGGACAAGAGGAGGCAGAAGCTTCGGAAGGTGAGTTGGTGATAGATTATCGAGAGATGACAGAAAGCGATCGATTACAGAAAACACGCGAAAAACCCACCCCCTCGTCAACACCTGAGACCTTCAATACACCACCAACGACCACAGGAGCAACTGAAGACCTGGACAAGGATTGCACTGCCATTGCGCCTACCGACGAGGCCAGCAATCCTGCCAATTGCGCGGAGAAACTGCCGTCCCATAATGCCGAGCCGCCCAGAAAAGGTTTCCTGCGCGTGAAGACGTTGGCGGAATTGACCCAGGACAATATCAAAACACCGGATCAATGTTTTATTTGCAATACAGTTCTAAGCAGCAGCGATGAGTTAGTAAGCCATATTCTTGCCACACACGCAAACATCTCTGCTGCGCAAATTGCGATGAACCGATCAGTAGGGCAGGGTTCTCTGCCAAACACGTCCCAGCCACCTGAACCAAGGCAAAATATTGCCAGCACTACAACAATCCGACAGATCCACGCGGAATTACCCAATACAACTGAACCCCAATCAATGCTCTTAATCAACGGGAGTATAATAGCGCTTGGGGTACAGGCAAACCCGACTGCGACAGCCCAGCAACAAAAGCCAACGTGGCACACGAGTGAGGATCGACCTAAGCTTGCCAACATTGCCCCGAAACCGGTGTCCGGCTACCACAAGAATCTTCCAGCCTGTCCTTCGACACGGCCGCTCTCGTCGGCGACGCAACGTGCTCCTCCTCGCAATCCTCGCGTGGTCGCTTTCCGGCCGAAAGACAGGACCAGTAACTCGCCAATCTTAAGGATACCGCAACCCGCGGCAACCGGGCAACCCCAACAGTCATATCGTACGACAATATACCCGCAGAGTCAGCAACGATTAGTTTCAAACCAGTCAACGTCCAGTGCCAGCAATCTAGTGTTAACATCTAAGCAGAGTATTCCAAGTACAGCAATACAACTAGCGGATGGGTACAGTTGTAAGATTTGCCCTCAATTCAAGGGGGCCTCCGTGGCCGACTATCTTTTACACGAATTATCGGAAGAGCACGAGGCTCGCAAGAGACCACCCGCTCCGCAAACTGCCACTGTGCAGAATCAACCGTACAACAATTACCAGCAGCTAGTGGGAGTTCCTACTGCGAGTGTACAAACGGCAACTATAAATTCAGGAACTGTCATACAGAACCACCAGCCGCAGGAACAACTGCAACTATACACGACGGAAGTCTACGGCGAGCCACTGACGTACACACCAGTGGCAACGAATCAAATAATTGACTATACAGTACCCAGCAATGCATTCGTCAATGCTACCAGCATATCGCAAGCTGCGCCTTTGAATACTCAGATACTGATAGCTACGCCCAGTCCGAGAACCGTTTACCAACCACTTATTTTCAATAATTCGTCCGGCATGGCTGTTATGAATAATGGCACGTGCTATTTCTGCGCAGCTCCCTTCGCTAGTGACAACATATTGCGCATGCACATAAACGTCAAGCACCCTTACGCGTGCATACTGTGCAGAAAAGACTTCACCAGTCCCCAAGAATTGCAGGCGCATAAAATCTGCCACCGCCTAACTTGGGGCTGAAGGAGAATTCAGCCTCGCAACTAGAAATTAGTTGCAATCGTTATTACAGAATATAATATAGTATTATACGAAGTTATGAATTGCGCTGTATTTTATTACGATAGCTTTCCGCCAACGAAATTAAATTTCCCACTGTAACCGAGAATTGCAGGAGGGCTTGATATGATGATTTTGTACATATATGTAAGATACACGTTAAACGTAATTTTAATGGGAGGTGGTGTAAAGTTGACGCGTCAACTACACTTTAAAGAGTAAGAACTCTTTTTCTACAAGAATGTACCCATTTTTTATTTAACGTAAGCAAACGAACAGTACATCCCCATCCCGACACATTTTGCAAATGTGGATCGTCTGAGTAGTATAACACACGAACCAATCAAAAGAGCAGAATGTTTCTGTATGGGTTGATATATTAAGGATGAAATAAATACGCAGTTATGCGGAGTTTTCGCTGAGATCTTGAAAATGCGAATGAATCTCGCACAGTATTTTCCATTTAGTTAGTCGAAATAATAATAACATCTTTTTACTTGTGTTCGTATTAGTATAAGTAGATGGATTGGTATGCATATGCAGTTGCATACAAGATTGAACTGAACGGATACTTGAACACATACTACCGCTTCAATAAACAATCATTTTTGCTATAAAACTTATCTTATTCATTACTCGAGAGATGTAAAAGTGACGCGGATTTAATCGACAGATACAATTCGAGGGGAATTAATAACTGTGGTCTGGCAAATATTTTTGTATGCGAACCAAGGAGAAGCTGCCTGTCGCTTCTGCAAGAAATCGGCAGGAACTCACACAATTATTACGCCCAGGAATCTCTCGCCAACGTGAGAATAGTTTACGACAAAAGCACGAAGGTAGACATTGATCTCGTAATCAAAAGCGGAACAAAAGATTGTATGCAAATAAAGACTATTCCCATGACAGATGTTTGTATCCTTTATTCGGCACTTTGAGCGATTGCGTACGTCTTTGTTTATTTATGCACGAATCGCCATTTCGCACTTGGTAAGTGAAATAAGTTACAATTGCCTGGCGACCGTCGCGAGCGGTGGACAATCATCCCCGCCGATCCTAAACTAATTAAAGAACAACACGCGGCTCGACAGCCTCGATTCGCCGGTTACGACGATCGTATCGTCAACGAAACAGTTGCGGCGCGCAACTCGTAATTGCGAATGATTAAAACTCACTTTCCTATCATTATATACAATAAGTAAAAGGTATGCCCGAGCATCGAGCGTCGATTCTGCGGATGCTTTCGGCGAAAGTAACGCTGGCGAAAAAGCTCGATACCGCAAACTATATAATTACATCATACACGAACCGCGAACCAATAGTCATCGACGATCCAACCAGCTAGCTTATCAATCGACGAATTGGCATACCTAGACTACTAATCTCGATGGTGAGCAGGTAATTTGTGCACTTATACTGCCAGAGGTCTTACACATAGTGCGGTACACGTATATAAACTGATAATGACCAGCACGCTTATTACGAATAAAAGGTAGCTATCTCGGTTGGATGATGGTGTGTGCTATACAGTTTCACGATTTGCCAGAGAGAGCGGAAAGCCCTCGCGGATAAGTAGTCAAGCCCCCACGAAGGTAAGGCGGAAACGCGGCTAAGTAGTATAAGTGCTCAGACATCCCGTGCTGATATCGGGCGAACCTAACGAACGAACCAAGTACTCCGAATGCGCATCCGGATCTCTACACCAGCCGCCGCGTCCTCGCGCTTATTTATCACCTAAGTAGCGTTCAGTTAAACCTACACTTTGGCACGTAATTCACGTAACACAATTCGGGATTGTGTCCTCATAGACGGTAACGAAAAACCTCCTCGTACGAAACTAATAACTCCTAAGTAATACACTCGCGTACGACGGCACGCGTGTCGCCAATGGTAGACTGCCTATATATATCCTCTACATATTACTATACATTTGTAAATCGACAGAAAAGCCCGTCGGCGGATTGTGCAGGTAAAATTTGGCCGGTAGTAAAATATACAGGTATCCTGGACAATTGCGTCGAAAGTTGAGTAACAAAGTGTTTTCCTGTCGCGTGGAAAACTTGTGGTTTCGCCCGGTGCGACCGAAAGAAAAGCTCGCTTCCTGTATAATAGTGGGTCGTCGGATTAGAGGACAGACACACGGTGCGCTCGTAAAAGACTAGAGAAATCATCTTACCTTAATCGCTTAAAGGTGTGTGTTCGCTATGAAAGGGCCGAAGCCCTTCGCGGCACTTTGCCCGGAGACTCGATCGCTAGCCCTCGAGTCTCTCCCTTCGTTAATGCTAGTAATACTGATATAGGTCTTTGACGTTCGATTTCGCACTTATACTCGGTACATCGTGCTCCTCTATACTTAATGGTCTTATCTACCCGGCGGTCGCCGCCCGGCACTCCGACAACCCGCGAGACACTCGGGACAAGAGAAAGAAGAATGGAAGAGGGGCCGAGCTAAAAACCGTTCCAGCCGAGTCGCGCGCGACTCTCCGCTTAGCGCCGAGTGCGAGCGATCCAAAGCAATCTGCATTATTGTCTACTGAGTGTTCGTCGGAGTGTGCGTTTACTCTTCTCCTCGAAGAGTATCCATGCCAGTTCCCGGATCGGCGACCAGCCAGACTGCGCCTGGGTACAATACAATATAACTACCATTACGGTAATGCCTAGAGAACTAACGTGTTGTCGGTGGAAAAATATTGTGTTTTTGTCATTCCGATTATCATATATCTGCGCGTAATACACTGGACGTATTATATCCGGCAGCCTCACCCTTGCCCCGCCAGTACGAAAAAATACACCTTGAGCGGTAGAACTCTCGAATCCCAGCCCCCGAGTGCCCGTGCGCCAGGAGGCGACGTCCTGGCCGACACACATCGCTCGGCGAGCCTCGGTATTGCTATCGTACTTTATAAACACTGGGTCCTCCTCGCCACCGGACACAAGGGGGGGATTGTTCTTCGCGCATCGGCCGCTAGAGCGGCGCCAGCGAGCACGTGTCTCACTCTATTTCTCACCGCATTTCCTTACGCTCCCCAGCGCACCATTCCTTTCGGCTAACTACGTGTGAGTATCCTACGAGAGGCTAATACTTATCGGAGAACGTGTACTGTCTATATGTATACTTGTGCAGGTTGTCATTCGGATTTCGGAAGAGGAGAAGACGTCTTCCCTTCGCGCAGCACTCGAGGCCCCAATCGCCGGAACATCGCCCGCCTCGCTTTAGATTTTAGAACATGGCGTCAGGTTCACAAGGTTCGCGATTTGTACAAAAAGGTCATTACTTTCGAAGCTAGTCATTGGTTCCATTTCGAGTCAGTCTGAAAGGGGGCTGCGCTAGCGGCTGGACTAAAGTGACGAGCCTTCTCTAACTACTTGTCGATTATACTTGCGAGCGGCTGTAAATTATTGCGTAATCGCGCGAGGGCGAGAATAGCGCTAGTAATACTGCGGATACCTAGTGCGAGCGCTCTCCTGTCCCCCGTCGCTGGGGGGAGAGACGCTCGCTTTAATACTACTTAATTCCTACCATGGACGTGGTGCAGTTAAGATGACTCGCCGAGCGAGTGCCTTTTTATAAAACCGTGCGGCGTTCGCCCGGCGAGCTTCAACGTGTAAATCTTCAATAGAACGACATACGTCTAGCTATACAGTGTATATCTTATAAAGTTGAGCTTGCGGAGTTGACTTGGTGCGGGGACGCTTCCTCGGCGTCCCCGCGGTATTCTACCGACTCGGGCGATCGCACTTCTCCGCCTCCCCGTAGAAGGCGTGCTTGTTGTGCGGCTGACGGGAGATCGCGTTCTCCCGCGGGATGGGGAATTCGTTGCTAGAAAGAGAGAGAGTCTCGATACAGTCGAAAAGAGGACTGGGAGGTCGGCAGTGAGCAGCGTTGTACAGTGGAGATATATCGAGCTCGAGGCGAAGTACGATTGTCCGTGAGATTGAGAGAGAGAGATTGTGAGGGAGCCTGGATCTCCTTAGAACCTGCTGATCGCTTCGTCGTCGGTTACAAAATAATTGGAATTCTTAATCGCCGAGCTGTACATGCTGTATGTCGGACTACAGACTACCAGGCCGCCGGTGCAGCCGCCGAGCTCCTTCTCGGTGGTGACGGAGGAGTGGCGCGCGATCGTCGCCGTCCTCTTGTTGTCCCGCTTCACCAGAGTCATGCGACAGTCCTCCGGGCGTAGCGGCATCGAGGGGTAGGTTGGCTGCCTGGCCAGAGTAGTTAATGCCCGGTCCCCCGTGTCGTTGAAGCTGCGCAAACGTTTGGACATCAAATCGGAGGGGGAGGATTCTTCGCAGACGTACTGTTAGTCCGTAAGTGTATAGCTAGGTGACTACTACTGAGTTCTAGTGGTGGGAGATAGATACCTGTGATGCCTGACTATGCCTCTTTTAATCCTACAGTGCTCGTTCCCGACCTGGCCCTCGAGCGCGGTGCCGTGGGTCTTGCAGGCTTCGATACCGATCGGCACCGGAGATAGAGATCCTGGGCCGTAGGAGCCGCTGCTCTGTCTCCTGTCCAAAATGTGAACGAGCTCCACCGACGGTGTCGGCGAGAACGTGCCCTGAACACGTTTACATGCAATTCTCCCTTTAGCTCGCTCTCAAGGTGTACATAGAAACGTGTGTAGAAAGTGGTTTATGAAATAAAAAGGAGCGGGACGAAGGATAAAATAAAGAAACCAAGGTGAAAAAAGGGCGTTAGAAATATTTAATATTTAATAAAAGAAATGATACAAACTCAAACATAAATCAACAGAAATACGTAAAGAGAAGAATTGTGGATGACGTGAAACGGCGAATGTTCACAAAGACGTCGCGTTCGTCTGGCTCACCTGTAATGACGGCCGCCGCAAAGTGCCGCCCTCCATCCCGACTAACTTAACACCTTTCACATTCTTCTTAGCACCGATCGTAGTGAGCATACTGTCCGGCGCGCTCTGGAACTCCATCGAACACTTGTCCACCATCGGGATCCTCTCGTTCTCCCTGGCGCACCGCTCGCTAGTCACCGAACTCTCACAATTCATCTTGGGGTACTGGGCGATCGGAGCGGCGATCGTCGAGATGGAGTTGGTCGAGTTGATGGGTATCGCCGGGATGCCGGGGTTTATGTTGTTCGAATTAAGGTGCGGGCGCTCGGTGGGTAGCATCACTGGACCCATCGAACCCCTGAGGTTCCTCACGCCGAGGATCTGACCCCGGCAGCCTTCGCTACTTTGCACCGAGCCATACTGATTGGGCGTTGGGGTATGTCTGCCGCTTATGGTAGAGGTGTGCATGGAATTACGAAGACTTTGGAGATGCTGGATATTCTGATTGGTCTTCTGGCCGATGCATCCGATATTGTTCGCCTTGGAGGCGTCCTTGTAAGGGTCCGGGACCATCGTGCCGTCCACTCGGTCGGCAATGTCCTCCAAGGAGTTGGTGATGGTCCTGTCGCCGTCGTTGCTGGCCATGCCCATTCCATCGCAAGAATCGATGCCCGATGTTGATTTCTAAAATCCACCGAATTCGCTTTTGATTGAGAAAGATGGGAATTTATTGGACTACTCACATTGACGGAAGAGGAGTCCATAAGCGCGGCCCCCGAATTGCTCTGCACGACGCCCGACTGGTCCTTCGACTTGGTCGGCGAGTAGACGCTCAGGACGTCGCAACATCGAGGAAAGTAACCCTTCCCCAGGAGGTTCCTCGTGAAGAAGCTCGTGATGATCTGCGTGAAGAGTGCGGCGAGCATGGCGCCCGTGCGGAATGGGAACTTTTGCACTTGGCTCTCGTGGTCGTAAAGGGGGTATTCGATTAAAGGTGGTATACCCAGGCCCTTTTCTCCACCTGAAAGTCCCGCTCACACGTGAATGCGGATATCAATAAGACGCTCCGTGAAAAAGCATCCCGTTATTGGCCTACCAGCAATTCGCAGGCAAACCGCCACGAAGTATCCCGCCAGGCATCCGTACGCGTCGACCAGAGACGGCCAGTGGATGACAGTGAGTAGTTGCGGGAAGAGTATCACGTAAACGAGGTCGGAACACAAATATCTGTAAAGTATACCCAACCAATCCGATCGATAAGTCGTCTTAAAAGAAACAATTATATCCAACAGAGGAAATAAACTTACGACAAGTAATAAACGCTATCTACTGTGAGAGCAATCGCCGTGGAGAGGATGGAAACGACGATGACAGAGATTCGCAGGATCCAATTCAATTCCCTCTCGGACGCCTGAAAGCCGAGTAATACCCCCAGTGTTAATCATCCCTTCTGCCAGCCACTCATTGGCTCTCTCACCTTTGGCCTGAGCGTGAGCCTGTAAACATTCCGCGTGAACATGGAGCTGCTCGCCAGGATGCTCGAGTCGGCAGAGGACATTACGGCGGCGGAGATTGCACCGAGGCCTGCGGGTCATTTGCGAACTGTACTCCCCGAAGCGTCGAGTATCGAGTATCTAGTGCTAATTCCTGGAGGGCTTCACTCACCGACGAAGGAGACCCATTGAGGCGTGAGGTACCTGAGGACCATGGGCAGCGCGGCACTCCCGTCCTCCAGCATGTTGGTCATGTTGAGGCCCTCGACGAGCGACCAATCGGTCGAACGGGCGACTAGACCTATCAGTGCCGAGGGCATCGCTAGAATCAAGCAGCCGAACATCGATGCAACCGAGAGGGTCGTCGCCACAGTTGTACTTCGGATACTCAGGATCCTTTGGAAGTATCCCTGAAATTTTGCACGATTTCTACAATCAGACACTCTGCTCAAAGACACGTGTGCCTTCTATTGTATGTAAGTAGGCTGTCGCGCTTGAATGCATCTCGAGTGACACGATTGATTACCTGCCAGGGTATCCCGCCGAACATCACCACCAGCATCACGTCCACCCACTCGCCGAGGTCCTCGTTCTTTATTTCGCCGAGCCACTCGCCCGAGGCTAATTGTTTCTCGAGCGAGACCGCCGGGTGGAAAACGGAGAAAGGAGCGGCGATCCCGAGGCCCAGCATGATGCAGGCCAGTTGCAGGACGTCGGTGCAGGCCACCGAGTACAACCCGCCGACAACGGTGTACCTGCCGGACAAACCCACATCATTCCACTTCGAGAGTCATAAAAGTCATAATAGAAAAATCATCTGGATTTGGGCATCGAGTGTGTGCAACTGCGGGCGACACGTGCTCGCAGAAAATAGCCGGTCAACAATGTACTTGCGAAGCGTGTCACTCACATGGCTGCCAAGAGTGCAGAGGCGCAGACACTTATATTGGGATCGACACCGGCGACCACGGCTAACGAGCTACCCAGTGCTCGTAGAACGGCGGCGCACCAAAACAAATCGCCGAAAAGTGCCGGGAGGAAAAGTAGGCCGCCCACACTGGCGCCGTATCGTTCCTGAAAGGGATCGAGCATCGTCACGTACTCGGCCCTCCTCATCGGCCGCACGAACAACGCCGCCCCTGCAACACGATGCCCCTCGATCATTCCTCCCGTCCTCCTTCAGGGCCGCGCTCTCCGGACCTTTCTTTTATGTAATAACCCGCCGCGGCAGTGCCCGCTATTTTTATTGGCTTCCGCCTTTTCACCGACATAGTGTAAGCGACGTATAAACATCCATTTACATAACGCGTCGTGGAGCATCGCTTTTTTTACCCTGGGTGTATACATGTACGTACAGGGTGACTCATGTGCCTTTCAATCGCTAATGATGGATATGAGCCGTTGGGAATCTAATGATTAGACTGTGTTCAGTAATTTTAATGCAAAGGGTCTTTCCCACGCGATGAAATCTGTTTATAATATCAAATTGTAGTAATAATGGAAACAAGTGGAACAAGTGCGGGGGGATGATTAAAAGGCAAATGACTCGTCCTGTACACTGCGCGCTAATTAAAGCCGCAAGGTAAATGATGAGGGTAGAAAAAGGAAGACGGGCATGTAAACGGCGAGTCGGGCACTGGCCGGGGGCTGGGGAATGGAAAATCGATGGGGTTGCATCTCCGACTCTCCGATAGCCACGGGCGGAGAGTGCGTCGATCTTGACTAGCTCTAGCGCGATGAAAGGGTTAAGGCTAGATCGGGCATAAGTGCGCCACGAAATGTCTTTGGCTTACGTACCGAATAGTAGACTGAGGCTGTAGCCGATCGGCACTTGACACCAGGCCAATCCATTTGTAAACATAGCCTCGGCCGTCCCGTTCACAAAGGCGCCGCCGACCCATGTAGCTTTGTGCAGAAATCAGATGCTCGTTATTAACTTGGTACTTGGGGTTATTGGTAAAGAAAAACATTGTTCATAAGAATCTCATTAAATTCGCGTACAATCTTTACAGAGGCGAAATTTTAATTTGTTTAAAACTTGCTAATTTCAAAGTCGATGCGGTCAAGTCTAATGAAATTTGTTCACTACTTGCAAAACCGTGTAAAGATTAAATAGAATCTTATAAAAAGTGTTTTCTTCACCAATTACCTTAAACAAATGGGTTGGATATGCCGCGGGGAGTTGTTATCCGATAGACCAACGAACGAGTCGCGGTTCTGCCCGTCAAACCCGGTAATATTTGTACTGTCATTCAGCGAGAGCGGAGTCTCTATCTCTGCGGGGAGGCCTCGCCTGCCCGTCCTCCGCGGTGACAGTCCTCCGCAAAGGGAATACGCGCCAAATGGAGAATTAAATATTCCGGACTTGATATCGCGCGGGCGCGCTCGCGAGTGGGGTGTCGGCGAGCAAAGGAATGGGACGAGACAATGCAATTATCCGCGGCTGAGTTGGTCCAGCAAAGCAGTCTCATCCGTCTCTCGTTTCGGTAGTTTGTCAGAGGGTAGTTTGTCGCGCGAGATCCCTTCGTTAATCCTGTTCACGCAGCGTGTCCCTTCGTCGTTCTCTTGCTCGACCGACGAGATCGGCTTTCCATTTTACGAGAAAGCGAAAAGAAGAAAAATAACGCGTTTCTCGAATTAATCATTCTAGGACGAACTTCATCATCCGTCATCACACTCTCCCAGGATGTGTTGGTCCTGAATAAACAGAAAGGACTCGCTCCATCCCCATCTGGCTCCCAGTCCATTCACTCCACACAAGGACAGAAAACCTGCGCGAGTACCGCGAGGGTTCCAGGGCCGAGGATACTCACCAGGAGTGCGGGGGCCGTCTCTCCCGGCATGTGTTCATTAAGGTAATGGAGGACGCAAAAGCCGCGAAATGATTTTCATCGCGGCGAGAAAGGGAAAAGGAGTAAGCCGAGGGAAGAAATTGAACGGGTTCCGATCGGCGACAGTGGCCGTCCCGGGTGGACAGAGGGTGAGCGGAGAGCTCGAGAGAAGTGGGATTGAAAGGCGCGCGAGGTATCAGAATCAGCCCGACACTCGCACACTCGCACGGGAAAGAGAAGCCGGAGGGAAAGAGGGCGAGCTCGCCAGTATCGCATGGAGAATGGCCGAGTGAGAAGTGTAATTGACACGCTAACAAAGCGGCATCCCCCGCTGTCCTACTAACTCTCCCAATAGAATCCGGTGACGCGCGCGTCCTTCAATGAGAGCGGAGCGGCCGAAGCGATTTTCCACTTAACTCTCGACATGGCCCGCTCGGGCGCCGCTAAGATTCTTTCTCAACACTTGTACCATTCTTTCAGCGGGAACGAGGCCAGGATAATTCGCTGTTCTCCCTTTCGTCCCTCGGATTAGCCTCGCTGGCTCCAGCAGTGGTTAAAGGGTCGGGGCGCGGAGGGGGAGACTCACCGATTAAAGTGAAAACGCCGAGGAGAGGGCCGAGGCCACGGTTCGCCAGAATCATGTCATCCTGGCCCTGTCGGGCTTTTTTCCTCTTGATCGCCGCGGCCCAAATGCCCACGCCCAGGACCACCAGGTAGAACAGGACGACGCCGGCCACCCCTATCACGTAGACGGCCATCCTTCTCTCCTTTTATTTCTCCTCTCCCCTGGGATAATGGTGTAAACCCCTGAAATCCGATAATAGCCGGATTAACGTGTTGCGCACTATGCAATCGCTGGTTCCTATCTCCATCTACGCTCTCCCCGACAGCCGTCGAACCACCGACGGCTTTTCGCGTGGAAAAAGGCTCGCGCTTCCGGACCCCTTTGCCTGTGGTGATTTTCGAGGGCGCCGAATGGCCAGCGCTGATCGATGCTCATTGTGATTAGGCTGGGACCGACAAACAGGCGTAAACACCGCAAGAATGGGAGGAAGAGCATCCCGGATCGATTGGCCACTAATTTTCCGGCCTGTAATCAGCATTGATCGTGGGAATCAGCTCTGATAGACTAATTGTCCTGGACCATAGGACTCGC
This sequence comes from Crossocerus cetratus, assembly GCA_963675795.1. Classification (NCBI taxonomy): domain Eukaryota; kingdom Metazoa; phylum Arthropoda; class Insecta; order Hymenoptera; family Crabronidae; genus Crossocerus; species Crossocerus cetratus. The sequence continues at coordinate 19,246,596 of OY776668.1, forward strand.
TAATGCCAGAGGCTCCGTTTATCTCTCTAACTCTCTCTCTCTCTCTCCTGCGCGGTCGAGCGGGTGGTTGGAAGAATTGGTAAATGTAGTATTGAATCGAGGGCGGTTTATTGGCCGTGGACGGTGATCGAGGATGCTCGAGTGCAGTTGACGTATCTGGCACAGGGATGAGCCTTGGACTCTAATGGAACGCTGGCTTTATCCTTGACTGACTCAATGCAGCCGAGCAACAGAAACAAGGTTCGACCTGTTTTCGTTTAACCAGCATCAACATTCCAGTGTAAACTGGCCTTAACCCTCGAGTCTCTTTGCAGAATCGCAGACACTGGGCAACTTCGAAAGAAGAAGAGCATCCCGCCGGATTAATACTTTCGACCAAGGCGCGATATCGCCGGACGAATTTCACGGTGGTCGAGCAAGTAGGAGGTAATTAGGGAATATCTCATGCGAGAGACTCCTCGGTGTAAACGGGGCCGGCGTACGTTCTTCGCCATTCTAATTTACGAGCTTCTCGCCACTCTGAAGAGACTTGAAGAAAGAGAGAGGGAGATGTATTGCGGGAGGGAAATTCGTAGTAGCAGTCGAGGATTAGAGCTGGTCTCGGACGAGAAACTTGGCTGGAGGAGTTAAGCGAGCGAGGGCGGACGCGGTGGCAATTGCGCCGAGGGAATTAAAATTCAAGTGCGTCCCAGATATCGGACAGGATGGCCAGCCGGCTCGTGACCCGCGCGAGGGACTATAAAGTTCAGAACTTCCTTGCAGCTGGATCTGTCGTTTGAAATTATTAATTTCAAATGCCTGAAAGAAGCAGAGTTGAACACAGTCCACCTGACGAGAAACGGACAAAACCAATGCAACGGCAATCTTGGGATGCTTGGAGAGCGCGCTCGATGGAAATACGTGAGAGATACTCGCCCTCGTTTCCAGAGCTCGATCTCCCTCGAGGCTGATCGACATTTACTAGTTCCACTGGATATCCGCGATACCAATCCTCATTCTCGATTCCGCGTAAAATTAGCTCTGTCGATAGTTCCCGGCCCGAGAAATTACTCGATTCGACTCGGCGATAATCACCGAGCATGTAAAAGTACAGCCGTCGAGATTTTGAATTAGCAACGAATCCATTTGGGCCGAACGATGATTTATTCAGAGCAGACTCCGACAGCGGCAAAGGGAAGTTGGCTGGCGTGCCGGAGGCTTCAGGCGGAGTCCAAATTAAATCGGAGATTTTCGATTAATAATCGTCCATTCGATCCGCGGGATGATGATTGTTGCGGAACACAGGGTTCGCGAGGGAGGAGACCAGTGCGCTTTGCGTTGCGGCCTTGATTGGCGAGCATACACCGAGCCCATTGCATAATGTATGATGGATCGGTATTATCCTCGATTTACATAGATTCGCAGGAGCCGATCTCCCGCGGCCCGGCTTACAATGCCAGGATATTTATCCATATCCAATTTCCACCCTAACTCCTCCCATTCTCTCTCTTTTCCCGCTTTTTCCCTCGCCGCCGGTTAAAGCAAATTTAACAAGTAGTAATTCCACGCTATTTACACGTCCCGATTAATTGGCAGCAGCGGCAAACCCGTCGCTGTTTCGTACCTCGCGTATAAGTGACCATTAAATTTTCAGCGCACGCGGCCGCGTGTGTACACGCGCCTCCACCATACAATTTACCGGCTGCAATAGTGTAACGCACGGGGGGAGGTGCTCGGCCGCAGAGGGGCAGGAGAGAAGCGACGAGCAACCGCGATTGAAAGAAAAAAGGAGAAGGAAATGCCCGACCTCGGGAATTACGAGGAAACGCAATAAAAGCAGTGCAGCGCCGCGAGAATAAATGCGCGGCTCATTATGAATTTCTGGTGAAAAAGGCCCGGTATGAAAACGAATGAAAATTATTTCAATTGCACCGACCTCGCGGTGAGCGAAAGAGAGAATGCGCACGGGGGCGAGTGGGTTGGGAAAATGGAAAGTCTGAAAAAGGGGCAAACGCCCGGCCGCCCCCCGGCATTTGTTTCCAAGTCGGGGGGCGATTATTACTCGAATAATTATGATTTCGCTTCCTCCGCAGGATATCCCCAATTGCCGGGACGCCTTGGCGGCTGGGCGGCGAGGGGAGTAAGATTGCATTGGTTGCGCGGGGCCAACCAGGGCGGACCTTAAGTGCTGCTTGCCATTGAGAGGCGAAATACACGTCGCCGCGGGGAGCCGAGCGTTCCCCATTCAAATTGTCCGAGCGAAGGAGGGAGTCGCCTCCCGGAGACACCGAGGTATCCTCGTAGAGTAATCCCCTCGGCCTTAACGAGGAGGAAAGACACGGCGAGAGGGAGAAGCAGCTAGACTCTAGACAGCGCGGTGATTCGCCGCTTCCTGCAGGCTTCTCTCTCTCCCTCGCTTACTCTGACTTGATAACAATCGTCTTAACAATCTCGAGCAAACCTTCCCGAGTCCACTAACACCAACACGTCCAATTACAGACTCCGATGGGACATACTCACGACGGCCGATCCCTTTCAACCATCAACACCCGACTTCCGGCTCGAATTGGGCAAGTGGCTCTGGAACACTGACCAGCGGCTCGCCGCGTTTCGAGAGGGCCATGGAAAAATTGAAACCAGCCATCCGGTACAATGGCCCTTGGCTCGCGTCGTTGGAGAAGCGTGGAGGAATCGGCCGGAGATGCGGCGACCTGGCGACTTACCCCCTCGGGCGCAGCGCAGCTCACGTAAAAATCACCATACTCTCGGCGAGCCTCCGCGGTCCACCTCGGACGGCAGTGCACCGGAGACGATCTCGTTCTCGGGAGGCTCGTCGTGCGGAGGAGAGCACTGCGTGGAGGAGGTGCAGCCTCGAGGGCCGAGGGTCTCGACGGCACGCGCGTACGTAGCAGGGAGCGGTAGCCGCGCGCGTATCTCGGTCGCGAGCAAAGGGAGGCCAGGCGTACGACTGAATCTCCCCGCCGGATTCAGCATCCCGCACGGCTGACACCGCTCTCTGCGCCGCGCTGGACCACCGCCACCTTGCCAGGGGTCGTATCTACTCCTACTGTGGCGTACGCCGCCGCCGCCGCCAGAGGGATAAAGATAGACGCGCCGACAGCCCGACAGAGAGAGGGATCGTTATGGTCCCCACGGACTAAATCCGCTCTCGCTCTCGCTTCTCCACTATTTTCAACTCTACTCCCTCGAGAGAGAGAGAGAGTGGGAGAGGGGGAGAGAGAGATCTCCTCCCGCAACATTACGAATTTCCCACCAGCCGCGCTAATTGCACTCGTGGTCGATAGTTGACGCTCTCAGTTTTTCCGGCTGCGACTTGATCGATCGCGCCCGCCCGCTCTTCTATGCGCTAAGGGCGAATTCTGATTCGGGATCTTAGCGAGTGTGTCTCTCGGATCCGCGACTCTCGAGCGGACGCGGAGGGATTAATAGAGCGCGCGACGAGACATCTGGCTGCCGGATTCCCCGGGACAATGGGCCTGGAAGTTCAGGGTTGGCGGAAGATAATTACGAGGAGCGTTTACTCTTAAAACGGCCGGCCGACGGAGATCGTTACGGGCCCGGAGAATGGGTCACAAAAGGAACGGGGGTGGTAGGCGCGCGGATAGAGCGAGAGAGCTCTCGCTTGTCCGAAGTAGCGGAGGAAACGGACGCGCGCAGCGCTATCTGAATGGTAGTGTAAGCCCGTCGAGTCATAATGCGGGGAGAATCGTGCGAGCGGCGGAGAGCTCGCCAGCTGAAAGAGAGAATAAGCCGTGGGCCGATATCGTCCAGTAGTATAAGCCCGCCGGGCGCCGTCCGACTACTCCGCTCGAGTAGAGCGAGCGCCGGGGAAAATTGGAGCGGCCGCAGAGAACCCCATTCGATTCGGAGCCGCGCAACTTTCCGCCGATCTCCGCGCGAAGATACCGCGGCCGGGAGGAAGCCGTGAAAGCGCCAGGAGCAGACAGACCGCCGGATAATACAGGACGCCGAGCGCAGCGCGCACCCGAGCCCTCAAAGGGCAGGGTGTTCGCGCGGAAAAGAGGAATCAGCCTGAAGCGCGTAGGGTAGGTAAAGAGTGGAATTAAGAGAGCGCCGCTCGAGATGCCAGGAGACACGCGAGAGAAAAAAGCCTCGAGACCAGTCGCGCAGAGCCCGGCCGAGGGAAGCGAGCGCAAGTTCGGAAACGAAGTTAAGGGAGAGAGATGAAGGGGAGCCGTGGCCCTGCGGGGGACGGACATGCACAGAAGTCAGATAGATTTGCGAGAATGTCGGCACTAGTGCCAAGGGGGAGAGAGAGAGAGAGAGAGAGGGAAGGGGGTTGGAAGATAGAATCGCGCGCGCGGCCGAGTCGGCGAACCTCCGAGAAAGACGGAGCCCGGGGCCGCAACGTGCCAGCGGGGGATGGAAAAAATAGAGGGTGGAATGGAGAGAGAGAGAGAGAGAGGAGGCACATCCACGTGCGGGGTGGCGGTATTGATCTGTTCGCGCAAACTCCCGGCTCTTAGCTTCCCTCCGCAACCGGAGCCACCCCCTTGACGCCCCCTCTCTCTCTCTCTCTCTCGCTCTTCTCATCACTCGCAGCCCTCCTCTCCTCCACTGGCACAACCCCCATTCGCAGCTTCCAAATACTCGCCGACGCCGAACTCCACGAGGTTCAACTATGACCCTGGTCATCGTCCCCGAGTGTCGAGTAAAACTGGCTCCTATCAAAAGCGCCCCCCGACCGATCCTCCCAGCTAATTTCCCGGACCCACCAGCCCCCCTTTCGCCTGCTTTTCCCCTTTCGAGGGAAATAGTTTGCGCGAGCCGTGTGCCCGCGGACTAACAAGCAGGAATCTCGCGTAAATCGAATTGCGTCCGTAGGGAGTTGCATTTGTTCTGACGTCACGTTTTTAGATTACAGAAAGGAATTGTGAATTTCTCAGAATTCAGTCGGAGTCGTCTTGGATATGGAGGTGTTTAATATCAGAATGTAAGGAGAGCAGGCGATAGAGGTCGAGCGAGATGACTCGAAGGAATCATTATGCTCGAACGCGACGCTCTAATCGACGCGATTACATTCCACCGCGGTTATTGAACAATTTTGCCAATAGGAGAATCCGTGGCCTCCTTCGTGCCCGGCAATGATCCCGCGGAGCCAGTTGGCCCAATAAAAGTGTGACCTGGAAGGAATCATCGAGTGAGGCGTGCGCGGGTTCAAAGAGCCCACGACTCGATCCGGCCCGCAGCTTCTTTCGCCAAAATCCTTTAATTAACGAGAGCTGCGATTGACAGAGGAGAGCGCGCCCCGGGAATCGGCTTGTTTTAGAATCAACGAGAGCCCCCCCCCCTCGGTTTTTTCGTTTTCAAGCGCAGACACCGAGCACCGCTTCGGCGTCGAGAGCCAATTAAATACTGCAGGGATATCGAGCGGGAACAAGTGGCCGAAGCTTGAAAACCCATGGAAAATGTTACAACGACCTGGCCGCTATTGAAAAGGAGGGCGCAGGATGGGCCAGTGGAGGCCGAGAGCCGCTGACTCAGGAGCGGAAGAAGCACGCGCTCGATAAATTGATAAAGCCGAGGGAGGAAGAGGCGAATGGAAAGCGGGTCTTAAAGATTACCTACATAAGGAGAGGGGAGAGAGGCAGAGAGTAGAAGCGATCGATTTACCAGCGATTTTCCTACCCCTTAAAAGAATATTATCCGCGCCTTTCACCAATACTTCCCTCTGCCTCCGCCCCCCTCGGCGTCCTTTCAAGAGAAGGGAGTCTCAGTGAAGTTTTCTCAGCTTATTTACTAGTAATGACAAGTCGGACTAAAAAGTACAAACAGAGGCTTATAATAAAGATGGGGCTTTCTTCCAGGAGACTCGTCGGGGATGCGTGACCCCCTGGTTCGCCGATTGGAGCGCAGACGGCGGATATGTCTGTGGCACGAGCCTCGAGCGTTTCGAGGGACCTGGAGAATTCTCGAAATACAACGGTGCGACGCTCGGGGTTCCAGGGCACGGAGAAGCCAGTCTTTTCCAGGGGGTGGGCCGGGCACGTAGGGGCCGGTCGTTGACTCGAGATGTTTTGGTAACAATGGGGCGAATGTAGGCCGATCTCGTTTCGCTGATGTGTACTCGGGCCCCGCTTATGTTTCGGTCCCGGCGCTCGCCGGCCGCGGCGCGTCAGCTATTCCCTCTTCCGGCTCTCGGCGCGGCTTGGGCGTGAAGTAAATATCGCGGATCAGCATCGATGTCATCGTGGGCACTTGGGTCTTCTGGTTCTTGGAGAGATCGCGATCGTCGTAGGAGGTGAACTCGGTGGCGACCTTGCGCGCGGTGATTGTCAGCATACTCAGTAGATCCGTCGTCTTCCAATATTGATCTAGCACGTCGCAGAGGCACTGCACGTACCACGTGCCCTCCTCCGGATTTCGCCACGATAGGAACCCTGCGAGAGCATATGCATAGTCAGTGGGCTGTGAGAATCGAGCTCGAGCACCGCTCCTTGTCGTCGCTCGCTTAACGCCACCGGCTAATGAAACATCCACCGGTAAACACTTGATGTCGCCAATTCACACAGCTTCAGACACCCGCGTGTAACGTTTCAGGGTATACTGTTTTAGGGCTACGTTGTCTTTCGAAAACTTAGTTTCTAGGCTCAAACTGGTGAAATTGAAAATGGAAAATGGCAAATTTAGTTTTTTCATTATTCTAAGGTTCTCCGATTGCGGTGAATTTGCGATTTCTAGATTATCTTAGATCCAAAACTGAGATTTCATGAAGAATCAGTCGAAGAATCAAAAAGATACAAGAATCAAACACCCTAAACCTCACCTTGAACCGTACTATGAGCAATAAGAAAGTCAGCATGCGTCGGAATCTTATAAGAGGCAATGGAGGAGTCGGTTTCCGTTCTATCGGCACTCCGTCGCACGACGACGCCGCCGTCCATCTTGGTGCCCCTGCAAGCCTGGAAATCAGCGGAGCTTTGTTATTGCAATTAGTCATGGAAACGGTCAACCACTTCGGCTTACCTGGAAGAAGATGAGCTTCGGCTTGCCGGCGAGACTGATACACTTGTCGGCGGTGAAGGGTTTCCAGATGACGTCGGACCTGTAAGCAACGTCCTTCGCCGAGATGAGGTCGTTGCTCAAACCGTGGGTCAGCAGGAAAATACACAAACAGTCGTCGTCCGAGTGATCCTCCTCGCTCACTGCAATTGGTAGTAATTCGTCGATTTACTTTTAAAGGAAGAGTACCAGTGATCCGAGATGTCCGGCGTCGCGACACTTACGTTCTTTTATCTTCTCGAGTACCTCGCTGTGGAGACAATCGTGCAGGGTTTCCACTTTGAAGCCTAGACCGGAAAAGGTCGCTTCTATCCGCTTGGCGTCGGCGTCGGTGCCTTTTCGCTCGTCGAAACCCGTGTCGAATTTCTGGTGATTAAAGATGACACACCTGCCGCGATTCTTGTGGGTCATCTTGTACCTGCGGTCGTCGATTTGCACTGGCACCGATATCGGCTCCGACACACTAGAATCATCGGATTACATTTCACATTCCCATAGAAATTCTCTCAAATCTTTTCCCTGCAAATTATTAACATTTCTACTATAAGTCAATGTTACTTTTTCGTTTGAGTGTCTTCGTCGTCACTGGGAGCATTGCCGACATTCGCGTCATGCGCATCCACGTATCTCGATAGCCGTTGACCCCCCTGACTCTCCGTTGACTCCGGGCTGGTTGGGTATCCTCGATCCACCGACTCCTGTTGGAAAATCGTGTGCATTTACATATTCTTCGAGTATAATACAACGCGGATCTCGAGGCACGTACAACATCCGACGAGCTCTGGACTCTCCTGTTCTTCTGCCTGGGCGATGAGGGCGAAGTTCCTGGCGGGGAGCCCTCGGTGGCGGCGATGCAGTCGACCACCGATCGACACCTGCGCGTCGTCCTCGTCGAGTCAGGTCTCCAGAGACTCTCGTCGTGGATGCCGGTCTCGTCTTCCTGAAATCCGAGGTAGATTTCGCCTGAGAGATAAGATGACCGAGTGACACTGGCTTCACTTATATTCATGACCGCACCATATCGCCTATCGATAGACCACCGATTATCAATCGACGCGATAAGACCGGCCCTCCTTCGCACGCCCGTAGACAATGTAACTATATCCGATTGCAAAATTCAGGAAGCCGTTTCAGCAACAGCTCCGATCAAACGCAATTGAAAAATCCCGTTCTTTTTCACTGGGAGCTTGCACAACTCCTGAGCGACTTGCAAAACGCCTTGCGACATTCGACAGAGTGTCAACCCCTTACGATCATCCCGATCCAAGTACAATCGTTTCTCCCCGCCACAGACTGCCTCGCTCAATCCCTGCGCTATTTCCGTCGATGAACTAATTTCCCGAACAATGGATCAGGCCCCGCTTAATTACCTCTAGAACCTCCTGTCTCCTCTTCGACATTCTATGTCATCACCGGGCCCGGCAGGGAGGTTTTTTCTCTCGCGGCGGCTCGGCCGGTTCGCGCTCTACACAGAGGCCGATCGCGACGGAAAAACAATCGTCGAGGCTTATAACTTTCATTGAGAGAATCCTCACCGCGCTCGGCAGCCGGCGCCTCTGCCTCTCCGCCGGCCGATATTTCTAATACAGAATTCAAATACATATTCGACCACGCGCTCCAGCACTCTCGTGTTTACCGTGCGCTCGAAAACATTTTAGGTCATTCGTACAATCGAGCTGGCCCCCTCTGTGTACACGTCGGCGAGCCTCGGCGCCGGCGAAACAAACTTCCTGCGCCGAGAGCGAAAAAAGCCCTCGGCGAGTTGCGCTGTCTCCCTTTCTTCCTAAAGAGCGCTCGCCGAGCCGAGGGACTTGCTGAAATACTTTCAGCGAATGTTCAAAAGCACTGTATTTTCAAAGGAGGCCTCTTCCGGAGAGAAAACTCAAATTGGAGAGACTCGCGTCACTAGGAGGCAGCTGGTGCAACGCACCTACCTCGAGCTCCTTCCCCTCCAGAAATGTGTCCTCGTGTTCCTCGTCCTCCTCGTCTTGGTCCTCCTGGCGGGGAGCGGGGATCGGTCGGCGCTCCATGCTCGCAAAGACCTTTTGCGAGAAGAAGACCATGGTAGTGCGGGTAAACGAGATGAGGCAGAAAAGGAGAGCGAGCATCGCACCTTGCCGGATCGACGGCGAAATATCGTATCTCCTACTTGATCATACCACGTCGGACACCACTCTGCCGTGGGAGCTCTCCTCTGTCCGGCTTATCAGTCATTATCGGGGAAAATTCTTTATCGGCCCGATTTCAACCTCTTCTTCTCTCTATCTCTATATCTCCCTCTCTCCGTCGCACCTTTAGCTTGTGGTAGTCCACCGGATGGCTGCGGTTTGCGATAAGCCACCGAAACCTAGGTATTGTAAAGGTCCTGGTTAGTTGGGCTAGGCTTCCAACCTCACACTTATTGCCCTCGGTCTTTCCAATCTTTGGAGGCTTCCATGAGTTGTTATTGGCATCTCGTTTCCGACTGAAACTTCAGAAATCGGAATATTATACTAACTATTATACTACTAGGAATATTATTCTAATAACAAGATTAATATATTATTCTATATTCTATTATTGTATAATAATTTTAATTTTTAGTGTTATAGTGTTGACGATATTGAAGATACTTTGAAATTTTATGACGAAATGTATTCAAAAATGATATATCAGTTTTATAGCGTCAACGGTCTAGTCAAGGGCGATTGTGCCGACAACTCCACATCTCGGGGACGCACTTGTCCGCGTAACACGAACCTTTGTTTATCGCAGGCTAACTGGCGAAGGCGCCCGCTCAGAAAGGAAGTGGAGAATGCGCCGATAGTAACCTCATTGCCGTCCGCCAACTCCTACGCGTACGGTCCTCCGGAATATCAATAAGTATATTAATTAAATTATAAAACATATAAAGTTTACTCTTCCTATACATTTCCAATTCGAAGCATATATAAATCGCACCTCTTTTGCTGCGCTTCGAGGTTCATTGTGTCAAAAGTCCGTGGAAGCGGAAGCGCCCAAGGATTCAATGGCCTGGACATCCGGCAAAACGCGGATATTTATCGGAGTCTGATGCACTGCACGCGCCCTCCCACCTATTCGCAGAGGAAAAAGTTGTACCGGCACGTGAGCGCGCGTCATTGCGCTGACAAGTACAATCGCGCAACATATCTCGCTGTACCTCATTATATTTGCCGAAAGGCGTGAAAGCGCATTGTAATATCACCGTGGCTGTTTGGAATTGCGGGAAGAAAGCGTCGAATCCGGCTCTCCTCGGTCACGCTCTCTGCGTAGACGAGCGCTCTGGGTTATTCCGAGAAGCAATCGCGTCATCTCTTGGTAATACGAATACGATAATCGTCCGAGTGGTAAACGTCATATCAATTACTCGAAAACTTGTTATTGTATATGTGTTTGTATGCTGGCGGGCCAGCTGGATAGATGTGCGCGGTAACTCAAAACCGAAGAATCATCGTGGCATAAAGCAGACATATTTTTCTCGACGAGTTCGTTCCTTTCGAAAGAGGCGTTCGCCAATCGCACCGGCCAGTGAAAACCTCCCGCGCATCGCCCCGAGGATACATATATCTATATATAATTAACAGTGCGCTAATTGAGAAGTGCAGCGAGACATTTCCTTTTAGTCTTTCGCTACTCTCGCAGACTTCTTATAATTAGACTCTGGTTCGCACTGGTTCGCACACCTTGGCCCCCCATTGCCTTCGCTATTCCAACGCGCGCAGTGTGTACCAGCAGGTACCAGTGCACAGTGGCGTGCCAAGTGCGGTGTCGCCGTCGCAACTACTCCGGCGAAGGACCCGACAGCGATATTTCATATCACCTCTAGGAGAGCGAGAGCAGATATCGTAAGATTCGCGTAGTTTATGTCGTCTTTATCGCATGGGCTCGTCGTGGCCGATAAAAGCCGCGGTATGACAAATCGCCCCCCAGGATAGTAGACGTCTACGCGTAAGCGCTCCGCTAATGACCGAGCTCGATAACAACATCGCGATGATTTTTCTTACTAATTTTTACGAGTCCAGCCAGACTTTGTTATGACGCTCCTATGAATCCGGGGAGTTCCGCTATCCTCAGGCTTCTCCGTAACGAGGGCAATGTTTCCGTAGAGGAAACTTTGTGCTTATTGTACGTAGTTCGGCGATAGGTTAATTGGAGCAATCGCTTTTTTGAAATTCGAGGGGAACTGTCGTTGGAATTGTCGAGGAATTGGTCGTTTTGATTGTATAGAAAAGCACTCGTTTCTCTTTTCAGAGGTAATTCCACTTGGGGATCTCTTGATCATGTAAGCTGCTCTTCAAGTTTAAGTGCTTTGGAAGATACTTGCACGGACAACATGGCTTTTGTAAAGGGTAACATGGCCAGGAATCCATGCATCGATGCCAACGCATCGTTGGGCATAGACGAGGCCTGTTTCAGTGTTGTCAATCAGTACAACCGTCATGTGTTGTTCTACACCAGGATGGGGGATTGTTATCTGGTAAGGAAACTTATCTAGCATTGTAGGTTTACGTACCTGAAGTCTATATCAATGGATTGTTTGTTGGATTTTAGTGTGATACTGTGCCTCCAGCTAACTTGACTCCAAATAGCAATACTTCCTTTGTCTTGTCAACCAAATATCCTTTGCACATATTCTATAAGACGGATCACGAGTATTGCCAGTAAGCTTAACTGTACTGTAGCTAATGATTACTGATATCAACAGCCTTCACTAACATTTATATGTTTCCACAGTGAGACTTATACCTTTAAAGAACATGGAAGCTATGGTTGGAATATATCGAAAGAAGAACTGTGTTCACACATTTATACCCTGAAAGAGCCAATAGACAGCTACTTGCGTATGTATAATATCTGACGACTAATTGGCACAACAGAGGCAGGAGATAATTATTAAGAGCTTAATTCCCTTTGTAGCAATATTCGCTGTATTGATGACTGTAGTACTCTTGTTAATCTTATGGAAAACAACTGAGGTAATCATCAGAGTGGTGAAGGGGAAGTTGTCTCCTGACAATGTGAATACTGTAAGTATACAGAATATGCGTATATTGTGATGGTTTGTTCAATGTGTCACATATCCCCCCCAGGATTTTGATAGATTACACGAGAGTGAGCCTACAGCGCTTCCATTAATGAGGACTACAAAATCTAGCACTAGGATTAAATCCGTGGACACATTCAGAGGGTAAACATTAATATATTTGCAGTCTCCCTGCAGGGTGGTTTATGTTATACTCATCTCCGCTTTATTTAATTTCAGACTCGCGATATTATTGATGATATTTGTCAATAATGGTGGAGGAAAGTATGTTTTCTTTAATCACAGCCCATGGTACGGCTTAACTGTGGCGGATCTGGTTTTACCTTGGTGCGTAGCGAAACCTCTATCAATTTAGCCGAAGTTAAAAATACAGGAAATATAAGAGAGTATACTATTCAGGTTTGCGTGGATTATGGGTTTGACGATCACGATTTCCAAGCGCGCTGAACTTCGTGTAATGACGTCACGCGTAAGATTAATACTTCGCTGTCTTCAACGTTCCCTTCTGTTGATACTACTGGGACTGATGTTGAACTCGATGCACAACAATTCATTGAGTCACCTTCGATTCCCGGGTGTACTACAGTTGCTAGCCGTGACCTATTTCGTCTGCGCTGCTATGGAGACCGTTTTTATGAAAGCACATTCCCAGGTATTGTTTAATATTCGAAACGGCCGGCTGTAAATTACGCACGACAAGTAACGCGATGTTAGGACCTTGTGTTACAGTTCGGCCGCTTGACAATACTCCGCGACGTTCTGGATAGCTGGCCTCAGTGGTTGATCACCATAGCCATTGCCACTACGCACACTTTGATTACTTTCCTACTACCCGTGCCCAACTGCCCCAAAGGATATTTAGGACCAGGTGGTTTTGATTATCACGGCAACTATGAAAACTGTACTGGCGGCGCAGCTGGGTATATAGACCGACTAGTTTTTGGAGATCATATATATGCGAACACGCGTAATTTTGTCTATGGGACTGTCGAACACTACGATCCTGAAGGTATGACTTATTATATGTAATATTAGTGTTAATATAAATAACGAAAAACTATAGATTTATTCATTTCTTCCCATAGGATTGATGAACACAATTTCTGCTATTCTTGTTGTATACTTGGGTGTCCATGCTGGCAAGATTCTCTTGTTTTATTATCAATGCAACTCGAAGGTGATCCGGTGGTTCGTATGGGCGACGATAACGGTAAGGGAACGAATGCATATTCAATATCGAGACGCTGTCATTTCACTACATAACATATTTGAAATTCAGGGTCTTGCTGCTGGAATTTTATGTAACTTCGAGAAAGAAGAAGGCGTTATTCCCGTTGTTAAAAGAATATGGACGTTAAGCTACGTCTTGACTGTTTCGAGTTTCGCTTTCTTGTTGTTTACTGTGTTATATTTGTTGATCGACTATAAACAGTACTGGAGCGGAGCACCATTTATATATGCCGGTACGCATCAGCAAATTCAACCACTTGATCTTCTAACCTACTGATATTACAGATGATTTATAAAACTGACATTCATTCGCAGGAACGAACCCGATCGTCCTCTATGTAGGGCATGTTTTGACAATGAACTTATTCCCGTGGGCGTGGGCAATATCTAATCCGACACACATAAGTATGTTGGCAATGAACTTGTGGACAACGATATTGTGGGGTGTAATCGCATATATACTTTACATCAAAGATATCATTATAACTGTGTAAAGTTGCGTTTACTGTTGCAAAAGTTCTGACTAGTGATATTTCGATCAATACTTGTTTCGTGGCATTAGCTATATGCCTGACGTGATTTATAAATAATGGAAATAACGCTTAAGCCCACGAAAGAGAAACGATAATTTTCGTGCAACTAATGTCTACCATAAGATATTAGTGATTACATGCTTTAACAGGTAGTTCAGTTTAAATGAGTTATTTTTATAAATAAATACTTTTATATAACATTGTAATCGTTTAAGGATCTCTTATTAGAAAATGGATTACTGCTAAACTATACAAATGACGGAAGATCTGTATTAATAATGTGCAAATATGAGTATAAATATATAAATTATTGCAAAACTATATGCCACAACTATCTAAGCGAAACCAAACAAGTTAATCGGGAAAAGAAGACAACTGCAATTATAAAGATGGAAGGCATGATTTATTATTATTGTCATGTTGGTTCTAACTTACTAAGATTCATTAGAAGTGTTAAGTTTATTAAGGCGAGCCCCACTATATATTAGATAAATGTATGCATTATTTCACGCACGGATCATCTATTTGCCTCTTAGAAACTTCCATGCTTATTAAATAATACTTTTCCAGGAGATCATAGATCATGATTGAAAGAAACTACGTATTATACCATCAAACAATTGGCTAGAAAATGCAATATGTAATACAAAATACTGCAGTTTCGCGCTCGTATACGAATTAATTGAAGTTTTGGCATTCTCTATGAGCAGCTCATATACGAGATAGTTTCCAACAATCCAACCTTTGCAATGCTATGGAAATCCTAGTTTTGGCAAGTTGGAGTATTATCGGAACGGATCTAAAGATAAGTCGATCCCGCCGCCTCAAGTTGCGATTGTTTTGATTCTAGTAAATCATTAAACTCTTTTAAGTACCAACTATAACAATATAAAGACAAGATTGAGGAATAGTCTAACTAACGTTAGTCTCTACACCAAGTACACTGTGGTTCAAGTATCGTGCCATTAAGTCATCAACTGTCTGAGATCTCCCTTCAAACGTGATAAAGATGTTAGAAGAATCACATGTGTTGGACGGACCTTTGTGCCTCATTCTCAATGACATAGAATATTGGTGCATCGCTATCTTAAATCGGAGGCATACGACTGTACGTCGCGTGTGCTTTCACGCACGAGTTAGAAAGGCAAGTGCACAGTAATATACCGAGTATTAACAATCCAATAAAAAGATAAACGTTTAGCTGCGGGAATCGGCCTGGTAACCAGAGGATAGTGAAATCTATGGTCTTGTCTTGAGTATCTAAAAACAAAGGTTTCTTTGTAGAATAATTCTCGGCAACTTTAAACGGCACGTTGCTCTTGGTTCGTACCAATATACGCTAATCCGTATCCTGTATTGGCAGTACCCATTCTATAAGAGCAAGTGGGTATTTGCACTTCGTGAATGTCGCCGACGTCCATCCTCAACTGATATAAAGTCGCCTCCTTCGGAGGGAGAACCCATATGTCGCTCAATTGGTCCGTTGCTGTGTCCAAGCTGATGTGCATACCTTTGTGCTCATGGGCAGTGAAAATAATTTGAGGAGACAATTCCTTGAGCACCTGAGGAATATATATCACGTGTGAATGTGATAAGTCGAATTATTCCTTGGTAGTGAAAATGATACCATACATTTTGGACAAAAGTACCAGGCATAAATAAGAGTGGCATATGACTCAAGACAACATTCGTAGTATTTCTCTCTGCATAGTCATTAAGAAATGCATCTTTTGGAGCCTCTGGCATTGTACGTGTTAATCTGTTAACCTGGGAATGTTAAATAAGCTATGTCACTGATATACTAATACACATGGACCCTGTTGGAAGCTACATACCTTAAAAAAAGTGACAGTCTTGTAAACCAAGGTGTCAGGCTGAGTATATGCGAAATTAAATCTGTTGTGAAAGTTTGGAGACACCTCATCGTCTTCTCCGCCAATATCATTATCTCCGGGTAAATAAATTTTCTGCAAAATGTAGACTCAAGTAAAGTAGAAGTGAAGGAGTTAATATTCTAAACTTTCAAAGTCCTTCTTCGGTACCATTATATGATCAGGCATCTCGAATATATCATCCAACCGCCTCTTATATCTCTGAAAAGCCTCCGCATTTGCGACATGGCCCTCATCCATTAAGTCCCCGAGAAACACAACAACATGAGGCTGAGAGTATTCTACAGTCCTCGAGAATGTCTTCTTTAAGTACCTGCAAGTAAATCACTGTGGAAGAACACTGGGGTCAATCTCTACTTCCTTTTCTAATCCTATAGGATCTAATCTGCCTACCTATCACTGTCCCATCTTGCTATCCAAGAACCCCTGTAACTTTCGTATCTTTCACCCAATATCTGTGGATCCGCTACCAGCAGTACCTTCACACACTCGGAGCACTCCCGCGTGGTCCATTTCAATTTACGTAGCTCATAGACTAAAAACTCATTATAGAACAAAGTGGCGAATACCAGGAAGCCAACAGCAAATGCCCTGTTTTTAAACCTATCGGTGATTGAAAGAGAAGGGCACATTTTGAAAAGCTTTCCTCGTACGATGGACTTTATGTGAGTAAGTGTACCTTACCTGTTTCGCCGAAACATTTTTGCCATTTCTAATCCAATTTGATATAAGTGAAACGCCCCACATTCGAGGCGAGGGAATAGTTTTCCAACATACTGTCAGCCACTCGATGTAGAGCTCTCAGCATTCCCGTCGACAGTAGGCGTTTAATCCGATCTGATCTAATTACGGGAATCTTATTTAATTAAGGAACGTAGGCGTCTCACTAACATACATTCAACTTTGTCATTCCGAACAGCTGTATCCATAACATTCGCATATACGCGACTTTTAAAATTCTCGTACTCTGCACGATACTTGAATAATTCTTTGAATCATGCGTTCTAGTTTTAAAAATCGATAATCATCGGGAACAAAATAAGGAAATAACGGGACATATTCGGCATTTTTCGCATATGTATTTTTTCAAAACTGCTATTTCGCGGTATGTCTTATATTCAATTCTCGGGTACTCACTTTCTTCGCTAATCTAGATTCAAAGCCTCGTAATCTATGTGCATACCAGTGCGTAGTTATAAAGGGAAAGGCATTGATCGCGCTATTCATGCACGCAAGCTCTAAAAATATATCCATATACTTAGATCACATATATTGCGTGATGTAACCAAAGTGCATCACCGAGAACTAAACACACGTTTAGTGCGTGCGCGTGATCTAATCATTGGATGATACAAGTTGATAAATATTACATATATATTCTTTATTGTGTACATACATCTCAAGATATTCGTAAGGTGTTCAGATTGAAAAACTTGAATGATACATGAGATACTGCAAATTCTCAATATGACACAATCTCAACTAAAAAGTAGTGCGGATTAGTAACATGCATTGTCGACGAATTAACTTCCTCTAACAATTACTCTCATCCAAAACAATCAACTCGTAAGAAAACAACTGCCTGCATCCCACTGACCAACGCGTCGCCATCTTGCTTATTAAAGCGCGCGCGCGCGTTCCAATTCCACCAGGTTCCGCGGTTCCGAGTGCGCGGCGCATGAACGAGGAGGAATTGCGCCAGGATTCCATTCCATGGCGGAGTCGATGGGTGCGTGTTGCGTCAGCGAGTGAGTGCAATGCTCATTTATTCCCGCGGTGGCTCGAGAGCTTTGTGAAAACCGCGGTCGGCACCGAGTGCACTAGGACTCGAGGGAGAATCCTCCGGGAGCGATGGCCGAGAGCGAGCAACGGGCCAAGGATAATTGCGCGGTCGCGGCGAAGGAGCCGATAATCAAGCAGGAGAAGCGCGAGAGCACCTTAACCAATGGCGGGAAGGGCTCGGGCGACGACGCCGATAGCCTCGAGGAGATGCCCCTCGACATCGGCGAGCATTACCTCGTTCGACGATCCGACGACTCCTGGCGTAAATTGATTTGTTGTTAGAGAGAGAGAGAGGATTTGGAGCGATGGTTCGAAGGGTGAGAGGAATCCCGGGGTGTTTTGCGTTTGCGCTACCGGCTTTTGCGGTGGAGAAGCCGTGGGCTTGTTTTGAAAACAGTACAGTGTCATGCGCGAGTCGACGCAACCTGTATCTCTTGTCGAACTGTCGCTGATTCACCTCTCACTAGATTTTGGAGTTTAGCTCTGTAATGAGGCTTGTTTGTCGGGTGAGTTTGATGGAATCTGTGTTTGATTTGTAGATCCTGCGGAGATCATTCAGACCAGGTATAATGAGAGCGAGGGCCATTATGAATATTACGTTCACTATGAGGGCCACAATAGAAGATTGGACGAATGGGTGCCCAGGGATAGAATCATGTCTAGTAGATTTGACATGAGTGACAGAACATGGAAGACAGGAGACAGAAATCCTGGCACTGACTTGCTGGCTGATTCATCTGATCGCAAAATCACAAGGAACCAGAAGAGGAGGCACGATGAAATCAACCATGTTCAAAAGGTACTTATAGTGATGAGAGATTGCAGTTGTAGTGATTGAGATTTAATTAATAATGTCAATGATGCGCAGACATACGCGGAAATGGATCCAACAACAGCGGCACTGGAAAAAGAGCATGAAGCAATAACAAAAGTAAAATATATAGATAAGATTCAAATTGGTAAGGATCGACCTTATAATACCGTTGGCTACCCTTTGTCGAAAAAGGTCTCATTATTTGCGAAAGTTCATTTCCAGGAAAGTATGAAATTGACACATGGTATTTTAGTCCTTACCCTGAGGAGTTTGGGAAACAGCCCAAGCTTTGGATTTGCGAATATTGTCTCAAGTATATGAGATTGGAGAAGACATACAGATATCACATGGTATGGATCTATCATTAGTTTTTCTCTGCAACAGCTTTGAGATTTGGGCACACATTGGAATGTTTTGATTTCAGAGTGAATGTATCCACAGACAGCCAGTCGGAAAGGAAATATATCGTAAAGGGACACTCAGCATCTGGGAAGTGGATGGAAGAGAACACAAGATATATTGTCAAAATTTGTGTTTGCTAGCAAAGCTATTCCTAGATCACAAGACCCTTTATTTTGACGTCGAGCCGTTTTTGTTTTACATTCTCTGTGAAGTAGACAAACACGGAGCGCATTTGGTCGGATATTTTTCCAAGGTATGTCGCGAATGACACTATTTTCTTTCAGAACCTGGCGCAAATCACCATCGAATGTCCTCACGGTTATTGTTATAGGAGAAGGAGTCGCCCGATGGAAATAATGTTGCGTGCATTTTAACATTACCCCCATTTCAAAGACAAGGCTACGGCAAGCTACTCATTGCCTTTAGCTACGAATTGAGTAGGATTGAACAGACAGTGGGCAGCCCTGAGAAGCCTTTAAGTGACCTCGGCAAACTGTCCTACCGAAGTTACTGGAGTTGGATTCTTCTCGAGATTCTGAGAGATTTCCGGGGAACCCTTAGCATTAAAGACTTGAGGTGAGGCGTCGATAGGATACTAGCCTTTCTACGCGAAAGAACGCGTGGCTAACTACATTTCCCTTGCAGCCAGATGACGAGTATCTCGCAAACAGATATCATATCGACGCTACAGAGTATGAACATGGTGAAATACTGGAAAGGACAGCACGTGATTTGCGTGACACCGAAACTGGTCGAGGAACACATAAAGAGTAGCCAGTACAAAAGGCCGCGCCTGACAGTAGACAGTACCGCGCTCAGATGGGGTGCTCCGCCGCGCAAGAATGTCAAGCCCGGCAAGAAGTAACGGAAAGCAAAGGACCAATTAATTGTCTCTCCTTGCCGTGAAATTCACGTTGAACGAGTTTAACAAACACTTGACAAGCAGCTGTAGCCAATAGTTTGCGATGACGCTCTCGAGTTTGTTAGACATACTTTCGGCAATGCATTACTCCCGAGAGTAATATGCATCTGACAAAGCCAAGTTCGCTTATAGTTGGAAGCTATGGTAGGCGAACGTACCAACCTGCTTGGACCTTAAGTAGCTCCGTAAAAGAGCACCCACAATGAAAGCTGTTCCATTATCTATAATTTGGAGGCTCACCTCTAACGTCTGTAATAATAGTTTCCCTTATAATGCAAGGTATTTCTGAGGAGTATTGTGTTTTTCTCATCATGGAAGATCTTGACCCTTTGCAGCACTACCGTTTGCGAGACGATTGATTCCACTTCACCGATTAATTCAAAGCGAATAATACCACACAGTATTAATCAACGTTAACGACTTTCTTACGCGAATTCGTTAATAAAACTTGTATTCATGAATAGCGATCCTTTGCAGTTCATTGTACACTGTGTTCGCTCCAATGTGTTTAGTACGTCAGATACTTTATAGTTTAGCCTTGTGCATTTGCATGGCCAAGGCGACAGCATACTTGGCCGTCCCGGGAGCAGTACTTACTCCATATCCTCCATGACCGTAATTGTGTACAATCTGAAACAATCAAATTTATTTATTGGCCAAGATTCTTTGTGAGATTGGCTAGTGATAAGTAGGACTAGCAGATACTAACAAGTCTTCGGCCTCTGTCGGTGCGAATTGCCTCGGGCTCTACTCTAACATAATTTTCTCGGTGCGGCCTAAATCCCATTTTTCCCGTGATTGTCTTCGCGCTGGACAGAGACGGAATAAGGGCATTGCATCTTTTGCGGATCGCCGCAGCCTCGAATTCGCACCACTCTTGACGCTGCGAGTCGTACGCTCGAGAGCCACCTAAAGTAACTCCGTTGAATCCTGGTATGACATATGTATCCAGTTCTCCGTAGAAGAAGGTTTTCAACCATGGAGCTTGCACCTAATATCATTCCACGTTTCAGTACTGCCAGTTATTCTTTTAAATTCCGGCCAATTAGAATTATTACTGTTCATACTTTAATAACTTGGCCCCGCACGGAAACGAGCCGTCTGTCGTTGCACAGTTCCCGAGAGCCCAATCCAGTACAATTCATTACGACATCGTGATCAGGAGCGAGTTCGTTCAGAGAGTGTATTTCTTTCGTTATGAATTCACAACCATTCTCTTGCAATCTAGGAATGTAATACGTGCACTTTTAATGCTCGATGTACAGACTGCGAAAGTGTAGAACACCAGTGTATCTTACTTTTGTCGAATCCACGGAAGATATAAATTGCATTCAGTGAGAAGAGTGGTGAAGAAACTTCCGTACTTCCAATTGCCACCGACTAGCTTAAACTCGTCTTCGGTGGCCCTACGATATAACGGCACGATATCTTCTATCCAATGACTCTGTTATCAAATAAAGTTCAATTTGATAGCTGCAGCGAAACAATAGACCGCGATATTTTAATTAATCGAACCTTGACAGTACTTGGGGAAGAATTAGCAAACATGTAGCCGGAAATATTAGTTATTCCGGCGAGTGCCGCCTCCGATGATTTACGAATGGCATCGTAATGATCATACGAATCTTTTACCCATGTTCTGCAACAAAATAATATATCTCAGTGTCTATCAACTGCGATAAGTGGGGGGGAAAAGCGAATCTGTGTACTTTGTTCTGATATCGTTCGGCCCCGAAAACGAAGAGCTTATTCGGAAAATCCCAGCCGCCACGTGACTGACGGTATTATCAAAGTCAGCCGCGTAAATAGATATTTTACTATTACGTAGCTCTTGCTGAAGCTGCAGTGCAGTAGTTAATCCAACTACACCTCCACCGACCACTGCGAACTTCATGTTTGCTGACCTTTCCAAACCTGTTCACTGCACAGGAGCAACTACAGCGACTGACGTTTACTGTCTGCGCGACCGCAGAAGGAAGCTCTCTTACTGTTATTCGATGTTATTCGGCGTGACTGTTATCGTGAACGAGAAAACATCATACACTTCACGATTGTCAAGTACTCCTGATCTGAAGTAAAGTCTTATCAAAGTCTTATCGTACATATTTTGCTAAGAAATCACTTTCTGTCGTACCGACAAGTGATCATTTTATTCCTATTAATAAAATTTACTTATTACAGAGCATAATTGTATGACTGTAAGTTTGAGTGGTCGCCCTCAAACCATCATAATGATTCGGGTATTAGTACAAACTTTTAAATGAAATATGCATTTCGCGGGCTCGTCCGTCCATTGTTATAAATATATACAATACGCAACCATTCGTAAAATAGAGAATCAATTTATTTTCGACTTCAGCGAAACTTTTTTATATGATTGCATCAATCTATAATTGATTACGCGTGATTAGGGTTGATCCTGTGCCCCCGTATATTTACAGTGTTCATTTGTACGTGTGTATAAATGAAACTCGATGAAAAAATTCAGCTAAAGTTAAAAGTCAAGTGCGAGTTAGTCCTCAATTGTTAACAATTAGCCTATTAACAATCATTACCTTCTTTAACAAAGGAATTACAAAATTGCATTCACCCTTCTGTCTGGAGTATGCGAGCATAACATACGCGAGGAAGTATACCACAATAGAAGGAAATAATGTATGAGGGATATTCAGCGTTTCAGGGGAATAAAAATAATTTTATGCAAAAGTCGCTATATACAAAAGCGAGTGGGTCAATTAATGGTGACACCAACCGCTTGCAGTTTGATGCAACTCATTGCTGGTCTAAATTACGCGTTTCATTATGTATATATTACATATTAATCTTGGGTCAAGACATCGGCGGCAACCATCTTTTGCTTGTTTATGGGAGAGAATCGTTCCAAGTTTGCGTCTGACCTTCTTATCTGTATGACCTTGGAGAAGGCCCCTACAGGGCCTTACAAGGAGAGGACGCCTTGGATTTTTACTTATGCCTTACTGCATGGCTGGATAGTATAGTTGAGAGGAGGGGGAGGCACTAAAAGTGGCAAAGGAGTAGGCGGTGGTGGTGGTTGGGCCGCTGTCGAGGAAGCGGTAGAGGATGGCGTAGACGTTTCAGGTGTACGAACAGCTGAGTTATAGGCTGACAGATAACTCGGCCAAAGGTGCGGCGGTGGCGGAGAACCAGGAGGCGGTGGTGGTGGCGATTTGTCATCGAGTTCGTCAGAATCATCCATCATCATTGCAGTCAGTGGAGTGATGCGAGGTTTCTTCAACTTGATGATTTTCACCTGAAATATTCATTTGTATTTAATGGCACGAGTATTAATTAAGATTAAGGTACACAAGTGTATGTTACGACGGAGCAGTACCTTAACTTTCTTCTTGGTCTTCGGCGGCTTGGCTCGTTTTTCTTGCTTCCTGCTTTTCCTCGAGGACCGTCGCATTTCCCGGACACTACTTCGGGTGCCCGCTGATGAGGGTGGTGGTGGGGACGGCATATCGCCTTCACCACCGCTGGGGCTTGTACCTTCGCCGGGCTTTATTCCGTCCGCAAACTGAACGGATTTTCTACTCTTCCTTCTTCTTTTCGATAACAGCGTTTTCACCTTTGTTTTTACATCGTCCCTTATAGACCGACTATTTTTGTCCAGTTCTGCCTCCTCCTTGTCTATCTCGTCACTTTCGTCGTCACCGGTCGAGAGGTCGTCCAAATTACCGTTGGAGATTGATAGTTTTCTAAAATACAAAGGGGACACAATTGCCAAAAGGATCTAACGCAAAATGAATGAGCTGAAAGACTCGTTGACTTACCTAAATCCTGACGCAACCAGGATTCCCTTGAGCGGCGCTGGCGGTAACGAGGACCAATCCTTCGGTTCCAGATCTTCTTGAGTTTTCGCTGTATCAGTGGTAACAGTTGCAGTATCTTCCGGCTCGCTTTTGCGACTCGCCGCCCGTGATGAGGAAGCAGCTTCGTCATCTTCTTCTTCTTCATCGTCTTCTTCCGGCTCCTCTTCCTCCTCCTCATCTTCTTCAACCTCCGGTTCTTCCTCTTCCTCCTCCTCCTCGTCTTCATCCGGAGCAGCTTCTTCGTCCTCGGCAGGTGCTGACGTTTTTGGCGTTTGCTCATCTTTCTCAGTTGCAATAACTTGTTCATCACCCTCTGTCTTATCGAAGGCTTCATCGCCGTCCGTGAGAGCTTTTAATACTGATGGATCGGCAGTGGAGGATAGTTTTTGTCCTGGACTATCGGACTTGACAGCATTAGGATTGGTCTTCTCAAGCAGTCTTAGAGCACGACGGTTAATACGCTCGATACGTTTGCGTTCCTTTTCCTTCCGACGCATTTCGCGAAGTCGCTTTCGTTCCTCGCGCTCTTTGCGCCGTGCTTCGAGAATCGCTTCATAATTATATACCGGTTGCACCACGCTCTCTGTAATTAAAGTAATAACATAATGAATTCCCTTAAAACGAGTACTCCTTCACCAATTCAATTAAATGAAACTTACTTTGCGGCGGAGGTTCCGTGCGTATGAATGTTGCCGCAGTTGGCGGAATTGGAATTGGCACAGGGATAGGCGGCGGAGGTATAGACATAGATATTGGTACCGGAGATAACGTGGAAACAGGAGTGCTATTGTTAAGCACAGGTGGTATGGGAACCGGCATTGGCACAGGAACTGGAACAGGTACAGACACAGGTGTTGGCGGAACTGACACAGATTGTGGAACTGTTGGATACAAAACGCCGCCTGGTTGATCGACAGATGAAGATTGGCCGCTGTTCCAATCTAACGATGTTGGTACAACCTGGAGAACATTACCAACGCGGACGACTTGACTGGACGCGCGTGGAACTGGAGCTGTTGATGTACTTGGCATTTCTTTCCGTGCACCAGGAAGTCCGTTAAAGTCCCCAGGTACGACTTGTAGAACATTGCCCACCTAAGGTAACAATAAGCAACAATGTCGATTTCGTGTGTTGTGTCAAAGTATAACATTTCTCAAAATACATACTTGAACGACTGTCGGCTGCTGCCTGTAAACCACCTGTTGCTGCGGGGTTGTCGGAGGATACATAATAGTAGGATTGTAATTATCAGGGTATTCAGCCGACACTCCCGCGCTTTCTTGTTGTTTCTTAATACCCAATTCTAGTTCCAATCTGAGAATAAGAGAAATTGTTGTACAAACGGGAAACCTGAAGGTAACTCTGAAGAGTAATTTTGAGGTGACGAAATTACCTGTCATCGAGTGACAAACGTTTTGGTGAATTTCTGGTTGAGTCATCTATACAAGGGGGATATGTTAGATTGTTTTCTGTATAATAATACTCATTTCCAGCCTCACTTTCGTTCATGTACTGAAACCCGGCGGAATTCTCTCCCATAGGTTCTTCTATGTGCAACTCGGACTCTAAGCCACCCGCTCCTTGTCTGGCGATGCCAGAAACCGATTGTACTATTGTTTCAATTCGCCGGCCCCGCTCGCCCTCGTCTTTCTTATCCCTCGAACTCCGATCCAAGGAGGATGCTCTGAACAGAGACGATTTTTTCATGATACAAAGATCAAAAACAGAGTCTTTGTGTTCAGACGTTTATCATTACTGGCATTCTTACCTTCGAACATCTGTGCTTCGTCCCGTAGATCTAGATGTTGATTCATTTCGAGATCTAGACCCGGACCTTGATCTTGATCTTGACCTTGTTCTTATAACTCGAGTTTTGGAGGTCGATCGAGAACGCGATCTTGACCTTGACCACGACTTCGATCGAGATCTTGATGTTCGTCTAAGTCGATCAATTTTGTATGACTTCCTATGCGGCGATGAACGTCTCGTTCGGCCAGGCGATCGATTTCTAGGCGGCGAGTATTTGTCTGATCTACGCCCGTGTCTGTCTGAATCTGAAGCTTCAACATCCTTATCCCATTGCCTGTCTCTCCTTGAACTCAATCTTCCTCTTCTGCTATTAGTACAAAACGATATAAAGGAGATGTATTATCGTGTGCATAATCAAGATGCCTCAAAACTAAAGTATCCTAAAGTGTCGTGGAAGTACCTTGTACTGTAGTTCGATGCAGTACTCATAGGTCCTTCAAAGATATCCCGAATATTCTCATCATAATAGGATCTATCGTCATAGCCAAAACCCAACAAATCTTGTTCATTGCTGTAAGATTCGAGCGGTTCGCTTCCTCCTGCACCCATATTTTCTCCCTCGTAGGGCCATGAGGAGCGGTCGGTCTCCTCTCTACGAAACCTATTTTAAACCAATTTTCTTTAGGAGTCACTTTTGGTAATTTATTAAGAACAACCTATAAAATTTGTACACACCGATTAGAAGTACCATCTCTGCTGTCCTTGTGACTGTCGTGCTCTTGCGATCTTTTACTTAGAGTATCAACCGCGTCGTAAGATTTCGAATCTTTCCCGTGATCTTTCTCCATGCTGGCATACTTCCGCCTGCCACCATCATCGCGATCCGCTTTATTCAATGAACTGTACTTTTTGAAATCTGAAATTTTGCAATAAACAATCAGTAAGATCGAAAGACGAGACATTTGCGTGGATCTTAGTGTAAAAATCGTTACCTTTAATATATCCAGATCTATCTTTTTTTTCTTCAGTTGGTCTTGATTTATTCGGTCGTTTTTCATCCTTTCTCCTGGGGCTTTTACTTCTACTTCGACTCCAACTGCGGCTACGACTATCACTACTTCTTTCCCGGTCCCATGAAGCTCGTGGACTTGTACTACGTCTTCGCCTACCCCGACTTGATGTAGGACTTGATCTTCGACGATCACCGTATTCTTTGGAGCTTCTACTATCTCTTCTATCACTCCTTTCTCGTTCCTCGTACTTTGAATCTTTCTTGTCCTTAGAATTCTCATTATATTTGTCATAATCCCTTTTAATCGGACTCTTTCGCCTTTGTTCTCGACTGGGTGAACGTGCTCTGCGTTCAAATTCAGCGTCACTTTTCTCTTTAATTTCTTTCTTCATTTCCGCGATAATGTTCTTGCTACCCATCGGTGAGAGCTCGCCGATTTGTTCGAACGAATGTCCCGTTTTAACAACCTCTGCCTGATTAAGTTCTATCTCTGCTTCTGTTTTCACATCCTGCTTTATGTCAAGGAATCCAGTATGTTTGGCAGTAGTGTAACTATCCTTAAGTATGTCATCGGTTTCTTTCGGAGGTTCGATTGTAAATTCATCTAAAGATTCCTTCGGCAAACCGCTTTTCGATTCTTGCCTGGAAAACCGTTCTTCGAGTCGTTTTTTCTGAATAGCCAGAAGTTCGCTCAAATCCTGCAACGGAAATTCGGGCTTTGATTTGGGGCGTTCGGTAGTGCGTTTTATCAAGAATTGTTTGGGTATAAGCTTAAGGGTTGTCTTCACTTCCGGGGACTCTTCGTTTCTCGGAGGCGTAGAAGGCGGAGTAGCAGTCACCACTTCAGCAGGTTTCGATATAATCTTGCTACGGGCCAAGTCCGATTCATATTCGTCGGCAAAGATATCCATTTGCGATTCCTTGTACTGCGAAGTACTGGGGAAAGAGTCGCCAATAGCAAAGTCAGTAGGTAAGTCTTCGCCAATTTTGACGTCGAGCTTGCTACCAGGCCTCTTGGATTCCGACTCTACATCAAGACTGTCCTCATACTCTTTTTTCGTGGCGGACGAATTGCTACTTTCGCTATCGTCCTCGTGGAACTTGGATAGTTGTATCGATTCGTTAGAAGTTGAATTGGAATTCTCATCGGATTTAACAGATCCTTCCTTGGTTGTACTGTCCTGGGAAGTAGACTCTTCTCGCGACGCTGAAGAGTTTGTCGTAGTATCGTTCGAAGTTTCATTACTCTCCGACTTCTGAGACAAAGCCGGCGAACTCGGGCTGTACAACTGTACGCCCCTTTTGTCACTTCGATCCTCGAGGTCGAATAAATCTTTCAGCCGTTCGAGTCCCGGGTGCTCTTTGATAACTGGCAGACAAGTTTCTTCATTGGAGAGTTCGTCTGATGGCCACGATGCTTCTAATAACTTCAAGTTCTGTGATTTCCGGAGGAATATGTCTGGCATTTCTACAGCACTGGAAGCCTCTGGATTTAATGTTCGGGCCTGTGCCAATTCATCGGCGACATTAGGAATTTCTTCCTTAATCGCGTTGTTCTCTATTAATGTTTCGGCATGTTCTTGTAAAACCTTTCGGTCTAGTATACTAGGTTTAGGCCACTCAGAACATTCTTCTTCCCACATGACTGATTGTTTTAATTCAATTTTATCATTAGACTGGGAACCCATATCCCATCGACTCTTCTTTGCCTTTTTAGGAGACATATAAATATGATCTGTGATTTTCATATCTGCTGTTTGTTTAGTCGCTTCATTACAAACTTTTGCCCATACGGATTTAGTAGAGTCAGTCTTAGCAGACTCCGTGGAATCTGAGACACTTTCATTTGCTTCTGCTTCTTCGTTGATGCATGCTTCATCAGTCTGAAGGTCCCAACTATTTCGTTTCCTTTTGAGTTTCTGCTCCTGCAGCATCATCTCTTCCTTTTCTCCTTCTTCTTGTTCTTCTTCCCAAATTCTTATTGCACACAGTGGGTCCCGCTTCTTCCTACTTTCCCGGGAACTTTGTTTCTCGACTGAAATATATGTGTCGGTTATCTTGTCATATCTTACTTCCTTGTCTACTTTCTTTCCACCGGAATGAGACTTCTTCCTCTTAACAGTTAAGTGTGGTGCTCCTTCTAGACTGTCGACTTCCCATTCATCTGCCAAAAGCTGTCGTTTGTTCACTTCTTTCTCTAGTTGGGTGAGTGAAAGCACATTAAGTGTATCGAACTCTGTTTCTCCCCACGAGTCTCTTTTCTGTCGATCGGAACATCTCGACAGCCTGGATTCGGTATCACTTTCCCTATCCCAGTTTGCCAGATATTCACTACTACTCCTTTTCTCCTTTTCCCTCTTACGGCGTTTCTTCGTGTCCATATCGTCCTCGACACTGGCACATACTGGGAAAGAAGCTCCTTCGCGTATGCACTTGTCTTTGAGATCGTCCTCGTTCTCTTTTTTCTCGGCCTTTCGAATCTCTGTCTCATCTTCGCACTCTTGATTAACTTCTCGTATACTTGCCGAATCGTTAGCTTTTTGCTGACTCACAACCATTTGAGTCAATTCCCATTGTTCAAAGTAAGCTTTGGGTATTGGTTGTGGCCTCTCTTCGTCTTTCTTTAGAGATAAACCCTTCCTGCCTGGGCTGGGCTCGGATACTACTCTCCCAGGCATGTCTTGATCCTTATCCCTTTTATACGAACACTGCGATTCCATTACTTTGACATTTTCCTTCAGTTCGCGTTCCGCGGTGGCCTTCCTCATTGACTTGCTGCTATCTTTCCCATCGGATTCCTTCGCCTCATGCTCGCCGCGCGACTTGGATTTCTTATGTTTCGACGAACGTTTCTTCTTTCTACTGTCGGAATCACTACTACTGGAATCCGTACTTATCTTCCTCCTCCGCTTTTTTCGTGTCTTAGTTCCCCGTTTAGCTTTCTTCTTTCTTTTCGCAGTTTTCTTCTTTCGTTTCTTTCTCTTTTTGTGCCTGTCTTCAGAACTGGAAGAGTCGCTGCTGCTGCTGCTAGTGCTGCTGCTGCTGCTACTGCTACTGCTGCTACTGGTTTCACTGCTGTCGGAATCCGATGAGGTCGAGTCGTCTTTGGACATTTTACGTTTTCGCTTCCGTTTTCGTTTCTTCCTCTCTTCTTCCGAATCCGATGAACTAGTGGTGGTTGACGAGTCAGTGCTGGATGCCACGCGTTTCCGTTTCTTTCTCCTTTTGCTAGTTCGAGTGTCGGTGTTTTCATCGCTCGTACGCTCGATTTTAACACGCACGTTTTCCCAATCACTTGGTACAGACGCAGAATCTTCCGCATCATCCTTTCCACCTAAACCTTTACTCTTGCCTGTTAAACGATTCTCGGATTCTTGCTGCGCCGAGTTCTCATCTTCCGGAGTTTGATCGCACGATATCTTCAATCCCTGTTGCACGATATGCCGATCGTCAGAAGCATTGGATATTGAAATGGTTTCATCGTCCTGTGATTTCATCACCACATCATCTCCAGAGTATGTAAAACTATTATCCTCGGGCAGACTTGTATCAAGGTTGAATTCATCATACGTCGTCGATGTAGTCGATACGGCGGAAGCTTTTTTCGGAGAGTATTCTTTGGGTACACTCGACGCATTACTCAGAGAGATATCACTACACACCATTTTCATGAATTGTTCGTACTCGGAAACTAATTTCTCATCACCTGCAGACTCTAGCACTGGGGTAGTTGATTTTTCATGGCAGACAGGCTCTTCGACGCTAGAATCGTCCTTATCTTTGCCGATAGGTTTAAGATCGTCTTTGAATTCGTCAGTCGCAGGACGATCTTCAGCTGGGTAGCATTCAGGCTTTTCTGAAATATTCAGGAAAATACTTGTAACTAGTAGTTCCAAGTGAAGTGATCAACCGATCCACACGAGTCAATTCAAAGTTTGTCCTATTGTACCTTCTATCTGAACACCTTCTAGCTTTGCTTGATCCTCCAATTGCTTTGGAGTACCGGCAGTGGATTCACCTTCTTCTTCGCTGTCCCACTTCGATTTTGGGAGCTGAACATTCCTTGGCAAATCAGATGTACGCGCTTGATTAGTCTTTCCTCTATTAGTGTTGGGATACCAGTCGCGGCTAGCGCTTTCTGTGTGTTCCATATCTTCCAAATTAATCCTGTAAATATTCAGATCTGAATGGATAACGAAAAATCAAGAATCGGGGGAGCACAGTGATATACCGTGAGAAATTTGATGTGCATATTCTCTGCATCTTCTCCTTTCGTTTCTCCGACACGCTATGCAGGAGTCGTTGGTGGTTGGGAAATAGTGAAAGACGAGGATTCTCGGAATACAAGATTTGTGGTTTGCCTCGTTTGGTAACTTTTACGGATTCTGGAGGATATTCCTTGGGGCCATCGAAACCCTCCACGATCATCGGAGAGCGTTTTAAACGGCAGTCGTTTAGCATCAACATTTGTTCGAAATGTCGCGAGTAATCCTGTGGTGTTCTGTGAATAATGGTGTTAGTTAGTCCTATGATTATTCTTTAACAATGACCAACTACCGAAGAGTGACGTTACCTGATTTTAGGCAATCGATCCATATAATCCTTTCGTCTAATTTCAAGAATATCCTCTACAGTAATGCCACATTTCTTCAATTCGATCCAAGAACATGACTTTATCATCTCGGACTCTTTCTTATTGTCACTGCTCTTGTCTTTGATAGTTTTATTGTGCACCTCTGAATCTTGTTCCAACGAACCGCTTTTTTTCTCTTTGAAACTAGATCGTCGGTCTCGTGCATCTTTCGTTGTTTTAGAACTATCGCTCCTTTCGCGATCGCTTCTTCTTTTATCTTTGCCATCCTCTCTCCTTGCTCTATTACTTTCCATCCTGTTGTCATCCTTTTTGTCCTTGTATTCCTTCTTCTCTTTATCCCTCTTGGAAGATTCTCTTTCTGCAGAAGATATTCTTTTGCTGTGTAGTTCCTTGCCCATTTCTTCCGGCTCTACGCACATACTGCTTCTCCTTTTCCTGCTTCCTCGCCGTTGCCTTAAAAATAACATACTTAAATGTCCAAGTAATAAAGATATGATAAGCACCGATGGAAATAGAGTGTAAAGTTTAGTACCTTTCATACTTGCTTTCGGAACATGATTTTGTGGAGCCTCTCTGTGAGTCACTGTTACTGTCAAGTTTACTATAATCTTTAATAGTTTTTGTACTGTCTGTAATACGGTGTCCAATCTTAGAGCTATAAGATTCATCGTCCAAGTTGGCTATGCAAGATACATTCAATTAGAATTTCCCTTCCTGGAAGAACTTTTATTATAATTACCTGCTGCTAGTGCTTCCGCGAGCAACTGTTTACTTTTCGACTCTTCCCTTCTAATTTCTTCTATTGCCAATATTTTTTCTTCTAAATGGCAGAAAAAGCAAATAATAAATCTCTATTTTATCCAAATGCTCAAAAAAAGATTTCCAATAACAGCTGTTAGATGTTACCTGGCTTTTTCTTGGGCTTGCTATTAGATAGAGGCCGACTATTCATTTGGGGACTTGTTCTAACTTCTGTATTCAATCTAATACCACTCAAACTGCCTTCAGAATTCATGGAACCAGCTGACTTGTCTCCCAACTTTATGCCCTTGGCAAGATCAGCTTGAAATTTATTCTGAACTTTGGGTAAGATGTTGAACTTATTGGCAAATGCCATTAATCTTTTTTTGGCTTGCACTTTTCCTAACACTGGCTTAAGCAGCTTGGGACTTTCCAATCTGGGTGTGTCTACATCGCTAGCTTGATCCTTTGTACTTTCAGGGGTCTCCGGCACTCGCACTTGGAGCAATGACGTCGGAATGTCTGCAGTGGGTTCGTCTGGAGCATAACCATCCTCTGTTCGTGACATGGTATTACTATCTTTCTTTCCTTGTTCCTCTACACGAATTGGTTAAACAAACATAAGGAGGGGCAAATCAAAATAATTCCAAAAATATAGCAATAAGTATTACCTTGTAGAGGATCATTTGCTTTCGCTTCTGCCATTGGTTATACCATGCATATAACAATTATCCTCTTAAGTAACTACAATCATCGAACTAAACTTTTATATTTCATACTCGAAGACTTTGAACACTATAGAAAAAAGAAAATAAGTAACAGAATCAATAACAAGGACAGCAGTACATTTGAATATTGAGAGTATCAACAAACTCGAATTATTTATCCATTAAACTATTCTTAGGCCCGCAAGCCAGGAAGGTCTTGATTCATTTTCAACAAGAAGACACACAATCAATTCCACTCCACTAATCGAACCCTCGATCATTAACAATATTCCAAAACTCTAGAAACTAGTAAAATCTATCAAGTGCTGGCAGAACCAGCGCATAAACTGGCGAGGAAACATTTTTCTCCCAGCAGCGTTCGGTCCAACTAGTGGAATGTGTTGTGCGGCCGATGCCGGAATGGTCAACCGTTCTACTGGTCCGATGAAAAATCGCCGGCCATGCTAGAGCGACAGATTGCTCCGAGGAAGATTTATAACAGCACCATTGAAATATATCGCAAGGAAAGGGAATAAGAACGGGGTGACTATCGTTTCATGGCTCACCTTCGCAGCGACAACTAAGTGACCGACGACCGCATAATGTGTCCGAGGGCACTGGCTCCCTATCGTCCAGTCCCTTTGACCACTCGCTATTTACCGTGACTTCCCTCAATTCCAGCCGACTGTTTTCGCTTCTGTGTTCATCCAAGTTAAACCGAGCGAGTACGAGACAAGCGTCAGACATTTTAGTCAAACGGCAGGCCGCCAACTGCACGCGGTCGACCCGCGCAACCACATGCCTGCCAACGCCAAGGATACCAAGGGAACAGAATTCAAACTTGAATTCAAAGTTTTACAAGAGAATGAAGATGTTGTATGTTATACTGTAAATAAATTCGCTTGTGTATTCTAACTAACAAGAATGTTTGTACATCCGATGACGTCACGATGGTGGATACATTAGAGTATAATTATGAAGGTGCGCTGTCCCTACTTAATGATAATCATCGATGATGGTGATGGCTTGCTCGTGGGAAACCAGGCGATATAAACTGTTCTGTACTCAGACTGGTTGATTCTCATTGAATCAGTGGTTTTAATAAAAAAAAAAAAAAAAACTTCTGTATAAAGTAATGAAAGCTGTTGACATTTCGTTTAACATATTGAAACTACGCGTGAGACGTGAACGCTTGACTGATCACTCGAGTTGCGGTTTATGGACAATGCCATCTAGCTTTGTATTCTCTTGCTTCGTGAAAGTGCGATATCGTCCTGAGTAATTGTTATCTTAGTCGTCTATCTCCGAGGGATCGCCGCCCATTGATTTCCAAAAAGCAGTCACTAGTTGCTCCGCTGCTATCCTTCTCTGGTTGGAGGGCAGCGACGCCGCGTGCTCTTTCATGGCCATTAATTGGCTGAACAGTTCCCCGAAGTCCGCGTTCTCATTACCCATTATGCCATCTAAATAGAGAGCAGAAAGAATTGCCATGAACTGTACGACGCTCGCCGAGCGAAAGAGAAGCTCCATTCTGCCGGAAACATACCGAGTACACTCTCCACCTGTAATCTCCCGGGGGGCTCCGATAACTGGATACCTTCCAATTGCTCTTCCACTTCATTTACATCAACTTTCGGCTCCTCCATTGATGCTGGTTTCCCTGTGATCAGAGTACTCATTACAGATGTGACTTTGTGATCTGTTTTAGTATGGTTTGTGCTGAATAATAAACCTTTCAGTGTCATGTTGGGCCACATGTGGGCATGAAGAGCTTCAATTATTCTGTCCACACCGTACTTATTGTGCTCGGAGTCTGTTTCATAAATGTCAGTCGGTTCTGTTGATTCGTGCCATTCGATCAATTCGAATTTCCTATGTAAACACCATTTTATGACTGTAAAGAAAGAACATACATTAAGCTGTGACAGTGTACCAGGAAGATGAGAAATTGTAGTACCTTTATCACGTGTGGCCACATCTGAAACATGATTACACGAGAACAGGAGTACATCTGCTTCAGCGAATAAAGATATTAAAGGATTCCATTGTCCCAGAGATTCATCAGCATTTTCCTATAGACAATTAATCTACCGATACAAAGGCACCTAACAATGTCACTGATCAGCTAGAATAATATACTGACTGCTTGTGGGTCATGATGAACAATGAGAGCTTCCACTCCATTGATATTATAATCCGTACAAGGATCCTCTGTGGCGCATAATAACACCGCTGTCTTATAATATTTGTTATCAATTCTCCAAATATAATACTCAAATGGACCTGGACTGCTCATCTTCTCTCCACCCATCTCTGCAAAACGAAAAAACGAAAATTACTCCTTACACAGGACATCTCACCTGTTAACAAACGTGCGTGCACAGTAGCACTTACTCGTCGCAATTTCATTCGCCTTTCCCCTCACTGTGCTGACAACAATTACACGCGGCAGATTCATTGTTGAACTATGCGAAAGAGTCGTCGTCAATAACAAAGTCGACCTAGCCCCTTGACTCTACTCGGTTTTTTGCAGGTTGTCGGTAGGTTACACCGTTTTTTGTGCAACACTTCTCTGGATCAAGCGTCTATCATGCACATATTGAGAAATAAAATAAATTGTTAGTTTTTTTAATTGATTATGGATATGATGGATTTCGAATGCCTGCGGTGTACATACGAGATAATTCGAGTCGATTGATATTTCTCTAGTATGTTGCAACTTGACAGTTTCGGTGTTGACCTCTCATGACCATGCATGCAATTGTATATATAGTGTGGCTCGCCATATTTCTTCCAGGGGCGAATCGACGAAATCCAATAATGTAGGCGTAAACACGTTTTACATGACCGATTCATTTAATTTCGGAGTAAGTGGGGGATAGAATGATTAATTTCACGGTGACTGATTGGTTTAAAAGGTTTATTTTTCAATACTCTTTACATACGTTGCTTCGGTTTGTAATTTCTATAAATGATAGCGCAGTTTAAAACTACAGTTTACTCGTAGTACACAAAGCTGAAGAAACAACAGAATCGGTTCCGTGATGTTCGTTGCGTACAAGATACATGTGGAAATTCTATAAACGTACACTCGTTATTAGTTTAATAATAGTAGATGGAGCTTCAAATATATGGGAGCGTAAAGACCTGCGAACATAAACAGGCGACCAGCGAGCTTCCCCTTTATTTGTAGAATTCGTGTTCGGATTCATCTTTCTTAATATTATTCTTGTAGCCCTTCTCGAAGTCCTTCGCTAATACGATGTAACGATTCTCGCGGACTGCGTGCATACCGGCCTCCTGGCAAATGGCGTTGATGTCGGCGCCGGAAATCCGATCTGGCCGCGCGACGTAATCTTCGAGGTCGACTTCTTCGCTCAAGTTCATTTTCGCAGTGATCGTTGAGAAGATCAAGCGCTTCTGGCGACGATCTGGTAGGGGGAATTCGATCTTTCGATCTAATCTACCGGGACGCAGTAA
Source organism: Crossocerus cetratus (assembly GCA_963675795.1). Taxonomy (NCBI): domain Eukaryota; kingdom Metazoa; phylum Arthropoda; class Insecta; order Hymenoptera; family Crabronidae; genus Crossocerus; species Crossocerus cetratus. Next base: position 19,282,355 of record OY776668.1, read on the forward strand.
AGCTGGATCCAAAGTATCGGCTCTGAAAGAGAGAGAATTGTGTGAGGAGAAGTCCAATACCTTTTATCAGTCTGTACAATTAGCAGTGCAGAAGACTCACCTGTTTGTAGCCATTATCACTTTAACATTAGTGGTTTGATCGAATCCATCCATTTGATTCAACAACTCCAAGAGAATACGCTGCACCTCGCGATCAGCTCCAGTCTGGGCATCGAATCGTTTTGTTGCGATCGCGTCAATTTCATCCACGAATATAATAGCGGGAGAATTCTCTTTTGCTAAACGGAAGACGTCCCTGACCATCCGCGGGCCCTCGCCCAGATACTTTTGCACAAATTCCGAACCAACCACGCGAATGAAGGCAGCTGAGAAAAGTTCCATGTTATTAGAACTATTCAATTATACAACTAATCTATAATTGATAGGTGATGTTTACCAGTTGTGTGTCTAGCCACTGCTTTAGCCAGCATAGTTTTACCACATCCAGGTGGGCCGTACATTAAAACACCTCTGGGTGGGTCAATTCCAATTTGTTTGTATAGTTCGAAATGAGTAAGAGGAAGCTCAACAGCTTCCCTAATCTCTTGTTTCTGCATATCCATTCCACCAATGTCACTGTATTGGATGTCTGGCTTCTCATCTGTCAACACAAAGAACAAACATACAATTCTCACAATTGCTACCAAAAGAGACAAACATTAAACTCTTCTACCATTAATTCTCACTGACCTGCTTGAAGCATAGAGATACTAGAATCAGCCTCTGGTGGCAGAACATCCACCAAAGCATTGCTGTGCTTGTGGAGAGCTACACTAGCAGATGGTTTGAGTAGTTCTCTGTCTATAGTCGACAAGATTCTAACATAATAGTTAGAGCCTGTTGTTGAACCCACAATGCCAGTATTCTGATCAACTGCCTCCAAGAACTGTCCAATAACCAGAGGGACGCTCTGTATACGCTTCACTTCTTCCTGAGCGTGCAAGTACTCCTTCTTCAGATTACGCTGTTCATCTTTAATATATTCCTCTTGGACTTCGAGGAATTCCAGCATTCTTTGCAGTTTCTGTACCAGCCAACATTCATGAACATTTGATCAACTGTCACCCTGAAAGTAAGAGTCCAACTGCTTCCTTCGTACCTTATACTTAGTGTACAGATCTTCAACGTCCAACTCATCTCCAGCACCGGTGTAGTGTCCGACCACTGGTTTGCAATCCACATCTCCAACATCCTGAAAATCCATGCATGTACTGAGGGGTCAAGCTCCCGACAATGCAAAATTGACGAATGAAGCGAAAGCAAAATGGATGGGAAATAATGGTTTGAGAGAAGGTTACACTCCATTTCACTCAAGCTGCATAAGCGTTTTGCGGAAATAGGTCGAACGAGTCGTCTTGAGAAGAAACATACAGTCGCGGGTACCTTATCGGGCAATATAACGCCGGTCTCGTCCATCCTATCTCACAGCTTCCCACAACTGAATTTCGACTTATTGTCCAAGCCGACGAATGACTTGAGATTTTTGAGCAAGTTCAGTACGGTGACGGAGCGCGTCGAGGATCCGCCATTGACTATATCGAAGTCCCGAACAGAGAAGGGAAAACTTTAGAAAACCCAGTACGCTAAAGGTGGCGTTGATTTCAAGCAACTTGGGAATTCGACTTGAGGTTAGGTTCAGTTAGGTTAATTACAATCAAGTCGGCGCATCTAGAAGCTAAGTAACTTTCGGCGATTTGTTGTTTTGATATGTTTGATTCGAGATTCGAGGGAAGATGACATATATGTAACTCAAAAGAACTTCGCATTTGCCTGCGAGAGTTCTTCACCGACAATTAGAATTGTGTGCGCAGTTGGGATCGGATTCGAGGAATTAAACTATTCCAGACTTGTAGAGTGAAAATGGTGATGGAAGAGCAGGAATCCGATATGGAACTGGCGTCCGAGCGGGTCCCGGTGCCCCGGGTGCAAAAGCCTCTGGAAGAATGTCATGCGGAGCCGACTAACAAGGTTACAAATTCCTCCCGAGGGAAACCACGATTCAGAAAGAAAGCTTTACACGCTGCGATACTCAAGCAGATGGAGTTTTATTTTAGCGATGCTAACCTGGCCAAAGATCGTTTTCTACGTAATCTCGTCGAGGAAGACCCTTGTAAGTTTTCCTCGGATATTTGTATTCGTTGCGCTGAAATACTCCCGTATTATTTCCTGTTTTGTATACTTTCAGACGTAGATCTCAATGTATTCATTACATTTAATAAGATAAGAGAATTAACTACGGACCCTAATAGAATAGCGAAAGCTTTGAACAATTCCACTCTGTTGCAACTATCCGAGGATGGAACTAAGGTGCAACGTGTCACACCTATCACTTGGAAAGAGAACATTGATGACTGTACTATTTATGTGCAGAATTTACAACCGGATGCTGACCATGAGATGTTGAACAGCATCTTTTCCCAGTATGGTCAGGTTGTATATGTGTCTGTACCTAAATACAAAAGCAACAAGAAGATCAAGGGTTTTGCGTTCATAGAGTTTGATAAACCAGAATACGCACACAAATGTCTCAAGGTATGAACACTAAGATCTAATAATCTTTTCTGACTGGATGTTGTTCCAGCCAACCTTTTTTTAACTTTGTTTTTCAGTCCTTCCAAAAGAAAGGCTGTGTGCTGCCCTCAACTACAGCTCCCAATGAATTACTGAGCATCACCACGTTTGACAATGCGGACAAGGATGTCACTCAGTATGGAAGAGGAGCATTTGGTGATGAAGATCCATATGCAGAGGTAGCAAACCAATTAGAGTTGAAACGTGAGATTTCTGAAGACACAGAAGAAAACAGAGAAGTCAAAAGAATTAAAAAAGAAAAACATTCTGAAGATTCAGCCACTGAAGCTGATGATTTAGAATCACACGGCTGTGCAGAAGGGAAGAGTAAAACAGGAAAGAAGGAAAAAAGGAAATGGGAATCTACAGAAGATACAGAAACGAGTGAAGACAAGTTACTACTTAATAATGAAAGTCAAATTGTAAATACAACCGAATCTTCTGAAAAACAGGAGGCAAAAAAGCACCGGAGTATCAAAGTAGAAGATGAAAATAAAACTTCGGACAATGCTCATCTTTCAAACAATGAGAACCAGGAGGCTGAAGATGCTGATATGGTTAGTGATAGCAATGAGGGAAAATTGAGGAGTAGTGATAAGAAGAAGAAGAGAAAGCGGAAAAGGAATACAAAAGTGGAAGATGTTTGTTACATAATGGGACTGCAAGTGATGACTAAGAAGGACTGGAAAGTCCTGAGAAATAAATATCTAGACTTGCAAAGAAGTAAAATGAAGCAGCTCAAACACCATTTAAAGAAAACAAGGTGGAACCAGTGGTCCAACATGGAAAAATTCAAGCAAGAAAAAGAAGATTACACTGAAAAGGAAAAGGCAGCAAAACAGGCTACTAGCGGGGGAGAAAGATATACATTTACACCTGGGGTAATAGTTAAGGTTGAGTTGGATAAGGCGTGTACTGATCCAAAAAATTTTAAGGTATGTTTATCGTCGTTTCGGCAGAAGCGAGAATTTACCAAAGTATGATTGCAATCATTTGATTGACATTATAGATGGAGCTTAGAGGCAATAATGCTGTGAAATATATCGATATAGAAGAAGGATCATTCCATGCGTATATTCGTTGTGATTCTGCAGAAGGTGCACAATCGTTTGTGCAGAAATCAACGGAAGAGCAACAGATGTCTATATTACAAGGTAAACATTTGGTTCGACCGGTAAAAACGATTTTCTACTAACTCACGACTATTCTAGATGAGGAAGAGAAGGTGTATTGGGATAAAATCGCCCAGGACAGGGAAGAGAAGCTGGGGAAAAAGATCCGGGTGAAGCAAAGGGGGAGGAACAAACTTCTGAAGAAGGCGGAAAAAGAACTTGGCAAGCACATTAAGTTTGATGACGAAGTATAAATTCTACAGCATATGTAGAATAATTCTTTAATATCTTTACATAAATTGCAAATGTTTCTCATGCAAATGTAGTCATTCAAATCTATATCGTCGACACCTTTAATAATCATCCCTTGAGTCTCGAAAGCAGATATATTTCAGTTCGTTCATCAGGTTTTTTTTTACAAATCCTCTTATTCGTCAAAATGAATAAACCATTTACTGTCTTTTTCATACCCACTCTCTTAGTGTAAAATATATACTTTGGGACGCCCTCTTCGACTCTACCACCTTCCTCTTCCACGGCCTCCGCCACCGCCTCCTCCCCTTCCGAAGCCTCCGCCGCCGCCGCCACCACCGCCGCGGCCCCTGAAACCACCTCCGCCTCCTCCTCTGCCGAAGCCTCCACCGCCTCCACCGCCACGGCCTCTGAAACCACCTCCTCCTCTACCGCCGAAACCACCGCCGCCACGGCCTCCGCCACCCCTTTTCATCACTCGTCCACCACCTCTCTTATCTCCAGGTTGTCTCGGTAAGAACCTTTGGAGTGGCAACAATTTCGCTGGATCTATGAATAGCTGGAAACGAACGGATGGAGTTTAATCACAGGAAAATAACAGATTCAGAAACTAATGCTTCAATCAGAATTCCCTTTACCTGTGTGTCCTTCTCGAAGCTTGTTGCTTTGAGGTTCTCTGATAACTTTATAGACACATAATAGTCCCTAATGTTACCAAAGATTTCGTCTATTTTGCCAATCTGTTGCTTGCTCTCTGTGTAAATGGGTGCGTTGAAGAAAGGAACCTGTTCGATGTCCACTTTGGCGACAAGGTCATCTTGGACGCTCCATGTAAAATGTCCCAGTGGAGTCACTGACTCTGGAGGTCCCTGATCATATCTGTATCATAGGATCATATCAGCATTCGGAAGCCGTGTTGTAAGGCAGGTATTAACCAATATAAGACAGGTATTAATTACCCTCTTCCACCACCGCCGTATCCACCGCGACCACCCCGGAAACCTCCTCCGCCTCCTCGTCCTCTGAATCCACCTCCTCCACCTCTTCCTCCTCGGCCGCGAAAGGACATTTCTCACTTAGAATAACCTGTTGAGAACCAATTGATTTCGTCAATCCAACAATTCCACTACGCCCAACGGCCGCGCAATTAAACCAAATACAAATCCTCTCATATATTCTTACCTCTCAGTCTTCCCCAAGATCAGCTCAGCCCACGAATCTCTTTTCTCGGACGCTGACACTCTATTCCACCGCGATTAATAAACCAGCGGCGTTACCATGTGCGTACACCGCGAGCACCACGTGTGTATCTACAACCGCGAACCTAACCTCTACGGCTCTGACACTGTCAAACAAGAGATCCACCCGCAACTCACAGCCAAGCAACAATCTTCATCGTCTAATACGCCGTGCGCGCAGTATCAAGTCCAATTTCCCCGAGAATCCCAGCAAAACTCAACTATCTCATCAACAATCACGCATCAACAAAGCAGCGGCATTTTCGTTTACGCGCTAAAGCGCAAGTCCGCCAGCGCCATCAGGCTCAGCGGAGCCGCGTGAAGTTGGAACAATAACCTATACATCTTACAAACACACTTGAATGCGCGCCAACCAGTTGCATTCGACAAACAGGTTTCCCTCTACTGCACTTTCCACGAAAAAATGTATCAATAGGTCATTGATCTTAAGTCTCGGAGCCGCTAATTAACATTCGACTCTAATTACAGGTATCGGCGACGAATCTCCGAGGAGGTTAGAAGAGGAGATTCGATTTGCCGCCGCTGATGTGTAATAGCGCGAAGTTAGTCCCGTTAGATATCTATTGTTAGGCATGTATTGTGCTCATACGTATAGCGCACGTGAGGTGGCTGTGGTGTCTGCTAGGCGCGGGCTAGGCGCGCACAAGTGTGTGGAAGCGGCGATGATCGCGGAGGAGAGGAGTAGCACGAGTACTCGCGACCGTTCGCCTCGTGACGACCTGCGCCGCCTTTAAAAGCACTGACCGCCGTCGTGTTATTCTTGCAGGATTATGCCTCATAGACAGACGCACGCCGGCCGTCACCATGTACACGCCTTTTCACGCGCTACTAGCAGTCATTCACATTCTATACGCTTTAGTCGCGTCGCTCCACAACTTCTGCCTGCTCGTCTATCAGAAGTGGTTCGAGCTCTGTCACGGCGATAATCCGAGGATAGAGCTCGAGATCCTGGCGCGCGGCATGATCGGCGCGAGCAAGCTGCCCCGGCATTTGGTAATTGTCTTCGGCACCAAGGAACCCACCGTCTTCGAGTGCGTCCGGATCATCAGCTGGTGTGTCACACTCGGCATACCTTACATCAGTTTCTTTGACAGTACTGGTATGTATTGGCTGAGGTATTTGGAGTCTTGTGGAGCTGGTGGTTGTGGTTGGCTAGAGCAAGATTCTCTACCATCCACCTGTTATGAATTTTCTATTGGTCTATTGTGGAGGGAGTTCATTGGTGCTAATGAGAGAGAAACGGTTGATTGGACCTGCGGTGATTGCCAGTTGGATGTTTGGATTGTTGAGGTAAAAGTACTTTGTTCTGTGGTAGGTTTCATAGTAACACACGAGAGGAGTTTAAAGACCGCATTGGCTAAGAGGAGGCCTGACTTGATGCGTCACATTGCCTGGGGAAAACCTAGTACGTCTGGAAAGAACGGACTGACTGGTATGTATTTGATGTCATGTCTTTGAGGGATAGTGTGGATAAGATTTCTGTTATTAACTGCATTATCACTTTCAGATCCGAAGTGTAAAACACGAGTATGGCTGCTCTCCGATGAGGACAGTAAAGGAGCAATAGTGTCCCTAACACAGGAGCTGGCATCGGCTGTAATGACAGGCAGTATCAAGCCTGAAGAAATCAACGATAGTCTGCTTAGCGAAAAGTTAAGTCTACGGGGCATTCCGGATCCTGACCTCGCACTGGTATCCGGACACGTTTGTTCAACTTATGGCTTGTTACCATGGCACACACGGACCACAGAGTTCATGTAAGTCGAATGGTAGGAATGTTGGCTGGTAACTTTGATTATAATCACACTTTCTTTCCAGGCTATTTCCCTCGGCCGTTAGTTTGTCGGTGAGAGACTTTACGGACTTACTGCGCGCATATAGCAATTGCCAGCAACGATACGGGAAATAACGTGCGTTGTTATTCTTATTTATGACAAGTGTTTATATTTATCATGGGTAGCCGTCGCGGAGCAATGCGGATTTTCAGAATCGAAGTGAAGACTGAACTCGGAAGAAATTCACAGATGCTATTTTGTTAGTGCTGACGCGACACTAGGCTGTCGCCGCCGTGCACTTTGTGGATGGTCATATTTTATGGAATGGTTTCAACGATGTTGGGTATATATGCGCAAACTAGTTAAAAGAAGAGTTATTGAAGAAGCGGAGGGCGACTAATTAAGCAACATTGTCAACGTGAAAGCGAAATATTGTAACTGCAGTGTACGAAGTACAATAATCTTATTGTTCGAGGATGTGTAACTCATGTGTGTAGGTAGGTATGTAGTGCGCTGTTCGGGAGACGCGACAGCATCGAAGGAATCCGATATTAGCTCCGCACTTCCACGTCAAACCACCGAACTTCAGCCCCCACCCCGGCGAAGCGAACAGTGCAGAACAAGTGATACTATTGCGTTTAAGTATTTTTCCACCAAGGAACAAATTATCCAAAAATTCCTAGTACAGTTGTTAAGTTCTAATTAACCAAGGATATGGAAATGAGCGAGGAGTCATCAAATTAGGCTAAGAGAATTCGAACGGCTGCATTTTACTTAACGAATTACTGTCAATAAAATACGGACATTCCACTCTACGCTCAGTAAGTTATTCTCTCCAGAAAATCATCCCGCAATACACTCTCCTTCGTATGCGAGCGAACCGTGGCGACTTTCGAGAATCGTTTTCCGCGCTATCGTAATTGCCCGCCGACGACGAGTTCCCTTGGCGACTTGTAGCTCGCGGCGAACGGCGACAAAACTCCGACTCACCCGCAAATTACTGCTTGCTTTAGCGAGCTGGCGCGCGGTAATTATTCTTCCTCGTGTAAAGTAGCCTCGGAGATTAGTCCTCACGGTCAGCAAATTGCGCGGCGAAAGGGCGCGACTGTTCTTTCCTCAACGAGCGTCTCCGTCAATGTATTCAGCGATAAAGCGTTCTGTCACTAAACATGATTAACAACCGAATTGTCAACGAAACTATCCTCGTGTGGAATTTTCCCTCACCTATTGCTTTAATGACTACTGTAAACTTTCGAATACGTTGTACTTGTATGATATGCATAAAAGAAATATTTTCCACATAATTCCCCAGGTATTCCATCGTCTTTACATGCCTTTCACGAACTTTTATTTTTATTGTTATTACTGTTAGAAATTCCGTGAACGAATACATCTGCTACCCACCCAACTAATGGGCCCTCGAAACGTCTACTTAATGATTTCGATTGGATATAATGCGGCTGGATAGTTAGAACTCCTAAATAATAAATTCAATGTCCCCAGACAGAGGGAACGTCTGCCGAGTACTCCGTCCAGCACGAATCGGCTTAACATCGGATTATAGACTCCTGAATGTCGAGTCTTCTCTTCCATACGGAGAGAGCATACACAATGGCTCTAGGTGGCTCAGAACCGAACATTTTTCAAGATAAGATTCCGCATTGTTCCATATCCTGTATCCACCCGCGTGAATCGTACTACTACAGTACACTAGACAGTGTGGTATCCTCGACGATGGGAAGAAAAATGACAGAACGCCTTTGCGATGAAAGATCATCGCGACACAGACCTTCCGACTACCTTTGACTTTTCCATCACATCCCAAACCGAAGATCCTCTCGATTATGTTTAATACCTCATTTTTACACTACGATATCAATATACAGACGCATAGTGCTGTGCGCCCGGAAATCAATACTCCCCTCTAAAGGTTCAACAAAGTTCATTAGATTGTTTCTCGTTAAGGGAGCGTTAGAGGATAGTTGGCATGTTAGGGAAACGGAAGGGCGGTCAGGATAGTTGCGGCCAACTCAAAACTTGCAAAACCACCCTCGACTAACAAGAGGACCATTCTCTTCCTTCAGTCTAGATATAAGATATGCGTCGGGTGCGAGTTACGAGTGAACCCTTCGCCAAATATATGATTATTATATTCCAAATCCCGTACGATTTTCTGTTTTCAAACAATACCTGTTATAAATGTTTTTCAACCAGCCGTGAACTACCGCGGGGCTAATTACACTTTTCTCTCCTCCATTCAGGTGGAAAAGTGGGAAGGCGCTCTCATTAACTTGCTAGTTATCGGAGCCGCAACTTCCGACAATACAAAGCGATTGTGCGCGATTGTAAAGTCGAGGGGGAGGATATAATCTCGTAGGCGTATCGCTGACTGGGGAAATGCCAGTGTTTCTCGGATGAAGCAGTTTATCTCTCGAAACCCATGGATATATATACACGGTACATATGTTATTTCGATGGGGCAAAGAAATGCGTAACAAGGCCGCGTAAACGGGGGAGGCGGCGTCTTTATGCAATGGGAGCATTTCAGAATAACTCGCCAGTCCCATTGTGCCCGCGCGAAAATTATGCAACCGCGTACAATGATAATCCTGACGTACGTAGCGTCTTGCAAGGATAAGCTCGAGCCTCCCTTTTTCTTCGCTTCTCTGGCACACCGCGTAGGCGGGTTAACAACTTCCAGGCTTAAAACAATATTTCTACAAGATCCTACAAATCGTCTCCATCACGCATTACCATTAACATTAATTTCATTAATTTCATTAATTTAATTAATTAATAGCATTAATTTCAGGCGAAGCAACTCACCGCAGACTAAAGTAATTCCAGGACAGTTCGATGGGCAGCCCTTTGCCGAACCCACGCAGGAGCCTTCCGAGAAAGTCATTGGAAACTGGGAACACAACACCGTTCGAAGTCAACTACGCCATTCATGAGTTATCTTTACGTTTAGTCTAGTTCGGACAGGGAACAATATAATTACGGGGCATAAACACACACTCGAGTACGCGGGACTATTGGCTCGAGCATCGCATCTACTTACCTTGAGCAGAGGCTGATGTTATTCCACGGCCCGGAATAATCGGGGATGTTGCAATTAGCGTTAGTTTATGCCCGCCGAGAATGATAGCAGTCGCCGCCTCTGACATTGTCGCCGCTTTGAAAGAAAGCGGGGGAACAGTGACTCGTTGTGGTGTTGTCATTTTGGACGATTAGTTGGAGTTGTTGCTGAGGGGGTCGGGGGCAATTTTGTTTTAGCGGAAAAATTTAACGTGAACCTTTTTTTTAAGAGTCGAGGTTCGTAGGATCGAAGTTGTAAGTGGCGAGGGTCATAGATTTGAAGGTTTAGGACATAAGTGGCGTAGAATCGAAGGGCCAAAACTTAAAAGGGTCGTAGAATCGAAGTTTTAAGTTCATAGAATCGAAGTTCGAAGTTCATAGAATCAAAGGCCCAAGACTCAAGGTTCTTAGAATGGAAGACCCAAGAAAATGGCAACATTTTCCCAACACAAAAAAGAGCCCCAAATTATCGTCTACTCGAACCCCTAATGGTCCCAACGCGCCACACAACAACGCAGGACCTGTTGAGCGATCGTTCCGCGTACTATTCCCAATCGCGTTTCCTCATCCACGAGAACTCAACTACCACTAAATCACTCGCAACGACTCAAAATCCTACTTTTACAAGTCCAATTACAATGGCAAGTGCCGGCAGATAGGAAACCCGGTTGAAAACGAGCCGATTTTGGGTTTTAATAATAGCTCGGACACTTCGAAATGATCCATCAGCGGTTTCAGCGATTAGCCCCGCTAGTTGGCATCTTAACGACGTCAGTGATGATCGGTTGGATGATCGGCGAGTCCTGGGAATCGGGTAACGATCAGCCGAGTGGTAGCGGCGCGTTGGTGGCCGGCGTGCGGCCGATGATTATTATTTGCCAGGAGCCATAAATAATAAAGGAGATTACGTAGGTCGGTAGTCGGTGGTATAATTGAATCAAAATAATGTAGAGGTATCGTGTTGTGCGCTTGGCCAATCATAACTCAGGTGAGGCTATCCCGAGTCGGTCCGCACTCTGTACGGGGAATGCGCCGAGGTTCCCTCTATATAAAGGGTGTCATCTCTAACCCCGGACACTCACTCCACCGCCAAGAAGCCGCAAACATCGCTGTTCTCACCCCCTCGCGTGTCCTTCTCGCCAACGAGCCACCCTCGACCCGGCGTCCCGCTCACTCGCTGACTCGCCGCTGGACCGTTCGGGGATCAACCGGCGACGTACACTCGACCCCCTCGGACGACACTCTGGGCCGCAAACTGTCCCACGGAAATCGGGAGAATCGCGGAGGACTTGACGTGCGGCTCCTTGGGAAAAATCCTTGGACATACGACCCTTTGAGTGCGCGAGAGATCACCTTTTAATCCGGTGGATTGGTCGACCTGGTACCTACGTCATGGTGAGTGATTTTTGATTTTTGATTTTTTTAGTTGGATCCAGTGTCCTTTTTGGAAGTTTTGGTTTTTGATTGAAAGTGAAATTCGGTGATTTTTCGGGGGATCAGATCGACTCGTGGAATCGAATATTGATTGGAAATCGTTTCGGAATTTGCTGACGATTTTATATGACGATTTGTGGAATTGTGATATTCTTCCATCTGTTGCAATACAATCTCAATGTAATCTCTCGCGGTAGTAATGAAATTGAAGGAAGAGGAATAACTCGAGAGAGCCAACCCGATGGAATTGCGACATATAACGTTTGCTCTGTAAGAGCAGCTTTGTTCCTTGTATTTTATTCACAATTAACTTGCCGGCTATATCGCTCGCCTCCGCTCTCACATTTTTCCTCCACCTTCTGCTTTCGATGCGGCGGAAGTGCATCGACGAGTGGCGAACCGTAACACAATTATAATTCCTTGGAACCATCTTGCAAATTTCCTTAAGAAAATTGCAGAGTTCAAAATCCTCTCAATTATTTCTTAAAAACAGCACAAATGAAAATCAATCAATCTATATTTCCATGACACTTCGCGCAATTGTTTAGTGTCGGAGAAAACAGCAACAGGTTGACGATTGAGCCAGCGATCGATTATAGGATAATTTCCGGTTTATTTTCGGTGGACGCGAACTCCTCGAGCTTCTTAATCGGAGACTCGCTGACAAGGTCGCAGGAGGGAGAGCCATTATGAAGGGGGTGGCACGGCGCACAGGGTTAATTAAAGTAACGTAAGGCGCCGAATTAATCTTGCTCGCTCTACACCGGTGTCACTAAACATGTTAATACAGCTAATGTCACGCCGATATTATTTATCGCGAGACGTGTGCGCGCCGGAGGCGCAGCTTTTTGTTACACCCACCGGGTTCGCAGGGGTGAAACTCGAGCTGCAGAGACTATGGCTACCTAATTGCTACCTTTGTAATCGCTGCGAAAGCAACCAACCCCTCATTCAACAGTTGCAAACTTTTACAGATTTTCTTAAAAATCCAATCAAATTACTCTAATTAATTCTCTTTTCTTATTAACAATCTTTGAAATATGGATTTTCTTAAAAATCAGCCCAATCGAATAACTTTAATTAATTCTCCTTTCTTATTAACAATCTTTGAATATCGAAGTCAAATCAAAGCACAAAGAAATATGAAATAATTGCCTGTTGCGTCGCCGATCTTTGATTTCTCATTACCTCTTGTCTCGCGCGAGGTGTTAATGAAAAAAGTTACGCAACCGCGAGCGAGCAGCCCCATTGTCTTACGCAAGTGATGATTTTCACTCTCTCTATTATTTATCGCAATCCTTTCTTCTTTATCGTCGCGGTCTCGCTCGCCGGTCACGTATGCGCTTTCGGCCGGGGTCCTCGTCGCTTTTCTTATAAGGGCAGGTAGTACATAACATTTTGCCGGCGAGATGATATTCCACCGTGTCGCGGACCCATGGAAACGATATTAGCCGACGGCCGTCGGCTTCACGTTTCATCCCCCGTTGTGTAACGGATTCTATAACGGACGAGGTCGAGGCCTCGGATTATTAAGAGGAAGAAATCGAAATGGAATTTTTATGTTGAAGACTGCACTCACTTCGATTCTTCTGGGCTCGTTTCTCTTCAACTGCGTACTGGTCTCGTCGTCATCGTCGATACTCGGCCCGTTGAAGTCCGAGGACGAGCTCAGGATCTTCAAGGAGATCCCCAATGATATCGAGTACGTGATTAAGCGACAGCACTCGGACGCTGAGGAACCAGATTCAAAGGTAAAATTATTCTATCTTCCTCTCAATTTTGAAATTGCACTGAGTTGCACTGAGTACCGTTAGTTTTTTTACGAATATTTTGCAAATTATAGTCTGCCTTCCATAAGATACAAGGAAAAAGTTGCTCAGAATAATGTCATTGACAACATATTTAAAAATCATTGAAATCATCCTATGTTGATATTATATATTAATATAATATTATATTAAGTTATAATAATATTAAATATTACATTAAGATAATAAGTTCTCGCCAACAAGGCAAAAATATAAAAGACGAATTTAGAAACTCGTCCTTTTTTAAACTTTGTTAAAAACGGTGAGAGCTTCGAGGAAGGCGAGCGACCGCCGCTTTTAACTTTCTGCATTTTTAATGCCAGCGGCTTCCAGGCCGCCGAGAAAATATTGTTCGATCCTAGCAAGGATGAGAAAGGGAGAGAGAGAGAGAGTGTGTGTTTGTGGAGAAATTCTCACGTTGGATACACCTGTTGAAAGGAGCGTCGCAGTAGCTCGGGCTCGTCGTTCATCCGGTTCGGACGCGCCGGCTTCGAGGGGAACCTGGAAAAGGCGAACTACGGGGGAGGCGACCTCGACGGCCGCTTAAAGGTGAACAGGTATCCCCGCTGGAAGTCGCCGGACATCGTCATCAGGTTCGGCCGCTCGGGCTACAAGGCCGCCGACGGCGAGCGGGGCTACAAGAGGGGAAGGAACGATTTGAATTTCATCAGGTGAGCTTTTCATTTCCCGACGACAACTTTTCCTTCCGGCGAGGGGATGCTTCGTTGCCTCTCTATTCGAGTAACATGGTTATTTACAAATAACTGGCCCTCGCTTCCTTCCTTTCCATCTTAACAAATTTTTAAAGACATTTAACAATTCCAAATCTTTTTTTTGTATACATTTAATTAATTATTGAATTTAGATTCGCTGGTCACGTATGTAAATTATTGACACATATTATTGAATTCACTTTCAGATTCGGTTATTTACATATAATTGTTCATCGCTTCTTTCCGTCCAATTTAACAAATATTGAAAAACAACAAAAATTCCGAACCTCTTCTTAAAATTCATTTACTTAATAATTTCATAATTCCGAATCTTCTCCGTTAACTTTCAGATTCGGCCGAAACATCCAAGTCTACCCCCTCGAACTAGACTTACCAACGGTCTGCTCGGAGCTCGGCTCCTCCGACCACCCTGACAAGTCCGCGCGACCTTTGGACGCGAGGTTACTGCGCCTCTGCAACGTCTTCAACAACCCGGAGGACGACCCGCGCTCGGCCCTGGAGTTCCTCGACGAGCCGCGCCAGCCGAAACAGCAGGAATAAAGCGCCCCTCGTCCCCTGAGTAGAGAGGGAGATTCGCGTGGGCCGAGGTGCGCGAGGAACCCGAGGATCATCCTCCCCGAGTTTCTAGAGCTCCGACTTCCTGCGCGTCACCGAGAGCCGCCCTTGGCTCCTACGAGGAACTCATAATGATTGTCGATTCATCGAACCGTATAATGAATACTCGTTTGCCTTACTTTCTTCTCCGCGGAGACTTCCCGCCACTCCCGGGGGAAAATCTGTCGGTGGTCTGGCCAGCGCTGGTCTCGCACTACTCGTTTCCCCGGGATCGGTTCGATTTTAGTTGACTCTCACTCGAGTGAGCGAGTAGATCTCGTAGGTACTTGAATGTGCATCCACCTGCTCTCTACGTTTAAATGTACCGGGTGATTCAGTTGTCTTTGAATCACTAATGATGGATATAGGCCGTTGAAAATGTAATAATTATAGAGTGTCGAGTAATTTGAATATAAAGGAGTCTTCACCGAGTCTTTTCCACGCACTCAAATTTATTTGTAATATTTTATATTATTTTTATATTATGTATATTATTTATATTATTTGTAATATTTGTAATATTTTACTTGTAATATTAAATTGTATGAATAATGGAAATAATTGAAACTCGAGTGTGAAGGGGATGATTAAAAGCCAACTGACTTAACCCTGTACACAAACGTATTAAACTGTAATTCCATAGCTTGGCCACCGGTGCCAACCGACCCGTAACTATTCTAGATGTACCGCGACCCTTCGCACAGATCCTCAATGATTCGAGCACATCGGCCGAACCGTCGGGCTCTACCGATCCGCGCAACCACGATTCTCTATATCTCGATCATTTGAATGTAAGTTTAATATCTGCGTACGAATTAAAGACAAGAAAAACGCTGGAAGCAACCGACCTCTCGCCAGCTATTCTCCCCTCCAATTTCCCCGACACCTGTAAATCCACCCCCGTTTCCACTCTACGTCCCGGTCGCTTTTAACAAACGAGCCGTTGATTCCTGTCTTCGGATTAGCTGCTAGTTAACCAGCGGAATAAAGTGAGCCTTTCCTGCACTGTGATTGGTAGTTGATTCCACTTGTTCATTCCACGAGTGTTTGTTGTCTCGGGTTAAAGGGGATGCGTCGGGAGGGGTGGAGTTGGACGAGTGTCCTTGAGGAATGGCGGGACATCAACAATGATTTCGTGTAAGACCGTGGGACCATCGCCGGGAATGTTGATCGAATTTACCTGGATGTCCGGTTGGTGTCAAGGGGAATGCGAGGGAGGTAAACGAAGAAGAATGGAGAGTAATATTACAGGTCTTAGTCGCCACCCTTGTTTAGGTGAGACACGGCTAAACGGTACACCTGTTCCGTTACTCGCGATATCAATTAGAGAGGATGTCGCTGCAAGGGAAGTGCGAGCTATGGGATTTGGTGGTGTAAGTTTGCGGGGGCGACCTTGACCTAGAATGACCCCTCGACGGATTACGCGATCGATTGTTCCTTCGGAGATCTTAAGCGGCGATAGAAGACTCGGGTGTCTGCTCTGGTGCACCGAGGAAACATCAAAAGTTCTTCGCGGCCTTCTTCGAATTACTATCGACCTGTACTTCGCTTTCTATTTTTATTGGATTCTATTAAGTTTCTTCTCTTTTAAAATAATAAGAATCTGGAATAGTTGAACTTTGAAATCTTGTGTCAAACCAAAGCAAACATTCTACATCAACTTCAAACAATAGACATTTATACAACAATTTAAATGCCTTCTGTTTTAAAATAACAAGAATCTGATATAGTTAACTATAGGACTAAACCTACCACATGACCAACGAACCTCACAAGTCCCCAAAGCTTTCCCGATTCAAGTTCGTCAAACCGAGGAAATCCAGGAGATGCTGCACCTCGCGCCATCGTCACGCACGTACCTCGCGAGGGGGTGGCTCAGGTGTTAATCTCGCGATTTCCATCTGTCCGCGTGATGGGAGAAGCTCGGCGTGCGATGCCGAGGACCTTTGAGCCTTTCCCTCGACACGAGCCACGTGCTTGTGCCTAATCCAGTGGGCCGAGCGCACCAGGCCACCTCGCCGATGCCACGCACCCTCGGGGCTTCCATGTGCTATGTAGAGTTTCGGTGGAGCCCGGACTATCCCCATTAGTCGAGATGCCAGCCGTCAGTCCCGTCGCCGCCTACCAAGCCAGACAGTCGCTCGTCTCTCTGACCCACGTACGAGCGTGCAAACCCCATTCGCAACCCCGTGTCGTTTCATGTGTGACGCTCGAACGCCCCCCCTGCCCCCCGAGATTCTGCGCTGGTGCTTTTGAGTTTGGAGATGGTATGTAATTGGTATATAGTTGTCGGTTATTGAAGAGCTCGGGGTTTATAGGCTGAGTTATTGAAAACTACCCTTAAGAGGATCCAGATGTATTTTCTCCGGGGTGATTAAAAGAAAAATTCATATCTAAATTCATATCACAACCAAACCGATTCACTCGATTCTTATCTCATTAAATTCCGAGAAATAAACGTAAAAATACAAAAATTATAAATAAATCTTAGGAGTTATAACTTTGTAAGAATCCAACCGCAAAGTTCTTTATCAATCGATAACCACTACACTCCGGGAAAACTACCCTCGGCGCTCGCGCTATTACTAACAACATCGAGTCTCAAGATTTCGAATTTCCGATCATTTCGATTGTCCACCGCACTCGCGTGTTAGAGCGGAGTGCGTGTTGACGTAACCGAGCCCGCGGAGGATTAATGTCGCGCGGCCAGTGGGACGCGTTCCCAATTCCCCTCCAAAAGCTGGATTCTTTCGACCAGCGGCAAAGGACTTCTGCCCCGTAAACGATACAACCGATTAGTATTAAGAGGACAGTGGTATCGACACAGCGATCTACCAAGAGCGCCCGGGCTCCGCTTGAAAATTGAATTATGCCTCCGGCGAGCGTAATGCAAGCAATCGATAAGTCTCACGTGTCCGAGTTTGTAAGATAATCTCGGGATTATTAGAAAAGGAATCCTGTCTCCGCGCGATCTTAATCTGCCCATGTCCCTATTAAAATCTATACTAATTACCAAAGCGAGGAACTAAGGTTCAAATCGTGGGTACAGGGTTACGTCACTTGCCTTTTAATCATTCTCTTCTCACTCGAGTTTAATTATTTCTATTATTGGTGTAATTTGAATTATTAATAAATGTCGGTGCGTGGACAAGACTCGGCAACGACTCCTTTATATTCAAATTACTCAACAGTGTATAATTATTACTATAATAATACGAACAATACTTTCAACAACCCATATCCATCATTATATTCAAAGGCAAGTGAATCACCCTGTACACAACACCCGCAGAAGCCTGAACTCTCTAATTATTTTAGTTATTATTCTATTACTAAATAATAATAATCTAACCGGCGAATTACCAGCAGAATCATATTTCAACTATCGCGCGTTGGATAAATTGTCGCAGGTGATCTGCGAGGGCAGATGAAGGAAATCGCGGGGATTTCCGTCAGCGTGACTAGTTAACTCGAGGTTCTCGAATCTCGCGAGGCAGGATGAACACGTCCGAGTCGCAGCAGAACCTCCTGGCGAACGAGAGTACGCTGAGAGCACCGTCGGTGCAGTCGCTGCAGCCGCCGACGGAGTATGCTCTTGGCCCAGTTGAGAAGCACTTCCTGCTGAGCGCGGAACGAGGTGATTGTGCCACTGTCAAAAGGTAATCCCGAGGACGACGCCCACGCGTCCCCCCGAATCCTCATCGCGGCCACGTGTCCGCCGCAGCCCCCTAAAACCGAAACGAAAGATTCCTAATCCGGACAAAACCTCCCCGTTGGCAGACTCCTCGACGAGAACAAGGACCACCCGGAGATCCTCAACATCAACTGCGTCGATCCGCTCAATCGATCGGCGCTGATCGCTGCTATCGAGAATGAGAATATCGAGCTGATCAATCTGCTCCTCGATCTCGGCATCCAAGTCAAGGTAGACTCCCTCGAGAACCCCTCGATCTTGCCACTCGGCTTTTAAAAGCTCACACCCGCGCGCACTTAAGGACATAATTCGTTGTTGCAGGATGCACTTTTGCACGCGATAAAGGAGGAGTACGTGGAGGCGGTGGAGATCCTCCTCGAGTGGGAGGAGAGGATACACACGGCCGGACAGCCCTACGTAAGTTGGACTTTTAATTAGTCAATAGCCCGGGCTAATGACCCGCCGAGCTAAGTGCACTTTGATGTAAAGGGTGATTCAGTTGGCTTTTAATCCCTGTTGAAAATGTAATAATTATACGGTGGTCTGTAATTATAATAGAAAGGAGATTTTACCGAGACTTTTCCACGCACTAAAATTTATTTGTAATATTTTATATTATTTTTTATATTATTTATATGATTTGTAATATTTATAATACAAATTGCATCGCAATAATTGTAATACAATTATTCTGTATTATAATACAATTGTAATACGATAATACAAATTGTATTAATAATGAAAATAATTGAAACTCGAATGCGAAGGGGATGATTAAAAGGCAAGCGATGTAACCCGGAAATAAATCACGTCTCTTTTAGTCGAAATCCGGACGCGGCGTCCTATCAATTTTGGGGCGCGCGCGATTTCTCTTCGTTTGGCGGTGCACGCGCCGGCTAATGGAGAGAAATATTAGGCCGTCCGGCATACAGAGGTTTCGCTTCCTCCTGCTTTCAGAGCTGGGAGGCGGTCGATAGATCTTCGTCCAACTTCACCCCCGACATCACGCCCCTCGTCCTCGCCGCCCATAAAAACAACTACGAGATCCTCAAGATCCTTTTGGACCGCGGCGCCACGCTGCCCACGCCCCACGACGCCAGGTGCAGTTGGATTGTTTGTTAATTAACTTCTTGAAGAATTGAATAGTCGGAGTTAGTTGATCCGTGTAATTGACTCCTTTGAACTTGAATGATAAGCGATAGTCCGTCACTTGGCTTCGCTCGAATGAGCATCCAGTGCTCATAACGGAATTACTTGTATTAATGCTCTTAAGTCTATTAGCGAAAAAAGGTGTCGGTCACGTGGCCCGGGAACGCGTGACCGAAAGCCACGTGGCTAATCGGACGAGCAAGTGTCTTATGTAAGAGTCAGCGATCGAAGATGAGCTTTCGGAGGTTCGAGGAAGAGATGGTTGTCGATGCTTGCAGATGCGGCTGCGACGAGTGCATGTCCTCCAGCGAGCAGGACTCCCTTCGCCACTCGCAGGCTCGAATAAACGCCTACCGGGCGTTGACGTCGCCCTCGTTGATTGCGCTCTCGTCGAGGGACCCCCTGCTCACGGCCTTCGAGCTCTCCTGGGAACTCAGACATCTCAGTCGCATGGAACAGGAGTTCCGATTTGAGTATAATGTAATTGGTCCGGATTCAATGGTTGGGGAATAATGAGGAGATTGTTAATTAGGTGGTTTGATGTGTAGGAAATGAGAGAGCAGACGCAGACCTTTGCGACTTCGTTGCTGGACCACGCAAGAACTTCGTACGAGCTCGAGATTATGTTGAATTACAATCCGACTGGGGAGAATTGGGAGCCGGGCGAAAGGCAGACTCTTGATCGTTTGAAACTCGCTATCAAATATAAACAGAAACAGGTATAGGATTAGTGATTTTCTTCAGAATTTTTTAAAGTATCCTCCGTACCTTGGTTGTAAAACTATCGAAAAATGGAATAAAATTATGAATTTCATAATTTTTTTATTGATTTAATTATGAAATAGGAATTATGAAATTATGAAATTTAATTAAATTCTAAAAGAATCAGTGAGCCGAAGGCTTATAATAATATTGAATCCATTTGTAAATGGGATATGTATCGATCGATTAATTGAATTCTCCGATTAAAGTTCGTTGCTCACCCGAACGTCCAACAACTACTGGCTGCGATCTGGTACGACGGTCTCCCCGGGTTCCGGCGGAAAACAATGTTAGGGCAACTAGTGGAAGTCGGCAAACTGGGTGCGATGTTCCCGGTCTACAGTTCGATCTACATGATGTCGCCGACTTCGGAGATGGGGCAATTCATGAAGAAGCCTTTTGTTAAATTCATCTGTCACTCCGCTTCTTACGCCTTCTTCCTCAGTACGTCTCTCCTCTACCTCTCCCCTCCCAATCAATTGAATTCTCATCGATTCGTTATCGATTGAATCAGTGCTTCTCGGCGCGGCATCGCAACGAATCGAGTACCTGGCGATCGAGCTCTTCGGCACAGCTTGGATGCGAGAGATCTTGGCAGGGTGGAAGCGCAGGGAACGCGGCTCCATACCAGGTTTCATTGAGAGCGGCGTCATCATCTACGTCATAAGTAAATGAGACTAATTAGACACGCGAGTCCCCTGAAGCTTTCACTGCTAGAATCGCCCGGGATAATAATGAGTGTGTGTGTCAGGTTTGGTCCTGGGGGAAATAAGATCATTGTGGGCTGATGGTTTACTGGAATACGTCTCGGATCTCTGGAACATAGTGGACTTTATACAGAATTCCTTCTACGTTGTTTGGATATCCATGCGAGTCACCGCTTGGATTATAGTTCAAGTAAGTTTCCTTTCTTAATCTCTCAATTCAAATTAATTCAAATAAAATAATAAATAAATTAATAAATTGTTCCTAGAGAGAATATTGGAGTGGAGAAGATCCCTGGTACCCGAGAGACCAATGGCACGCTTTCGATCCGATGTTGCTCTCAGAGGGTGCCTTCGCTGCGGGGATGATTTTCAGGTAAGAACATTCTCGGCCCCGAAATCGACGATTTAATCAACCATCAGGTTAATGAGATTTACGTGCTCCCAGTCCCATACAAGGAACTGTTTCTGTTCTACCCACCTTCTTCCTACCCAGCTACTTAATCCCAGGGATCTCTTCCCTGACGTTCTTTCGGACATTCTTTCCCCGTCCATTCCTCCTCGCTAAACCGGCTAATTAATCTCCATCACCAGTTGCCTTGTAGTCCGACGAACGTCGCTCACTTACTGTTAGTTAGAGAGGCTGCAACAGGTGTGCGCTTGCCTTTCAGCTTTCTGAAGCTCGTCCACATATTCAGCGTCAACCCCCATCTCGGGCCCCTGCAGATCTCCCTCGGCAGAATGATCATCGACATCATCAAGTTCTTCTTCATCTATACTTTGGTGCTGTTTGCCTTCGGTTGCGGTGAGTCGACACTCGAATCTGGGAAAGTGTAAGATTTAGGGAGAATTTGAGAGATTTCTTCGATGATTTGATAGGAATGAATCAGCTGATGTGGTACTACGCGGACTTGGAGAAGATGAAGTGTTATCATATGGCGGAGTTTCCAGATCTACCGGATTTTGATAATCAGGAGAAGGCTTGCTCGATTTGGCGGCGATTTGCTAAGTAGGTATTGAGTTGGTTTCTTGGTGAGAAGGTTTGTTTGAGGGAGATTGAATTTGATTGATTGATTTCAGCTTGTTTGAGACCTCGCAGTCGCTTTTCTGGGCCAGTTTCGGTATGGTTGATCTGATGTCGTTCGATTTGACGGGAATAAAGAGCTTTACGAGATTCTGGGCTCTTCTTATGTTTGGATCTTACTCGGTGATAAACGTCATTGTCCTGCTCAACATGCTCATTGCTATGATGTCCAATTCTTATCAGATCATTTCGGTACGTCAGATCCTACAACTCCATTTCACTGAATTCTACAATCTATTCAATATCAATATTCAATAACGCAAAAATATCATAAAAAATCTAAAAATAATAAACAATCAGGAACGAGCCGACACAGAATGGAAGTTCGCCCGCAGCCACTTATGGATGAGTTACTTCGAGGACGGCGACACAGTGCCGCCGCCGTTCAACATGGTCCCAACCGCCAAAACGTTCTCCAAGATCGCCAAGTGCGGCAAGTCCGGCCGGCAAACAAGGTCCTTGATCGTAAGTCTATCTTTCCACCCTCTCCCTACTTTCCTCTGGTTCGAAACTAAAAAGAACCCCTCATCCTCCTTCCCGTAGAAAAAGTCTCGGGAGAAAGCGATGACCCGACACGACACCGTCATGCGACTGTTGATTCGTCGATACGTAACGGCCGAGCAACGGAAGCGAGACGATTTTGGCATCACGGAGGACGACGTTATGGAGATCCGACAGGACATCTCGACGCTGCGCTACGAGCTCATTGACATCCTCCGTCAAAACGGCATGAAAACGCCGACGGTTGACAAGCAGGAAGGTAATCTACTCGACATTGTCAATTATCTGGACAAAGAAGCTTTAAATCAATTAAGGAAGTTGGTTGGAAAACTTGTGTTTACTTAACTTTGTCAGGATAATCTGTCTAGAGTCTTACAAGTTGTCACAACAATTTTTTTGCATTTTACCACATATCTTTCATATATATATATCAATTATTATATATATAAATTAAATTTATCAATATAAATATTAATATTTATAACGTTTATAAGTATATATATAAATAAAATGTATATTTATTATTTAATTATTATTTGAATAAAACTCAAAGAAACATGTTAAAAATAAAATGTATGTATGTCGAACACAGTGTCAGGGAAGAAGGGTCGAGTGATGGAGCGCCGTCTCCAGAAGGACTTCCAGATCGGCTTCGTCGAGGGTCTAGTGAACGAAGCGATCAAGGGCGACACGGAGCCAAAAGACGTATTCAGCCAGATAGCCCGCGCGATCGGTCGCAAGAGCAGCGGCACCAAGAAGGACTGGAACGCGGTCGTCCGGCAGAACACAGTCGCCAAGGATCCAATCGGCAGCAGCACGGAAGCGACCAACAAGCAGACGAGGCTCAGCATCCGCCGGCGTATGCAACACGCTCCGAACTCCGATCTCGAGTCGATGGATCCTAATCGATTGATCGAGTACAATCCGAACCTCTCGGACGTCACGCCTACTACGAGGATCGCGTATGCTAAGTTCATGCTGGGAAGGAAGAAACCGGATGACGCGGATATACCGGAAGGTCGTTGAATCGCTAGAGGTCAACCTCATTGATGTGATTGAATATAATTAACTCTTTGGCTTTTGTTTGTTTATAGGTGAGGAAGCGAAGGCTGGTGAAGTGTCGATTCCGGTCCCGAAGGCGAGTACTTCCGGAAAGGCCAGTCCGAGATCGGAAGGAGGAAGTCCCCGCCCCTTGTTGAGCGACGCCCTGAAGAAGAGCTTGTTAAAGTCAATGAGCAGTGGTAGCTTGGATAAACTCGCCGTCCAACCCGGACAAGCCAGGGCGCCCAGTCCCATACCGGAAGACCCTCGCGAGGACGACGCTGCTAAGGCTGCCAAGGCTGCCGCCCCCGACGCTTCCAAACCGGCCGATGACACGAAACCCTCCACCAGCAAGGATGAACCTCCGGCCAAGAAGGAGTCTGGTGAACCCGCAAAGAAACCCGAGGATGAGAAGAAGAAACCTGAGGAGGAGAAGAAGAAGCCTGAGGACGAGAAGAAGAAACCTGAGGACGAGAAGAAGAAGCCTGAGGAGGAGAAGAAGAAACCAGAGGATGAGAAACCGAAAGCCGCCGGTAAACCCGCCGAGGATAAAAAAGACGGCGACGCAGCTCTACCGCAGAAAGGTGAAAACCAGGACAATATACCAGTGGCGACGACCAAACTCCGAGGAAAGTCAAAGGCCACCGGGCAAATCATGGGCGGCTGGATTTAGATTACTAGAAACGAGCTTATCATCTTTCTCGCGAAAGATGTCGATGCCACTTGGCCCCGATTTCAAAATTGCTGACAGCACCGTGTCGGACTTGATCATCGCTCATGAGTACTTTCTCGATTTACACTTGTAGGTATTCTCTCATCTCTGTCCTCGATCTCACTCGCATTCTTTGTGTTCTCTCGTAGGGGGCTTCTTAATATGATATTATCCTTCTTTATCAAAGTTTAGTTATTGTTAGTCTCACTAGGCACCGACTCTCACACTCGCCTCATACCTTATAGGCAGATCCGGCACTTTCGTTCACGCTTGATCGACGTCTGGTGAGGAGTACACACTTGACGCACTCGGTCATTATATCTTTACAAGGTTTTCGTAAATTCATTTAATGTACGTGTTATATACATCTTTTTAGAAATAACAATAAAGCGTCCCGTTTTTTATTGGCACGTCGCTCTCGTTGTTTCAGTCCCGTCCCGCGCGATGCGTCTAATAAATTAATTAAAATTAAGATAGAAAAAAATTATAGACTAATTTGGTGAAGTGGATGATGACTTTCTCGTCGTATTGGGAAATCCTGGTTGATAAGATTCTTGATTGTGATTTCGGATGTGGTGAATGATGCGCTCGAACTAGTTGTCGAGTTGTCGGAAGAAGAGTCGTATATCACGCACACCCTCCACATAATATTGACAAGAAAGGCCTATAACAAATGAAATCGAAACATATGCGATTAGATGATTGGTTCTTCCAGTGAAGAGCATTGGGAGCAGTGATCTTCGATGCGATTTATACCTTCGCCGGCAGCGATCCGATTTGTCGATCTTAATACTGTTCGGATTATTATTATTCTTCTTCCTATTCGCTTTCTTGTCCTCCTGCAAAGAAACAGTTCACCGTAATGAGCGGGCACTCGGGACATCCCTCGTTGACAATATAAAATATAATTTCCAAAACTTACGTCGATCAGTTCGCCAACAAGATAATTCTTCAAGGTACGTTTCGCGTCGGAAGAATGTCCGAACTCATCAAAAGCCGCGGTCGCGTCTTTCCCCGCGTACTCCTCGATCAACTCCTTGCCACCCGGGTGCTAAACAATAACACCAATTAATTATCTCTCTCAACGACCTACTCCGGAATCCAAATGCAGGATAACAAGAAGAAACCTACTTTGCCAAGGTACTCCGTCACATCGTAGACCCAGTCATTGATGACTATCCAAGTCCTAGCACCGTTGCTTCCATCCCGGTTGGACACCTCCTTCAGAGAGTAGCGCGACATCTCGCTTTCCCGATGCAACTGCTTCCGAGGCGACAGCGCAACTGAGCGGTTCAGCCTCCCGAACAACATACAAATAAACCACCGGCACAATAGTACCACGGGGCCAATTCGAGATAAGCTCGATCATGATCCCCGGCACGCAAATCGATAAGCGCTGCGATGATAAACCCGCCTGTCTCACGTAGCCGGGAATGCCGGATTGCGATTTCTCACTGAGATATAATCGCTCGCGAGATCTTGGAGGAAAAGTAGCTGCGATTGCTCCAGCACTGCGGGATTGCACTGTTATTCCTCGAATTTATGAGGACTTTGTTCCCTCTGCAAGAGAAATGGTGCATGTTAAATTATAGTAACTATAATCGGTCGAATGACGATAAGTGGTGTTATGATGATTTTTTAAGTGACCACGCAGATACTTATCGCCACCGGAAACACGTATTTAGGGTGATTTGGCTGATTGATAGTGCAACATTTACACGTGTGTTGATCGGACGATAAATGACGGTATTTTCACACTGCTATCTATTATTTGGAGAACTCTCACTTGAGACCCGCAAATTCCGCAGTCACGCAGTGCTTTACATTCTCTGATGTAACATTCGTATTCCATAGATGCGTAGGAAGCGATCGCAAGCGAATCGCGTGCCGGAAACCCCCAACGTTTCTTCCGGGGATTACTATCTACATCTGATCCCCTCGTTTCCTCCTGTCTGTCTAAGCATATTTGTGTCTCGACTTATTGCATCACTTATGCGTGACTGACGCATATGGCACATTGTTGGGATTTTTATTAACATTAATTTTACTAAATTTATTAATATTAATTCTATTAAATATTTATTAAATCTATAAAAGGGACTAACATTAATCTTATTAAATTTATTAAATTTATTAATATTAGTTCTATTAAATATTTATTAAATCTATTAAATGTATTAACATTAATTTTATTAGATTTATTAAATTTTTTATACATTAATATTTTTTCGGGTTTCGATCAGATTGAAGCGGAAACGACTAATTCTGTTAGTAATGACGATGTAAACAAAGCCGAGAAACTAGAATCGTTTAAGCCCGGGGTACAAGGGTTAGACAAGTTTCCCGATATTTTAACAATATCATCGAGAAATCAGGTCGCTATCGGGGACGTGCATGTTTCAAGTGTCACGTACTGATACCAATCATACTCCTCTCTGTAGTACCTATTCCAAGTATTTCTAAAAAAGGTCATTCGACACTCGACCTTATCTCTCGCCTACAATTAACAACCATCGAGTTATATATAGACGCATTTTGGTAGCCGTGAATGAGCCTGGAATGACAATTAACATTTCGGACCTGAACATAACTCCGCGCCGTAGGATTCGCGCAGCGCAGCATGCGAGCACGCTGAGAATTTCGAATTCGGAGTCGGTGGGAGAAGACACTGACAGTTGCGACGAGCTCTGTGGACTATGAAGCATGAAATCCGGTGCAGTGAAAGAGGATTTTCTGGCAGTCTATCACAGGCTGAAATTCTCGAAATCGGAAAAGGATGAGTTGGAGGTGGCGGATATCGAGCGGCGATGCCTGGCCACGAAATACTTTACAGCCAAACAATGGTAGCGGCAAACAGGTTGCAGCGATCGTGTATACCTTCGTTTGACTTTGCAGAGTTTTGTATTCGTTTTTGATTTTCCAGCGAGTCGCAGGCGTTGGGAGCTTGTCTCCTTCAAAACGGTTTGAAAGAATACCAGACCCTCATGGAGAATAAGGACGGGGTGAATAATTATTGGAAGCAGATCAAAACACAGAGTCAGAAGACTAATAATGATCCGAGAAAGTGGAGTTCTGCCCTTCATGATACTAGTATAGCCCTCAACTTTGTGGAGGCATTGCCATGCGAAAGCAACAACGTACTAGGCTGCCGGGCCAGAGTTGTTTCTGATAAAGATGTCGAGGGTGTTCTAGAGTTGTGGAGAAACAGAGATAGTTCGACACGCATTAGGAAAGTGAGTGCTCAAGGGAAGCAAAATCAGGGTCAAGCTCTGAGTTTATGTAATAGAGACTTAATGGACTGTGATGACTTTGACAATGAGCTAGCAGCTATTGCTGTTCCACCTCCGTTATCTACTCCAGCTTATGGGAATAGATATGGACAGGATGGTCTGCCTAGCAGGCAGTACTCCAAGTCTTTCCCAGCAGCCAGTGAATCTATAACTCTGCCACGACAGCAGTCTCTTAGACTGGATAATCCTGTTCCTTATAAGAATGGAGCGGACAAGTTTGCTGGTGTATCTAAGAATTCTAATGACCGGCAGATTGTTCCTAAAGGTAAAGCTAGGCCAAGAGCTGGTGGCTCTGCACAAAACAATGAAAGTGAATCAACAGATAGATATGGTATGTTCAAAACGGCGAAACAAGAATTCGAGCTGCAGCAAGCAAAATCCAATAAGCCTCAGCAAAAGAAAACCTTGGGAGGCAAGAGCTCGGTGAATACTCAATTTGTGTGCCCATTCAAAAGGGAGAAGGATAAATCCGAACAGGCTTCTAGTAATGTTTATGATACGGATGGTGGGTCATCAGAAGCAGAGAATGAATTGCTTAAGAATATCGAGCCGAAGATGGTGGAGCTTATAAAGAATGAAATTATGGACTCAAAGACCACTGTGACCTGGGACGATATAGCCGGGCTGGAGTATGCTAAGAAAATAATTAAAGAAGTCGTTGTATATCCCATGTTGAGGCCCGACATATTCACGGGATTACGAAGACCTCCGAAAGGAATCCTTCTCTTCGGACCACCAGGCACAGGGAAAACCCTCATTGGGAAGTGCATAGCTTCTCAAAGTAAAGCCACATTCTTCTCCATTTCCGCGAGCTCTTTAACTTCAAAGTGGATAGGGGAGGGGGAGAAAATGGTTCGCGCGCTCTTCGCTGTAGCGAGAGTTTATCAGCCTTCAGTCGTCTTCGTCGATGAAATCGACTCATTGTTGACTCATCGATCGGAGACCGAGCACGAGAGCTCGAGAAGATTGAAAACGGAATTCCTAGTGCAACTCGATGGCGCCGGCACCGGGGACGATGACCGGATTTTAATTGTGGGTGCTACAAACCGACCCCAGGAATTGGACGAAGCAGCACGGCGGCGACTCGTTAAGAGGCTCTATGTGCCCCTGCCGGAATTGGAAGCTCGAAAGCAGATAATTAATAATTTATTGGTGACAATTCCGCATGACTTGACTGAAGAGAATGTTTATAGCGTCGCGCAACAATCGAGGGGATACTCCGGTGCTGACATGACGAACTTGTGTAAAGAAGCGAGTATGGGCCCTATACGTAGTATTCCATTTAGTCAGCTGGAAGATATTCGAACCGAGGATGTACGTCATGTGACAATTGATGATTTTAAAGAAGCACTTATTCACGTGCGGACAAGTGTGTCGGAATCTAGCTTGGCGGCTTATGTTGAGTGGGATTCGATTTATGGATCTGGAACAGCGCAAAATAATTCTGTGTTGTCTTAGTTATAAGAATAAGTATTTTATTTCTCATGGCTATTGTGCTATACAACATCTAACCAGAATCTTTCGTTCGGTTAAAATGTAATACCTTAAAGATATTTTGTACTTTCTCTATTAAAATAAACTAAAAACTATAGTTCCTTTTTTCATTTCTGAAAGATTGCACCTTTTTGCTTATATAAAAAATATTTATAAAATAGCGTTTGAATGTGTTGTCAAAAACTGGACAACATGTACTGTTTTCGTCTGGACAACTGCTAAATACTGTTCCTCCTCGTGGAAAAATATTTCCATACACGTAATCGCGTCCTCATCGAACGTTATTACTTTGGAACTCGTGGTACTGAGGTCTACCCTTTCAAAGTCTTCGACATGATACATATGAATAGTACCTGAAAGTGAGGGACGCTAATTAAAACAGAGGAAATATTTGAAACTTGTTACTGGCTTGTCGCAAATTACCAGTGTTTGATCCTATAATAAGCAAATGACCGAAAATGTACAGAGCTGTGGGTGCACCATTCAACACGTCCAACTGATAATCTATTTGGTACCTTTGCCATTTCTTTCCTTTGACGGAAAATCCTACTGAGCCGCTTTCTGAAAAACAATGTTGAGCGCTTTTTCACAACTGAATCCATACGCGTAGTTGATACAACGGTGCGTTTACCTTTTATATAGGCGAGTATTTCCGGTTTGAAGGCATACAATACTCGAAAGTTATTTGGTACTTTGAGAAATGTACTAGAGTGTCTGACTTGCGGGTCGGCGATTGAATATTTCGCGTAGCTGCCGCCCCCGGTGTAAATGGTCACCTGCGTGAACAAATATTATACTTTACCCTGGCAGAAACCCGCACGCGTGTCAATATTAGTTTTCCATTGAAACTCTACGTTACCGTGTCAGTGTCGAAGAACGCAATAAGAACGATGATGTGCAGGGCATTATGGAGTTTAGAAAATGATGTAGAACCTATTAAGTCGTCTATGTAGAATCTACTCCCCATTGCGACGCATAAGTGATTGCTATTCGCGCTAAAACACAATATGTTACAGTGTTAATTTTCGCCTTTTTGCAGAATACACGTCACGACCCTTTTTTTTATTGTACCCTATCAGACGGCCAGTCATTTGTTTAACTAGTTTCTTGAGCTCAATATTCCAAATTTTCACGTGATTGTTTATCGAACAGGATATGAGCCAAGTATGGTCTGCAAAACAACAGATTTATTATTAGGCAATGTTGCAAAAAAAGGAGTTTATGCACTCGAATTTCTTACAATTTTTCACCAACTTAATACTCGTGACGAACTCCAAGTTATCGACCGTGAAAATCGGATCTTCGTCCAAGCGACTTATGTCGTAAATGTAGACGAAGCCGTTAGTTGTACCAATTGCCATCAAGTTACCTGGGGAAAATGTAAAAGTCACGCTACTTTCGCGTCCTATCGCCAAACAAGCCGTAAAGCGGATCGGATTATTTACACAAACTCGTCATGCAGGTAATCTCTTGCCTCGCGGGATGTTTCGGCACTGGTTCAAATTTCCCCGTCTCCGTAATGCAGTTCTGCACGTATTTGCCGAAGAGCCACGATTTGTACAATGTCAGCCACCTTTTCCAATCATTTGGCGCTATCTTATCAATTTCAATCTCGGGATCGTGTTTGTCGTAAAAAATGTACCAAAACTGAGAGGGCACATCTTTCACGCACTGTTTGTACCAGTGGTTTTTCTTCTGAAATGATTATCTCTTTGAGCAACATCTACAATTTCATACATTTCGATGACGATTTTCCAAAATACCTCCAACATCGTATCGATGATTTCTTGCCAGAGTGTGCAAACAGAGCGCATATTGACCAGAGAAATCGCATCCGAATAGTCGAATATAATTTCCCAGATTTCCGGTGGCAAGGCCATTCTGATTGATTATACTTTTGGATCACCTTCGATCGTCTGGAAGAAAATCAAATAAATCTCGCCGGCCTGAGAGCTTTATGCAAATCTTCTTTACACGGAATTACTGAAATCTGCTTAGTGCCTTGGCGCCCTTTTATTTATTCCTTCTTTCTTAGATACTAAACCTGTGCGATTCAATCGTCACAATTCACAAACCAAAGGACAAAGACCTTCTACGGGAAATGCAGATGCAGCTTAAATCCCAGGTCATAGATACGACCGCGATGAAAGGGAGGGGTGCAAGTGCAACCGCGCACTTGAAAGACCAATCTCGAAATTGTCCATTTTGCAACCGAGGGAAACTAAGACGAGTTTTTATTGGCTACAGCTGGCCGCTACGTAGCCATTGTACGAATTCAACATAAACCGCGGGCGCCTGCCGGCATTTCACGCATGTGTCTCAAATAGACACAATTTATATGTTATATCCACACACACATATACCTACGTGTCTTTTAACGATTTTCAAGCATATACTTGTTGTCGAGTCTATCAAGTCCTCTCGCTCTCGGATCCCCGAGCACCAAGGAATTATTCCCTCGTCGAACGTAGTGCGCACCGTGCAATAAACCCAATCAGAACAATGGAAAGCGGCGAGAGCTTATTGTTGCTGCAGAACAATATCTGGCCCTTTCTGCTGCTGGAGGGTCAGAAAGCATGCCTCGCGAGCAATTTGCAAAGTGACGACGAGGAAAATGGTGAACTCGAAATACTCTCTTTGTAGACTAGGATATCACGCGGCTTGTGCCCAGCCGATTCCTTCGCAGCGAGAACGCGTACTGGCTTTGTTCCTCTTTGTCTCGGCGTAAAAAGGCCGCTTTTTTTCACTCGGCCGATCCTCACTTGTCACTCACGCGTCCCATAAAAAACCGCACTTTTTTCGTTCACGCTAGCAGCTCCACAGGAATATTCTATCATGCGTGCGTTGTGTGTTTACGTGGAGAACATTGCTACCTAGGGAGATATAGAGGGTGGCCGGCAGACCGCTCGAGATAAATCCGGCTGCGCTTCCTACTCTGTTAGCCACTGCCGCCGATTCTCTATGTAGAATCTCTAACCTGCATTTCGCTCGCACGTTTTTTTCATTTATCCCGCATGTCCACGGAGGGTCACTCGCGATCTCACGTGCTGCCAGGAATTAGGACCATGGAAGAAGGTAGTGATTGTTTTTGATTGTTTTGTCGAGCTGTAGATTTAACGATAATTAGAGTTTTTTTATTGAGTTGATATTAGCGAGCAGACTAGCTTTCCGAAATCAAGCTTTTTAGTAGTTGTTTTGGAAGCGTTTGAATGATGTTGGAGAGCTTGTGTGTTGATTGTTTGTATAATTGAGAGAGTAGTGTTTTAGTTTTTGTCAGGTGCTGTAAAGTTGTGGTTGTTTTTGGGAAGAAAGAGCTTCAATGCTGGAAATTGTGATGTTGTAGTTGATAACATGTTCTCACACCTGGTGTATATTAACAGAGAATACCTGTCCTGAATTGTCAGGAATGAGTGAGGACGACAGTGGGGATGACTGGGATGAGATACAAGAGGAGTCGGAGCCTGTACCGTGCCTTTTCTGTAATGAGAATGTTAAGGATTTCTCGGATGCATTGGAGCATCTGAACAAATCGCACAAGTTTAATTTAAGGCAATTTATGATCAAGCATTCCATCGACACTTACTCCTACATAAAGTTGATCAACTTTATCAGACAGAAGAATATGTCGCCGGACCAATTGGGTGCTTTGACTGCGGAGAGTTGGAAAGGCGACGAATTCTTGAGGCCTGCGATGGAAGATGATCCGTGGATAATGTTTGGTAAGATTACTCAGTAAAGTGGATGGATTTCTTAAGTGACCATGTTTTAAAAAGCAAAACTCCTGTTTTAGACTTGGAAGATCTCCAGGATAAAGTGAACAAACCCATATCATATACGGTGAACTCAGAAAATGGTTGCGTGACATTATCCGAAGCACACTTCGCTGATTTACAGAGGACAATACAGACACTGAAAGCACAGTTGGAGCAAAAGGAACTGGCATGTTTTCTAGCAGAGCAGGTATGTACCAACATCTTAGTATGAAAGAATGTATAACATCATGGATTAATAAATCATTTCTCTACAGAGGATAGATGAGATGACAAAGAAAGTCCAGAAATTAGTGTTGGATGATGAGTTGGATGGGAATGGTGATTTCTGTGGTAGGAAGTCTGGTAATGGCAATGTTGATAGAGGCTATTTCAGCACTTACAGCCATTTTGCCATTCACCATGAAATGTTATCGGTAAATACACAATATATAGGCTTTATAATCCGAAACTGTTGGGTTGAGACAGATATTTATACCTCTTTTCTCACAGGACAAAGTACGAACCGAAAGCTATCGCGATGCGTTGTTAACGAATGCAAACAGATTTGAAAACAGCGTGATACTAGACGTTGGTTGCGGAACCGGTATTTTATCCATGTTTGCTGCTAAGACCGGATGCCGTAAGGTCATAGGTGTCGATCAATCCGAAGTTATATATCATGCCATGGATATAGTAAGGTATATATCGTAAATATAGGAAAACCGTCTTATCAAAACTAAAACGATAGGACGAAACGGTCCCTGCTGATCCGACAATGTTGTTTTCAACAATTTAGGGAGAACAATTTGAGTGACATTATCACTTTGAAGAAAGGTCTGCTCGAGGATATTAATCTTTCGGAGGAGAAGGTCGACGTTATTGTATCAGAATGGATGGGCTACTTCCTTCTATTCGAAGGAATGTTAGATACGATAATATACGCTAGAGATCATTATTTGGCTCCCGACGGCCTTCTACTACCCAATAGGTGTACACTCAGCCTCGTGGGGAGCGGCGATACCAGTGAGTTCTGATAGTTTTGATATCTCATTCATTTGACGAGGGAAATTCGAAAAAATCTTGTTTACAGAGCGATACGTGGAACTCGTGGATTATTGGTCGAATGTTTATGGCTTTAAAATGAGCTGTATGAAGCCTGAAGTAATCCGTGAGCCAACGATGGAATTCTGTAATCAGGACGAATTAATAACAAGCATCGTTGAGATACAAGCTTTCGATTTATACAAAGTAACGACGGACTGCGTTAACTTTTGCGCACCGTTCGAGCTGAAAGTGAAGAAGACCGGCTCGTTAACAGCAATGGTTGGATACTTTGATACCTTCTTCGACCTAGACAATCCAATTCACTTTAGCACGGGGCCGCACTCCACACCTACTCACTGGAAGCAGACAGTATTCTATTTGAGTGAGCCACTTAGCATTACCGAAGGTAAGCATCGCAAAGCGGATATCCTACCTCTAAGCAATGTCGAAGATCAAGTGGCGACGAAAACTGTTTTTCTTTCCAGGTGAAATCATAACCGGCAAATTAATGTGCCGCAGACACACTAAAGACGTCCGAGGTTTGATCGTAACGATTCAAATTAAGAGTACTAGTCAGGTGTACTATTTAGAATAAATCGATAATGCTTATTACAATGTCCGGTGGACGTAAGTGCCAAGAGAAATTCCAAGATAGGGTCCAGTTTTCTGGTCATAACGTTGTTGATGACTATCACTACAAATTAAGATTAATGGAATATGATTGAACACTAGAAGACCTTGAATGAGATTCATAAGTACAAGTTTTCACTAGTATTCCATTCTCAGTATTCATTGCTGGCCTTTTGCAACATGTTAACATAGACTATGAACTTGTTCCTTATTCAAGCATTCGTCGAGAATGGATAAGAAGACAATTGGTAAGCTTGTTTCAGCTTGTTACAACTTAATTCTGCAACCAAAGATAGTGCAGACCTTCCCAATATAATTGATGCTGCACGCAATGAGCTTAATGCACATTGATTTGATCATATCATACATTTGTGCCTTTCAGCGAAGCTTAAGTTTTTATTCACGGCTATCTAGATATTAGGTGTGTCTTAAAGAGTCTAAAGTATCAAGGAATAATTACAGCCTTCTTGCAACTGTTAGGTGAGTCGCGAGAACAGTAGCTGCCAAGCTTTTTATAGAGTTTTACATAACGAATACACAGGTTGTGTTAATATAGGTTGAGGGCCTAACGCAATAAAAGCAGTAGGTGGTACTATACAGGGTTCGTAACGATTAAACAACCCGATAATAAAATCATTCGATATAGTGGTTATTTTTTATAATTTTTTCCATCACGATATACGTAATGTTAAACAGTCTCGAACGTTAGGCGATATTGCATTTGAAAAATAGTATATTTTGATAGCTCACTTGATTATTCAATTAAGCTAGCTCTGAGTATACACGCAAAACTCACGCGTAATAACGATTTTACTAGTGAATCAAATGAAGTAGCATTAGTAGCGGAAGCGAATTTACCGCGATATATCCTACCAAGGACACATCGGAATCTCTCGCGAACTTTTCATAGGGTTTTTCAAACTTTCTCCGAAGCATGTGAAGAGTCAAGACGCTTATAGAATTGTTCGTCTTACTTTTTACTCGCTCGATTATTATATATCTAATTATACTCTCGGCGGGAAGAGGAATCCTAGATTTCTAGGATTTTCCAAAAGCTCTTGGAAACCGTCTGCTCTTGCTACGCTGCACTTGTATGGACATCGATAACAGCGAGCATGTCCGAAGGCTAATAAAGAAAGCACCGCACTCTGTTGCACTGTTTCGGGCAGAGCCAAGTCGATCTTCCACCCATTTGCTGGATACAATCTATTTGAATGATGCTTCCATTAAATTCTCCTGCCAACTCTCTTGCACGTTCTAGGATAAGTATGCGCACCACGTTCTCCAACTTGGATTAACACGATAGTTTACGAATTTAAGTAGAGCACTACTAATTAAGCAAGTCCAAAGCTACTCTTCGTACTCTACTCAGACCACCAATATTCACCGGCGATATATACATACACGTATATGTATATGTATATATTTTATCATACTAACTTGACCGTCTCTTTACACTTAAATATTCTCCAGCATTATAATACGCTAGGGTATAGTGCGTTGCGCGTCTAGCGATTTCAACTATTCCTATGCTTCCGAATTAAGGTACACGATATATAACTCTGTGATATAAAAAAACCTTACTTCATAGCAAGTTTATTCGATTGTAAATCAAGAGGAGTATTATCTTGATTCTACACGTACATATAACAAATCTATGAAGATATATACTTAACATGAAATAAATTCTGAAAATCTTATCTGCCGAATAGTACCTTTTACTCTCACTCGATCCTCGCGACGAATATCATACATTCACCCATTCACTCTGCTTTCTATCACCAGGTAACTGAAACCTGCTCGATATAAATTGATTTGTAATACTATAGATTTCTCGTGCCACCCGTTGGGATTTTCCTTCAACCGCGCACTCCGCCGAATGCAGATGCATAACTCTTTCGCAGGAATGTTTTGCAGACCGAAGCTCAATCGGGCCTGGACCTTGCGAGGGATCGTTACGAAACTTACACGTGTACAATACGTATCCTGAGATACCTGAGAGCGCGACATACTTTCAGGGTCACGCGTATAAGCTTGTGATGAAAAAATATGTATAAAAGTACATTAATTATTGATCCATTGTGGACCGAGGTAGTACAGCAGCCCGTATAAGATACTCTAGCAACAAAATCGAGTGTTACATTGCCCTGGCGGCGATCTTATCAGGCATTGTCCTGCAGCAAGTGTGTTAGTGCCGAAAGTTTGGATTGTCCGTTTGCCATCCTTTCGCGTTCGGTCCGAATTGGTAGACCAATCTTCTGCCGAGCACCGGTTGGAAGATTTTGCTCTTATAGTAGTACCTGGAACCAGGCGAGAGTCCGGTTGAAAAAGGGGGAGAAAAAAAAAGAATGAAGTGCGCGCTCGCCTTCGCGGGGAATGCCTGGTATGTCGTTAAGGATGTATAAGATTCCGACGACAAGCTCGGCGAGAAACCGCGGGTATAATTACCTCATGGCGCGACTGAGTTTTTCATACGTCATTTTCGTGTTGCCTTTTCTCGAGCCCCACCGTTTCGCCACCTCGTCGCTCTTCACGAATCGGAACTTGGCCTGCGAGTAATCTTCCCAGCAGATCAAACTCGGACACGTCTCCCGATTGCGCAGCAAATCTCTAATGAATTCCCAGAGTTTTCCTTGGCTGGTAGCTGCGAGCGTTAATTACATACACCGATAGTACATATCTATCCTTCGCATTTATTGCACCGAGCCGTGTCGGCAACAAACAGTGTCGATTAGCGGACTTACGGCTTTTCTTCGCCTTCAAGACTCTTGGCCGGCCGGGCGGCCGCTTCGTCGAGACTTCAATACTGGTGTCTGATTCTGTGTCTGCAAAGTAGAATGGGGACTTTATTCAAAGGGGCGCGCGCCAGCCTGGATAAATATTGCCACCGAGTCGAAAGCGCTTGCTGTACCTGATATATTGTTCGGACTTATTCGAGCGTACTCCTCCTCGGTGGGATGGTGAATGGTACTGAACGGAGGAACTGTAACAAGTACAAGAGCCCGATATATATAACTAACCGTATTCCCGCCGATTCCGTCGTGGTCGCGTGCGATGACGTGAAGTGTAGTCGCTCGTGAACGGGAAGTACATTTCTTGATTCGAACTGTAATACGCTATAGTGAATTCTATCCACGTAATCTGAAGAAGGTGGTTTCCTTGCGCGGAATTCATACCGGGATGCGGTTCATTGCAACCTTTGTCGCTCGAGAGAGAGAACCTCGCGCAGTGCGGTGAGAGACTCTCTTATCGAGGGATCCTTTTTATCTCAAGAGTCGACTGGTACCGCGAGCTTTTCATGGGTTCTGGATTGCGAGCGTGCGATTGAGGGATAGATACGCTCTGGCTTTCGGTTACATACGCAAATTCGAGATATGTTGTGAATGAAGTAAATCGTAGAGTTGATCACCATAAACAGGGTCATGGTGGATGAAGTCATCCTTGGTGAAGGTGACCAGCTCGTTTCCTGGAACCGCCAGGCTGTGTTGAATCGAACTGTAGGGCTGGCCCATGTATGACGCAGCCGACATAAGCCAGTTTATCGTTTCCTCCTGATACCACTCTTTAACGGGTTTCTCCGACCACCCTGTCCCGTCGATCTCGTCGCTCTCCTCACCTGTTGGAGATTCATCAGTCACTGTAAAGCGCATCTCAATCTCATGTCCTACTAATTATCATCGCACTACTTTTGCGTAATTGAAAACCATCAGCTTCCACGGAGAAGGTGCGAAAAACTGCTACCAGTCGCCGGCGAGCCACCAATCCCATTAGCATACGCGCTATTCCGAGTAATCGAGCGCGCGCTTCGAAGTAGAGCAGAGAAAAACACCTCTCGCGATTCTTACTTCCGGCGAGTGAAATCCACCACGATCATACCAACGGCCCCGCGTTTCCTGGAACTGCCGATTGATCAATCATCCGAGGCGGCCGACTCTCCGCGTACTTCCCCTCGAAATTCAAATTGAACTTGGACACTCGGGTATCGCTACAATTCGGCCGATAAACCGCCGATAAAATGAAATGTACGCGCGAGAGCGAGGCGCAATAACGCGCGCTCGGCAGGAATTTATTCGGCGCGCGCGCTCGATGAATATTCAGGAGGATTCGCGGTTGCCTTCCAGGAATCCGGAGGGTACTCGAAAATAAAATGCGGCCTACTTAAGTATGCGATCGTATGCGCTGCTCGTTCTCGGCTTGCGCGGTTCTTCTTACATTGTAAATATTCGGAGAAGTGTTATTAATTAGAGTGCGAGCTGCGAGTGTCAATGTAGAGAATCCAGAAGCAACGAGATTATGACACTCTCATTACCAAGGGTGCATCGCTTCTTCGCTGGCTCGGGGTTCCTCGTGGTGAGGTAGCCGCTGTTCCTGGTGACCAGTGAGTCCATGTCCAGCAAGTAATGCTCGTCCTCCTCGTTGAAGTTGATCAGCGACGGATACATCTGCAAGCGAGATCGAGACGTATCATCTTTCCGTGCGGCAAAAAAAGAACCGCGCGCGCCAGCATCCGCTGTTTAAAGGACCGGAATCGTCCGCGTATCTTTATGCCGATCGCGCCGCTAAGAGCGCGCCGCTTTCGTTTCTTTGCTCCTCGTCGCGCTTTTTCATACAACCATTTTTATTCCACTCGGCCGGCGCACTCGAGTGTGATTAATTCCGCGCAAATTGCACCCTTTTATACATCGGATTACAATTGCCGGCGGACTAATAATGCGGCTTGTAATGACAGCGAGTCGCGTCGCACGCGTGTGTGTTGTGGAAGCGCGCGGCTGTGTTTTAGTGCAATAAAATTACTGCGAAATCATCGGGAAATCGGCGAGCGGCGCAACAACAGGCCGCGGAATCGCGCGGACTCGTGACTAACGATATACACGCTCGAGCCGACTATTTGCCTTTCGGTATCGATAAATTAAGCAATAACCGAGGGAATCCTGCTAATACCACTCCCCGTTGATTGAAATCCCGGCGTTTATGAATACTGGAAATCAAAAACAATTATACCGCGGCCGGCTCGATTCGCCGCGACCATATCCGCGCGCGATTCCCTCGCTTTACGTAAAAAGTCCGCTTCGGGGGAGATATATGTATGTCCGTCGATGTTATCTCGCTCGAAACACAATTTCATGTTCTAGCTGTTGCAATGAAAAACTGGACAAGCACTGTTCCAAGCGGCCGTATTATCATATCAGCGTGGCCGTTGCAAAATCGACGGCCAGTGCATTCATGGAATATATATCTATTGCACGCTCGCGAATGCCACCGTGGGACGCGTCATCGCGCGCCACACGCTCGCAAGTCGGCGCACCGAGCGATGGATTTCGCTACGGAAAATTACATTGTATGTACTCGGCATTCAGTGATCGCTGATACATTCGTCGGACTAGCCACTATTAAATAATTACGCTCAGGTGTTTTTCTCCCGAGCGGTGTTTGCGAGGGAGAGAATGCCACGTGCTCGACGGTGGGAGGCATGAATCTTGAATTTAATCGCTCGGCAAATTCTCCATCATCGTTATTCCGCCGTCCTAACCTCGGGTCCGCGGTTCGTTAATGCCTCGGCGTAATTGCAGGCTGATTTATTGACGCGTAAAGAAAGGAAGAAACCGGTATATGTTCTATTTATGTTAACGGAGCCTCGACACTGATAATCCTCGTGCTTCGGAATCACGTGTACACGGCTGCGCTCGGTTTTATACATGGACTAGGGTGTGATCCGCGAAGGAGAGACTGCGATCTTAACAGAGCCGACAATATACGCTGGATTTCGAGAAGCACTCGGGTCTAAGGTCACGCACTCCAACTGACGCGTGTATTGTAATTATATTGTGTAGCTATAATACGCTCCGGCCGGTAAGAATAGAGTGAGGTGAATAGAGCGATTGTTATGCCCGCCGAAGCTCGTACACCTGTAATCATTAACATATGATCCACTCATTTCTCATTAAGCCTCTCGTTTACTTATCAAACAGCGGCACGCAGCCGAAAGGCGCGAATATCCGCGTCTTATTTACGGAAACTGTATATCGATGCTCCAGGTGCGTGGATCAAGTGCAAGTGGGTCTATCGTCGCAGATGCGTATCGCTCGAGAGGCGCCGTATGTTTACAATTGCTGGTGCAAAGTGCAATCGCAGGGAATTCGCGCGAGAAAATTCTCATAGCAATGTCGTGCTGAACTCCCGAGCGCAATCGAGGGCTGGAGTTTAGTCGTACGGTCTCTTCCTTCTTCCGGATAGCAGGACGACCGGGAGCGCAATGGAATTTTACCTCTTGGAAGCCGGTTTTGTCGTAAGGCTCGAACGCTTCCATTCTTCCTCTTTCGCACTGGTATTCCTAATTGAGTAGTGTCTCTCACGATAACCGGGCGAACTGTACTTCCCCTGGCGAAGGACCCGCTCAAGCACGCACTCGCTCGAGCGACACTTGTTGCATATCGCGTGCAGGCGCGCGCGGTGCAGAGAGAGGGCTGGTGGAGGTGAACGCGCAGACGATGGTTCACTGTGGCCGGGTAGAGCGGCACTAACATCGCCGGTCGCCGATGCGTCTCTGGAAGTCGGCTGGCCCGCTGCACCTCGTTCGCCGATGACGTCTTTCGCGTCATACGCACACGGGGACGGACTGCCCGGGCTCCTGGCCGCCGGAGCAACTTTCAACGGGGATTTCCCGCTCTCCGGCCACGGCCAATCACCGACGCCAGCTGACGCAACGATTGCGGATGCAAGCCATTGGCGCCGCAGCTCACCCCCGAGCGCTTCCGCGGACCTCGTCGCCGAGGAGCTTATTCTCTCGGCGACGCTCGAGGCCTCGAGGAGGCCGACCGTGAACCTCACCTTCAGACCTCGATCGCCGGCTGATTAAAGTACCGCGTCATCTAAAAATGTAGTTGCTCTCGGTGAATGACAACCGACTCTCTCGAGGCGCTGCTTCTAGTATACGTTAGTTCTATACTTACAATGTAAAACCGCGACGATGTTTTTCCACTTTACTTCGCACTCTTGGCCTCTGCCAGGGTTTCCCGGGCGCTATCTCGGGGATTGCTGCCGCTCGCGAGATGTGCACGTGATTCATCTCGCGTTTCTTTACTTCATTTCCAGCCGATTTTCCAGTTGTTCTCAGGGAAAGCATAGGAAAAACCATCCTGCCGTGTAATCCTCGTCGCTTCGGCTCTCGAAGAATAGTCGACTTGGCACTCCGGGCGACCAATAAACATAATCCAGGAAGAGCCGGCCAACTGTCCAAATACGGCAAAAATCCCTGAAAAAGAGTGAATTATAGCAAATCCATCAGCACTGGGAGACAAAAACGGCCGGAAAACATGTTGTTCCCCGAGACAGAGAGAAAGTGGAACATTTGAAGGAACGACGGAGATTTCAAAGTACGCGAATCTTTCCGAGAAGTCCTCTAGCGCGCGGTTGCGTAACGCGGTCATCTCGAAAGATTCTCTCGAGTGTAATCGCAGAGAGGCTGGTTTTTCTCGGGGGGGACCTTTTTATGCGCGGGCACTCGGCTACAGGCGCGACGAGTAGGACGCAGCAAGGTTGAAAAAGCTCTCCGGTGTGCCTTCGGCGCCTATGGCCGAGAGTTTATTTATAGTACGCCAGGATGTCTCAACA
Source organism: Crossocerus cetratus (assembly GCA_963675795.1). NCBI lineage: Eukaryota > Metazoa > Arthropoda > Insecta > Hymenoptera > Crabronidae > Crossocerus > Crossocerus cetratus. Next base: position 19,324,479 of record OY776668.1, read on the forward strand.
TCGCCGTGTAAACATGTTGGTAGTACCGCGCTCTTTATTTTCGATTTCGCGATACTCTTATTTTCTTCCTATTGTCTGCCGGCCGGCGCACATAAATACGGCGCGTCCTGCGCGATTCACGTAACCTTTGCGCTTCCTCTCGCCGATGCGCAGCGGACCCGCAGACTCTCGCACACACACAGACACCGTTCGGCGAGATCTCAAATTAGGAGTCGCTCGCTCGCCGCAATCGTTTAGATATGCAACCAGCACGCACTCATGCGCAATTAGTGGGCGCATTCGGCGAAAAAAAAGCCAAGCGGCCGGCAGACTTGTTGCGTTAGCGTCGCGGTGGAGCGAGTTGCCGAGAGTGCGCAGTGCGTCACGGGGTGGCGAGGGAGAGCGAGGATGGCAAAGTCCGTTTTTCTCCTGCTGCATTCCCCGACGCCCAAGGAACGAAAGTAAAAGGGACGACGAAAATCCCCGGTGCCGGGCTTGTTTTTCACTGCGCCTGTGGATCGATAGGAAAAAGCGAGGAGTACAGATAGGGACAGGTTGCGGATTTTGGAAGCGCGCACTTCAGCGCCATGCCTGATTCATCGATATACTCTACGCCGAACACTTGGATATCCTATGCCTCTTTTGATGCTCGCGCATTCAGGTTACATTTCCATAAGAGCTTATGATCTTTGCAGATTTCTCAGCAACAAAGCTCTCTCGACACACGTTGCCACGCTGGAACCAGCGCGGAAGTCAAGAGATTGCGATCTGTGGTCACCTCTGAACACAGCAGATTGCACATGCGAGAGTCTGCGGCCTAACTCCGCGCGTGGATCCACTTGATCCACTGTGCGACAAGTGAAGCAGAGAGAAATCAGCGATTTCGACGTCGCCCGGATGAGGGACGAGCCGTTGCTCATTAGGCACACCTGATCATTGATTCAGCGCGTATATACAATAAATTCCGCGTACCCGCTTAATCCTTGTTGACAGAGAGCGCAATCGGCGCTTTATCTCTATCGAAAATAAACGGATCGCGCGCGTCGCCGGTTAATTATCGGCGTCGGTGCATAGAGGGAATAACGGCCGCTCGGAGGAATAATTTTCGCTATTTCTGCGCAGGCCGCGATTATGCCTCGCTTCGGCCCATCTACATTGGTACTTCTCGGAATTGGCCGGAGAGCTTTAATATGCGCGCCGCTATTCCCATCGGCAATCGACACCGGCGTATATGTTGTGTATAGATTTACGCGGCACATGTGTATTGTATAAACGCGCGCATCTGGCAATCGCCTGCGCGCCTTTTTGCCGCGATCGCAAGAACCATTTTTGCGGAAGAACCGAGGAGCAGCGAGTAAACGAGGAAGCCGAAAGAGGTGTGTGTAGCGCATTAGCGCGAAATCATAATTCACGAGAAACAGGATGCTAAACTGCCGTCTTATACTAAGCTACCGGCCTCTAATTTATGCAGTGTTTAATTCTAGCTGGCCAGCGAACACAGTCAACCCCAGCGGAAGAACTCTCTCGGCAGGAAGAATAAATATCATATCATGGAATTGGGAGTAGGTTTATTTCCGAAATGAGACTAGAGATCGGCCGAGTCGCCGACTGGCGAAAGTATCGAAAGGCAGGATGCAGTATACATGCGCGCTACACTTTCCTTTATGAAATATTAAAACCACCGGCGCATTGTTGGCGATTTTATCACACACGTGTGCATAATCCACTGCTCGGGCATATTAACGATTATTTGAAATCGGTACTCGCGTGACCCGACTGCACACGCTCTCTCACGATTTCCATACGCGATCCTGGCCGCTTATTCGAGGGCTAATTAGTTTTTAAGCGACGCGGCCAGTATTCCCGCATAATCGCGCGTATGATAATTGAGATTGAACCGGCTGCGTCTGGTAATTCAGCAATGGTGATGTAAATAGCGCTGCTAGACTTTTGTAATTCACCTCGCTTAGATGATTCTCTTGGAATCTACATAATACAAGTGAAGAGTGTCTAGAATCCAGATACTCGGAGCATACGCCACGTGATTTTGTGCATTTGAAATGTGTACTCGCTCAACAATTGTTTCAGGTGAGGATCGCTGAGTTTCGCCGGAACAACAAATTCGTGCTTATCAGATGCTCGCTGAAAGAAATAACATATCAATTCTCTCGCATTCTCCATGGAAAGTCGTCGCGCGCTGCGGAATTGCGTATCACACGAGCCGTCCGATTGTCTTTCGTAAGAGCATCGAACTTTTCATTGGGAATTTATGAATAGAGGATGAGAAATTGATAGAAGTACATCTTTTCCTGTATCGATTTCCTTGGTGTTGATTGTTGTCTCGTTAGAGAGAGAGAGAGAGCCGCGCGCGATAGGAGTGGGAAGTTGTACGAGGCTGGAGCGGTTGCGAGAGAGAACCAGTTCACGTGGTGGATTCCTTACGTCCAAGGAAAATCACACCTGCACAATAGCGCGTATTCCCATTGGGTGCGTGCGTACGCGATCACGTGGATGATGGAATGGTGATTCAGGATCGAGCTGCTGGTTTCGCAATGCCCGGTTGGTCCGGGAGACCACAGAATGCTGGGGCTTCCAGGAATACGAGGAGCGCGCGTCTCGTGCACGGGGATGTTCCACTCATTATACTACTGCATTATAATCTCTACGTCACAGTTATAAGAGTGATCGCAGTAAAGTGGAGTTTTATCGGTCGCGGGCTATTCTTAATCCGCGATCAGGATTCCTCCGAATCAGGTATTCCATCCAGAAAGTTGCACAACCTATTTGTCTGTCGTCGAGATTTCTTCCGCTGTTTTTATTACACGCTGGAAGGTAGCAGGCTGGGGCATCCATGCAAGGTGTTTTTCGAGGAACGAGGCTCTCGGGTCTGCTTGAAATACCCCGAAACCTCTAGCGCGAATGCAATACTTGCCGTCCCAAGCGACAATGCGTCGAGCATCCTGCGGCTGGTTTCTCGCGGCTTCTAGGAATTAAACTATAAATTTCAAACTGGTCCCCGCCGCGCACGGTACATACGTCTACAATAATTGCACCGTGATTGCCGACGTTTATACACCGCGATGTCCATCGGCGCAAATGATTCTGCAAACAGGCCGCGCGTCATCCTTGATGCCAGCGCGAGTGTAGATGCGTCAAAGGATATGCATTTTATGCCGTGCGCGATCGTACGAGTATCGGGCGATACAGGCGAAATCAATCCTGAAACGTTTGATAACATCCAACACCTGTAATGTGCAATTCATATCTAGATTTTATAATTCGTCGTTGTTGATAAGATGCGAAAGGGATTAGCGACGTCAATAACGATGGCGGAGAATTTAATATTGGGGAGGTCATTGTCATGTTTTGTGGATTGGGGTAGTTGGAGGTGCGAGAGAACCGAATCTCTGATTAATTTATAGTAACATTGGCAAAGTTATTGCTTTCCCGTGAGTTAGCCTTTGTTATCACCACCAAGGCTGCATCCATTTATTTCCGTCACGTCATTCCTTACCATGTCTTTGCACAATAAATTCGATATCAAAGAGGTAAAATGTACAATATAAATAAAGCATTTGAAACGTTGATACAAAAGTAAGCGTAGACATAAATCATTAAATCTGTGTCATCCTAATACACGTGTGTGTATACACGTATACACACACAGTCGCTATTTTACACACTCACTTCTTACAGTCGTCCGACGCAATTTGCGACGCGAGGTTCGCGAATTTCGCCATATAATCAACACTGCTCTCCCCCATTAGGCACTGCATGTGTGAGACGACCTGGAACGTGTAAATAAAGTTAAATTCCACCATCATTTCCTCGGTCTTAGTTCAAGTGGTTTTTTTTAAATGGTATTTACATCTGAAGATGGTCGAATTTCTTCTGTTATAGGATCGCCGCTTTGACTTCTCTGCGAGCTTTTCATCGGCGACTCCAATTGGCCCAGGAAGCTGCTCAATGAAAAGTCGGCCACTTCGCTATTCAGCCACTGGTGCTCGCCCTCCTTCAGGATTTGCGTAGCACTTGTGATAATGGAAGTAGCAGGCTTCATATCGCGCGTCACGTCGAGCGCGTGCAAAAAGTGTTTCTCTTGGGTTTTATGCTCGATGACCGACGGTTCTTTCTCGGTTTGAGTCTCGGTATTGTTCACGGGGGTTTCCGGTGTTTTATTAACTATCGGAGGATTGCAAGGAGGCGGTTCGATCGTATTGGAGGAGATGATGGGCAACACTCTTTGCACCACGAGACTTTTTTGCCTCACTGTTCTACCCCTTTTTGAGAACCTTGATTTGAATTTCTGTGTGGACAATTCGAAATCATTAATTAGAATTCCAGTGATTACTGAAGAATTAGCTTTTAGGCTACCAATCCCTTACGTCTAACTGCATTTTAAAGGCATCCGATGATCCAATTTTATGGTATGTTTGCGGTATAAGAGGACGTCTGAAAGTCGACTCTTTCACAGGATAAGTGCGAGACGAGACGACCGTTTCGTTACTACCAGACGGGTTATCACACATCTAAATATAAAAAAAAAAGATATGTTACATGACTGAGCTCAAATAAATGCAGGGGATTTGTGTTTATTATCTTACTTTGCTTGTATCGAAACTGTGCTTTGCGATTGACAACAATTTTCGCAAGGCCAAACACACGTTATCGTCGCGCACGATACCTGTGCTCGTATCTTGTTCCCGAGGAGTCCAATCCCACCAATACTCCAAAGTGATCTTCGACTCGCGGCCGAACTGAAAGACGCAACAAATTAGAGACATTGCGCTTTTTGATCAAACAGTGAAACAGCCACGTTTTTCAAACGCGCGTTTCTTTCACGACGCACGCAATATGTACCATTAAAAAGAGATCCCCTACAGTAATACTGTTTGCTTCGTCGATATTCCATCCCTGTCGAATCCTGTCGATTGTTTCTCTGCCAGGAAATCTATTGGGCTCGGCCTGCGATCCGGATGGAATCTTCTCCGCGCCGCTCGCAGCGGTCGTTCTTTCGGGGACGCTATTAACGGATTCAACTGCATCCACATCACTGCTATTATCTGGCAATGTACATTGTTCCTCACTTTTGTTCATGGACTTCTTATCAACTTTATTACGCTTGATCCCTTTCTTCCCGATGCCCTTTAAGTACTGTACAGTTCCGAGTAAATCTAATCTCGAGGTCTTCAAACTCAGCCTTTTTTCGTAGGAATTGAAACTGACGCTGTTACTCGTCAGATACTCCCCGAGATTTACCGTCGGTAGGGCAATCTTGCACCCTTCGGGAGGTGCGACGCGGAGCAGTTTAGTTTCCTTTATTTCACTCGTAGCAACATTCTCTGGATTAGATTGCTATACAGTATGTAAGGACTTATATCTTCAGCTTGTAGAATATTGTAATAATTACATGTGAAACTGCATTTTAGATTAAGGATACTGTGTTATACTTTGCAGGTTTCCACCTTTGTTGTAAAAATATTAATAAACTCGACAGCCGCCTCTGTATAGGCAGCAATGTCTTTACTCTGGGATTCATCGATGTGGCTTGAACTTGCCACCATGCCATGTTATTTCTGGGCCTAAACTCTATCGTCACTCTGGATGGCAGCTTAATTTCCTCCTGCCAATCTATACAAATTAAAGTTTCATAGCTGATTGTCTTTAGTGTTTGATGATTTCATACTTTGGTTATATACCTTCTAACTGGTTCAATTTTCTGAGTACCCTGCATATTGGTGTCTTGATCCTCATTGTTTTCCCTCTAAGTCTAACTTGAGTAGTACCCCAATATACCAATTCATTCAATTTCAAATGTACTTTCTCATGTATGCGAGGCAACTTTCTCCTCAATTCACCGTAATTAATTAATCCATAAAGCTCTTGGGAGGTTTTCTTAACATCTGGAAAAGTGTACAATTGTTACAAGATATTCTTTTAGTACAAGATTCCTCGGCCATTGATGATCTTACCCTCTGAAAACTTGAGATGTTTAGAGATCTTGAGCCATGTTCTATAATAGAAATGACGTATCTGATCCTTATTCTTTATCATAACATCCGGAAGACCTTTCTTCTTCCCTTGACATAGAAAGTAACTCTGGAGCGCGTCAAAGTCTTTTCCATACTCATTGAGAGCCTTGAAAAAGGTGTTCTTATCCTCCATCGACCATAATTCGCACGACCTCTTGAGGGACTTAACTTTGGGTTCCGCATTATCTTCATCCTTGGGATCTAGTGACAATAATAGAACGGCATTGACCTCATTAGCTCTGACATTGGCATCTGACTCAACAAACCTCTCCTCACAAACCTTTCTTCTCCAAATTACTGCTCTCATTGGCGGCGTCCAATCTCAATTTCTTATTCCCGCGGACGACCCGCGGCTGGCTGTTCTTGGGGTCGGCTACTTTAGCGTCGACGCATTCCGCGCTGGACGCGACGACTTCTTCCTTCCTCAGAGGGACATTGGTGCTCGGATTCTCGATTTCCTCGGGCTTGAGGCTGCTTTCCATCCTAATGTCTCCCTCTCGCCGATCAGCCAGCACTGGGTGCCACCTCGGGCCAACTTGACATTTGACTCGCAAGTGTCAGATGCGGAAGGTAAACGAGCGTAGCTCCAATGGCATCGTACGCACCTCGCACGGCTCTAGCGCCTTTTCCGCGCTTCCCTCGATTATTCCCCGGAGAGCCTGCTCCCTGAAATCTCACGATCCTCGTGAAACAAGCGGACAATCTCACCGCGGGAACTCTGGCAAATAGAAGCCGACTGTCGTGTCAATCTCCTGCGATTTCATCGCTCGAATTCCACGAAATGCGAGCGAGATGAGTCGCAGCCATGCACTCTCTCCACTCACTGACAGCTCTCGACTATTATTCCCACACGGAATTTCCAGGGAAACTCGCTATTTTCGAGCATCACGACAGCACCTGACAACTCTCTCCGGTCTACATTGTTGCGCTGGGATTCGCTTCGCAACTATCTCGCGAGCATCCGCACGCGACAACAAAGCAGAGTGGATACTCGCATGCATGAAAATGGCACGACGACGAGAACGAAATCGCGAATAATTTCTGCGCCAAGTACAACTTGTTGCAGAACCGCGACTTCTCGAGCGCTCGTGCAACAGCTCGCAGCTGCATCGGAATAATTCCTCATATTCTCTCATAGCCTCTTTGAATCCGCTCCAACAATACTCTCTCTCTCTCCTCGTGGATGTTCCTCAAGACGATTTTGGCGCTGCGGCGCCGCCGCTCTCGCGGCGTGTGCGCGCCGAGCGGAGGATACTCATCGCGGGCCAATAAGCTCTTGCGCGTAATCGCACCAGGCCACCAATTGAAATATCGTTTTTTCCGCCGAAAGCTGCATTAAAGTTTCCTATCTAAATTAATTGGGTTGCCGCTCGCTCGTTTATGGAGTGTGGCCTTGATAGGAGATCGCGAGCGGAGCGCGCAGCACCGACTACCGAGGCGGAGAGAGCGAGCGCACACTCGCCGCGCGGACGCAGTGTACTTAATTAGTCGACTTGATATACATCAATTGTATTTCGGATGAGAGGGTTTTCGCGGACGTTGACCGAGTAAAGTGCGTGTGTCTGTGGCTTGATGGAGAGCCAGGGAGCAGCAGGAGTGCGCGCGAGCCTCGCGAGCTCCGAATAAAATAAAAGATATCGTCTTCGTTGCGGGGAAACATATCTCTCTCTCTCTCGCTCCCCCTCTCTATCGCTCTCTCTCTCTCTCTCTCTCTCGGGCCCGAGGCGTGTTATGCGCTCCCCGAATTCTCTGGGCACCCCGGTTCCGATAACTGTAACCTTGAATATATCCACTATTGCGGCTCGACGTCAACGCGGTGACAACGGGCCAAGAGTAGTTCTCGGCCGCGCTCGCGATTTATAGCGGCTGCGCGGAAACGGGCGGTGGGGGCGGAGCGCGGGGGGGTGGCGGGCGGTCGCGCGCGCGAGGTGTCAGTGAGAGGGTGGATTTTAACCTAAGATGCGAGCAGCCGTGATAGCCGATGTGATCGTACTCTTCGGGATTCAGGTTCTGTGCTTGTGCCGTGACACGGTCTATGCCAGCGGGGGAGCCCTCGACTCGAGCCCGAGCTTTCAGTCGGGCGCGTCTGCCAGTCCACATTCCAAATCCTCGTCAGCTTTTTCGGCAACGCTCACTGATGGACTGGCACAGGCTGTCGCTCAAGAAGCTGGTAAAATTTCAAAACAGAATCTACCGACGAACATCGATGCATATGCTTGTTGCTCTTTGATAATTGCTTCTGTCTTTCTTCTTTATTCCCCCCCACCCATCCTCCCCATCCCCCCCTCCATCTCTCATTCTTTTTCTGGGTCCTAGTTTTTGGTAAAGTTAATATTACTGATTTGGGAGCCTGTGCTTGGTTGTTATGCTGGTGGCTTGTGTTGTACTCATCCGTTCATCCATCTGTACATGTATATTTGTATAGAGCGATATTACTCTATGGATCTTCGAGTATAACGAGCCTTGAGCGTGATACCTCTGCCTCCTTTAGGATAGGATGCTAGCTATAGAACAATCTCACTGATATGTTGATTTGGTCCATTGGTAATTGTGTGCGATTGATCGTCCTGTTTGGAGTTGCTAGACTAACGATTGTATATGCGACGATGTAACTAGTGTTGTATTTATGGCTGGGATCGGACTCTCTACGCACAAGATTGGCACATCCAGTGAAATAAATTGTTGTTTGATTGTTATGGCATTATGTTTTACTACGCCGCTCTCCCTTCACGATCAGCACGTCGTCGCAACTGTATGAACAAATGGTCCACTGATAGTAACACGTTGGGTATAGATCGGCTCCAAGATGGAATAGGAGGAATTTAGATAGGGCAAGCTAGTACTCTTTGTACAGACCGATCACTTACCGAGTTATCATCCGTTCACAATGTGTAACGACGATATACACATATATATGTACAATATCGAATCTATATACTACTATTACAACAGAACTTAACAATATTTGTAAATAGACACTGTGTCTAACAATGAAAGTGGCATATGTTCATAAACACGTACAATCAAAAGTAGGTTCTTTAACTTATTACAGGTACAGAAACTTGTTATGATGACCTAGCTTGTCTCACAATGGCTTCTCATGATCGACTAGGTTTAGAAGCAATCAAGTCACTACACAGTCAGCTAGACGATGATGCCAATGGAAATGTAGACCTATCAGAGTCTGATGATGTAAGAATATTACCCGTTGCTTTTGACAAAATCTTACAACCACCATGGCTACTTTCTGATTCCCATCTTTCAAATAGTTCCTAAGGGAAGAGCTGCAATATGAAGCTGGGTATGAGAGAAGACAAAGAGCTTTCCATCACAATGATGATATGCATATCAGCGTACGTGAACTTTGGGAAGCCTGGTTAAGGTCAGAGGTACTGTTATGCCCCCCAATTTCAAGCTCTGTTTCTTTGTCTTTTTTTTAATATGACAATAGTATGATGATGCCTTTTTATATTACATATTTCAGTTTCTATTTTTCTTCTAGGTTCATAATTGGACCATAGAGCAAACATCCGAATGGTTGTCCACAAATGTCGAGCTTCCTCAGTATGTTCCTACTTTTATACAACATCGGGTAACAGGTGCTACACTACCAAGGCAAGAACAAGAAAAAGTTATATCTCATTATGAAAAAGCTAGAAATATCAGAAAACTCAAGCATTTTTATTGACAGGCTGGCTGTGACCAATATGCACTATCTTAATAATGTCCTGGGCATTAAGGATCCTATCCATAAGCAGAAGATTGCTCTGAAAGCTATGGACGTAGTTTTGTTCGGACCACCCAAAGGTAATTCATCAGTACAGTATACCTTGGCTGGAATTTATGCGCACTATTGTGATGGATAATAATCCCTTTCAGATACTGGACACAGTGTTAAAGATTTTGTACTGATTACATTACTATTCGGGGCACTCATCGGATGCTGGTATGCCTATCAGCAGAAGAAGAACTCGCAGAAACATTTACACAGAATGATGAAGGACATGGAGAGTCTACACAAAGCTGAATTAGCACTGGAAGACCTGCAAGTAAGCCTTGTGAAAGCAATACGTTCTGTTTACGAAACTGGTTCTCGCTCCATTTACATATTTCGGTAATCGCCTCGCATGTACATTTCCAGAAAGAACTCGAGCGCGCAAGAATCGAGCAGGAAAGTGTCGCGACGGAGAAGCAAAACTTGGAGAAGAGACTGCAGGACGAAAGTATGGGATTTCACGCGTCTTATTCGGACTTGGAGGTGTCGCAGTTGAAAGCCGAAATTGAAGTGAGCAGAGCCGATTAGGTCTCCAAACGGCAGTCTAATTAAATCACGTACTAATTTTACATCGGAATCTGATTCACAGATGCTAAAAATGGAATTGCAAAGAGCGGAAGGTGAACTCGAAGATAGATGTTGGTCGCCACCCGCAGGTCTGCAGCATTGGCTGCAAATGACCCACGAAATCGAGAACAAGTCATACACGAAGAAAAAGATCTCGGCGGAGAAGCAATTGCAACAAGCACGCGAAGCAGTAAGTTTATTTATCCCGTCCGTCGCGCGCTACTTCCAGATCCACTACTTCGCGGTTCGTCTTCAATGCTCGATGCGATTTTCAGTGCGAGAAGCTACGAAAGAAGAGGTCCAGCTTGGTAGGAGCATTTGTTTCGACGCACGGCAAGTCGATCGACGAAGTGGATAAAAGTATAGTCGAAGCAAGGACGGCCTTGAACGAAGTAACCGCGGAATTACAAGAGAGGGTTTACCGCTGGAAGCAAATCGAGTTACTCTGCGGCTTTAACATAATCAACAACAACGGATTGAGCTATCTAGAAACGATACTTTACCGAGGAACGCCAAATGGCAGAGGGCTGGGATACAGAGGTACATACAGATGCAACCCGCAGTTGGAGAGTGGTTACAATTTAAGCCCTAATGGAATGAAGTTTGTGTGGTTGTTTATGTTACAGGTCGCCTTAGTAGCCAAGACGATTTGGATGACGAAGCAAGCTCCATATATACACCGTCGTCCTCTGCTGCCGCAGGTAAGCTCGACACGGACTCCCACGAGCATATAGAATGACATTGTGCTGCTCAATTTGTAAATATTGTAACTCTGTACGTTTCGTTTACACACTGGTATGCGTCTTGATATACTACATGTACCAAGTCCCACACTTTCGATGCGGGTAGTGTTTCTCCGAGACAATAGTTTACTAACTCACTTGTGTTTCTAGTAGCAGTTGGGTTTTTGTGGCATTAACATTTCTCTCCTAATAGTTCGATAGGGAATGTGATGCACTCATCGGGCGCGCACTCTATCCTATTGCCGCATATGCAGTTCAAGACCTCCCACCTTGACACCCAATTGCACTCTAAATTGCTATTCCCACTCATGAGAATCTGGCATAATCAAGTTTCTTAGCTCATTACTTTAATTAGCGTTTATTAACAAATCGAAGGGAACTATATTATCACATATGCGGCAGTATTGCTTAAGCGCCAGTTGCTTTAATTTTCTGTTATAATCGACGCACGCAAAGACATGCTCTGTACCTTGAGCAATTGCTGAAAAGTGCACCTGTCTAATGCACGGTACATAGTAGTCAACTATGTATTACTCGTCCGACGAGTTTCACTAGTGTCAGGGTTTATTTAACGTCACACATTACCGTGATAAAGAGATATTTTAATACCCGCGGTGTATTAAAGAGAGTCGCTATTCCTGAGAAGTCTCGCATATATTTTTGATGACATATCTACGAAAGTGAAGAACTAATATCGCTAGAACCAACACTGGGGGGCAACACCCGAAACAATGTTTATAGAACATTGCCATGACAGAACTTTTACACGTTTTTAAAAACTTTTAATTAGATTATATACAAATCTAAAATCTAACAAATCCCTCAAGGGAGTCTCTCGCTTAAAACATTAATTTTTCTCTCTTTCTTAGAGTAGATGACTAGTTTCGTGTAAGAAAGTCGTGCTGTCGGTAGTTTTCTTTTCTGTTTTGTTTTGTTTTCTTTTTTTCTCATAGAGACTTTATTTCTTGCGATTAGCAGAATTAGCTTACAACACGCTCTGCTTGCCTGCGTAATATACCGAGTTTGGGGATCGTGAGTAATCGTGCGTCTTATGTGCTGTTGTACGCTGTCCTTTCGTGGGATGTAGTTACTTTGCCGTTCTGGAAGCATGTAATGCCGTTACGTGTCCGAAGCTGGTCTTGTCCACATAACTGTGCCTTATTGACTCGTGATCTTTGTGCCTCGCAATGCAATGTAACACAGCCTCTAATGCCGAGAGTCTGGCAAACCATTAATCACCGGCGAGGGGCCGACCTTTCATTACTGTACCCACGCAATGGAATCAATAAACAATTCGCATACAACTATGTATCCCCAGTCTAATCGATATCGGCACTCGAAGAGCGCGCAGCGTGTAAGGACAAGTCGAGTCTTAGCAAGCGACCTTTCGTACTAATTAGCTCGATTAATAAGCAGACTGCTCTTCCCGCGGCAAGTACTCGCTCGTTGCATACCTCGAGCGGCAATCGCGAGTCAATAACGACCTTCGCCCGTAATCGCAGCCCATATGCCGTAATGTGTGACACGGAAACAGAGTGCATAAGAGATAATAGATTTCGCAGAGGAGGATATATGTACAGGAAACGGGAAGATCGCGCTGGCGATACTCCCCTTTCCTTTCCATGAGTTGTTGTTCCTGCTGAGAGAGTATATATATATTTGACACGCTAGGGATAGAGAAATACGAGATCTAGTACTGGGAGAAAGCACAAATTCGACACTCGACTGGCAAAGGGATGTTTTAGTCCGTTTGAAAGGACGATCGCCGATCAAGTATTCTACTTTTCCCTTTACACCTTGACTAACTAGCTGAGTTGAATTCTTTCACGATCCTACGCGTACGTCGAGCGGACGTACCCTGGGGATCACCAAGTGCCAAGTGCCACCGAGCGCCAGTGACGGTATACCCGTTTATAACGAACCACATAGACACTTAACGATCTACACCTTTAAGAAGCAGCAATAAATATATCGTAGGATTGTTCAGTCAGTCTCCTTCTCGTCTCGACTACCTTGCACCGGCCGGGTGCCTTGTCCTGACAAATGCTTATTACGAGAGGGCGAGCACTCTCGCGCGGCTCCTTTTAGCCGTGGCGATCTGACACCGACCAAAGAAGACACTTTAAACGAGTGCGATGTCCAATGTACTTGTCACCCTTTATTGTATGCCACACACGATTAGTACTAAATAAAATTAAGCAACATGCAAGAAATGAGGCTTTGGGTTTGTTTATATGACCTGTGCATATCGAGGGACGACGCTCCTCTTTCTCGTGCATCCAACCACTCGGACGCCCTTGACTCGCCGTCGATCGTCCGATCGGAGTTTAATAGCACTGCTTCGGCACCGAGCACGCCGCTTCTTCATTCGTCAAACGATGATACTCTGTATTTGAGGGGGCGATTTGTCTTCTCTATTGATTCCCTGTCGCTCGATAACTATATTCGTGAATCATTAACAATCGGACAAAGCCGGCAAGTCCTCCTGCGTATCGTTAAGGTCAATTGAATCATTGAATCGAGACGATGGTGAGCGATCGGTGGCGGCGAATATCAAGATTCACGAGGACGAGTCTATCTGTGGTAAAGTATGACTGCATGGACTGTTTCGCGGGCTTGACTACTTGCGTTTATTAACAATTAATAGCACATGGATCTGGGAATTGGGTTTGCGAGATTGCGAGGAGGCGTCGTGCTTGACTTAATCGCTTGTTGTAACGAGAGATTGGCAGAGGATTGGAAAGGTGTAAGACGTACATCGGTTTGTTCTTGCAAGTGTTATCGGGAGAAATCAATGATTCGAGATTGACGTGACATTGACGGAACCGGTTAGAATGTACTACGCTTGGAGAGCAAGTGAAAGGTAGTGTTGGCTGAGGTCGATACTGATGCACATGTGAATACGCTTCTGTCTAGGTACAATGGAGAACCTGGTGTGGAAGGAGTCATCGCTGCCGCCGGACTCATCGAGCAGCGAGACCGGCAAGGAGACACCGCCGGAGGGCAGCGGCGTCCACTTCACCGTGGGCGACGACGACACGCTCAGCAGAGTCATGCTGAAAGAGAAGAGCGGCGGCAGTATCGTGCGATCCTACAGCCAGGACACCAATATGATGCTCACCAGCGACGACAAGACTACCTCAGCATTCCTATCCAAGACCTCGTACTCGGAGAACTCGCTCGACTCGTCGGCGCAGAAGGCGTACCAGAGCAGCGGTGCCGGAGGCCCAGCCACCACGGGAATGGCCGCGACGAGCGCGGGCACCGTCACCAGCAGCAGTGCCAGCCAGCATCATCTTCATCATAAGAAGCAGCTCAGGGAACTGCCGACGGTGATGTCCGTCGACGACGAAACCCTCTCGACCGACTCCAACTCGACCGCCGACAACGACGAGCTCAAGCGGCGCCGCCGAAAGATCCTCTTCCCCGGGTTTCGCAAGAACAAAACTAAAGTCACGTGATGCCCGCTAGTCACATAAATCGTGTTTCGTATACACTTACTTACTTAAAAGGAAAAAAAACCCAACACACACAACGCTAACTCTTACAATTAGTGGTAAACCGCGACGTGCACTTAACAATTATATCTTCTCGTACCAGTAATTACCGAGTAGGTGTTAGGTACTGCCGGGTATGTACATACAGAGGTAGATTTATACACGCGTACCCAGGTGGAATGTCACTCGGCTCGCGCCCGACGGCGACGGAGGAGCCATGCTCAAGACAGTATAGGACCAACTTAATGTCACAAGGCTCCGATACGAGGAACGTGATTCGAGTGGGTGAACAGTAGAGCGATCGTTGATCGCTTAGTTGATTAGGAGAGCGTGGTGTTCGGCGTGTCGCGAGCCGGCACATTCTACCCGGGTACTTCGTAGGCGTAGGGTGTTTTTGGTGCCCCGGTGTGTCCCCCACTTTGCCAACTCTTCACTTTTCTATGCGAACCGACGAACTGTACGGGTCTGCCGAGACGCCACTAAACGACATCCGACCTTAGATAGGTAGGTTTTTCAACCCCGAATGCCCGACTTCTCTCAATTACGCGACAATATCTCGGCAACGAGGTGGGTGAGTCCGACCCACAAACCATTCTCAATCCACGCCCCTACACTTTCACGGGTAATCGTAGATCGTAGATCCTCCATCTACTAAACAATTGTCGTCCGGAATTAGTAGCCCTGCTTCATCCCCCCGCGTGGTTGTCTTCTGCACTCCGCAGCCTCTGGAATAAGACGTTAGAGATATTAGACGAAGTGATAGACGGCGTCGCGTTAGGGCGATGCGCAATATAGTATTTTGACGAGAAAAGAGATCGGCCTAAGTTTGGTAGCGGTTGATGATATCGCTGACCCCGATAGAGTCGAGCGGGAAGACGGTGGAGAGAGCCGAGCGAGCAACGAGTCCCGCGGGGACGAGTTGCTTGTCCAGCGATTTTCTGATTGAAGTGATGATCGAAAAGACTTATCTTTATCGCGGCCGCCGATGATCATTCCCCTTCGAAGGTGTCGGCTGATCCCGGGATGGATCCGTTGAGAGTACTAGTCGCTCAGGTCAACGGTTACATTTTCAGAGGCGAGAATTCCTTCTCGGACAAGAGAACTGTCAACGTCTCCCACGTGTCCCACGTCTCTTGCGATGACAGTAGTAATAGTTTTACTTGGTAGTGGACACACACTTTCGTCGAATAGTCCTCGTCTTCCTTTCACGTGTCAGCGCGAATTACCAAATCTCCTCTCCCTTTAGTTTTGTGATTATTAACAGGCCCTTCGTGATAGAAAGCAATGAGTGATCGGCCCTAGAAATGATAAAGCCCAGAGGAATTGGTCTGCAAAACCCCACATGTATTCGGTGGATCACGCGAGCGAACTCCACGGCATATGTACGTGGAGCAATTCGCCTGATGGAATAGTCGCGAGGAGAAGGGAGACGCTAGCGCAATCCGGAAAGTCGGTCATACGCCACTGTCCCAACCTAGCGATCCCACTTGTGATTTTGTCCCTTCAAATAGATATACGTGGACGAACGTCTCGCAAAGGCAGAGCCATTTTAAGCGACGGGCCGGCTTAACTCGAGCGATAACAGCGGAACTCGCTTCCTCCGGAACCAACTGCGCTCCGGACGGAACTTCGACTCTTTCCAGTTGCGGAGTATCCATCGCGACCAAGCAGATAAAGCGAGCTCGCGTCGCCAGGATTCCTCCATTCGAGGACACTTAACTTGAAAAATCGCTGCAGTCTGTACTTTATGTCTCCGCGACTGGAAAGGCTCGAGGAGAGAAGGAAAATGTGTGCGCAAATCCGAGGCGCTTTTCAGGCCTGTCTTTTTAAACCAACGAAACCCCGTATTCCGATACTTGATCAAAGCGTTGACACCCTTCTTTCTTCTGTAACTCATTGCACGCGTATTCGGTAGTGCGCCCCCCGTTAATCGCGCTCTAACGAGGGGTGCGATTGAAAGCCGACGAGGAACTGGTGAGCTCAGGGACAAGCCGACGCGGCCGAGTGTCGTTTTATAGAAGAATTTAAGTACGGCGAGGCTGGATCTCTCTGGAACTTGTGAATACCTTGTACAAGAGACACTAGTGCGTAGAATATTAAGTTTAACTCGAACTCTGTTGAGTGAGCGCCGATCGTCAAATCAAAGCGGCGGCTCTTTCGCCGCCCCCCGAAACCCTCCGTCGACCATCTGTTTTCTCTGCCATCGACGGCCAATAAGCGAGCATTACTGCGGTAACTTCCGAGGGTCTCTTTAGACGAATTTCTTAGGGTTTAGTAGCGTGTTAATATAGAGCGACCGGTAGGACGAGCTCGAGCTCGGCCTCGAGGGGCTTGAAGGGAGAACGTTTCTTAACGATGAAGCACTGCTGAATTTAGAGTCTGCTTTCCCCGCACCGTTCGTTTGTCTCTTGAGTTGATGCCAATTTGCTTCTCTGTCGCAGAGTGTCCACCTGTATTAGAGAGAATCCCCGGCGACTTTTTCACTGGCACTGCTATACGCTTATTTTCGCTTTTCTTTTCACTCGTCTTACTTGGATGACTCCGCAGCTTCTCTCTCCCTCTCTCTGTTAAGTATTAACTGTCTCCGTGCTTCGCGACAAGCTTAAATGACATGTGATGATTTTTGATTAGCATTACCATTATTTTCGACTTTTCCTCCGCGTCTTTGGTTCACTCCGGTATTCTCGGTTGCTGGCAAGCCCCAGCGCAATTACCAATCTCAGGGCATCACCGCGAGGCTCGTCCTTCACTGGGAAATCAAAAGGTGTACGCGCGTAGAAGTTCTTGTGAAATCCGAGTAACCAATAGTGATAAATAAATGTCTCTGATGCCTGTAATGAAATGGAGGATAGGTGAATAGCGTCCCCGGCCACCCTTGCCACCACTTCGAACCTTCTGATTCACGAATATTCGTCAGACTCCAGCGGGAAAGCATAGAAAACGTATAAAGAATCGATTAACCATCGCAACTGTTAGCCGTCGAGCAAAGACCACTAGGATTTTGATGTACGACGAGTATTCCTGAATCAAAGCCAATGCTAAGGATCGTTCTTCGACGCGCTCGGTCCGAAGAAATGACATCGACGCGCGTCGGCTCGTGTATTTTACTTTTAATCTAAGACTAATTTCTAACAACCTTGAGACGCAGTATTACGCTGGTTTTGTGCCCGTAAAGCGATTAGCGGTCGTAAAGATTGTAGCATAGGACTGGCTTGTTTGGAGAGTCCCTTCGGCTTCGTCAGGTAGCCGCGCGAGGGACGACCCTTTTAGGGATGCCTCGTCGCTCGTGCGCGCACTAGTTTTTCTATCGTGGGGTGACGGTGTCTTCGAGGGACAGTTTTCTAAGATTGTTTATGTATCCGACCATTCGTTACCATCACCCCGGTGAAGCTCGACTCGATAAATCCTGTTTTCCTACCCACTAGTACAGAAAGGGAGAGCGGATGGGTGTACGGAATGTCTCGTCAATCGTAAATCGATGTGCAATAAGTAATAATAATTCGGGCGATAGGTCGTATTGTTGCGACGCGGGCGCTAAGATTAGACCGGGTGTTGTAAAGTAAGCTATAGGTAGACGGGTGAGGGCGAAAGGTTCGCGGGACTTTCTTATTGGTTGTTACTCTTTTCGGATGGCTTTTATCATTCGGTTTGGGATTCACGAGGGACTGCGTATTCACAGCTTCTTCGGATTCTTGTCCGCCGCTCTGTCGAGAAAAGCGAGAAAAAATAACAGATACACACACACACAGACAGACAGACCCACATGCGCATACACGCAGCCAAACAAAACAAAGAAACGAACGCGGCACGGATTATTCGAAAGTTGAATTTATTTTAGATAAGTATTCGAATTGTACACGTATTTAAATTATTATACTTATTACGATGTTATCCGCCGCCAGGCGCTCGCGAGAGCGCGGCGCGTCTTCCTTGTAAAGTGAAAGATACATTTTGCAAAAATAAAGAGAGTAAAGCAAACCCAATTCTCCATATCCTTCCTTTCTTCTACTCTGCCTACTGGAGCGGGGTGGAGGTGGAAATGAACACTGCACAATCGATCATAAACATCTCTTTAATTAGTTAATAAATTAATCATCCGACAATTACTTTATATCGTTTACTCGTAATATTGCGGTAATCCACTCGCTCGCACGCACTCTTTGTCCTCTCGCACTCGTACACTCGCGAACGCACCTCGCTCTCTCTCTCTCGAGAGAGTAACTCTAGAGAGTTACATCGGCTGGATGCTGTATCAACTGTATATAAACTGTCAGTCTTATAACGTAAATACATCTACATCGACAATTCGCAATCGAACGCTCTTCCCGTTAAATACTGATCGCGCGAGAGGGAAGTCCGCCGCTCGTCTGTCGGGGGGATTTGGATCAGCTAAACGCCCGCAGCCTTTGAACGCTGAGGCCAGCCCCGGCTACATGGGCGGCCCGAAGACATTTCTTAGAACCTGTTGCTCTTCTATTATAATACATAACCGACTGGCCGGCCTAGGAGAATGATCTACAACCCCCGTTCGATCGGCTGGCACGAGTCGCCCCGTCCGCCTCGGAGTCTCTAAGAGAATCGTACATGCCGAGGCATTCCAGTGGAAATGCCCCTCGGATCTGCTAGACTACTCGATCGATCGCTCTAGCGATCGGCTAACTACACATTCTGGAAGATTTCCTAGTCGAACCTCGGGAGAAACGTCTCTGCTCGCGCGGTTTCGCTTTAATAATCGAGATAGAATAAAACCGAGCGACTGGCTATCGTGAAGGTATATATGTGTCGGTGACGGACGGTCGATGGACGTGGCCTCTTACGCTAGGTTCGCATAAATAACTGTACAAAGAGGGATTAGAGTTCTATCTTACAATTCTTACTAGGTCCCAGGGGACTCGCGCGATCGCCTGTAATCGTGTCCCCGCGAGGGCCTCGCGTCTCGATGAAATGAGAAGATTGTTCCGCAATTTCGGGGCAGTGCATTGAAGGCTATCTGTTGCGAGGTGGCGAGTCTCTTCAAACTCCCATTCTCCCGTCCTCCTCTCCGGGTACCAGTTGGCAGTGGTCCACGCTCGCGAACCCGCCGCAGACTCATTCGAAAGCGGCGCCGAGTACTCGAGAGTTTCCTGAGAGCGACGGGTCTTTCCGCAGCGAAATTTCGTGAGGGGAGCGCGATGCTCTGCGGGGATACGCGGACCTGCCAAGCGACCGCTTTCTCTACCAGGGTCTCTGTAGAGCTCCCGGCTCGTTCGGTAGAAAATACGAGGGCGCTCGGCCGCCTTCTTCCAGGACATTTAATACTGAAACCTTTCTCTCCGATCCTTACATAGATTATGCGATCTACTCAACACTGAGGGCGCGAGAGCTCTAATTCTGCGGAGTATTCTCGTCCTCCTGCTGATCGCTGGTCTCCGCGGCCGAGGGTATAGTCGCCAGTAGTCTCACCGCCAGTCTACTCGGCGAGCCCGGAGGATCGGGTTCCTGTATCGCCAGCTGACGAGTCAACCTGGGCTTGGAGGTCGGCGGCCGAGGAGCATTATGCGGTCGCGTGGCGACCTCGAGGGAGGCGCTCGACCTCGAGATCCGCCAGGTGCTGGTGCTGGCGGTGGTCGCCGAGCCCGAGGAGTCGTTCCTCGAGGAGCTGAGGTTCGAGTCCTGCGAGGGCTTCCTGGTGATGAGCCAGGAGGAAGCTCGCCTCTTGGGGTCGAGTAGTCGCAGCGGTATACCGCAGTGGTGCGGCTGCCTCCAGGAGTCCGATCGCGACGAGGAGAAGTTCTCGCTGGAGGAGACGGAGGACGCTCGCTTGTGCTGCTTCTGCTGGATCTCCGCTATCTGATAGGCGTACTGGTCGCTCCTGGCGTGTCTGGGTCGCGTATCGCGCGCGCACGGCCAGAGTATCCTGGTGCCCCAGCGACGGTACCCCGAGCACTGGCTGCTCTCGAGGAGCCGCGAATTGCAGGCGCAGGGAGTCGCGTTCTCCCGGGACGAGCGGTCCATCAGGCTGTTCGTATTGGCCGGGGTCTGTCGGTTGCTGAAGTTGGAGCTGTGTCTGCAGCGACCCATGCCCCTCGTCACCCTGGACTCCTCGATCGCCTTGCAGATCAGCACGCAGTCCTTCTTGAACTGCTTGGTCAGAATCGCGTAGAGGAAGGGGTTGCAGCAGGAGTTGAGCGGCAGGACGAACACCGCGAAGACCTTCGCCTGCTCGAGCGAGATCAACTGCAGGCCGAAGGTCGCCGTCAGCGAGAAGAAGGCGATCGGCGACCAGCAGAGGAAGTCCGTGAAGACCAGCAACGCCATTCGCTTCGCGATCCGAGAGTCGTTCGAGTTCCAGGCTTGTGACCCTCGGATCGCACAGTACATCTTGAGATAGCAACCCATCAGGATGAGGAAAGCCACTCCGTTTATCAGCATGAGGAAGATCACGTAGGACAGGGCGGCGCTCCCGTTCGTCTCGAAGGGCAGGCAGATCGCGAATTTACGGTAGTCCGAGACGCCGACCAGCGGCAGCGTCGCCATCGAGAGCGCGAAGCACCAGCCTACTGTCATTATGTAACCGGCGTGCTTGAGCGAGAGTCTCTTGTTCAGGTGCATCGCGTGGGTGATCGCGTAGTTCCGCTCCAGGGTGATCACCGCCAGCGTGTAAACACTCAGCTCCGAGCTCAGCACGCCGAGGAACCCCGCTAGTTGGCAACCCGCCGACATTTGCCAGGGGATCGCGTACATCCGGAACTCGCCGAGGGTCGAAGCGTCTACCACTGCCAACAAGCCTGCAAGGAAATGCGGTTGAGGTTGAGGGATTTGGTGGGGGGTTGGTGGGCGATTCACTTCGCTTATTGTAGATGTCTGGTATTGTTATTGTTGTATTACCCTTGGATTTGGAAGTTCGATTGTTTGATTGTTGGGTTTTGGAATTTTGGGTCTATGATCCTTGGGTTTTGAAAGTTTGATTTTATGACCCCTTGGTTTTTGTATTTTGGTTCTATGACCCTTGGGATTTGGAATTTTGATTCTACGACCCTTGAGTTTTGAAATTTTGATTCTCCAACCCTGATCCTGAACAAATCCTAATGGTATCATACGATCGACATTTTCCAAACCCCGAAGAAATCCCCGAAACACCTCTAACGATTCTAAGCGAAGCGAACCACCGCATTGCAATATCTCACCTAAATAAACGCCCATGAAGAAATCAGCCGCGGCCAAATTACACACGAGAAAGCGTGGCACGTCCATCTTACTCCTGGAAAAGATCAAAACGAATACGACCGTGCCGTTTCCGAGCATAGCGAGGAGAAAGACTATCCACACACCGCATCGCAACGTCCACCAATCAAACAAGTCTTGGCACGGCAAGAAAGGCCCTGCAATGGATCACTTGTCTATTAACTCTACTCACATCGCCACCGGCCGGACAAACTATGTCCAGCGCCGACCAACATCTGTCGGCTGGTTCTACCTCCCTCACACTCCCCCATAAGTCAAACGTACCCGGTTGCGGTCGGCACTGCACCTGTGATGGCGTCGTCCGAGCTGGCACGGTACCACGGCCGTTTTGCTCGTCAAAATAATCCTCGACATACGAGGGCAGGTTACTCGGGTATGTGAAATCTGAACCAAAGTTAGCCCAAAGTTCATTTATTTGCGAGCCAAATTTCTCGGTCAAGTTATCTAGAAAACGTCACCCACTTCAGTGCTGCAAAGTCACGGGGGGGGGGGGGGCAAGGGGGGTTTTGCTTGTGATGCGTGTGAGGGGGTGAGAGATCGGCTTTAGTTGTGCTGGATTCATCGGCGTCGGGGTTACCTCGTTAGTACTTGGTGAGAATCAAGCGAGAACTCAAAGGATCGACGTTTGATTATTAATGCGATCGACGCGTTTGGGATTAATAACGCGTTTCATCCGGAGTGCAAACAAGCGTTAAACAAGGAATCACCAGTTGAGGTAATTTCAGAGGATTTTACTTCCGGGGGACTTATGCTTTGCAGCATTTCAGTGTCGAACATACTGAAACTGAACAACTTAAAAGTACACACGCTACCAGTCACTAAGTTTCTGCAGAGCCGAGCGACGAAAAAGAAACTCCATGCAAACGGAATCCAAGAGAAGCGCGTGCTAACCATCCAATTAGATCAAAGCCTGATTTCCAGCGTGCTCGAGAGAGAGAGTATGAATCAGTATGGACGATGAGAGTGAGAGTGCCGAGGACTCACTGAGCTTCGGCCAAATGTCCGTCATCAAGCTCGAGTTCCAGAGGCTCATGTCGAACTCGTTGTCGGTTGGGAAGAGGATCGACTCCTGGACGGAGGACTTGGTCACCAGCTCCTCGTCGACCTCCAGGCTGATGAAGGAGCAGCAGTGATACGCGTACGAGAGGACCATCGTCTTCACTCGCGGGAAGGTCTCGGGCGACGGGAAATCCCGGAGCGCTGGATTGTTGAAGGTCTTCAAATGAAGCAAGCCGGAGAGTCCTTCGGTGGGCAGTGCGGGGAAGACGTTGTTCCCGAGATTCCTGAAATGTCCAACATTTAGTTAACAGCCCAGTCGGTGATTTATTATTGAAAGGAGCCCGACGAGAGCGGCGCGACGGCAGCCTAATAAGGGGCCATTTAAATTCACCGCCGTCTTGGGCTCGTGATGGATTTGCGGTACGCGCGCACGTTTATCTAGGATCTGTGGTCTGATCCTGCCGGGATCGTGGGAGTGACGGCTGTGGAGTATGATTTTAGCTCGCTCGCTCGTCATGTCTATTCGATCAGATTGCGGGTTGCTAATCGACTCCGCTTCGTCCATGTCGAGGGACCATTTACGGGTTGCTCGTTAAACCACCCTTAATTGACTATCTCGAGCAATCTAATCGTCTGCTGCTACTTTCGTTTCCAGCTGGCGGCGATTGATTTCATTTGAATATTCGGATAGTCCTTGAGCAACTTACAGGTCTTCTAGTTGTTTGATCTCCTTGAACGCGTCCGGGTGGATGTAAGCGATCTCGTTGCTCTCCAAGTCCCTGAAATGCGGAAGGTTCTTTTTAAATGGTGAATTTTTATACTCTGGTCCAGTCGAAACGTAGGGCTTTTGCGGGTGTGGCGCGTTGGGAACGTTAAGGGTTCTAGGCAGAAGATTATTTGGGGGCCCAATTTGATGTCTTTCTAGAAAAATTGCAGGATTTTCTTAGAGTTTTGATTCTATAGATTTTGGGTCTTGAAATTTCGATTCTATAACTCTTGAGTTTTGAAATATTGATTCTACAACCCTTGGCTTTTGAAATATTGATTCTCTTACCCTTAGCTTTTCGAAAACCCTTCAATCACACGAAATCCCCTAACATTGAACTTTGTATTTAAACCAAAAATCTGTCCCCGCCCTAAATAAATTACCAACATCCCTACTACAACGCGCCACAGTATTCCAATCACCGAACAGCGATCGGCGACAGGCGCGCGTGCCAGGGAATCAATAGCAATACTCGAAAGTCGATCGCCAGGACGTCGCCCGACACTTACAGCACTTGCAGCCTGAACAACCCGGCGAGTCCGTCGCGCGGTATCACTTGCAATTTGTTATTGGCGAGTAGGAGGTCGTGCACCATCGTCAAAGTTTTGAACGGCTCGTCCAGCAGCGTGGAAATCATATTACTGGCCAAATCCCTGCGGAGAAAAATAGGGCACGCGTGAGACTCCACTTACTCTCGCCCGGAGAAAAATCACGGTGCTCCGCGCCCCGTGATATTCGCCGACGCCCGGCGAATTTCAACTCGCTGCTCCTAGCCCTCCTCAAATCGCTCTCGTCAATCTTCCCGGGTTCTTGGATACTTTCGTTCATTATGCCGCGGAAAACTGTACACACTCGTGTCTGTCTTCCTGGGTTATAGTTCTCTATACTTACAGGACGCGCAGTTCCGTGCAGTTTCGCAGGTTCGGCACTTCCGAGAGGAAATTCGACTTCATGTCACTGAAAATTTAAAGTAAGAGTATTGAGATGCGGGGATTCTTACGCAACAATTATGCGACGGCTTTTAAAAACGGTGTTAAACGATATACATATGTATCTACAATATATATAAAGAATATAAGAATTGCTTATAAATAAATCTCTAAATTCCGTTTTTGAAATCTCTGTTACAACGTGCTGCAGTGTCAACAGCTTTTCTTCCATTGCGTAAAGCGTCGTATGGGGAACAGTGTACACTGCACTTGTTAAATAGGACAGGTGGAGATACTCCACCTGAACGAGCGCATGCTAGGGAGCGAGTAAACGACACCTTGCTCGCCCTAACAACTCCACGACCTGTTAACTGTCGGCATCGTAAATGGCTCTCTCTCTCTCTCGCTCGCCCTCGCGGGGAATCTATGTTTCCAGTGCAAGCAAGGAGCGTCGTCGACGTCGTCCTGACGCGTCCCAGGGCGCATGCAAAAGTCGAACATTACACGTCTGCTTTGCCATTTTGCGAACAAGAAGTTTTCCGGAATCAATTAGATCGGGCGCATTTATTTTGAGTTGGAATGAAATGTAATAGGAAAATTCATATCTTCTGAGAGATTCAATCAATTTATTCAATTCTTGACGCATTGGATTCGGAAAAATAATCGAGAAAATATGAAATTGATAAATAAATCTTTGGAGTTGTAATTTTTGCATAAATTCAAAATTTCGCTTCAAAGAGAGAACTTACAGAGTCCTTAGCTTAGGGCAGCGTTCACAGAGATCCGCCGGAACTTGGGCGATCTGTGCCCGATCGAGCCTCAGCATCTCGAGCGACTTGGTCCCGTTTAGATTGGGGAAGGTCCGCAGTTCCTTCAAGTTGGAGAGAATCCTGGAAACACGTCGCCCCAGTTTAATCGCCGACCAGCCGCCTGGCAATGACGGATCAGGGCTCCGGAGCTTTCGCTCTAGGACAAAGTCTATCCGTCTACAACCAACTCCCCGTGGTGTGTGCGGCCGCGGGGGGGAAATAATTCTTGGCCGACATCAATTCTCACCGCACACTTATTCTTAAGCGCACGCCACCTCCCCGGTGCGCAACAGGTGGGCGCACTTCCGGGAAAATCTTGCCCCTCGTGCGCCCGCGGTATGTTAATTCGTCGATACACTGCTTTTATGTCTCAATCGCGCGAGTTTCGCAGTAAACACTTTTTTGCACAACTTTCTTTTATCTCGGATTCTTGTCAATGAGAACAATTGAATTCTTTAGAGATTAACACTGTGATTTTTAATGTTTGATCTTATAGTTAAAAAACTAAAATCTTTTGATTTAATATCACTCTAATATTGATTTAATATCGATTTATAATAATCAATTTAACCTCGATTTAACATCGATTTTTTCGAAAAATGAAACCAATTTAAAATAATAAACAGAAGGTTTAATTAAAACGAAAGAAGAAGCACTACTTTTACTAAACCAAGTCAAAACGAATCATAACAATAAACTATCCAGCTAATTTCTAGGATTCGTCCAAATGAGAACTCGGTAGTGCTGGTGGTACATAGTTGATAAACGAGGGGATGCGCCGAGTAGAGAGGATCGAAGAGCGGGCAACTTACAGCTTGCGAAGCCTGCGCAGGTCCTGAAAAGTGTTCTCGTGTATTTCCTTGATGGGGTTCCCCCGGAGGTCGAGGGCGACGAGATTAGTGACGCGGCGGAAGGTGTCCTCCCCGAGGCTCTCTATCCTGTTGTTCGACAGCGACCTACGAACACAGAGAATTATCCTGCGGAGGTGCCCTCGCGAGCAGCCACTCGTCCATCCGTTCCACTCGCAACCGTACTTGCAACACAAGCAACGAAAAATATCACTTCACCCTCGATTAATTCGTCCGATTCTGTGATAAAGAAAAGTGGCCGAGATGAATGGCGAATTGGGTGAAGTTTTCGGTGACTCGAGTACTCATGGGGTGAAGGGGGTGGGGGAGTAAAAAAATCTGATGAAATTACATTTTACGTAATCGATGCACACTTACAGGTCTTCGAGGCCGGCGAGCTTGGCGATTGCGCTTGGAATTTTTGTTAAATAATTGTCATCGAGCTCCCTGCAAACGAGAAGAGCAAGCTTCTTTCACCATTCCGTCGATCATTTGCCAATCTGATCGAATCTCTACGCAATCTACTTCGCGCTCTCCTCCTTCAAAATCCGAACAATCCGTTCAACTACTCACAGTACTCGAAGGCTCGTCAGGTTCGTGAACGCGTCCTCGTCGATGGTCCGCAGTCGATTGCGCCGCAGTAATCTGAAACAATCGATTATTCTCTAAAAACGATTTTTATCGATTAATCCCCAATTAAAAACACCCGGCTCGAGTAACCAATCAAAAAAGAGGGTGGGCACAAGAAATTAGCAAGAAAGAGAGGAAGTGGTGGAAACGAATTCCCCGACGGCTAGGAGTCTCGGGGTCTCGAAGCCGCGCGTCTCGCCGAGTACAAATGCTATTTTCGTTGTAGAGTCATTAATAAATTCTAGCCGAAAGGAGCGCGAAGGCTCGTAAAAGCCTCGGAATACTCACAACACTTGGAGACTAGAAATCCGATGAAAGGCACGCGCTGGAATGTCTGTGATATTGTTGTTGGTGAGGTCCCTGCAACAATGCCAAACAAACGAGCCGTCAGCGCGAGGGGAAGGGATTCAAACAATAGCTTTCTCATGGGCGAGAGAAATCGACTTAGAGAAAAAAAAGGGGAAAGAGCATGGTGCGCGTCCGGGTGGTCGCTTCGAGGAGAATAAATAGTAGAGGCCTCGTAAACAGGCTAATTTATTGGGTACTACGACGTCCTTCTATATTTTTAAGTGTGAGGTGTGTGTCATTAAATCTCGCTCCCCTTGCTTTCTCAGCGAGCGGCGCACGCACGCCCCATACAACTTCCGAGAAACACGTGTTTCTCACTCGGTTATAGCAACCGGCAGCTCGATCTCGCGTCCAGGGAAACCAATATTTTTCGCTCTACAACCCTTCACCTTGTGCGAGGAATCTTTGTCGACTCGTCAACCAAATTCATTCATTTTAGATTTGGTTATATGAGAAATTAATATTTCATTATGTCAGATTAAAGATACAAAGTTTAATTGTATAAAATTAATGATAAAAATGAATTTTAGATTTGGTTATTCGAAAATTAACATTTAATTATGTCAAATTAAAGATAAAAATGTCGAATATACACAAAATTAATAATAAACAATGAATTTTAGATTGGATTAATCAAGAAAAATGAGTGTCCGATATTTATGGTACATTCATAGAGGTTGGGTGTTTGTAGGGTGAGAGTTAGTGTTTATTGAATGGAAAGAGGAGATATATACTGGGAAATAGGGATCGGCGGTGCGGTTTCGTCACGGGGCGTTGCTGCCCCGAGTTTTCCCCGGGCCGTAAACTGATTTGGCAATCGAGAGCGCGGCTCTATGTGTGTAGTATCAATTACGCCGCGGTTAGCCGTTAACAGGGCCATAAATTCGCCGATAGCAAGTACTCGCACAGAGAACTCTCGCGGAGGAGGGAGGGAGTTCAGGTGATATAGAACGACTGTCACGATGTATCAGGCCCATCTATTCCAGGAGCGACTAGCATCCAGTACCGCGCGCGGAACTATTAAAATAGAGGAATGGCATAAGTTTGCTCTATTACTTGCCACGTGTCTCCCTCCACCCTTCTTATCTCATCCTCGCCACAGCAAACACTTTGAATTTCGCTGCCTTCGGATCTGATCCGCCTTATCTCATCCTCGCCAACGAACACTTTGTACTTCGCTACCTAGAGATTCTCCCTCCATCAATTCACATTAGGGCGATTCCTTTTTTAATTATTAGCTGCCTTATAATAAGTCGAGTAAAACCTTGAATTATTATGCAGAATTTTTCCATCTAATTTTTCGATTTAAGAACAATTTTAGTGTCCGACCAATACTATCTTATCGGATTACTGTTATTCTAATTAAAAATTCCATATAATTTGTCGATTATGAACAATTTTAGTGTCCGACTTACACTGTGTCATTCGATTACTGTTATTCTAATTAAAAATAAAAGATTACAATCCAACCAACTCAGATATTTCCACCGAGATCTCATTTCAAAGAAATGTCCACATCATCATTCAATAAGAAATCTATGAATGGAGTAGCTAAGTAAATTCGTCGGCCTGTATGCGAGCCCTTGAAGGACGACTCGCGGCGGATGTCAGGTGGGCCGTGTAATGGTATGCATAGCGATAGAGCTCGCTATTCCCGGATGCGCTCTATAAAATGATCCCCGTGTCAGCCGCCCAGGCGACATTACTCCAGATCAAGTGATATATGTCCGATCTCGCTCGGGCGGAGCATCGGGGCCGACGTAATTCCCCCCCTCCCCCGAAATACCGGGGGATTTCTCTATTGCTCGCACACATTCCCACACATTGATCGAGGCGGGCGCACGCACGCGCGCAACCGCCGAGGAAGCGCGCAGCCCTTTTTTCCGCCTCCTCGAAACTTGGCAGGATCCGAGGAAAATCTTTCGTCCTTGGGCGAAGGTTCGTCGACCCCCAACCTTTTATCGGCTAGGGCCAATTAAAGTTGCCCGATGGCTGCTCGAATTCCGGCCCAACTATAGATATCGGTAATAAGAAGTCGGCCGATAGCGATCGGCCGGGCGGATAGTCGGCACGCGTGGCAGACGAATGGAGATTGGCTCGGTTCGATTAACTCGTGGAAAGTGGCGTGGAAGTGATCGGGGATCCGTGAGTGAGCTTGCGATTGGCTGGGGTATCCGCTCGGAGAAGAATTTTATAAAATTAATATTCGATATTGAGATTAAGAATTGAGGCGGAATTCTTTATAATTAAGACGAGCTTTATTTCGAGATTTATTGTATATCATCTGTGATGCAATTCTAGGTGATAACTTTGGTTTATTCAATTATAAATATTATTGCAGAAAGCTCAATCTTCAATATCGCAGAAAGCCAACCAACTCCTCAATCTATGTTACCAAAAGACGATATCTATCTTTCTATCTTCCTCTTACACATCATTTTTATGATTTATGATTAATATATCATATCATTTTTATTATAACGAATCAATTTACAATTGATCAGCTAAATCCGCGTTTACATTCCCGGCAACACTTGGCTTATCAATCTTCCACTCACGAGTCACGATATCTTCATGACAATTGGATCGCGATGATTCGTCTGTCCGATACTCAAGATTCCGCCGATCCCTCTCGAGTCAGCGCTTTCTCCCTGATTTACTGCCAGTTCCTCAACAATACCCACCCGTCGATAGTCAATCGATGGCAAGCCCCGGAGTTTTCCTCGTAAAGCGAAAGGACCTCACTCGGCAACGTAAAAACGAAGACTCTCCTCCCGACTTTAAGCCCCGCAGGAAATGAATCATCGCTCTGTTAACTCGCAGCCTTAGAAGCCGAAAGCTCCGGATTAGCCAATAAAGAGTGGCGGCCCCTCAGCTTTACGGCATTTCTATGCTAATCGGCCAACTTTCAAGTTCTCTCCCCGAGCGCACGCGGGCAAATCGAGTCCTGGTGCGCGAGGATTTATCGCCGGCCCGCCAATAACGCGCCGGCTTTATCGGAAGCCCGGCGATCCGATATTTCATACTTAAAGTACACGAATTGAAAAACCCTCTTAGTCGTATTGGCAGAGAGACGCGCGCGCGCTCCAATTGTCCCGGCGGTGAAAAACTGTGCCGGGCGACAGAGTCGAGGGAAAACAGAAGGTCCGAGAGCGTCCCAGGAGTTCGGGGAGCTGCGACCGCCGCGAGGAGTATTGTTCGTGGCCCGTAAAATCCCGAGGGAATTTGCATTGCGAGTATACGGCGCGGAGAGCCGCCGATAAAACCGCGGGGCACTGAATGGAAAGGGTTAACGGGTGTCCTAGAAAAGAGTCGCGTGAGGGGACCGAGTGGACTTTACCTGGGAAAAAGTACTTTGCGTCCAGACGACACTTTTCACTTAAACCGCGGTCCCTTGTTACGTCGCGACTCCGAAACGACCAGCAATCGATTACTCGATCGAGAAACTCTCTGGGAGAAATGTTTTAATCCAGTGGGAAAATAGAAAGGAGAATTCCCTTGGATTCGGCGAGATATCGTCGCGAAAGGAGAGCGCGCATATGGCCGCTCATGAAACTTTCATGCTAGTCGTGCGCTGCCTTTAAATTCTGCTTTCGGGAAGCTTCAGTATCGCGGTGCAATAGAAACCGTGAAAAATTTGATTACTTCGAACGCGGCCATTCCCGCGCGATGCGCGCGGTATCTATGGGGCTGCTGATGGCGCACGGCTGACTGCGACGCTCTCGTACCACTTGCGCCGGATCTCCATTCCCCGCAGTTCGATACCGCCGGGTACAACTAGTATGGACAATGTTTATACGACTTGTATTCTCGCTCGGGTAATGTGTATTCGTTTGTTAATAATAGAATGAAAGGCAAAGTTGTGAATTGAAGGTTGTCGTATTTTATGATTAATATCTTTTTGGGATATTAAGGTAATTTGTATGGAAATGAGAATAAAATGTTTTCCAAGAGAATGCGACTTACCACGACTCGACAGATTTGTATTTCGAATCTAATCAGTGCTGAGAAAATAATGTATTATTTTGGTTTTTAATTAATCTAACCCGCATACTTTGTTATGGTAATAATTCGAGAGGTAAATGAGATGAAGATTTCTATAATATACATTATTCTCTTTATATAATAATAAGAAGCAAGTGCTCGCGAATACGACACGTCTGACTATTGCGGCATCATACCACTTGCGCCGGATCTCCACTCCTGTATTTCTGGCGACACCAGTGCGTCCTGCTAATTCGACGCGGAGCATTGAAATATGAGAAATGGCAGCGCGCACGCTTGTTTATAACCAGTTAATCCTCAATATGAACTTGACCCAAAAGCCGCCGCCTCTAATGCGCGCCTATGCGCCGCACTATTCTTCCCGGCAATTAATCATCTCGAGCGGTGCTATTAATTTCTTTCTCCCACGCCCTGGCGGTGACGCGACGCTTTTTAGCCCGCGCGCACCTTTCACACTTGTGTAAGTAGCAGTGGCGATCGATCGAACCCTCGGGGAACTGGTCGAATTGGAACGGGGATCCTTTGACTTCCTCGATTCTCTCGCGTCTACTTGGGGTACTCTCTTTATTTACTTCGCTATTGTTCGCGGAGGTGGCGGGTTTGGCAGGGTAGTGGTGAGGAGTCCTGGTGGATATGGGAAGGTAGGTTTAAGTCGAGGTGGAAGATTAATGAGTGTCATTGGTGATTTCTAGGCTGGAATGAAAATAGTCGGATTTATATGTATAAATTGAGTTGGGTGTTTGGTTTATGGATTTATTAATGAGTGTCACTGATGATTTCTGGCTCGAATGAAACTAGTCGGATTTCCATAAATTTCCTCGGTTATTTATAAGCGTGCGAGAGTGATGTGACAGGAATATTCAGTAATGTCTTCACTAGTGCGCGGTTACTCAGCTGTTGTCATCGATCATCGGCATCGATGACAGTGTGTTTGGCCTGTGTCGCGAACCCTTCGCAGCCTCTCCATCGACACGATGATCGAACCCCCTCGATCAATCTCCCAATTTTTATTACCTGCCAGCCCACCACCTCTTCCGCCGATCATCTCGAAAATCATCTTAATAAAACAGATTCTAAGAAAAGAAAAGAAATCTATAAAATCCGCGATATGCCCAACTGGGAAACTCCAAAGTTTCGCGCGGAGAATCGTCGTGGATTTCTCTAATTAATTTCAAGTCGAGCGGGCAACTTCGGGGATAGGAAAACTTGGGCGATTCCGCGCGGAAAACAGTGTGTAATCCGCGAAGTCCTCCGACTCCGCTGTCCGTCGTTTGCTTTCATAAAATTTCATCCGACGCTGTAAAGCCGAATTCATCCCCACGCCCTCGCGTCGAATTAAAGGGCTCGAAGGAATAGGCGCTGGGAGCGCCGATCGGCGGCTCCGACTACTCCGCGAACTTTTCTCATTCTCTTGAAATATACAAAAGAACTTGTGAGCTTATCAAGGAATTCCCGGATTGGCGCACTCGATTAAGCGTTCACTCGGTGCGAGGAAGGTCGTTTCTCTATCTCCCTCGCTTCGGGTCGCGCTGTCTTTGCCGATGACGCAGAGCGTGTCGGGTAGGAAACGCGAGAATCCTTGCCGCCGCTTCCGGATCCATCGGTTGTTTATGCGCCGGGCGGATTTCCGCGAGCCGGAAGGAAGTCGGAGCTGCCGCGGGAGCGTAAAATCCTCGATACGCCCCGGAGGGATGGAATCCTCGGTTGCCCGTTTAGATTCTCCGCGATCGCTCCTGCCAAACTTTTCCCTCGAAAAACTCCGCCGATGAGACACGCTGATAATTCTCCCTCATAAAAGTGACAAGTTCGCCACTGTGCGCCAGAGAGAGAGAGAGAGAGTGGCACTGTGAATTATTGTACCTTGAGGAAGCGACTGTCAGTTTTCCTAAAGAATGAACTTCCTTTCGGCAGTTGGTAAGGATTCGTCTGATTTCACCTCCTATTAATCTATTTCTTTTAGATGATATAATTATATAAATTATAGACTAATTTTCTAATTATATCATTTCAAAGAAATAGAGTAATAGAAAAATCGAATTGTCAATTTATATGATTTTATAATATTGTATATTGTCGTATATTTTATGATATTGTTTTATATGTATAAGTTTATAATATTGTAAAATGTATAATGTTGTCAATTGTACACAAATGTACAATTATATTCGTAATATAATTATAAAATTAGTCTATTACTGGATTGTATAATCCAAAAAATGTATTAAACCCAACGCGACCCCAT
The DNA here is from genome assembly GCA_963675795.1 of Crossocerus cetratus. Taxonomy (NCBI): domain Eukaryota; kingdom Metazoa; phylum Arthropoda; class Insecta; order Hymenoptera; family Crabronidae; genus Crossocerus; species Crossocerus cetratus. Next base: position 19,357,872 of record OY776668.1, read on the forward strand.
CCACCCAGAACCAATTAACACACCAAACCTCGACACTGTCATTTAAAGGCAGAGCGTGTCCCATAAACGCGGACACGTGCAATCGATTCGGCGAATCGCTTTCGCAATTCGACTATCTAAAGTAATTAGGCAACGAATAGCAGCGCGCGGACCAAAAGCCGCGCCGCCGCTTCTCTCTCCGCGAAAGGAGGTGCGTCCGACGATCGAGTTACATGGGAAAGAGTTAACGAAACACTCAATTTATACCTCTGGGAAGGTCGGAAACCGCAGGTTCTACATCCAAAGCCACTGCACCTCCTCCTTCCTTCTTCTCTCATCAATCCATCAATTCTCCGGATCGGAGAGAGCACTCGGTGGAAAGAAGGTAAACGCGGAGGAGGCGCTCGACATTTACCGCTCGATTCAGTGGGATTAAGTGATCGTCGATGGAATTCCTTCTGGGCGAAACCGCGATCCTCTCATTGTCGAGGGGAACTCGTGGGATCGCGAGCGCCGGATATCCGAGCCGCACACACTGCGCCGCGCGGACTTATTCGCCTTTTTACGTAACCGCACTCAATTGCCTCTCGATATTCCAGTCACGCTCCGCCCGACCGCCGCCGCCGCTGCTTCCAGTTACTTTCCTACTCGCTCGAGAAACTTTCGCTCCGGCTCTAAATAAGCGCTAAGCACCTCGGCTTATGGCTTCGTCTGGTGCAGGTGTGCGCCCGCCTGCCTGCGATTATTATGCTGAGTGATTTAGAATTCCTTGCGTGGAACAGTCGGTGAGATGCTTTGATGGGAATAATTCACGGGTTTTGGGGCTGAATTTGGAATTCTTTGAGTGAAACACTTCAAGGATTGGATGTTTGTGTATGTGTGAATATTGTGTGAATGTGTGAATGCATATTGTGAAAATTAAATCGAGTAATAAGAAAATTCCAATTTCCCTTATACTTTGAAATTTGAATTTTGTAATAATGAATTTGAATTGACGTATATATTTGTGAATGTCTGAATGCATGTGTGAAAATTGAGTCGAACAAAAAGAAAATGTACCTTCTAGTATACTTGATCGAAATTGCGCTGGACAAACAAAAGTGGAGATTTGCAGAAATATATGTGAGAGTCCAATTATAGCCAAGATTATAGGAAATGGCTGGAGTTCCAGGAAAGAGATCAAAGCACCCGGAGACTATTTGGCTGACGCGGCAAGAAAGCTCGTGAATCAGCCAATGACGAGGAGGAAACTGCGCGTATATACAGTGCTCGCGCTCCAGCAGCATTTACTTCTTCCTTCGACATCCTGCTGGCTTCTTCTCTTCCAGACAGAGCCACCCCCTCGACGTCTCCTCGGCATCTCGGTATTATCGGGGGCTAACATCTGTCGCCGATGCGCCACGTGTAATTACCGACGTACGCGAGACGCGACGTCGTACTCTGACGATGGGACTTGTTGACATCGACGAGGAACAGTCTTGTTAAATGATTCATTGGGTTTGAGTTGAATTTTTGAGAAATTTCGAAAAATTGGAAAGGGGAATTATTGATCGTACAAGACAATTAGAGCTCGTGGCCGACTAATTCTGCATAGTATCTTAGTTTTGAGGCTGCAAGTATCGAAAAATGATAAAATGGGCCGATTTGGAAAAATGTCGAAAAATTGAAAAAATAGGAAGGGGTAGGTATGGAAAAATTTTCAATTTTTCGAAGGTTCCCGAAATCGATCGAATGCTTCATATTTCTTTAGTTTGAGCCTAGAAACTAAGAATCGGCTGGAAATTAGTTGGTCAGGGGCCAAAACTGTACCGAACGGGTGAGATTTTGAGGATTTTCGCCCGAAAATCAACGAAATATCGCTCGTACGACACAATTATGAACTCTGCCCAACTAATTCTGTGTAGAATCTTAGTTTTAGGGTTAAATCTATCGAAAAATATCGAAATGGGGCGAGTTGGAAAAATGTCGAAAAATCGAAAAAATGGGAAGGGGTAGGTATGGAAAAATTTTCAATTTTTCGAAGGTTCCAGGAAATCGATCGAATGCTTCATATTTCTTTAGTTTGAGCCTAGAAACTAAGAATCGGCTGGAAATTAGTTGGTCAGGGGCCAAAACTGTGCCGAACGGGTGAGATTTCGAGGATTTTCGCCCGAAAATCAACGAAATATCGCTCGTACGACACAATTATGAACTCTGCCCAACTAATTCTGTGTAGAATCTTAGTTTTAGGGTTAAATCTATCGAAAAATATCGAAATGGGGCGAGTTGGAAAAATGTCGAAAAATCGAAAAAATGGGAAGGGGTAGGTATGGAAAAATTTTCAATTTTTCGAAGGTTCCCGAAATCGTCCGAATCCTTGATATTTCTTTAGTGTGAGTCTAAAAGCTAAGATTTAATACAAAATTAGTTGGCCGAAGGTCCTCACTCATCCGCACCAATGCAATTTCCACAATTCCAACATAAAAATCCATGACTTAATTCCCCTCCCATTTTCAAATTCTCCAAATTTCATCGCTACTTCCCACTATTATCGCATTCCAATAAATAACCAAAAACTCTAACGACTTTCTTCAAATAAGAATCGTCCAATTGTCCACGAAGCAATAATAGCCGAGCGAGTAGACTAGAGCAGCCGGTTTCCTATAGAAGCTTGGGGAGAATTGCAGTGGTGCCCGGGCTAAATATAATAGCACCCCCGCACGAGATGGGCCTTATGTTAGAATCCAATAATAGGGTGTATCCACGCAGCATCTGCATACGGGGTTGGCCGCGAGCGCTCGCTCGCAAATGCGTCTCGTTATATCCCCAAGCGCATATTCCACGTACCGTGGCCGACTAAGCCGGCAGTGTTCCACTGCGAAATATCTAAAGGGCACCTGCACGCGTACACGTACGCTCGTTCTCTGCAAATATGCAGAACAACCGGGGAATCCAATAGTGCGGGGAGCTCGTGTTCAAAATTGCTCCACTTTTTAATCATTTTTATAATTACTTTTATACTTATACACTTTTTAATTATTTTAATAATTAGTTTTACACTTACACTTTTTAATAATTGTAATAATTGCTTTTACACTTACACTTTTGAATTATCTTAATAATTAGTTTTACACACACTTATTAATAATTCCGAATTATTTTCTAGTTTCTCCAAAATGGCGCTGATGACTTGGCACACGTGTCATAACGCGCGATTAATTACAGTCGACTTTCTCGGGAATGTCGAGGTCAAGAACTTGCACGAATTCGAAAAGAGTTGTGCGACTCTAAAATTGGAATACTTGCTCTCGCGCGCGCGTGTGTTGGAACTTGTACCAGAAGTGAGTTCATTAAGGCAGCTCTTCTAAGAGCAGTCGGACCACTTTCTGATGATCCGAGCGGCGACATTGGGTCAAGGTCGAGCTAATGATCAGGTTCATTCTCGACCCGGTGTCGTCGAGTGGCAAATAAATATATGCGAGAATAGAACAGTCCTTGCACTCCGGCGACACACGTCGCCGAGAGATTCTCAATCTCAACAAAGCCGCGGATTTCCATGAGAGAGTAGAATAGACGCGGCCTATTCTCCTTGGCATTGTCGAGCGGCGAGAATCGAGTGAAAGACTCGGGAGCGGAGGATTCAGTCCGTTTCTGAATTATGCGCCTTCCCGCTGATTTATCGTCCTGTTTACCGCGCAAGGTGACGCGCGCTCGAGGAATCTCATTCGATTCCGCCCTTATTTACAGTCGCCGCCGCTCCGGGCCGCGACTTCCACGGGGAAATGCTGATGAGATTCACGCGCGCTCGCTTTCCACTTTTATCTCCGCATAATTGAGTCGACCGGGGCGCTCGGCGAAGCCGAAAACCTGATTCAGATTTTTCATTGACAGTTTTATGCGAGCTGGTGAACCGACCGACCCCAAATTACACTGCGAAGCGCGTTTACGTGGGCAGTCGTCCCCATAAGTGCGTGTAACGCGGACGGATTCGTCCCCTCGGGCGGACGGGATTTTCCGTCCCTACAAATCCCCATGAAAAGATCCTTTACCGCACCAAATGGCTTTATCTCCGGTCGCGAGCTAGTTGAGTGGAAGCGGCGGCCACACACTCTGCACTCGGAATCACTGTGTGAGGGAGTCACGATTTTTTTAGTGTTGGTGGTAAGAATTGGGATTACAGGCGTCTGGGGGTAAGGGATTTTGAAACACTTAAAGAATTTTCTATAGAATTAAAGATTTAGAATTCATTGTTTAGAATTGAAGGATTCAGAATTCTTTCTTTAAAATTAAAGGATTTAGAATTCTTTCCTTAGGATTAAAGAATTTAGAATTCATTGTTTACAATTAAAGAATTCAGAATTCTTTCTTTAGACATTAAACCTTCAGAATTTTGCATCAGCCCTCACATCTTCCTCCCACCCTCCCACAAAAAACTCACTGCACAATCTCGCACTAAACCCACCAAACACCCTCACCCCGCCCTTAAATCTCTCCGTCGAAAATCGGAAAACCACTTGAAAAACGCAGGACTGCCGAGCGCCTCTGAAAAGTTTAATCCAGTCTGGAGATTGGCGCGGCGAAGGACGTCAGAGGGTCGTGGAGGCGTAGGACCGGTGGGGTCGATACAATTCGTCGGGCAGCTTTTTGCGCGAGACTCGCCCTCCCCCAAGGGCCATTACGCTGTCTGGTGGAAAAGTCCTCTTTCCCTTTACTCGGCAAACGGCCGATCCCCCGAGCGCCGGCCGCGCCGATAAGGCGAATCGAAACTCCGCGGTGGAGTTAATGAGCCGGGGAATGTTTGCATTATTGACTTGTACCGCGGCCGTCATCAACGCCCGGCGAGATATTAACAATGCGGCTTTATGGTTTCGGGAGAGGTAAGGGGTGGGGGGTTATTAAGGGAGAAGGTATGGGAGACCGGCAGCGGTTATCGTGGCAGTAAAGTCAACGATCGCGTGTACGCTCAAGAGGGGAAGATCCTTGCCCGCTTGATGACCCACCTTCCCCAGTATACTCTTAATTACGACTTAATCGCGCGCCACTTGGCCAGCCACTCAACCCGGCCAACGGCTTATTCCCAAAGGATCTCTCGACTCCCGAGGAAATCATTGGAAAAAGTGCACTTTAATCCCAAGTGTTCCTCTCGAAATTGGGACCGTCGGCCGCGAGAGTCTGAGCCGAGGAATCCAGGGGATGATTAAAAGCAGGAAGCAGCGTCGTTCCCCTTTGCCCGAGCTATTTAAAGAACGAAAGGCCGCGGTGGAAGCGTCGCTCGGAGTAATTAAAATTTATTCGAAAATCCACACGGACCTCTCGTGTCCCCGATAAACGTCACGGGCTGTTATCACCGTCGTTATCGGGCGCACGCAATGCGCCCCGTCTCGAGGCCTCGGGGGATCGAAGGGAGAGTTTGGAGCGTGCGAGATAATCGGGAGCGACCTTTGCTTACGGCGATCGAGAGCCGAGATAAAAAGTTAGTGGCCGAGCGCTTCTCGCCCGCCCCGACTTACCCCACTTGGACGTCGGCCTTGAAAGGGACATTCGATCCAGGTATGTACGTCCCCGAAAGTCGAAACCCTGATGCCACTCTTTGCGGCTGACTACGAGTGGACTGCAACCCCTTTCCCGCTCGCTCGCTCTTAGTCACTCACTGAATTCGATACTTTCACGCTGCCGGGGATGATGTTACCGGGGCCCTTTGGTTGCGCGAGGAGGACAAGTGTCCGATACATCTTGGATACATTTGGGGATTCTCAGGCTTTGAAAACCTGCGTGCCAGAATTCCGGTGATTTCAGGGAGAAATTAAGAAATCGCGGAAATTAAATAGACGGGAATAGAACGTTATTGGAATTGATAGATTACTTCAACTATTTCTTTTGTATATTCTAATGAATATTTCAATGATTATTGTAATGAATATTTTAATAGTTATTGTATTGAATATTTCAATGATTATTGTAATGAATATTTTAATAATCATTGTAATGAATATTTCAATGATTATTTTATACTGAACTATATTTTGTATAGGCCGAGATGTCTGAAAAGTGAAAATGAAAAGAAGAAGAAAGGGAGTCTGATTTACGAGGCGACGAACGAAGGCGAGAATGTGACTAATCCTAGTGCAACATAAGCAGCAGCGGCTAATGAGAGTGTGATTAACGAGCGCGTCGGCGAGACTGACGAAGCCTATAAATCGCGAGCTATCCAGGCAGCGGCTCTCTCGAAAATTTGTCCCGGGCGCCCCGATGATTATGCTGATTTATTCCGCGGCTCGAATATCCCATGGCAGCCATGCATAATATCCGCCGCCACCAGCTTCGAAAACTTTCGGCCCTCGCGCCGAGAGACGCGAACAAGACTAAGCGCTGCAGAAAGCTGGCTGGTGGTGAGATAAGACGCACTTGCTTCTTCCTTTTGAGGGGCAGCTGTATAATAACGTTGGACTATTAAGGCGGATAGAGTTGAGAAAGAGATCGAGGAAACAATGGTTGGTTGTGCAATTGGAATCGATTTGAGATCGGTCTAGTTCTTGGAGTAAGACGCGTTGTGCTGGGGAGAAATTGGGTAATTGGGGGGTTTTAATTGAAAGATGTCGTTTTCAAGTTTTGAAGGACGGAGAGTCAAAGTTCCAAGACCCCAAAATCACAGCATTAAAATTCCATACCCAAAACTCCCCGAATCGAAGTTCCAAGAACTCGATCGGTTCCCGTCGCGACTAAAGCTCCGGCTCGCAAGTTGTACAAGGCGAAAGTGCGAGGACACGCGGATTACAGGAGTAAATCGTCCGGGGTGTGATAGAGTTATTGGGGCAGGAACTGCTCGATTTATGAGTGATGCTGAGCGAAAGGATTTAGATAGATCAACGCGCTCGCATATCCCGGAGGTACATGGGCACCCGGACGTGTTCGCGGCGGGAAGGCAAGCCTACGAAAACTGATGTATCCGGTGCAGATGTGACTCGAATACTTCCAGATTGCCGGCCTCTCTTCGCTTACACGCCCGCAAGCTTTCGCTCACTAATAATTTCGCCATTTCAATCTTCTCCAATTAATTCCAATCATTGCTTCAATTAGTTTTCAAAAAATCTCCCCCACGAAACAACAATTTCGCAATTTCAATCTTAATTATAAGAATTTAATTATTATTATATAAATATATAAAATAATCCATTATAATTATAATAATTCTTAAATTTCCTTTAAAAAAATGGCACTTGCCAAATCAAAAACTATACTCTTCCAAAAAATCTTCCCCCAATTCACAAGATCAAGCAACCACTCCAAAATCTACCGGCAAACAAGTCTCCAGGGAATTCTCGGGCGTCGATCGCTCACTATGAATCGCAAAGCGGAGTTTCCAAGCTCTCGAATTTATTTAGCACTCTCCTCGAACCTCCTCGAGCCGCAGCCTTTTACACGGGGGCGGGGGAGGGGCGTCCAAGTGCAGGATCTCAAGCTCCCAAAAGCTTTTCCTTATACATCCCCCATTTTTACGATCTCCCCCTCCACTCGCTCAGATTCCAGTCAACTTCTCGCATCGGCGCAGCTATTTGCATTCGGCGAACTGGAACTCGTAATTTTTAATGGCAGCTCTCGCGCACGTGGCCTAACTGAAAACAAAAAAAGGAAAAAAAGAAAGAAAAACCTCCCACCTCCTTCTGTCTTTCTCTCTCGCGACCTCGCGAAGGAGGGGGGTGCTCGAATTCCGAAATAATAATATCGCGCGGAATCCGAGGAACGACACGTATCCCATTGAAACGGTTGCTCGAGGTAAGGTCGGGCGACATCAACAATCCTTCGTCGTGCCAGCTGAATAATTCCTCCTCCCCCGCCAGTCGGGGCGGTCGCGGAGTCACCGGGACGCGTACCAAGAATATTGCATTTTTCTTTCCCCCGCGAGCCTCCTCTTTAGTCCCAGCCTCCCCCGTCACTCGCCGCCCGTAATAAACTCGGCCACGTAATCAGCGTCACCGGACGGATGCCGAGTGAAATGAGTAAAGTCTCGCCGCTTTCACTCTCGGTGATTCCCGCGTCGATATTAATCGGCAATCGCGTTCTACAGGGTGATTCACTTCGCTTTGAAAGTCAAAGTTTCATTGGATGTTGAAAATGTAATAAATACATTTCTCAGTGTGCTATATCGGTATTATATAAGCATAACTTATATAATATAATTATAAAGTATAACTTATATAATTACCGATATAGCACACTGAGAATTTATATATAATTTCAAATTGTATCAATATTATACTTATACTTATATAATTACTTATTATATAAATAATAAGTAATTGGAACTCGAGTGTGAGGGGGATGATTAAAAGGCAAGTGAATCACTCTAAACGAAGATTATCAGACTAGTAATAACCGAGGCAAGGTGTTGGGTGGGCAGTGAGAGGGAACCGCTACCCGGAGAAGTTGCAGGATCGAAATTGGAAAGTCTAATCGCCCGGATAATACCGCGGGCTTGCGAAAGACATATGATCGTTTTGGCATCATGCGATCGAGTCGCGTAAGTGAATCAAGCCTCAAATTCGACAACGACCGCCGGCTCCAATGAGTTTCGCAATGCGCGTCATGTGCACGCGATACACGTCAGCGACGTGACGAAAATGATTAACGACTCTGCTCCAAGAGAGACCCTGGCCCCCCGGGCACACTGATACCGACGATGAAATCCTTCGGGGAGGAATTTCCTCGGCAAACTGTATATCCGCCAGTGATTCCTCGGCCCTGACTGGCTAATGGGCCCTTCCGAGCCATTTATCCTGAGGGCTGTTTGATCATGTCAATCGCGCCCCCTTTAATGACAGCCCTTCGGCTACTCTTTCTCTCGGGGCACACTAGAGGAGACCAGACGGACCCGCCGCCCTGACATCTTCGTTACCCAATACGGAAGGATCGGAGGCGCTCGAGTGTGATGTACTGGGTGGGCGAACGGTGGACTCTGTTTTCGTAAAGAAATTTCAAGAATTTACAATTTCTTCTCTTATTCGAATTTGTTTTCTTTCGTTTTTTCACGACAAAGTTACAAAGTTGCAAACATAGTTTTTCGAAAGAAATTTGAAAGAAAATACAAGGTCGAATTAGAGAAGAAATTCGAAATTGTTGAAATTTCTTATGAAAAATGAAATCTGTGTTTGCAACTTTGCAAGTTTCTCGTGAAAATAACCATACTTTCATATATGGGGAGGGACTGTACTTGTTTAACTATATCTCTTGGAGAAGTAAAAACAGTATGTTTGCAACTTCGCAACTTTGCCATAAAAATAAAAAACTCACAACTATCAGTTGAGCTTAAAATCCCGAAGCTGCGCATCCAATGTCTCCAACTCCCCGGACTTTCCCTCGAGATTTATCGACAAAGGATTTAGCCGAGTGACTCGGGGATCTTATTAGACCAGCATCGCTTTTTCGCGAGGAATAAGCTGACGCTTCCGACGGTTCTTGCTCGCGCCACCCCGTATATCAGGAAAAAGCGGAACAAAGGAAAGCTTTCGATGGAATTGTGAGAGCTGGTGCGCCCGCGGGGAGATCGATACGTCCCGGTGTTTTCACGTCTCCCGAGATTCGGCAGGAAATATCGTGCTCGGCCAATCGGAGGATATTTCGCGCGGCCCACTTCCCTTTCGCCCTCTCAAATTGCCCGATTAATCTACCCCTTCGATCCACTCGCCAATTAAACTCAAATGAATTGTTGCGAATTCAACTCCAATGACAACTGAGAAACGTTCGTCTAATTAATTTCCAGCTGTAGATAAGAGTTTTTGATGATCGAGTTACTCGGGGACTTCCTGTGAGCGAGGAAGAATATCGAAGTCGACGGGGTCGATTAATATTTCAGGCAACCCCTCGCTCAATTATTCACTCAAGGTTACCCCGGCGAGCTTCCGGCACCATTGATTTCCGATGAGGAGGCCTGTCTCCTCGAATTCCCTAAAAACTCTAATACCCAAATCAGAATATTTATGCATGTAAATATATTAATATCTCCCACCCAACCAACCTCAAAAATCACCAAGAAACCTCAATATTTCGATTAAGCGACCTTAATCCTGTTGAATATACAACAAGTATATACAATATAGCATTCACATTATCGATTTTATAGTATATTAGACTGAATTCAGTATATTAGTTTTTAATGTTTTATACATCGTTCATTTTGCCATTCCTCATCAAGTCAACGTGCTGTATAAGATATAAGATATTTATACATAACATAAGATATTTATTTATACATTTATAGATATAAGATATTTTCCGACTAATTCTACGCTGATACATTGAGACTGCAACAGAACAGTCTGCAACAAATCCTCGATTTAATCTCAAAGGAGGCGAATGAATACTCGGCGAGCGTCGTAGCGGCAACAGGCGCATTCTAACCTCTCCAATGCAGATGAACATTCGCCGGATGATAAGCGAGAGGGTTTACGGTCCTCGAGGGCTCTCGGAGTTTACGGGGCTGAGGTATACGCGCGGGCGCTCGCAACCTCCCGACTTCCGAACTGGGTCATATCGAGGGTTAATAAATCGGATGCCTTTTTCCCCTTTAATTGAATCCCACGGGCGGGCGCGTGAGAGAGCGGGCGCGCGTATCCGGCAGCGGGCGAACGGGCCAACTTGGTCCTGCGAGCCCGCCAAGACCTTTATGATGAAAGGAGGACGTTTTTACGGGGCCAAGTTTCAAATTATCACTGGCGCTCGGCGCTTTACGCCCGATAAAACGAATTTCCACCTACTCGCGCGGCAAAGCGCGCTAGTAAAGACTCGCCGGTTTTAGTCGGTAAATCCGGCGAATTCCGACACTTTACCTCTTGATATTAACACATTTCTTGACTCGACGCCTACAATCAACTTCTTACCCTTGGAAGTTCGTTCTTTCAACTTTTACGTTTTAGAATGGTTTCTTTAGTTATATTGTATTGTGTTTTCTTTGAAATTCCTGTCGAGTAACTACAAATATACATATTATAAAGAAATTATCTAAAAATTATTTATATATTCATATAATATAATTAATTATTATTCAGTTCAGTTCAATTGTAAGCAATTATTATTATATATATACATAAAATATATAAATAATTGTATTGATCAATAGAAATAATTTCCAAAAACGAAAATTCAGATAAAACGCTGCAACCAATAGGCGTCTACCTTCCCCGAAAAATCGCCGCAATACTAATAAGCCAGAGACTCCGCAGACATCCGGCGAGCGGTTCCGCGGGCGATCAACAGTTGCTCCATTTATTCTACAAAGACAGTACTACATCACCGGGCTCGAGCGCGTCGAATGTTTCGGCGCGCGCGGTGAGTGCCAATTAATCTCGTAGCGCGCGGCCAATAAATCAGCGGGGGTTTAAAAGCTCGCCGGCATCGAAAATATTTATAGACAATTGGCTGGAAAAGAATCGTCTCGAGGGAGAAGGAATCTTGAAATATTGATTGGGAAAATCGAGCGGCCTAATCCGATCAAGCCCAGACGCAATTCCGTCGAAATCGAATCTCCTCGGGTGCGAAGGGCTTGATTGGTCCGAGAGACAATAATTCCCCGGGGAGGGGGAGATAAATCAGTCGGCTTTTAAAGTGTCATTTGCGCGCGGGCGACTTTTGAACATTCGCCGGAGGAGAATCCTGACCAGCGCAAAACCGAGCGCGAGGAATCAAATGGACACATAAATCCTCTCTTCGCTTCCCTTGATCTTAAATCCTCCTCTATAAAGTATCGGCTGTCGCTCGATCGCCGTCGCGCGGTATGTGGGTCGCTACGTCATCCCACCGATCATTCGTCCTGACTGGCTAATTAGTTCTTTACTAGCTCTCCTGCCGACTTTGATTTTATAACAATAATCTTACACAAACATTACAAAAATTCCATAAAAATTGATCAATCAGTTATTCAAGTGTCTTTCGATCGAATTCAAAACTGTTATCGATCTCCAAACATCGATTGATCGGAAGGAATAACACGCGTTCCCCTAACAAATGTATGTTAATCGATGTTAATCTATGCGCAACGATCGGCAATAATTAAACGGGTGTCAACGAGCCTGACAGTTTATTGCTACTGAATGCCGAGTATTTCCTGAGAGCCGGCGACTCGATCGGGAATTCATAAATCACACTTGCCGATTGCGCTCATTTCACTTGCAATCATTCCATCTAGCATTGCCGATCGATTAATCACCGCCGCCCAGTGTCTCGGTAATTCCAGCGATAATCGCCTCGAAATTGACATTTATCCTCGGCTTCGAGAGTAAGAGAGTTCTCGTGGCGAAGATCTCGAGTGTGGATTAGCGGCGGCTGGAAATCATCGACGCGATAACTCGGCCGCTGGCGACTCGAGAGCTTAAAGCACCGATCTACGGGAACACGTGTCGAGCATTAAGGGAATCGATCGGTTGTCAGAGAAAACACGTGTCAGTGCCGCGCGACAGAGGCGAATCTCTCTCGGTGAGAAAAAGCGGGCATTTGTCGGAGTCACTTTTGGCGAAGGCGCGAGCTCTCTCCCACCGAAAATAGTCCGTCTTCCCTAAGTCCACAGGAAACCGGCGACTCTTCCGGGTTACGTGTCAGCGTTCCGTACGGATTTCGGCCACTTAGTCATTTATGCTTTCGCTTTGGAAAATACTCCACTTACCACCTGTTGATTATCCACGCTTTCTCATTAATACTTTAATTCTCATCATTTTATAATATGAAATTCATATCTTATCATTTTATAATGTTCATTTCATAATGTAAAATTTATATCTCATCATTTTACAATGTTCATTCCATAATGTGAAATTTATATCTCATCATTATACAATGTTCATTCCCTAATGTAAGATTTATACCTAATCATTTTATAATGTAAATTTATATCTTAAAAAAATAGTTTTGACAACTTTACATATTTATTAAAAGTTCCCTTGAATAGTTCAATCATAAAAGCCATTATCATCGCCGATAATAATTATCCCCAAGCTTTGCCCCAGCTCTAACATCGTCCCAGTCGCAATTTCCGCGGATACGAGCCCTGGAAAAAGGCCATTCGAATCTCCAGCGCGTCCCACAGGAGCAGGTCCGCGCGCGCTCGCAACTAACTAACCCGAAGAATACTTTCGGTCGGAATTCAGGCCAGGAAAAAGTCGAGCGAGATTTCGCGCGTCGCCTTCCTTTTTCCCTCTGCTCTCCGAGAGTTCCCAGTTCGCCGCTCGGATTTCGCGCGTAAGAAAAACCCTCGACGCTCGTCGCGCACTCGATATTCCCGCATTCGCACTAATCATTCGTTAGCGGAGCCAATGATTCAGTGGTTGATCGAGTGGGCGGGCGCGTGTTATTTTGAAAATTGATGCTCGAAACTCCCCCGCCGGTAATGGAATTGAACTATATATCTCGCGCCACTGGCGAATCTATAACGAAATATTGCCGCTGCCGCGCACGTACTCCGGGCCCGGGGAGTATTTCATCCGCGCGCATATTAGTACCCGCGTATGTGTCTTCGGGGATAAATGTTGGAGTGAGATAGAGAGAGAGAGAGAGGATTGCGGTGCGGCGGGCATTTATTTTGGAAAAGTCCGCCCGCTCTAATGCATTCATGCGACTGATTAATCGAACCTTTTAGTCCGTCAGCGGGTGATTCGGCTGTATATCTAGGATATAATGACGCCAGAGGAATATACATCGGACGCGGAATAATTGCGCGGGTGATGTACGAGGGAGCGCGCCGGTGTCACAGCAAACCCGCCCTCCGCTGCGCAATCATGCATATTTTCGGTACCAATCATCCGGCATGCTCCAATTTTCCCTACTCGCCAACCCCCTTTATTTATCTCCGCCTTTTTCTACATTTATTATCCTGTCCGTATTATACACTTGCGGTATAATTAATGAGTGATTGGAATCAGTACGTATTCTTCATAGAGAGATTTTTGTATATTAAAAACTCTTTTCACTCCTAGAATTGAAGTCAACCGCGCGAGACCTAGTTGGGGGGTGAGTACCTGCTCGAGACGACCTTCTCAGAATCGGGCGCCCTCGCATAGTCGCGAATATACTTGTGCGGACTGTAACGTAGAATTGCAACATACAAGGGTTGGAGATTTTTTAAACCATAAACCATGGTTTACATTCTTTTAAAACCATAGTTTAAACATTCTTTTAAAACCATGGTTTAAATATTTTTATTAAGACCATATGGTTTAAAACAATGTTTAATCTTTAAACAATCGCAATAGAGCGCGAGTGTTAACTAGGGAAAGATGGTTTAAATCGACACGCCTATCTGCTTCCGATCGCCTAGAGCCAGAGAAGACTTTCCACGGGGTGCACGGTAGATCCAATAATCAAGCGTCAAGCGGCTGGCGAGGATCGGCAGGCGAGCTCGCGCCAGGGCCAAGTGAGACAATCGGGGTGAGGTTTTATCTTACGCAATATCGAGGCGCGGCAATAAAGCGGGCTTTTCATCGCGCGCCCCCAAGCAAAATAAGCACATAGAGAGGAGAAGGAGGTGGTTCGCTGCTCGGCTTAACGCTAGGGAGCGAGGGCGAGAAAGAGCGAAAGAGAGAGAGAGAGAGGTCGTCTCAATTTGCACGCGCGAATCTGTATAGTCTCCAGCGGTCCTCGGAGACACCACAAGCACCGAAATAGTTCCGGCCGTGTGTGCGGAAAGCTTGTGACGGGTCCGGCAAGCCGGATATGTCGGGGCCGAGCGTACATGCACGAGAAATGCGAGCGTGACAACTGTCTCCGCCGCCCGGCGTACATTTTCCGACCCAAAAAACCCATTAGCGCCGCGTATGCTCGTCTACCGCGAGAGCCCACAACTAGTTCTGGCCCCGAATATTCTCACGAGTACTCCAACAACCAAATCCAATAATACCGAGAAATCTAGAAATCTTGAGTAATTAGTCTCTTGGGACTCGAGTCCCAGAGGAGCTTTTCTAATAAAGTTAACCTTAACTCCAATAAAGAATCTCATTCTTTCTTATTCTAATTACATTTACCTCGCAATTAAGGTATGCGAGCTAATTGCGCGCCAATCACTTAACTCGAGGGAATAAAATGCTCCCAACAGGTCCGACCAGCCAAATTACACTACATCCCAGTGTCCACGTAAGGTTTACGTGTGTCGACTACAGCGGAGCTCGTGGATTACCGAGAATACACGGGGATTACGTGGGAGCCTCCGACATCCAACTAAAGTAAAACACAGGATCCAATCGCAGTCCAACTCGCATTCATCTACCCAACCACGGCCAGTAAGAAAGTTTCCCTCTAAAATCCAGTAGACTTCCTACTCTCAAACAATCGCATAAAATCAAACATTTCCATCTCTAAAGAACAGATCATCTCCCTCGCGAATGACCCTCGTACTTTCTTGCAGAAGACGAGATTCAGTTACATACAACGAAAACATGAGCGAGAGTCTCGCAAAGATGAGTATAGTAAGAGAGTATGTAGTAGCTGGGAGTAGTCGTAGGCGCGCGACGAGTGGCCGGCGCGCGAGTTAAGAATACGAAATGTGAGAATTGCGCTCACAGTTTGGTGAGATTGACGGTGGACTGTAGGACGTTGGGTGCGAGTGGCTCCAGGACGGATAGGAATCCAGCAGCGCGGCAGGTGAACTCGCGGCCGTCGGCGGTGACGTTGCAGATTTCCAGGAGGCCGCCGCCGGCTGGCCGCTGGAGAGGATGGGGCTCGAGGGAGCGGGCCCGGCAGAGGAGCATCGCCAGGATGACAGCGGTGCCGCTGTACCAGGAGGACGAGTGCGTACCCATGCCGGGCCGCGGCCACTGCCACTCTCTCACACGCACGACGGACCACTTCTATCTCTTCTTACTTCTTGTTTCCTTCCTTCCTTCCTTCCTGGGCTCGCCGCGCCCAGGACACGCTCACTTCACCATTCCTCGGGCTGCCAGGGGCTTCGCCGCGCCGGAGCTTCCGAGCGCCCTGGAGAACCCGCTCGAGAGCAGAGAGGCTTCCCGGTTGGGTGGGAGCGGGCGGTGTGGATCTGTGGGAATCTTGTCCTGAAAGCGCGTCAACGGCCGCCTCGGTCTCTGCTCCCCTTCACCGGCGACTCTCTGCGCTCTCTACGGTCCGAGGTACGCGGTGCGACTGAGAAGGACTCGGCCCGAGCGCCGCGACGCCGGCTACGCGCGGGCTCGCTACGTGCCATCTCCGAGAACCGAGAACCCCACCGCGCGCGACGCGACCAGCCAATACACTTTCTCCCCTCGGACTCCTGGTGACTGATCTCGTCTGATATCCTTCTCGCATTCGCTACCGCACTCGGGCTATTGTATGTCTTGTTGCTCCATGTTACACTGGATTTTCACCTTTTTTTATTAATCTCGTTCCCTCTCTATCTCTTGCGAATTAATTGGTTTTAGTCTTCTCGAGTAACCGAGTACATTTTGCAATTGGTTTTTAGTCCACTGGTTGTCGAGAAGCATGAAATTATTCTCCGACTCAGCTGCCTAATCCCCCGGGGAAGAATTCAATCCACGTCCGAATCGATATCCACTCGCCACCCCCGCCGATGCATCGAAAGTGCCAATAGCGACCTGTTACCAGGAAAAACTTGAAGCCTCCCATCGAATATCCGCCCGAGGCGCGCGCGATATTGCTCTCGGAATCTTTAAACGTCTGCGCCGCTTACGCATTCCGCAGCGGCCCGCCTCCGGACGGGGAACAAATTGATGGAGGTCCGAAGGCATTCCCGTGTATTTGCCGAATAACTCGCTCTTATTACCTCGCCGCGGGCTTTTCCAGTGACGGTAAATAAAAATAGGCGCTCGATCTGGAAAGTCCATTGGCGAAGGAATGTACCGATCAGATTTGAGTAATCGCGCGGCATACACGTGCGTTACGTGTCAAGGGTGACACGCATCGTTTTCTACCGGTTAGCTTGTAACATGCCTCTTGGCTTTCGCCGACGGTGACTGTCACTCATTCCAAGAGTAGTTCCTTGAGCGCATGTATGATGTCATCGACTGCTCTCCTTTAGATCGACGGTAGAACGCACTCGAAATATCAGCTTGTTGGGCTCGCCGAGAAGAGCTCCGTTGATAACTAATTTACAGGCACGCTCTTATCGGCTATAGTGTTACCCCTACGTATAGTTACACCTGTTGCTTTTTCGCGCGAAATGCTATAATTCATACCTTCCGCGTTAGAGGTGGAAGGTGCGATTAGCGTCACGCGAAGCGTTTGCGTTAAGTAGTAGTCATTACTTGTCGATCACTGAGCGCATTCGCTTTATAGCTAAGAGGAGAGTGTGAAAAGTACTTATGCCGAAGTGGCACATACCATGTCATGCAGCGGAAGAGAGAAAGCGATAAGCGGCGCGGACGTAAAGGGGAAACGCTCGAAGCGAATCACGGGACGTACGAGTTGAGGATTTATTTCTGAGGTTACAGAGGACACAGTCTTTCATGTTATTACAACGAACCACTTTACAGACACTGTATAAATAAATGTCACTTCTCCCGAGCATTCGCAATGGCTGAGGACACTGAGACCTGACAAATTAGCTGACGAAGATGTATTATACAAAGTATGCCGCCAATTGTGCCATCTTGTCCTTCGGCGGTCGGGGTTTACCTCGACTGCGACCCTTGGCATGATTGCGACCCTTGGTGGCCACCGGCTTCGACGCCACGGCTCGGTGCTTCTTGACGAGGGCGACGAACGCCGGCAGGCAAAACACGCAGCCGGTCATCTCCGTTGCCTCGTCCGGAAGCTTACTCTTATCCTGCGGAAATCGGCGGTGAAACGCTTTGGGAATCTCGAGGGAACGGTCGGGCAAGTATCGGGGCGCCTACCTGTTTGTACTCGACGGTGACTAATTGCGCGCCGCAGTCGCAGACGTCCGTGTCGACTGTGACTTTGTGCGCATTCTCGAAAAGATGAATGATAACGTCACAACGATTGCAACCCAGCTTCCACTTCGGCGCGGCTGAAGGATCGAGTACGAGAATGCCCAACTCGCATTCCAGGCAGCTCGACAACCCGTTGGAATTCATGCCGTGCGGGCATGTCGGATGCGTACACGAGTTACAACCGCTCATTCCTTTCTTCATGTCCCTAAATGGCGGATTATTGTAGCAATACGGACAGAATGTGTAACTTTTGCCGCGGGTCCCCGTCGACCAGGATAGCAGCTCGAAGTCGTCCAAGGGACACTTCAACTCCTTGTAAATTCGAATGTTCCCATTTTGCGGGAGATTGTACGTCTCGTTGCATTGCGCGCAATGCATTCGCGATGGTTTCGTTTGGATGTACTTCATGTAGCGCCGGCACTTGCCGCACCTGTCTCATACAATAATATTTCAATGCAATAATTACGTTCGGATAGAAATGATTATAAAACAGGCACAAGTCATACCGTGAGTGAGCCTTTCCAGAGGCGGACAATGGAGAAAAGGATACTTCGAATAATTGATCCATCCCTTCTATACTTTGTACAAAGTAATGAAACTTTTGCTTGAATATTTCGACGGTGTGCTGTAACACAGCGTAAAAGTCCGCTCGGCCCTGAGCTATAAGATTTAGCTGCTCCTCGACCGCGGTTCTCATTGTCGGCAAGACCAACTCTGGATCGATCTAATTATCCAATGACACAAGCAACTTTAGTTATATACTCATCGGCCATCGATGCATCAATGAAACAGAACATACTTTCTGGTAACCGTGGACTAAAACAATGCCAAGCGAAGTAGGAACCAATTTCCGGCCAGCTGTGACGTTCACATAGTTCCTCATACATATATTATTTATATGCACAGGGATCGAAGCATCCGTGCCGATACCATGCTTCTCCATAAGGGAAATCAACTCGGCTTCTGTCAAGTAATCCGGCGGTTGCGTGTAGCACTCGAGCATTTTTATCTACTCGCAAATTAATGGTTCCTCGTTAATGAGATTGTGTTACAGTGCTACGTAGAAATTGCGAGATGTTATTACTTCCGTACATCATGGATGTTGACCCGTTCGCCAGGGGTGAATTTCGGCAATGTGTCGCTACTTCCGAGCGCTTGCCAAGTGAGGATACTCGTGTATCCAGGATCTATTAGACTATGACCGTTCGTGGTGAAGGTTTCCATGCCGACCTCGAATTTCACCGTTGTACTCAGATATTTACAGTCTTTTGCCAACTAAAACAATCAGACATGTACACGCATGTTGAAGTGCGAAGGAATGTGTGGGACGAATGGAGTTAATTACTGTGCCAATGAAATGACGCGTGATGTAATCGTATAGTCGCCAGGCGTCACCATCGAGTTCATTGCGCGTGGCATGCTTCATGGGCGTGATTGGAGGATGATCACCGGCATTGTGGCCCTTTTTCGGCCGATTGATCCCGGTAGATAATATCTTCCGCACGTGGTCGCCCCAGTCGGGGTGGCCTTGCTGTTGCTTTAATGTTGCGCTAAACAAACCAGATCGTTTCAATAGAACGTTTGAGCCAGGATTACGAAAATGGTCGATTATCCAGTGTACTCACGCTAGATCGAAATTCTCGGGATACATAGTTGTTTCGGTTCGAGGGTAACTTATGTACCCCTGAGTATAAAGTCGTTCGGCGATTTGCATCGCGTGATGGGGGCCCATTCCCAAACCGGAGCTAGCAACTCTCATTAACTCAACTGTGTTCAACGCGATGGGTCGCGATTTCGACTTTTCGGTGCTTTCTACACTCTTGATCAACGCTTGATCGTACTCCTTCACATGGCTCAGGAACATATTCGCAATCTCCTTGTCGAAGGATCGAACGCGGCTCCAACTCAGCACCACGTCCTGTCCGTCCGCCGACTTCGCGGTGACTTGCAAGACCCAGTACGCGTCGGGCTTGAACGTTTGAATCTCATCGTGCCTCTGCACGCAGAATCCTAGCGTTGGAGTTTGACACGGGCCGTAAGAAATGAGGGACACGTCCAAGTCCCCGTACTTTCCCTGCGCAGAATTAATCTTTAGAATCGCCCGCCGCGAGTCGACGCTCGCGAACATCGAGAATAATCGATTCTACCTGGAAGAATTTCGTCTGGAACCTAGTGAAGGCACAACCAATTCTCAAATCCAGTTCCTGCCTTGCATCCACACTCCTTGCTTCGTTCTCATTGGGTTTCACGAGAGTGGCCAGAGCAGCCTTGATATCTTTCTCGGTGATAGCTGAGAATCTTGCTCTCCAAATATCCTAACAGAGGAACAAAAACCTTGTCTATAAATTCTGCGTGCTTACTCCTCATTAACATTTCTTACAAGTTGCACTTTACATTAGGGTTCATTCTCCTCGGCATGCCTTGCTGCACAGCATGTATCACCTCAAAGCAAATATTTTCCCCCTCCTTATCGCAATCCAACCACAGTATCAAATAGTCGCACGGACAGCCTTCCTTAGCGAGGAAGTAAGGTATCTTCAGCTTAGGAACTGCCTCCTTCTTCTCCGTCGGGCACGAAAATAACTCTGCCTTAAACATCCAAGAAAACCCGCACCAATCAGCAACAGACTCCAAGACATCCTACCTCCTAGAAACCACGCTTTCCTTACAGGATCAACTTTATCCCAATTATTGTACTTCCCGATGAAGTCCAGAGTCATGACGTGCCCGCAGACCGACGTCATCTTAAAGTTGACGGTCTCCGATTGAAACTGACCGACCCACTCGTGCACCGAGCACGAGCCATTCAGCCCTGAAATACAATACAATTACAATTAAAGTACTCATCGACGTTTACTCCAGAAGAAGAGGAAAGGTGTAACCTGCCTTTTCGCGAGTTGCATTTGCCATTACTAAGTATACTAGCGAGCGATGCTGCCAGCGAGGGCTTCTCAGCCACCATCAAAGCCGTCTTCATTCTCGCGCTTTCTCTTCGGATTCCTTTCTCTCAATATTACCTTCCCATATTATCGTGACTTCGTCGACGATCACTGACAATCACAAAGTGTCGCCCAGCATCTCCATGCTCCGCTGAGCTTCGCTTCAGCGCCACTGACAGTCCAGTGCCAATCTCACGGCTGCTTTCGGAATTCACACGTAAAGAACAATTAAAACGAGTAAACAACAGCAGTAACTCGCCAGGTATAATCCTAAGAGCTCGATTTATCTCTTCGAATCAAAAGACAGAAGTCGTTAAACTCAAACATTGGTTAGGTTAATGATTTTCGAGTGCGGAACTCATCGCGTGCGATCGCACTGACAATCAGTTCAAAGAGATCGAGAGATTGCGTTTGCCAACTAGGTGGGCGAACCTTGGAGTTCTCGTCGGGATTTCATTGGGATACTTAGTGCGCTGGTAATCGCCGGGAATCGTATTAATTCGAGAAAAGTGAGTGGTAGAGTAAGCATGGAAATGAGAAGAGTTGAGTGATATCCTAGTTGTGGTATCAGAGTTCACTTGAATCTACTTGGTCGGTAGAGGTTACTCGTGGAAGCTGTCAAAACGATACGCTTTTCCTGGAAACGTATCTCTGCGGATAAATCTGAAATAATCAAATCGAATTTAAAGTATCACTTGGTCGATTCTTATAGAATCGTCTCGGTTTCTGGCAAGTGACATCACGCAATTGTCTCAGTGCTTGAGTAGTCGATTGCTTTAAGGTCGTGAGTCATCGGGCTGTCAACTTATACCGAATAGTGTTATCGAGATTTCGAAGTCAATTTTGATGTAGTTTCGATAAGACTCTAGAAATATTGTTCTCGCGTTTTGTCGAAGTTCGTGTAAGGTTTTGTGTTTCATTGTGGGAATGAGTTAATGACTTCTAAGTTTAGGTTCATGAATTAATACTTTGCAGGACCATGGAGTGGCTATTTGGTAAGCGGGTCACCCCCGAGGAGATGCTCAGGAAGAATCAAAGGGCCTTGAATAAAGCGATGCGTGACTTGGACCGAGAGAGAATGAGAATGGAGCAACAAGAGAAACGGATTATTCAAGATATAAAGAAGATGGCTAAGGATGGGCAAATGGTAAAAGAGCTTTGTTGTTTTGTAATGTTGATGGGAGTTTCATTGAGTCTGTTATGATAGGACGCAGTTAAAATAACAGCTAAAGACCTTGTGAGGACTAGAAGATACGTGAAGAAGTTTATGCTGATGAAGGCGAACATACAAGCGGTGTCCTTGAAGATCCAGACACTAAGATCTCAAAATACAATGGCGCAAGCCATGAAGGGAGTGACTAAAGCTATGCAGAATATGAACAAGTCAGTTTCCTCAAATAATATCATTCACCAAACGAACTATTTTAATTCCTAACTGTTGATGTTAATTGCACAGGCAACTGAATCTACCACAAATACAGAAGATACTCCAAGAGTTTGAGAAACAATCAGAGATCATGGATATGAAAGAAGAAATCATGAATGATGCGATCGACGACGCGATGGAGGACGAGGGAGACGAGGAAGAAAGGTTCGTGCACCTCTCGCAGATAACAGAGAAGGTCTTCGCAAACAACTACTAATCTTTTCATATTTCCTGCAGTGACGCCATTGTGTCGCAAGTTCTCGACGAACTGGGTCTACAACTGACAGATCAGCTGTCCGGTCTACCGCAAGCCTCGGGCTCTTTGAGTGTAGCCGGCTCGAAGCAACCAGTTGCTGCAGCAGCTGGAAACGATGACGGTAATCTAGCAGATGCCGACGCGGACCTGCAAGCAAGGTTGGAAAACCTGCGGCGCGAATAATATGGCGGGGCGGAAAGCTAGCGGCAACTGTATAAAATGTATAAAAAAGAACTTTGGTTTTATACGCATGATTAATCTTGTATGCTTCACGGCTTACGCCCGCTGCACGAGTTTACTGGTGTAATCATCTTATTTGGGTAGCAGGGCGATTGCGGGAGGATAGGAGGCCGAAAGGTCCTCGTGCGCGACTGCCACGAGAACGTCTTTACGAAGTTAGCGAAATGTCGATACTGTGAGGAGCAAAGTGTTCCTGCGCTACCTGAGATATTTATTTAAACGGCAATTAAATGTTAGTTTTTATAAATATCGAACGGTTTGTACAATAATATAATGAGAAATGTTATAGCTTTACGTTCTATTTCATTATACCTATAGATACGATATATGTGCGTGTTCTCTTACAATCCAATTTGTAAGAGACGCAAGGACTAACTCGGATGCGCTTAATCAATATGCAGTAACTGATTGTTATTGTGTTCCGATAGTGACATGTAAATATTATTGAATTACATGAACCTGCAGGAAGGTTTCCAGATATTTCTACGAGTGAAATTATCTCCGATCAACAACAATCGTTTGAGCTTTTATATTTATCGCCGGACGTTCGAGCTTCAAGTATACGAATGCGCCTTGCGGTTTTATAATTTTATTATTAAGTCAGCGACAGGCACATTGATGCACAAGAAAGCTGTGTCAATCGACGTCAGAATTCTGCAAATTTCAAGGGCCACGTGGTAATCACAATCAAAACACCGATATTTTTGTTAAAACCGTAGTGATTGAATAAATGCAATTGATGGCATTACGAAATCGACTGTTTTATCCAATCAATCTTTACTTCCAGCTTCATCGAACACATTATTTAATCTCTTGTATTTTCATTCAGGTTATTCTGTAATACGAGGCTTATCAAAGAATCTACTTTGTACTCCGGTGAGTGTCAAGTGGATGACGTTCGAAAGATAGTGATGAACAGCGCCGCCGCATGGTGCGCTGCTGGCGCTTCCGGAACAGTGTAGTTTCCGCTTATCGCCGGAGGTTGAAACTCCTTAGCAACTTGTCGCCTGCAACGCAAGAAATCTCTGATTAACTATACGATATCTACTGTCATACTTACTCGGGGGGGAAATACAATACTTCCCTTCAGCGATATTTCTTTCCAAAGTACTGCGACCACTATAGAAAGAGGAATCAACCGATATTTCTTTCAAAAGTACTGCGATCACTATAGAAAGAGGAAAGCATGCATCATGGAGAATGGTAGAATAAAGGAAAGATATGATAGAATGGAATTCATGGCGATTTGGTGCCGAGACGATTGTTTAATTCAATTCTTCGAACTGGGAGAATATATCTCACAACCATAACAGATAGCTCGGAGAGTTCCAACTTAATTCGAATGGCTTGCCGCACTTTACAATGTCTGCGTGCTGTGCGAGCGCACTCGATGTAATAAAAATACTCGAATGGTTTTAAACATCGCGTTCTCGTGTACGGGTATGTGTATATATGTATGCAGGTGGGTGCACTTTCTCCGATGCACCCTCACTTCGAGGACATTAAGCGACTTGTAAATGCAGGAAAATACACATGTGTCAATGTATACATGCTGGCTTAGAACTTTTATATCATATATACGATGCCACGGACTAAGACCCTTTGCTCCTCTTAAAAGTATTACCTCGCGCGATCTTCTGACACGGCAACGAGTCCCACGTGTCTATGTATCTTGTACACATACACGTGCGTGTGCTTAAAAAAGAAGACTCGTGCGATATAAAGGTATATAGAGCATATATCCCTGGTCAAGCAGCGAATGCCAGTATTGTCTTGGAAGAGATTGCAGGCGAGCCTCGCTCCTCGACACTCCAGTGATTCCCTTCGTGCCTCCGGTCAACGTTCTGCAGCCTCTTTCCACTTTAGAGTATACTGTAGTATACTAGAGTAAGAAACTCCTAAACACGCCCGACGCCCTCCTACGCGACGGCACCGAGCCGGAGGGTCTAACGGTCTGTAGAGTCAATGAATTCACCTCGAGTATGAAAGATTATCTCTATTAAATCAAACTCACATGTACATAATAATGCGCAGTAGATCATACCTCTAATCCGGAGTGGTGAAGGTATAAAATATAAGTCTGCGCTCTGCTCGTCGAATGATGTGCCTGCGCCGTTGGGAACCAATCGCGAGGACGCTCTGGTGGGAGAAATCGATCGTCCGCAATAAATCGATTAATTAATTCGGGGTCGTTAGAGTGTAGAAGTTGAAGAAACGCGCGCGTTCTCACTGGAGCGTAAATGGTGGGGATTAGTGAGGAAGGGAAAGGAAGGGCTCTGGTACCTTACGCGATATTATTAGGATCGAAGGGAGAAGAAGAGACCAAGCTTCAACGCACTGCGCACTAAAGATGTGTCGATCCAGCAATTCCGCTGTTTTTGTTTACCGTCCCTCTTGGCCTTTGCTCTCGGCTTCTTCTCACGAACGCTGGAGAAGTTACGGTGTAGTTTACAAAATTCTGCTGGGACCTTCCGTCGATCACATTTATATATGTTATATTGTCAGTATCTTTAAAGGGTTCGGAGGTGTCGCCGCTGGTGGGACGCACCTCAAGCCAGGACAGAAGCTTCCCAGGTAACCGAAGGATCGACGCAGAGATCAACAAATATCTCGGCAATCCACGATCCAAGGGACTGGAACTGAAAGATAGAATTTCTCGCACGATTTCTCCATTTTTCGATAGTTTCAGCCCCAAAACAATGTAGTACTTGCGAAATTCAACAAAATTCTTCATAAAATCAGAAAAACATCCGGTACGAAACCGATCTCCGCCGAGTACGAAAGTCGAAACGACAACATTGGATCCGTCAACAATCCCCTGGTGTATCCATTGCGCGTGCAAGTATATGTTACGCGCCTGCTAGAGTGGCGAGCGAAATGCTATGTGTAGTACACATTAGAAAGTCGTATGTATCTACACAACACTAACGTAACCTCACTTCACCGCGGCCGAATCTATTTCTCTGTATTCCGCTCTGCTTCTCTTTCCCTTAGTCTCCGCTCTGCTTGAAGGAGGATAAGCATGCGCGAAGGTATATCTATCGTTTTAAACGCTAGCGGAGCCATGGAATTATTGGACGCACTTTCGCCCTTCCAGAGTATACATATGTACATAGAGTAAAAGCTATGGGTCGAGGGCTCCTCTAAACACGCAGTAAAGCTCGAATATGCCGTTTACCAATCCCCGTCCACCCCGAGTGCTCGCGGGGAGTTATGATTGGCGAACTTCTACGGTAGGCACGCGCGAGACTCTCGCCATTCTAATTATTTCCCCGATTAGTCTAAGTCGCCACTGCTAATTCGATATGTGCTTCCGCCTCTTCGTTTCTCCGATGTCGAAAGCTCGCTTTCTTCACAAAACACTGTTTACACCGAAGAAAAGAGGAACCACGGTCGATAGAGCGTGCAGGAATCGTTTTGACCCGCTGGCTCGATTAGCAGGATATATGTCTCTCCGACTAAAACCGTTTGCAGGCTTGTGCGCTTTACTCTTTACTCGAAATGATTGCCGGACCTTTTAAGGGGATTCGAAGGAAATGTATACTCGACGCTGTCGAGGTCCCCGCATCGGCCTGAAGACAATACGTTTTCAGACCTTCGGATTGATATTATACATATCTTTACGTATGCGCGCATGCACTTGCGCCTGGTAATATATTTCTATTACTATCTACTTGCATGTATATATATATATATATTTTTATATATATTCTTCTCTTGTTCGTCGACCTCATCCTCCTCGATAGAGATATTTACAAAAAAAATTGTAGCAAAGTACGCTCGTTATAACATATGAAGTTATATATAACATCCTGCCCTGTAGTACCTGCACGACCGTGCTCGCTCTCCACTCTTTAGTACTACGTTAACGCCCTTGTCAATTGTTGTTAATCCTGTTTACTCTGCTTTTAGGTTGATGCGACTGGCGTGGAGCTACGATTATTCTCGTTTTAGCTAGACGGCTAACAAAGTATACGCCTTCGTGTGTCAATGACGCCTGTGTACAACTTCATTAGAGTGTAATGATTCAGCGTGCGCGGTGGATGGAGAAAATCATCTATATCTCTCGGTCCGAGCTAAAGTTTCCGCCTTTCAATGAGCCCAGTGAACTCTGCACGATGATCGTTAAGTGTAAGGACAGCTAGTCCGCCTGGTCGATGATGAGAGGATGCATTGTATCGCGTGCTTAGTTCTAGGTGTGAACGCTTGTCCTCGCTATCCGACTGATACAAGTGTCAAAGGTACTGCGGAGGATGATTGGATGATTTGGTCCTTGCGGATATTATCCGTCTCGCAGAGAGTTCGCGGCGACCTCGTCGCCAGCTTTGTCATTGAAGGAATTGTCTCGGCTGGTTAGTCACCATGGAAACTCTTTTTTATTTTCTTCGTGCAATAAATGCTCTTTGGTTCAGGCTGAATTAACAATGGCAATTAACGGGGCTGTGTCACGGGACTCGCGATACACTGGCGATCATCCCTCCGCGTGCGTGCATGGAGGATGGCGGAGGGAGGGAGAGATTGGCTGTCCGTGTACGTGTGTCTGTGTGTGTGTATGTAACAGCTTGACGCATATCCTTACACGCTAAACTTAAGCCCTCGGTTCCGTGTCTTCGACTCCCCCACGACTTGCGTACGCGTGCACGCATATTGGAAAAGATATACCTAAGGATAGAGAAGTAGAGAAAGAGAGACAGGAAGGGAGAGAAATTACGCGGTAAAGGAACTCTACGAAGCTCGTTGCCCTACTCGGAAACAGAAAGTATAGTCTAGGACTGGCGAAGGTCGACGCTCCGTAGAGATCTCACTTTGGTAACTTAAATAACAGATACATCCGTGGAAATCCTCCGATCTTCCAGCGACCGATGCTCTCTCTCGCTAGAGGTTCCAATCGAAATGAAAAGCGCGATAATTGAAACGGAAGGGAAGAGATAGCTCGTAATACAGTCGGGTGTTACGGTGTTGAACTCGGACGCGTTGGTCAAGCACTTTTAGACGAATAATATAAATCGCTAGTCTAATTAGTGTCGCTTATGAATTCTTGCTCTTTACCGATCTGTGCGCTTACGTCGGAAATGTTTTATTATACATATTTACATGTCGTTTCCGCCCCGTCGCTATAAGATTCCGAGGCGAGGACCGCTACACTCCTTTAACCACTGCGAGTGGCCTCTTTCAGTTATTCGAGCGCAGTTTGACTCCTGTTACGTGTGACTGTATGCGCGCCGAGTGCAGTCCGAGAGGCGCGACACTGCGTCGATTCGCGCACTCCGTGTCATTGGTGCGCGCGGCTTCCCTCTTCGGCTTTGATTGGGCGTTGTCCTCGGCGAGGATCGCAGCGGTGAACTAGATCAGTAGGCCACTCGGCCGGGATGAGCGCGAGGGGATGCTTCCACCCATCGCCAATCTCGCGGACTGCGCTCGGTGTTGTGAGGCGAGTGTGTTTACTCCTCCGATTACATGTTAAACCTCAGTTGAAAAGGAAAGCGGTTGTAGTATGTGTACTAACGGCCGATTAAGTTTCATCTAGAAATCCCATTCGTCGATATTATTTACATGCATGATCGTTATAACGAGTTAATTACACTTAATATATCTTCTCCTCTCCTCGAGTGCGATTACAACAGACTTAGATTGCGGATATGCTTGTGTAGTTTCGTCGAGATCTATTGTTCGTAAACGGCGCGGGATCGGAGGAATTTTAACAGGAATTCAATATCCGATACTTGGAACTCATAGTTAACGAAGCGTTTAAGATCTCGTACCATACCGGAACTCGCCTCCAATCCGCCTGATCGCTCAGTTCTGCATACGTAGAGAGAGAGAGAGAGAGTGAGAGAGCCTCGTGGCATTGAAGGAAACCGAGAAGAACTGCGCGTGTAAACCGTTTTATCCGCATATCCGCTTGCCTCGCGTGGAACCAAGCAGGCCAAGCTTAATGAGAGAGATCGAGCCTGGACAGACGCACGCCGCAGCTCAGAAGACCAATGGAGTCCTCCGGGAAGTGCAGCCCGCGCTAGGGCGAGGGCTCGCCGTCGATGACAGTAAGAGAAGAGCACGGAGAACCCGAGTGCAAGCCGCGAGTCATATAGTCCAAACCTGCACCTTCTCGGCGACGATGCACCAACTGGCGTGGTCGTAGTACGACGAGATAATGTGGAGGTTCTCCACGTATTTGTTGATGAGTTGGTCGAGCTCGCCCTCCCTGAAAACGTGGTAGTACTGGTGGTAGGTGATCGCGCCGCCGCCCCGGTCGGACGGCAGAGACTCCTGGGAGGAGGAGCCGCTGAGGGTGTCGTTGCTCACGGTGGTGGTGACCAGGCACTCGCTGCTGTTCTTATTGTTGTCGGACAGCCTCGAGGGCGCCTCCTCGGAGGCCGATCTCCGCTGGATCTGGAAGCGTCGCTTCTCCGCGTAGCTCTTCGGGTACTCGGCGTTGTTCGAGAGCAGGGAAACCATGCTGCTGCAGAGGCGACCGCTCGAGTTCGCCTGGCTACCTTCGCTCAAGCTCGCCGTGTTCTCGATCGATTCCCCGATGTCGCTGGACTCGATCGAGTTCGCCGGGCGTAGCGACGTCTTCTGCGAGGAGAACTTCTCCGTCGGCGCGGCCTCCTTGTCGTTGAGGAACTCCCCCGCGTTCGAGACCATCACGAAGTCCATTATGTCGTCCGAGGTGCTTCGATGAATGGGCACGTTCTGCTTGGCGTCCTTAGCTTTGGTCATCCCTGTTTTAACGCTCTCCTCGTATTGGACTTTCTCGTCGCTATTGTGAAAGCCGTTGTTTGTGTTGCTCAGCCAGGCGATGGTGTTGGACATGTCGTTATATTTACAAGACTTCTTCGGGCCCGAGGTTGCACTGTGATAGGCCGACCGCGGCATTGGCTTGCACCTGATGTTCATGTTGATGCGCGACTTCCGCCTCAGGAGGTAGGAGCCTTCCGGCTCGTCGTTAAAATCGTCGAAGATCGGCTTCGGCTTCTGGGTGTATTGGTCGATGTCGTTGGTGAGGTTCTCGCTGAGTTTCTCCGTGAAGTCGATTAGGTGCTGCCGGCACTCCTCGCTCCAAGTGTCCTCGACCTCCGGCAGCTGGTAATCCGTCCGCGACTTTTCTTTAGCGACACTCTCCACACTGGCAGATGTTGTCTTCTCAGTTTCCACGCTGCTCTCTCGTTGTGCTATTTCCGCCGAGGATGATTCCGTGTGCGCTTTCTGAACGGCTGTGCCCGCCGCGTCCTCCGAGGAGCTCGCTGGCTTGGCTGCTGGCTCTAATAGTTTCGACGCATCCGAGGACGCTTCCACGACAACTTGAGGCTCCTCTACTTTCGCAGGAGTTTCCGCGGGAGCTTTGGGCTCGGAAACATTCTCCGCCGAACTGTCTAAGACTTCTGACTCCGTGCCCTCCGACTTTGTATTGTCTGAAATAGAAAGCATAATTGAATTACTGCCATCAAAACTGCAATACAACAGTTAACAATCCTCGAACTACCTTTTTTGCTGGCGTATCTTTCATCAGAGATGACGCTAATGACCGAACCAACCGATTCCGGCGAGGAGACCCCGCTGGAGTCGCTGTCCAAGTCGTCGGTTTCCGGATTGTACAAATCCAAGGAAAGCAACCGCGGAAGGACCTTCGTCATGCACTCGAGCCTAGTGGTACTCGTGATGGTGGCGCACCTGACTAATGGAAAGAGCGGCTTCGAGCGGACCGCAAAGCCCGGCTTCTGTTTCAACAACTCCTTAATTTGCTTGAGTCGAGCCGTTCGGTTTTCCTCCTCGCGGATCGCTTCTAAATTCGGTTTCTCCTGCGGCGCACTCTCCAAAGCGTCTTCAGCGATGAGAGGAGCAGTATCATCAGTCGTCCTGGGCTCGGGCTCTTCGACCGGCTCGGCGACGGGCTCGTACGCCGGCACACTCGGCGGCGAGGGTTTCTTCGTGGAGAAGAAGCTCATTCTCTCGGTGACCTCAGCCTCGCTGTACCTCCTCCGCAGCGGCCTGTCTGCCGGCTGGACCTTCGCGCTCATCGTCAGCTCCGTCCTCGCGGTCGTGAGGACCTTGTCCGAGGGGAGCTGACTGGCCGCGGTCGTGGTGGTGAAGAAGGGCCTTGGCACGGCCGAATTGAGGGTGCGCGGCGAGAGACCCGGCGGACTCGGGGGCGGTAGAGACTTGCTGGTCGCCGGGAACTGTTTGGCCAAGGGTGATATGGAAATAAACTTGAGCCTTGAAGAGGAGATGTCGGGTGGGTGTTTGATGCGCGGCGACGGCGGTGCCGAAGTCGAACCGCCCATTTGATTGGGCGGCGTGGGCGCGACGTCGGTGGCGGGTGTCGCCTCTTGCTTCGGCACGAAGATCACCGAGGCGAAGCTGTCCTCGGAATCTACGCTCGTGTCGCTTTGGAGACTGCTGTCCTTTGATGAGTCCGAGCCGTCCTCCTTCGAGAGCCGCCTCTCAATAGCGTCGGGCTCTCGTTTCACCGGGGTTACAGGCTGCACCTTGTCGTTACTCTGATTGTTCCCGTTGTCCGCGTCGTTAGTAGGGTCGGCGGCGCCCCCGTCGCCCTCGCTCGACTTCCACCCCTGGAGAATCCTGACGAAGCCGTTTTTTATCGATATGCCGGAGACCTCGATGTTCGTCGTCGATTGTTTAATCCTACTCGTAAGGCCACTTTTAAGCAATTGGAACCTCTTGGACGCGTTGCCCGAGTAGAGGGAGTCCCTCAGGCTCTCGAAAGTCCTGCCCTTGCAGATGATCTCCTCGTTCAGCGAGGCTTGCTTCAGTATGTGTCGTCGCACCCGCGCTTTCTCCTCCAGCCTGTCCGTCGACATCAACTCCTCGTTCATCGAGCTCTGCTTCACCATGCTCGCTCGCTCCGGACCGGATTTCCGCTGTGAAAGCATGTCGAAATTGTCACTTCTCCGCGTACACTCTAAGGCCCGTATTCATAGTCAGTTCTTATATCTAAGGCCGTGCTTAAGATCTCCTTAAGCATGCGTTTAGGTCGACTTAAGACCACCTTAAGACGGTCTTAGGTATAAGAACTGAGTGTGAATACGGCCCTAAATCTAACAATGGGAAATGGGATTGTTAGTCACCTGTACGTCTGGAATGTCCCTGGGTAGATCTTGAATGGCAGTGTTTTCAGGATTTTCCAAACCAACGTCATCGACGAAATGGGTTTTCTGCTTGACCAGCCGCGGCTTGGAGCTACTCAGCGACGACGACGTCCTGGACTCGCCGTCCAAGTTCAGTTCCGATGTTAGCGTTGAACAGAGGCCAGGGATGCTGGACCTCGATCGCACGAGGTCCAGTCTCTGGAACTCCAGGATGTCGCCGACACTTTTCGATTTGATACTCAGCGAGTCTGATTGCTTGTTTAAGTTCACCGTGCCGTCCTCGACGCCCCGCAGCTCGATCGGCAATTCATCGGCGTTCGCGTTCTCGTCCGACTCGTAGTTCTTCCGATTGCGGCTGGCCTGCCAGCTCTCGAAGAACCAGGGCCGGTTCCCCGAGCCCCGCTTGCCCCCGGCTAATTTCTGGGGAGAATATTCTCATGAGATACCACGCGCCAGTAGAGAAGGGTGGGAATAAACAAGTGTGATCGATCGCGGGGACGAGTTACCTGCAAAGCACGACGGAAAAAGCTGTAGCAAGTCTCGTTCGGGCTGGACAGACTGCTGGTAGATGGTGACGGGCTGAATATCGGGTCGATCCAATAACCCTTGCTCTTAGATCTTCGTTGGCTGTTCCTGCAACCGAGTCAAAGCGATAATCTCCTGCGTGACAATTGCACATATCCAAGTCCTCCCGACACAAATACTCTCTACGTTTATTTAAAGCGGTTGATCTATAATCATGACGTACTCTCCGACTCCTCCGATCACTTACTTTTTCGAAGTCGAATACTTCCGAGCGGATGGATTCAGATGGGTTTCATTGTCTTCCGGAATGCCCGTGCACCGCAGTCCGTCCGACGCGTTTACGCAATACGCCTTGGGCCATGGTACCAGAACATCTTGAGACTCGAACTGCAATAGATTCCAATACTAAACCATCTCGCTAATACACAAAGCGCCTGAGCTAAATTCTGATTCCCAAGAAGAGCAGCATGAGAGGAAAACTCTGACAGTATCTCCCAACGGTTTAGCATTGACTATGTGTGCATTGAAAGAATCCTATCGATTGGCAGACTCGCGTGGCTCTGCGTAATTCGATGGGCATGCAAACGATTGAATCGAACCACCGGGACATTTTTACGCCGCGTGAAAGAATAAAGATCAATTCGAGCTGTCGGCCGCCGGCGCCTTTCAATCGAGCGTCCGAGCGGATAGCAGTAGTCGAGCGGACTCTGCGGATACTTTGCAATGCGCATGGGTTTCTACTTTCACCTCGCCGACTCTCTCTCTCTCTCTCTTTCTCCCTCTGTCCAAATATTGGCTAAACCTAAACGCGCTCGCTGGTATCGCCGCGCCCGGTGCTCCATTTACCTTGCGATGCCTCTGTTCCATCGCCCATACCGATATGATCAACCGGCCGCCTATCCGCAGTACACGCGCGAGCTCCTTGAGCGCGTGGACTCGCCGCTCCGTGGTGGCGAAGTGGTGCACGACCGCTATCGACAGCACCGCGTCAAAACTTTCATCTCGAAACGGTAGCGCCAGATTATCGCAGATCAGCACCTGAACAGAGAAGCAGAGATTTCTCTCTAGAATCGCTTTACATCTCCCGGTGATATCATTATGCAGGTCGGAGAGCGATTTCGACACTGCGCACTCGCAAAGAAAGCGAATCTTTATACTTTATACTAGAATTTAGAGTTAACTAGTTATACTTTCGCTTGTCGAAAGTTTTCCCCGGGCGATTCTACTGTTTTCGGGGAGGAAATTTGTCTCGTCGCCATTAAGGAGAAATATCGAAGCGGAAATGCGAGGTTGATTATGATCGGATCGATTCACGCAGGATACGGAGATCGAGACACTGGCTTCCTGCAGGGGCGTTCGCACTCTCCGACTCTGCATTTTCCAGCCAAATGATATATCCACCTCATTCTCCTTCTCACGGGCGATATCCGTGAAGCGCTTGCAACGGTCCACTCCCACCTTAAAGATGCTTTGATTAACGCTGAGGTACTTCCCGTTCCCGCAACCTGAAACGCAGACTAAATGTTACCAACTGATCTTTCCAGACATCCAACGATTTATGAACAACCAGTCACCCTGAAACCCTCCAGGGCCACTGGCCGCCTTACACAATACTCCTCAACGGTTACACGAGCGCTAACAATTCCCCCGAGCCCGCGCGTACATAGTTTTCGACGAGGAAGAGGCGGAGCGCCGAGTGAACAACAGTGAGACTCGAGCGCGGCAAAATGGGCCAGTGGGGAAAAAAGGCCGATGTGTAGGCGAGCGTGAGAACAATGCGGGCGCTCGCCGCGGAAGGAAAAAGGTTCTGGGCGCAGGTGAAGGTGAACCTCGAACCATCTCCGATGGATTTCAGATCACCTTTCGTAATGACGCGCGGGGTCGGATCTAAGGAGGTGGCTTAGGCCACCTACATAGATGCAACAACAATTGACACTCTTTTCATTCAATATCTCGCGACTATTATCTGTATTAATATTCATTATGTGTGTTAATATTCATTATCGGCATTAATATTCATTATCTGTATTAATATAATTATCTGTATTCATATTAATATTCTGACTAATCTTACTACTAAGAATCTAACAAATTCTATTCTTTTTTCAGTTTCTAATTCTTATTTTCACTCTTAAACCAACAACTGCCTGGACAAACACTAGATTGTCAATTATAAGATTTATTCATCGAGTCAGCTGCTCTTGTGAGGCGTCCTTAACTCGGAATAGAAGCGAGGAGCGCGGGAGAACGGATCCCACGGTATTTCAAAGTTGAACCGGCAAGCAACGTGGGATCCCATGCACAAGTCGACTTTCCTCCGGGTGTGTGCGGCCGCCGACACATCCGCGCGGAGGTCAATTGATCATGTGAAAGCGCGCGATTGTCAGCCGACGGAGTAAAACAGGAGCAGTGGAACTAATAACTAATCCTTGCTAATTCGCCTGCGATCCTGGGTGAGTAGTGACCGTCGTTCGGTGTTTAAGGTAGGTGGTCGGAAACGATGGTTTCTTTACTTTGTTATGTTTGTGAGGTATTACGAATCCATTTTCTTGGATTTGAACAGCTGTAGGGAAAACCATCCAATCACGCATATTATTAATTGTAATTGGAAAACGGTTCTTAAGAATCGCGTAAAACTAATAAGAAACGCTTTATCAATGCTCTATGAATATGTAAACATTATTTTTAGAATCTAATACAGCTGAATTTCGCAGCAAATCACCTGACCAACTACCTCAAAGACGTCTTTTACAAAGTTTGTTTCGGTTGTTCATAAACTTGTCTATTCTATGCTGACGCTTAGCTTCGCAGAAGTTGATCGTACCGATATCGCAAACGAGAGCTCCCGGCTCGAGCTCCTCGAGGAACTGGTAGATCTTGGGCCAGTGTCTGCTCTGGCCAGTCTTTTCGGCGCATTGCTCGTACACCTCATGGACGTAGGCTTCCTCCAAGGCCACCGACCGAGCTACTTGGTCTCCGTCGCTCTCAGACATCCCTCTCGCTAAGCTGGTTTACCCTCGTCCGCATGTGTGCTGCCCTCGATGCTGCAACAGATCGTCATTCATTAGTAAGCCGGCGAACCTTTAGCCAAACCTTTAGACGCGTCGCGCGCTGTGAAAGGCAAATCGCGAGAGGCAAATCGCGCCGAGAAAACTGGAGGTTGATTCGCTCGGAATTACATCCGATTTCTAAGTGGCCCTTCCGCCGGAAGTCTCTGCTTCTCTTTTCGTGAGCCGCCGCGCGGACAACCTGTGATTATCGAGAGCGGTGGAGAACGAGCGAATGTTGCGTGGAAAGTGTTTATGTTGAAAAGGAGTTTGATGGTTTTTAGCAGGTTTTGGGTGGGTCAAACGGATGAGATTTCGACAATTTTCACCCAAAAATCGGCGAAATATCGCTCGTACGACCCAATTGCAGCCTCCGACCCACTAATTCTGTGTTATTTCTTAGTTTTAGGCCTAAAGCTATCGAAAAATATCGAAATCGGGCGAGTTGGAAAAATGTCGAAAAATCGAAAAAATAGAAAGGGGTAGGTATGGAAAAATTTTCAATTTTTCGAAGGTTTGCGAAATCGATCGAATGCTTGATATTTCTTTAGTTTGAGCCTAGAAACTAAGAATCGGCTGGAAATTAGTTGGTCAGAGGCCAAAACTGTGCCAAACGGATGAGATTTCGAGGATTTTCGCCCGAAAATTAACGAAATATCACTCGTACGACACAATTATGGACTCTGACTCACTAATTTTGTGTAGAATCTCAGTTTTAGGGTTAAATTTATCGAAAAATATCGAAATCGGGCGAGTTGCAAAAATGTCGAAAAATCGAAAAAATGATAAGGGGCAGGTATGGAAAAATTTCCAATTTTTCCAAGTTTCCCCAACTTGCCCAAATTCTTCACAATTCGCCAACTTCACAAGAAAATCAACTTGGCCGTTTCGCTCGAGCGTGCAAACTCGACAGCCGCATCACCGGGATAATCGGCGAGAAAGGATTGCTCCTCTTTACGTAACGAGGCTTGGAGCTTAATCGAAGCTTCCCCAGGGCCTCAAAGGAAGAGGATCATTCTTTTCTGCGCCCAGGGAAATAGCGTAGATATTGCGTCAGTCTCTATCAGGTGTTGCAACCTCGGGGATAGCTCGCTCTTTATGCAATCGATGCAAGTACCGTTTTGTGCATCCTTTACGTAAAGGGCGCTCGGAGAAAGTATTAAAACGAGCCGGCGAACCTGATCGGCTCGCGTATAGTGTGAGGTTGAATGGGCGCGGGGAACTTTGTTCTGGCTGGTGGGCTAAATCGAGGTGTCGTGTGTTCATTGGGGGTTTAGGTGGAATATAATTTGGGCCTTAGTTTTGTACCTGAAAATTTTTATTGTTTTCTTGGGACTTTGATTCCGTGGCCCCTGGAATTTCGATTCTATCAATCTTGGGACTTAGACCTCCGATATTATTACCCTTTTAAGTTTTGGGCCTTTGATTCTACGTCCCTTGGATCCTAAAACTTCGCTTCCATGACCTTTAACTCTCATAATATCATTCGACCTTACAAAACCCCGCAATTCACATTCAACTTAAAAGAAAATCGTCCCCACCCTAAGTATGACCCCAGGCAATAATTACCCAATTTCCCTACTCGACTAATTACTCGCGAGCGCAACCTACATACAGCCACCAGCTTACTACACGCTTTGAGCTTGATACCAAAGGTACACAGAGCCACCGGGCAATTAGCCCTCTAATGAGCGTTGATTCAATAATCAACCGACCTCGATAACGCCCGCCAACTCTCCCCCGTCTCTCTCACAGAACATACAGTTCATCTTGACACTCTCAGAATCAAATCTCACCGCAGTCCGCAATCTTCCATCGCTCTATCTCCCCGAGTCATCTCCCCGAGCTTCTAATGATCCTCGACATTTCTCTCCCCGACCGAGCCATGGATTCTGAGAGCTTGATGTAACGTTGATGTAAAAGTCCCCGCGAAAGCTGACGCAACCAATGGGACAGTGGCCCGCGCCGCTCGGTAACGTCAACGGCCGAGTGAGATATTTTTATTTGGTCATCTCGCGATTGATGTTCCGTAATCGGAGGCCAGCGAGGGATATAGAGATTCCGGTTCCGAGGGGTACCGGTTTTACACTTTCTCGAGACACTTTCTTTTATCCGGCGAACCTCGCGCGCGAGTCCACTGCTTTTGCACTCTGCGATCGAATTCTGCATCTGATTAGCTTTGGGTTGGCTGGAAGGTAGAGGGTCATTTGTGGAAATATAGTATTAGGTGGATGATTTATTTGTTTAAAGTGAATGACTTTTTGGTTTTTAGATGTAAAGGGGAAGGTTTGTTTGAATTTGGATAAAAGTGGTTGGATTTGTAGAGGGTGAGTATGTTGGCTTTTAATCATCTCTTTCACAGTCGAGTTCCAATGATTTTCTTTATTTTGGTGCGATTTGATATTATAAATAAATGGTTGGGCGTGGAAAACACTCAACCAAGACTCCTTTTTATTAATATTACTCAACACTCTATAATTATTACATTTTCAATTACCAATAAACAAATTGAAAAAACTCAATCACCAATAAACTTAAAATAAAATCGCCATCACTCCAATTCTCCACTTCCTCAAAAGTGCATTTCTCAGAAATCATTACCCGGCAAGCCCTCGCTTTTCCATCGCGCAATTAACGCTCACTTTCTCGATTATCGGCAACTATTTGTCTCTGGCAGTGCACGATTACATGGACTGGTCGGTGGGAACCGGCTCGCCAGAAATATTCACCTCGAGAAAGTGCGCGCGCGAGCCGATGCAACTCCGCAATCCCTCGACTAGCTTCGCCGGTTAGTTACGCGTTCCCGCCGCTTTCCGGGGGGCCCATTCTGGGCCTCTTCTTCGAGTGCGCGCGGCCTCATTAGATATTGGCCGAGTTCCGATTGGTCGGGGAATAAGTTAAGAGGGACGAATTTAATTAGAGCGCTTGGCTGGGGCTAATTCATCCACGTAAACAACCCCCACCCCTTTGATAACTCGATTACACGCCGTTCAGTCCGAAGTGGCTCTTTCGATCGGCCGAGTTTCGAGAGCACGTGACCCATTTTTCGCCTACTCCTTCACCGGCGTAGGTGAAATAGAATGAAATGGGAGTTCCTCCCGCCCCCCTGGGGGTGGATGGCAATTTTCCATATCCTTGTGAGTCCGTCAGCGTGAATGCGACTATAGAACGATCGATGATGTGCTGGGACACGTATTTCTCCCTGGAATTCTCGAGTAAATACTGCTTTACGCGTTTTTCAGTGTATTTCTGATTATTAATATTTATCCTATTCGTGTACTTTGTTAACGACGAAGGGAATAAGGGAAAATTTATTAAAATCAAATTCAAGGGGACGTTGGGGTTGACCTCGTATATTTTTACATAATAATTTATATTTATATACATTTTTATATTAATATTATATGTATTATATTACATATATTTATATATTTATTTATAATTTTAGAAAATTGAGTTATAAGATTAGTCATTCGATAAAAACTGCCATTTGAACATCCATAGAAATGAAACTTGTGTTGTCCGCGAAGGAATCCGGTACTATTGTTCGAGGCAAGCTCTACTTTCGCACAATTACTTTCGAAGGCATTGGGCTGGAGGGTGTCGCGTGGATGTTTGGTGTTTCCATTGAGTCGGGGGATCGCGAGGCTCGAGGGTGCTCGGCGCAAAGAGGTCGAGGGTCCCCTTCGTCAACGAGGGAAGAATACTGTGCAAGACGCGGCCACTCGTCACCTCGCCAGACGCCACTCGCCCCGTGCGGGGATCGCGCGAACACGGCGCACCCGACGGAGAGAGAATTCCGACCCTCGAATCCACAGGTAGATTAATCCATTGTATGCGCAAACGTCGAGAGCCACTTCGCTCATTAGACTCTCGCTCTCCTCCTCCGTCGATCGGCGGAATCTCGTCGGCCTAGCGAGTCTCAAACACGTACTCGAGGAGACAATAAAGAATTGTCCGCTGGTGGCGCGCGGGTGCTTCAAGGGCTGACCAGCGCGGCCCAGAACTACTTGCGACACTCGGAGCGTCCCACTCTACCGGCAGTCGTCTCCTTTCCCTCGGCGAGCGCCTCGGAGACAAAGGCGTGGAGATAAAAGCCGAGACAACTGCGCTCGGCACTGTGAGAATCCGCTGCGGCTTCCACCTCCGACGGCACGGACTCCCGGGGAGCGCGATATCCCCGAAAGCACTGCGTCGCCCTAGATATCCGGGTATTACTTCGAGCACGTGGCCGCTCTCTTCCGTCCCCTCCAGGACGAAGGAACCTGGGCTGG
This sequence comes from Crossocerus cetratus, assembly GCA_963675795.1. Classification (NCBI taxonomy): domain Eukaryota; kingdom Metazoa; phylum Arthropoda; class Insecta; order Hymenoptera; family Crabronidae; genus Crossocerus; species Crossocerus cetratus. Next base: position 19,397,523 of record OY776668.1, read on the forward strand.
AGCCAGAGGGTGCAAAGATACCGGGATTCCCCGGGTCACGCTGGCAGCCGTCCAGGAACGTCGTCAGGTCGACGACGCTGCCCTCGGCTTCCTTGATCAACCGTCTGATTCGCTATCGGCGAGAGCTAGTGTTTGCCCCCTCGAAAACCCCCGCTACGACAATCACTGACCTCTTCTCGGCCCGAGGGCTTTTTCTAGGATACAGAAATAGAGCGGCTCGAGGCATTATCGATGACAGCCTCGCTCGAACGCCGTCCTCATTCTGTCCTTTCGATTGACTCGTTTAGTTCACCGGTCTACGGCTGTCGGGCGAAAAATCGTTATAGACCTCTGCACACGATTCTCGATCATTATGAGCGGACTGTCGATTCGTGTCGAGCTTGTCAAGTGTGAAATCATCATTTTTGTCATCATATAATCATAGTCATACAAAAATTATATATATTATATATAAATACATGTCAAGAATAAAAAATCATTATAATCGAAAAAATCGCAGGTACCAAATATTCTAACCCTGAGCCACTCATTAAACGACTAAAAATCTAATGAAATGAGATTAAAATTATCCCGAATAAAAAATGATTATTATCGAAAAAAATGGCAATTACCAAAGATTCCTAAAGAAATGCAAATCCAATGAAAGAAGAGCAAAAATTGTGACGTGTGATAGATGAGCGTCGACCAAAAAGAGCCGAAGGGGTGAGTGCTCGGCTCGAAGCGACGCTCCCGGTAATTAGAGTGCGCAGCGATGGGCCGTCAGCGGAGTGGAAGAAACGGCGAGAGAGCGAAGGCATGTCGACACTATCTAGAGTGATCAAAAATCAAGAGTGCCTTTAGAGGAGCATCAGTGCTCTCGAGGGCCGAGGTTTCCACGAATAGCCCGCGAGGGAGAGCGACGCCAGGAGCATCCACTGGCTTCAAAGGGAGACCAAGAGGCCTTGTTTCCCACCCATCTCCGACTACCCCCTGTCTCACCCTTTCGCCTCACCCTCTCTCCGTCCTCCGCCCCGACACACTCGCACACTCGTCCAGTCAAGGATCGCCGATACGCGGCTGCGCGCTGAATTCATTCGATATCCTCTTTCACATAACTGGGTTAGTTTTGGCGCACCAGCTCTCACTAATTTAAGCGTGTAAATAGCCGCTGATGCCGGCGAGCATTGTCTCCGAGAACTCCTGCTGGAATTCTACCGAGTTGATCTGGAGTTTTGCTGGTTGGCGTGTTTGAGGGATTTTTTTGGGGGGAATTCGAAATTATTGATTTGTTAATTCTTGTATGATGTAAGATGTTTTGAGATTGTTTTAGGTGAAGGAAATGAGGGTCGTGAGCGACTTGCGACGAGCCCGAGTAAACAGCGTGAACTTGCGCCAGTCGACTGAACACGGCAAACAAATCAATGGAATTCGTTGTGAATTGCTCAAGGAATCTGGTAATCGGCTCACGATGTTCCATCTCATCGGCCAACTGATGAAAATTCATGTCAGTCAAGTCAAGAACTAAGAAACAACAGTTTTATTCTTTGATCTGATAATTTAACATTTCTGGGATTTTGAAATGAGGATTTTAGTGACATTTAGTGTTTTTTTCGAATTTAGGGGAATTTAGTGCAATTTCGAATACTAAGGAATTTAGTCAAATTTAGAATTTAGTCGAATTCAGAATTTTAAGAAATTTAGTAAAATTTCAAATTTCCTAGAATTGAATAAAAAAATGTTTTCCATTCCCTACAACTCCAAGTAACAATGAAACAGTGATCCACTAGACGCGAGACCGTGCGACCGTCATTGCATCACCGGGGCCGAGCTCGATGGCACGCACTGCAGCACCGCGACGACAATGGTGCTTTTACTTTCGTTCTGGCTCGCGTATAATTACCCCGCGCAATTATCCCCCGGCCCTCGTGGAACGGGATCGCGATTAGCCTCGCGCGGCGTCGGGCGCCGATTCCTATCGGCGCAAGCTCGCGCTCTCGAGGGTTCGTGCGGGCCTTCGAGCTATCGACGCACGCGATACACACACGCCAATTGAAAAACGAACCGCTTTCGATCCAACACTCGTTCCACCCTCGACCGGGCGGGCCGGGAGGAGAGGGGGAGGGGGGGAGGGGAAGAAATGAAACTGCCAATTAGAATTGCAGATCGACGAGGGGGAAAAGTGATGGTGGAAAATAGAAAGAGCGCGAGGATGACTCGCCGAGTCTTTTGAATTCGGTTTATTCATAGAGCGGAGGTATCAAAGGCCTCAAAGCGTCCTTTCTCTCTCGCGGACGCCGAGAGGGACACCGACGCGCCGGAGAAGAGAAAGGATGTGTGGAGCCTGTTTTCCGAGTGGGCTCTACATATTTCGTAGTCGAGATTTCTATCCGTCGACGCCCACATTCTGCCGCTTTGCGCAGAGAGGAGATTGCGCGTCTCGGGAGGAAACCTGTCTCTTTCTAGTGCAGAAATACCTTTGGCCCTCGAAAAAGCCCGAGTACACCAATCATCGGGTATTATTCGCGGCCGGCAGCCTTGATCGTAATAACAGCCAGTGCACTCGCCGGAGAGGACGTGGGTACGCCTGTGTGTTGTACGTGTTGTATGTACAGAGGGTGATTCGCTTGGCTTTGAATCGTTAATGATGGATATTGGCGGTTGAAAATGTAATAATTATACGGTGGACAGTAATTTATTTAGTTATAATAGAGATTTTATTTATTATATCAAGTTCTATCAATAATGGAAATCATTGAAATTCAGTATTACTGACCGTAACTCTCTCTCTCATTCTCTTAACGCCCACATACCTAACTAAAAGACATTTATCCAATTTAAAAATTATTTAAAATTATATATGAAAATATATACAAATTTATCCAATTAAAAAAAGAGACATTTACCCAAGACTTAACAAATGAGATTTTTCGGGCTCGTCCTTCGCCTCCATTGAAATACGAATCCTGAAAGGCGAGAGGTCCTCCCGCGATACACCGGGAGACAATAGCAAAGCCCGCGCACTGATTACGCGCGGCTTCAGCGCGGCGTGTCGATGCATTGTGAATTGCGCTCACCTTGTCGCCGCGCCTGTTGCAGTAATTAAGCCTCGAGTGAGAGAGAGAGAGGGAGGGGATCACGATGGCAATCTCGATGATCAATTATGAGTCATTAGAGTGGGCACTCGAAGCCACACCACTCCGCCTTGAGTCTCTCGGAAAAGGAGACGATGAGAGCATCATCATTTTTTCTCAATTTCTTTTTTGTTTTCGTTTTGTTTATTGTAGCCTCTGGAAGAAAAGTATTCGATAGGTTTGGATTGTTCTCCGTTTCGGTGCGAGAACGAGATGAGAGCCTTTTCTGCTCGCTCCGATGACCTTGCGCCGCGCAAGGAATCTAGGGCGTAACGCCGTTATGGATTCGAAATTGAAAATGACTGGCGAGGCGGCGAGGTGGTGAGCTGTTGATCTCATTGCCGGCGTCGTCTTACCCGAGGCGGCTCGCGACCGTGTCGGGGACGTCGCCGGTGTTGTTGTTGGCGAATTGGCCTTGTTCGTCTTCCGGGAATCGATTTCGCGTAGCTTCTTAGTTTTAGAATTAAAACTATTGAAAAATATCGAAATCGAGGAATTTGTAAAAATGTCAAAAAATTGGAAAAATAGGAAGGGGTACCTATGGAAAAATGTTCAATTTTTCGAAACTTCCCCAATTTGCCTAAATTCTTTATAATACATCAATTACAGCCTAGAAATTAAGATTCCAGAGGAGAATTATGTTTAATCTCCACCAAGTCATAATCATCCTATAATTATCATCGTTTCTCATATACATAGAAATAATTCTCACGAGGACCAATATTTATGATCAAGTGGAGACCAATCACCAGAGAACCATTAACCATCGCTCGATCGCGCCAATAAAACTCCGTCGTTTCTCGCAAGAAAATCGTCAAAATATGGTCTTGAGTCACCATTGTTTTGGTATTCACGGACGGTCGCCGCTTGTTATTACAAGTGAAAGTAACAGTGTCCTCCTGTCGCTGGGGTCACCTTCGACGCGTCGACGCCTTCTCGCTCTCACGCAGATTTATGCCCACGGGACGTCGTCCTTGTGCGATTAGAATACGCAGGGAAGGCCGCGTTAACACCGAAAGAACGTCTCCCGCTCGCTAATTGGTCCGAGAGTCATCGAGTCCCGGCAATGGTCCGCCGATAATTAACATCGGGCGAAACCACGGTGAAAGCAGTTCGATTCCTGTATAACACTGTTGCCTCGCGTCGCCAGGCTCGTTTCTAAATGCTCCTTTGTTACGCAATCGGCTTCGTAGAACCTGCGGCATGCGCCGATTACTCTCTGCACCTTTTCCTTTGGTCGCGCGCGAGAGACACGAGGAAGACTCTTCACCGATTCTGTCACTGGCAGGCCAATTGCATTTCCGAGCGCGCATTTCCATCGGCTTGACGCGGCGAGTCCTCGAGGAAATCGCGGCCGAGTTAATTGCGTCCCGCTGGAATGAAGAAAGGGGCCGCGAGGGGCTCGCGTCCCTCGACGTAATATGGAAATTAGCGATAATGACCTGCTGGTTCAATTGCACTAACCAACGCGGCATCGGTTCGTTTACCAGAGAATCGAGTTCCAATATTGAATTCCTTCGGTAGCGAGGTAGTTGGCTTTCGGTGCATCAAAGTTCCTTCGATTCCACGCGTCTATTTTCTGTTTATTTTGTAATTGATTTGTAAATTCTAAAGTAGACTTTGTAATTTAAATATTATATTTGTATAGATATATATAAATATATATAATATATTATATTATAATAATATAATATGTAATAATTAACTTTTCATTTATTATACATATATATAAAATAATATGTATAATATTATATATATTATATATATAATGTTGTAAATTGTAAAGTAAATTGGTAAACTAATTGGATGAAAATGTCGAGTGCACGGTATATGTATGTTCGAAAGTGGGTCCGGACTCGTTGGGCCAGAGGTTTCCTCGAACCTCGACCGCCCACTGAGAGCCGGCTGTTTTTCTGCCGCTTTTTCAAGCTTCTTGAAACACACCTCACGTATATCCGTCGAGTTTAAATATCCTGCTCGCTTATTATTCGAGTGGTTTCGAATTTGCACTCGATCAGCAGATATACATAGTTTCTTCGAGCGATTCTTTTCCGTCTGCAGAGTCGTCTCTTTTCTCGACGGGAGAATTAATCGACGATGAATCTCGAGACGACGCGACGTCGCGCTAGATTGTCTAAGCGAGATTATTCCGACGGGGAGTGGTAAAAAGTCGGCTGGGATTCCGAGTGTCTCGGCCTTCGAGCCCGTCTGGCATATTGCTGGATTTTAAGCGGCACTTGAGAGTCTCTCGATCGACCGTGGGAATTATGGGAGATGCAACTGCGCTTCGGTCGAATCAATTGCAATGAATCTGGTTGTATCGACGATTGTAACTGTGGGTCTCATTGGCGCGACGGTTTTCCATGGGGCCGCGCTATCTCGGTTCAATCTACACCTTTCTCCGGGACAGACTTTCACTGTCACTTCGCTCGCGAATTCGGACGCTGGACATTTCTATAAGCACCGGCCTCGCAACGGGAAGCCCCTCTTTTTCTTATTGGCCGGGTATTTCACTCAGACTGCCTGCTATGTTCGATCTTGATGTCATTCTATCGCTTAATTCTGTTCTCCGGCAAGTTCGATTAAATTTAATTCGATTGAAATCAAATTATTCTGAGATTCGACCAGTCACGCTTTAATCTCATAATTCCACTATTTACATATACAAAATATACAATAAACTATGTATAATATTTATATATTGTATATTTCTATTTATATATTGTATAAAATATTAGAATTATGAGATTAGAGCGTGACCGGTTTCATATATGTATGCAATTCACTCTAATCTCTAATAATTTCCCATCAAACCCCCTGAACCCAAAGCACTCGATTCAGACCAATCCCCATCAGCCTCACTCAGAATGAGTCTCCCCGTACTCAATGCGGATCTCCACAAAGAGAAACCATACTGGCAAGTGGACTAGTTGAGTCTGCGGCGGCGCAGATTGCGGATAAACTTTGTCGCGGGTAATTCCTCTGGCTGCTGAAAGCTCTAATGGGAGGGGAAATTGTGTGGCGACGAGGTCGTAAAGAATTTTATGGGGCATCCCGGCTCCCGCGGCCCGAACATCCACCGAGAGGCGCGAGTGCATCTCGCACGCCCGCTCCTCCCATTTCACTCTATCATTCGCGCTCTCCACGATCGCATTACCGTGTTTTAAGGATCTGCGCGAGCCGCGAGAGACGTGCAGGGGAAATTGGAAAATGCTTGTGCGAATGTCGCGGTGGGATTTCTATGGTTGTGGTTGGTGATGTTGTGATTTCGTTGGGTTTTAATCGCTGATGGATGTGGGTCGTTGAAAATGTAATTATTACATATGGTGTTCAGTGATTTTAATTTTGAATTATTTAGTTATTATATTATATGTAATATAATGTATTGTGTTGTATTGTATACGTATTGTATAATTAATGAAATTTTAATGAGTCTTTTCAACGCACTGAAATTTCTTTATAATATCGAATTGTATCAATAATGGAAATAATTAAAACTCGAGTGTGAAGAACAATGCAAGAACTTTCCAACAATTTAGTAGAATGTTCGGAATTCTTCTCTAGCGATTTTCACATTTTCCTTACACGCCCAACACATCCACAACTCATTAACCAAAATCCCCCCCATCGATCTCTTCCCAAACCATCTCATCCTGAAGCGACTCATCTCCCAGAAAAACAGACTTAATCGCCGCAGCCCCTGGAAAACAAGGCGTTCAGGCCCACGAAGCAGTCAGCCCTAAATCTCGTGGCAGTCAGCAATCCTACTCCTAGCAGGATCTCTATTATCCTATTTCTCCAAGGGGGGCGCCGGACCACCGGCACACACAGATGCCCACATATCTCATTACTCCCACACACACACACACACATCCACCGGATGATACGTCAGCGAGGAGGGAAGTCGCCCACGCATTCGCCGATATCTGGGGAAAAAGGGGGCTTCTTTGAATGACTCTGCTTCCCCCTCTCCCAGCCCCCTCTCTTACGCATTGAAAAACCTCCACTCCATTGATTGACTCCGGGAGACCAGAACCTACCCCTAAGCCCCGGTAAACTCGTCTCCTTCTTATACACAGAGTTACAGAGTGAAAGAAAGAGAGACCGAGGGGGGGGGGGGGGGGGAAGGAATGCGTGGTTGCGAATTCCGCATGGCGTCGAGGAACGGTTTATATATACGGGGGCATTTATTCCGTGCGGGTGTCGTTCTAAAAATAGAGGGAGCACCACCGGAACAGGCGTCGAGGGGGCGAGAGAGAGGGGGCGGTGGAGGAAGGAGGACGATCGAATGCCGGGCAGAAGGGGTTGAAGTGGGTGAGGGATGGAAGAAGAGCCGCGCGCGGCCACGACTGAAATACTCCAACCCCCGCGCGCGGGGGTGGAAAGGGGGCCGACAGGAATGACGTGACGACGCCACGTGGTGGAGGGTGGGGATCGAGCAGGGCGACGTGATATGCCACCGGTGCTTCTAGTATCTCGCGATCCCACCGAGCCGATATCCTCTCTACGCTACCCCCCCCCCCCCCCCCGCCCGCCAAAACTTCCCAGTCACTTAGCTGAGTTAAGGGGGGTCGAAAGTTTCGGGTGGATTCGACTGGCGCAATGTCTTTAATGCTTCCGGTATCCTGTTGGGACGGTAGGGTGATTAGATCATTACTTGGGCCCTACTTAGAGAGGGGACTAGGTTCCTTTTCTGAAACCTGGAAGTCATAGAGTCGGAGTTCCAAGACACAAAAGTCATAGAATCGAAGTTCCAAGACCCAAAGATTATAGAATCAGAGTCCCAAGACCCAAAAGTCATAAAATCTATATAAAATAATGAAATTCCACACTAATTCACTACATTTAATTTTTCCAAAAACTAGTCCAACGAACTTTCCCCATTCCTCCAACACACCAAACCCCTCCACATCCAGAAGCCCTCAAACGATTCCCCCTAACAAACTCAATCCAATTAAGCCGCATCTTCAAAGAACCCCTGCCCTCTCATTACTCCGCTTCTCGAGAATCGTCCGAGCCGCGAGATCCCGGTGCAGACGCCCGCGGTATTTCGGGATAATTGGCTGCGCCGTATCGATTCGAGGTAAAACCGAGTAAAAACGAACCCGGCGCCAGAGTATCGATAGTGGATCCTCTCCGGCGCCCGGGGGACATTCGTCGCCCGAGTGTGACGTGTGTCGGCGGCGGTCGCCGGCCAAATAGCAGAGTCTGGAGAGGAAGTCAGGAGAATAAGACAGTGGAAGAGGCAGTGGAGGAGGTCGGTCGTAGTCAGCCGCCCTCGAACTCGGCCGAATGATGTTTCGTTAATACTCCTCGCCGAGTGCATGATTGACAAAGGCTCGTAGAGTACTCGCTCTGCAAATGAAATTGGAAATGATGCCTGCTAGTGCAAAGTGAGCGGCCGATTCGATAAAGGCTAATTAGGCGATCCTCTGAATGACGAATCCATTGAAAGGCGACTTTTCAACCGTTTTCTCCACATTTCCAGCTCTCCCTCCCAAGCCGCTTCAATTGGGATGCAAAGTACGCGAGGCTTCTTAACCCAGAATGCAAATAGACTCCTCGAGATACGTGACGCGTGTAATCCTCGCGAGGATGGACAGCCTCCCCGCTCGAGCCACTTCCTTGTCAACCTCATCCGGCGCATATTTCCAATCGGCATCGACATTTGCACAATTTTCCCCGGAAGAGAACTCGCGATTGAGGGCGGAGTGCGGGCGGCCAGTGAATCGAAGATCCTCCAGCGGCCAACTAATGCGCGAGGGTGGTAGTAGTAGGGTCGTTATCAGTGCTGGTACGTAGAGGCAACGTGCCAACCTGCCGAGGGAGAGAGAGAGAGAGAGGAAGAGAGGGGCAGCCATGAATGAAAGTAGCGCGTATCGATTTAGCCGCGCCGCCCTAGATAAAATATGGTAAATAGTGAGCCAAAATGGGATACGAATGAAGAACGTCATCGCGACCCTAACGACACCTTTTTCCTCGAACTGTCGTTTCGTGGTTTCTCGCTGGATGGAAATCTGTTCTTCCACGGCAGAAATTACGAGTTTCTATAGGACCGTCATAAATATATATTTCAATAAATAAAAATAAATATATCAATATATACTAGACAATACTATACAATATATAATATAGATATGTATACTATATACTATACAAACTATAAATATATACTATAAACAAATTTTCATTTTAAACGTCTCGAAAACTATATTCCGCTCAAGTCTAATAAAGTTTCTCCAATAATGTCGAGGCCTTGCAAACACCACGAACATACAACTCTAAACAAACTAATTTTCCCTACCCAATCCTCTAACTAAATCCAATCCCTTTAACGTCTCTTTACAATTTACATGTATCCTCTGACGTACTACCCCACCGCGTTAAAAAAATCAAAACAAACTTCCATTCAAAAGACTCCCTCTCTCTCTCCGACTGCTTGTCCGCTGGCATCCTCTCCTCGCGCTCGATTCTCCACGCCTACGCGCTCCTCCGGGTTATCCCGAGCCGGCTTTTCATCGGCGGCGGCGGCGAGAGCGTTCCCGGCGGCCCTCGCCAGTGCGCGCGGCCCCGGCCGGGGGATGATCCTGCAGATAGCCGCGGCCGGGGAAAATGGGCCACTCTTTTGCGCCAAAACGATAAGGAAACCTGGCCCTGGAAACCACTGGTATCAGTGAGTGTGTGTGTCGGTATAACGAACGCGCTCTCGCGACCTTGTTTCCCCGCCGAGGACATAATCGCTCGAGGAAGAGATTCCGCGAGAGGGAAAGAAAAATATGTGTATATATCCCTCGCTAATTATTTCGGCGGGTGATGAATCGCTTTATATCGTGATTGCCGGCCGCGTGACACGTGTGTACTTGAATCTCGGTGCACGAAATTCTCCTGCTTGATAAGATCGACCTTCCCCGATCGCTCTCGGGACTCCAACTTTTCCCCCGAAATTATGAATTCCTTGTGCAGCCACTCCAACCTCTCCCCCCCCCCTCTCTCTCTCTCTCTCTCTCGGTCGCTTGGTACACTCAACTTCCTCTAATGCATTCAACTTGCTCGCTCCTGTGCTCTTGGCCTCTCTGGGGAGTTAAAAGAACGATTAAATCCTCGAGGCGACTCGAGTCGGCTGCATGCTCGATAGTTGGCAAACTACTTGCCCCTTAGGCCGGCCACTTATATCGTCGGCGAAAAAGAAAAATCGAGCGACGCCGCCGCTGGCGCACGCTAATTTTAGTGGTTGCGCCCCCTCTGATAGGATCTCGGGGAATCGCGGCTGATAATGTCCCAACTCTCCCCGGCTGATTCCATCGAATCTTATTAGCTAAATCGCCGCTTCTACTTCAATGCGCCGCTTTGCTTATTCTCTGCATCCTTTTAGAGGGAAATTCGCGCTTGATTCGTCGGGGATTTATTGCCCCACCGGTGCAATTCTATTTATTAAGAAATTAATCATTCATTTATTCCCATATTTCCCGAGGATTAATAACTTAATAATTAATTTATGAATACTCGGCAAAAATTGGCAAGAAAATATTAATAAATTAATAATTGCGTTATTAATCCCGTGGAAAATTGTTTCCCTGGGCAAAAACAATGTAAAAACAATGTAAATACTTAATCCAAAGAGTTCCCCTTAATAAATAACAAAGTTTAAGAGTTCACTTTTTCACAAATGAAACAAGTCCAACTAAAAAGCATATGAAACGACTCGAAAACTCCCGGAAACCAGAGAACTTTATAGAATCGTAATCGGCAGGAACGCAAGCTGCGGCTCGCAGTTGTACCAGCTCGACACCATCGGAAAGTTAGGCCAGTGGAATCGCGCGTCATTAGTCAAGTATTCCTGAATTAACCGCTGTGTCCGATATCGGGCAGATCAATGGGACGATCGCAGCGCCTATATCTGTGTCACTGTCTAAAATTATTGTCGGCGACTCTGCCGCCATTAGCCATTCATGGAATCCGTAAGGTCCGTGGCGTCAATGGCTCGGCGACTGCACCATTCAAAACTGGCGAGGTTCTCCGCTCGAGCAAACTATCACCACGGCTGAATCGGCAGGAAGCCTCGGGTACAAGGGGAGTTCCGCTCTCGGCGAATACGCAGTCCGAGTCATTGATCCCTTAAAGAGAGCAACCTCACTGGTTCATGCACCAGTGGATTGCGGACCCACGGCTCCGGCCAATCAGCCGCGAGAAAAAGCCCCCGGAGCGAGAGCACGAGGGAACCCGCCAAAATTCCATAGAGCAAGAGAGCAAGAGAGCGAGGCAAGTGTAGAAGGGTAATATAGTGGGCGCAAAGTTTGGCTAACTGGCGGAAGAGCGCTCTTTGACGTAATCCCGAAAGCAGCAGCCCCGAGCGTCCGCTCGTCCGCTCTACATATCGGCCAATCGAAACGCCTCCGCTTTCCGATAATCAGCGTAAAAGGCGAGCGGGGTGCGCGAGCGATAATTCCATTGCTGGGCTCTATCGAGGCAGAGTGCGAGTGGATCCTTGCGAGGTGTGTATCGTCGGCTGGAATGCGTGGGAGGTGGATGGAGTGTATGGAGGAGTCGTGCCTACCTGGGTCATGACTGGGGTGGAATCTTCATGTTTCGACGGCGGCGCGGAGGAAGACGGGGATCCGAGGGTCTCCTGGTGCGGCGTGTGCCCGGGCGAGCGGTCTTACTGCAATGGTCGGCGGGCAGCAGCACTTCCACGCCATAATACTTAGGCGGCCGAGTCGCTGGCCCACTCTCACATGACCGCTACGACCATCACTCGCTCCAACTACCTTCTCTATCTCTATCTCTCTTTCTCTCGCCCTCCCACTCTCTATCGGACTATCTCTCTCAGCCGCACGAAATTCACACTATCTAGGTGGGCGCGCGCGTGACACTCTCGGCGATGTCGCGAGGGAGCCGCGCGACACGGAGGACCTTCGCCCGGAGGACTCTGCTCAGCGGGGCCACCGTCAGGCCCGGCTCTCCCGAGGCCGTTCCTCTCGCTCGCGCTCTACCGAGGAGAGCTCTGCTCCGGGGCCAGGCCGAACCGCCCAGCTAACAAAGAGAACCGCGTCGAGGGGAGGATGCCAGCCTGACGGAGAACCGCTGCTTACTGCGCGAGAGCAGCCTCTGCCGGCGGCGCCACCGGAGAGCCACCCCAACTACCCCGGAGAGCGCACCACCACCACTCGCCGCTCGGGAGATGGTGAGGGTGCCAGGGTGAACCCGATGCGCGCGCGATTACGCCACTCCGACTGCGCCAGTGAGTCGCGCGCGGTGTCGGCTCGGGCCTTTCGGCGCAAGGCGTTTGGACCTTTTGGTGCGGGGGCCTTTGGGGGGAGGATTTTGGGAGTTTTGAGTGGCGGATTTTACGACCCTTGGGTTTGGGATTGTGATTCTATGATTTTTGGGTTTTGAAACTTCGATTCTGTAACCCTTGGGGTTTGAATTTTAATTCTATAACCCTTGGGTTTTGGAATTTCAATTCTATGATTTTTAGATTTTTAAACTTTGATTCTACAACCCTTGAATTTTGAAATTTCGATTATCTGGACCTTAAAACTTGGATTCTTTAAATCTTGAGTCGTGAAACTTCGACCCCTAACTATTGAGTTTGAGAACTTTAATTCCATGACCGTTGGCTCTCAGAACTTCGATTCTATTTTCCCCACCGGCTATTGTCCACTTCTCCTTTTATCCTCTCGTAGATGGAGTTGCGCCGAACTCGAATGAGGGAGGCTGATATGGCCAGTGAGATGGGCGCAGGGTGAAGAGCCTGCGGTACATACACTCTTTTTGCCTCTTTTGGCAAGTAGTTGGCGAATTCGGCTCATTGGCAGACGGGCTATGGAATAGTTGGGTTGCTCCAGTTCCTATGCAGTTTATATCGGCACCAGTCTGCTGGAGGTGAATGTCCTGATTCCTGGAGAACGAGCCTTCCGGTTTACTGATCCTATTTACGAGGATTGAATTCCGGCGCAGATGTTTCTCGCGTCTGTAACTGAGATTTGTCATCTTTACAGAATCATAACACAATCTCCAAACATAACAATGACCGCTTCATTGTTTTTTTAAACAGAGTGAGAAGAATAATACATAAACAATCAATGGAATGATACTCATCGATAAGATTACTCCAAGTCCACGACTAAACAAACCCAAGCGACACGGGCGCAAGATCCAATCCAACAACAGCAGCGCAGCCTCCTCTAAATTCTAAAAACAGCAATATCGCGAAGGAATCCCGATCAATATCCTCCGAGAGGAGATCTTGCCGCTAAACTTATTATACACACGCGGCCATCGATGCGCTTATATTTAAAAAGATAATCATCGCACACGGCCGCAATTATCTCCGCGGCGATATAATCGCGCGCGTCTCCTCCCCCGGTTACGTGTCCGAGCGATTATTATATGTTGAGCGAAAGCGCGCGAGATGGACTGTTGACGCGCTCGCGGCAGACAACTGTTCAACAAGTAGAAATAACCGGCGTATTTGCCGCGGGAGCCAATGTATGATAGCGCGAGGGAAAAATCGCTCGCCGGCCAACAATCGCTCCGCCGTATATAAGAGAAATCCATGTGCGCGACGCCCGTTGCCAATTAGCCGCGCTCGAATCTGCTTTCGGAAGGTGAGCGAACTTGACCGTCTTGCAACTTTGTAGCTTTCGATTTCCAGTGATAGTTTCCGCTGGGAGGAGTGTCGGGTTTGGTCCGGGGTTTCGAGTATCGACTTGCGGAGGTGTAAACAGGTAAATAAGAATTTAATAACAACTACCTCCCGCCACTGATACCGAAATTCGACTCCGTTCGACTCCTTGCGAATGGACGTGCGCGAGTAAGCACCACTAGATAACTGCGAATTCAAATCCTCGCACGGCGATTCCTCGTCAGTTTTCTACGAAGTTTCTAATATATACCGTCGGGCGCTGGCCGAGTGTCTGCTGGAATTTAACGCTACCAGAACGCGAAACTGAAACCGCATCGATTTCACGGCGAACCTTCTCAGCGGCTTTGAGCGAGACATCGCGATCTGTTATTCGGAGCAGAGGGTGAATATCTGACACCGACAACGCGGGGTGTTCCTTATAGATCTCAACTTGGCCGCATTGTTTGCATTAATCAAAAGATTAATTATGTATTTCGTACATCTAGCAAACTGACACATATCTGTATATCTGTAAATCTGTAAATCGCTTTACAGAAAAGATGGATTTATTTTTAAAATCCTCATATCTCCGACAATAACCGGAAATTCCTCATGGTCGCGTACATACACAATGTCATTGGTGCGCTTGTAAAGATATCTGTGTCGAGCGCATCGTGTCACTCGCAATCAGTAAATGATTTATAGTCCCAGCCGCGCAATTTCGTGTCCAGTTATTATATATCAAATCGGTACTGCAGAGATCTCACTGCACGCGTTCCACATTCTCCGACGGATTTGCACTCGAAGTCAAAAGCCTGTAAAAGGGAATTCCAAGCACAGAGCGCGGTGAGCAAATGTTTATGCAAATAACTAGAGCAGCTCCTCGACTCCACGCGCGCTCTTTCCGTTGATTGAACCTGGCGGAATGTCTGGCCAATCTAAGAAAAAGGGGGTCGGCCGATGTCTTCGCACCGAAGGCGAAACTCGAATCCTCCATACAAGGCTTCTTAGACTTCTCCCACCTATTCTCTTCTCCTCGCGAAATACCATCATCCCAACTCGCCCACCCAGGCCAAACAAACCCAAGGCGCATCGGCTAAAAAAGCAAAAATGATGATTGGTCGCGCGGCGTAATTCCCCGGTAATAGTCCTCGGCCAAGTGTAGAAGAGAGCGATGGATTCTCCCAAGTTGTCTCTGCTCTCTGCGTCGCTCGCACGCGGAGGAAATCAATGGCCAGGACGGGGAGGCAGAGAGCGCGGAGCTGCGGAGCGACAGTGATTGTGTGTAAAAATGAAATGGGGCATTGGGTGAAAGTACTCTCGGCTCGGAGGTCTTATATCAGATCAGTCTGCCGAGAGCCGTGCAGGATGCCTATGGCGACTCTACGCCGCTCCTAATGACCAGATCTCGAAGCGAGGCCAGCCGAGCGTGTCCGTCCGTTTACCGAAATCCTCTACCAGTCGCGACTATGATCTCTCGCCACTGACCACCTGTGCCCTCGCGACTCTAACCCCAGTGACTCCTCGACGTGGCTTTCGAGAACGGCTCAGAGGAACGTGCGCCCTTGCTTGCAGAATGTCGCAGATGGTGTGGATATGGTGGTGCCTTGTGTCAGTGGGGAGTTTGGTAGTGGCCCTGGATAATGGCCTGGTGCGGACGCCACCCATGGGCTGGCTCGCATGGGAGAGATTCAGGTGCAACACCGACTGCAAGAATGATCCTGACAACTGCATCAGGTAAGCCGTCCTCTCTTTTACCTGGGGAATTATAGTTGGGAGAATATCTCTGCCAGTTTCCTAAGGATATGAATGTGTGACCTTGGAGGCATTGGAGAATTCAAGATCTTTAGAAATTTCCTGTAGAGAGTCTTGCATTAATTTGTTTTGGAGCCAAAGGGTGATGAAGAACCTGGGGAATACTATGAGAATTGTGAATTTTCAGCGATCGGCTCTTTCGTACCATGGCAGATATTGTAGTAGCAGAAGGCTATGCGGAGGTTGGCTATGAATATATTAATATTGATGACTGCTGGTTGGAGAAAGAAAGAGACTTCAATGGGCAACTGGTACCGGATAGGCAAAGATTTCCATTGGGCATGAAGAATCTTGGAAGTTATGTACGTTGTGGTGATCCTGTAATGTGTATTTTTAGTACCACAGGATGTTAGTTAATTTGTTTATTTCAACGCTTTGTCCAGATCCATTCAAAAGGTCTTAAGTTTGGAATTTATCAAGACTTTGGTAATTATACCTGTGCTGGGTACCCGGGCATATTGGGGTACTCTGAGACAGATGCTATTACCTTTGCCTCTTGGGATGTTGACTATGTTAAACTAGATGGTTGTTATTCCCACCCTTCTGAAATGGATAGAGGTAGTAGACTTAATGTTTTGGAAGCTTCTTATTGTAAAACGTAATAAGCAATGGCATTGATGATAGACTACAGCTGGGTACTATTGAATTTTAGGATATCCTGAATTTGGCTTCCACTTGAATCAAACAGGTCGCCCAATGGTGTACTCATGCAGTTGGCCAGTGTATCAGATATACGCCGGCATGCAGGTGATTAGTTTGCGCCGGAATACGAGAGAATCTCGTAAGGTTTCACGACGACTAACGTTTCATATTTCAGCCGAACTTCAGCTCGATAATACAACACTGCAATCTTTGGAGAAATTACGATGATATACAAGACTCTTGGAACAGCGTAGAGACTATAATCGATTATTACGGCAATAATCAAGACACGATCGTACCTAACGCGGGCCCGGGTCATTGGAACGACCCCGACATGTTGATCATCGGGAATTTCGGTCTGAGCTACGAGCAGAGCAAAACGCAAATGGCAATCTGGGCGATATTGGCCGCGCCGTTGTTGATGTCCGTAGATCTTCGAACCATTAGGCCCGAATACAAAGCGATTTTGCAGAATCGAAAGATCATCGCGGTCGATCAAGATCCGCTCGGAATACAGGGTCGTCGTATATACAAAGTTAGTAGTCGAAGATATCCTTTGGGTGCGCGAGAGAGAGGATAAGAGAGGATAAAGTGAATGTCTGCTTTTAGCACAAAGGGATCGAGATCTGGGCGAGGCCGATTACGCCCGTTTATCAGAACTATTTCTCGTACGCCATCGCTTTTGTAAATAGGAGGACAGACGGAACGCCGTCGGATGTCTCTGTTACCTTGAAAGAGCTGGGGCTGCAGTATCCTGGCGGATATAGTGTAGAGGTACAAGCTATAGATTTGTCATTGATTCAATCCCCTTACCACTCTTCGACTCTAAACGGAAAGTATT
Source organism: Crossocerus cetratus (assembly GCA_963675795.1). Lineage (NCBI taxonomy): Eukaryota > Metazoa > Arthropoda > Insecta > Hymenoptera > Crabronidae > Crossocerus > Crossocerus cetratus. The sequence goes on from OY776668.1 coordinate 19,414,555, forward strand.
ACTTACTTCGCAGGATCTCTATGAAGACGTCAACTATGGTGTTCTCACCCCACCGACGAAAATCAAAGTCAAAGTGAACCCGTCGGGAGTAGTGATACTAAGATGCGACTTGCATCTGGACGATGTTTACGATACGAATCAGTTCGAAACCTACACACCGAATCAAGTCTACAAACTTAGGTCTAACTCGTTTAAGTGAAAGAAAGTATTACGTAAGTTTAGCTGTGTAAGTTACTTTTTGTATTACGTGACAAAATAATGTTACCACGATTTATTAAGCTGATAAGGAATAAAACATTTTTTAACTAAAACTAATCGATATTACCTCGAGCGATGCACCAACAATCACCACACAGATCTATCCCCAACCATAGAATTCTTTTATTATTAAAGGTGCAGCTGATCGATTCTTGAGTCGCGCTTGAAAACAGTGGGAAGTGAAGTATAAAAATAGATGTGTTATATATACAGCAATGCGGCGGAATGTAGAGAAATGTGGCAACTAATGCCGAGCGACGCACCAGGCATACGCATTGTCGAAAATGCGTTGCCAAGGTGAAAGCTCGTGTTTCCATTCGGTGGGCTTCCAAGGCCATTGCCACATTCGTGTACACCGCTCGGGATGAGGCATCATCGCTAAATGCCGTCCGTCCGGCGAGCAAATACCCGCGATGCCCTCTGACAAAGAGAACAAAATATTATGTTTGCCCGTGCATACTAGAGAGCCTTCGCCCCGACTATCACTTACCAATACTGCCGTTCGGATTCATTGGATACTGAACGGTTGGCACGCCAGCGTCATCGGTATACTTGATCGCCAAACAGTTCTTTTCCTTCAGTTTCTTCAAAACATCTTCGCTACGGAAGGTAAATTGACCCTCCCCGTGGGCGACCCACACACCCATGACATTGTTCTCCATCCCGCTGAGCATGATAGCCGGAGATTTCTCGATTTTCACGGTAGTCCACCGGCACTCGTATCTTTCTGACTGATTGTGATCCAAGAAGACATCCGTCTCGTTTCCATTACCTTTAATAAATATCCAAGATAATAGAAACAATAAAGCAGCTCTACAACTAATTCAACTCTCATTATTACCTCCGACCCATCCTAATAGGCTCATTAGCTGACATCCATTGCAGACACCTAAACTGAAAGTGTCTTCGCGGGAGATGAAAGCTTGCAGCTGCTTTTGCAAGGATGGATGGAAGAGAAGGCTTGCTGCCCATCCTTTGGCAGAGCCGAGAACATCTGTGAAAGTTAAGGCACGCGAATGTAGACTTTTATTGTTAGTGTGTGATTGCAAGGAAACGTCAATCTTACCGGCGTAGCTGAAGCCACCGGGGAATATTACGCCTCTGAATTTGTCTAATGTGATCTTATTATCTATCATATCTTGAATAGTGACGTCCCAAACGTCGAAGCCTGCGTGCACCAATGCTGCTACCATCTCTCTGTCACCATTCACACCCTCCTCTCGTATCACCGCAACTTTGATACTCGCTGGATTAAGAGTAGAGAATATTTTTGTTACGTCGTTGATGTGGAGTCTAATCAATGGCTTCGATGGAAGTATACGTACGTGTTGCATTGATTGGAATTTGACTAGGTCTCACGTCGGGATCAAACGTTAATTTGTACGAGGGCCCAGTTCTGTCCTTCAATCCAACAAATTCCTCCTCCGCGCAGCGAACGTTCGTTTGTCGCCGTTCCAATTGGTAACTTGTTTCTTCCCACATTGTCATTAATGTCGCCACCGTGGATTTCAAGACATTTTCATTGTTCACTTTGACATTAATCTGAATTGCGATATAATTCGTCAAGCCCGGTCAAATTAGTAATTACGGTTGTGAAGTGGCATGACTTACCGCCGACGACATTCCAAATCCTTTCGAGGTGCCGATCGAATAAACCGGAACCTTAAATTGTTTAAATGTTCTCAGAGCATCATTGTAATTTGCTTCGTCGACTTCCAACACCCATCCAGCTTCCTCGGCGAATAAGATTTCGACGGGCGTGCCGGATTTGTGGGAAATGTGAATATCCATTCCGGAAATTCCAGCAAAGCCCATTTCGAGAAGACAAGTAATCAGACCTCCGTCACTGACGTCGTGGCCAGCCAAGACTTTGTTCTCTGCAGAGAACATTGTGAATATTAGTACTTGCTGCTTGTGATTCTAATCGTCGTACAAAAATCGAATTAATACCTCGTATTAAGGACTGAGTGGCATTGAATGCATTTCTTATTAGGTCAGCGCACTCAACATCTGGGGTATCATTTCCAAGGTTCTTGTAAACCTGAGCCAAGGCTGTTCCGCCAATTCTATTTTTCCCATTCGATAAGTCGACGAAGAGTAATCGACCGCTCTTACCAATTCCCGGAGCCTTCAAATCCGGTGTTACCACCTAAAGTCATTATTTCATCAATTTGATATTCTCATAGAGTTTTATCATTCACGCGTCTTAAAGAACATTCAATTGAATTTGCCTTTCGAATGTCGGGGCACGGCGCGTAACACGATACTACAAGCGTGCCCGGTGCTTTAACTACGTCCTTTCCAATACGAGCAGCCATGCTCAAGGAGTCTTTGCCTCCATCAATCGCGATTCCCAATTCACTCATGAGAGAGCAGATGGCAGAGCAAGCTTCGTACAAAGCGGCGCCTTCGCCCGGCAACTTTGCTGCCCACATCCAGTTCCCGCTGCACTTCACGTCTTTGATGTCTGAGATGCAGGCGAAGACCAAGTTGGTCAACGCTTCAACCACTGTCATGCGGGCCCCAGCAGCAGCATTCACCAGTCCCTTGATCGGTTGTTCGCCGATGGAAGTTGCGATTCCAGCCTGAATCCGAGATGAGAGATTGACTCGATAATGGTAACTATTATCCGTTGCTTTATCGCCCTATGATTCGCCACAGGATTATTACCGTTTCGAAATGAGAAATCGCTGTTACAGCGACATCGGCGAGAGGAGTATGCAGCGGACCCACGCACTGCTGCTGGGCGATCAATCCCGTAACACAGCGGTCGACCTTATTGGTCAAATAACGTTTGCTCGCTACCGATGGCAAACGCAAAACTCTTTCCAAAGCCGACGAAACCGTCAGATTTGCTGGGAGATTCAAGGTTGATAACTGCGTTACTTCTCCTTGGAGATTAAATGTCTGTGAAAGATTGTCATGTAGTAAAGCTAGAAATAAATAAGAAATTGCTTGGGACCAAAGTCCCTGAACGGGTGACGAGGAATTTGTAATAGTAGAAGAATGTTTACTGTGTCAATGGGCGCAGTATTCTATTGAGTAACGGGGGCGACTGGTTCACCTTGTGGTCGCACGCATTAAAATTATATCTACCTTGCGCGGCATTTTCCCGAGCACCAGCTCTAGATCCAAATCAACTGGATGTCTGGTATTCTTGTCGTAAGTATCGCTCAAATACTTTGATGGATCGCAATCAGCCTCTTCCGTTAATATGACTTTTCCGCTCCCAGTGACTTTCCCAACGAAGTTAATCGGACATTTCTCCCTCGCCGCTATACTTTTGAGTAACTGGCTGTTACTCGCGTCGCATAGGATTGCGTCACTCTCCTGGTATTCGGCTCCCCATAGCTCCATCGTGTTAATGCTCGGATCTCCGAGGTCGAACTTTTGCGTAAAGATCACGGCGCCCGCTGGCTCGACCAATTCTTTCAGAACGTTTCCTGCTCGCCGCCGGTGAAAGGGACGATGTAGTGCACTTCATTCATATTATATTTCATTGAACTCCAGAGTTAGTTACCGTTTCCACCGGCTCCTTGATCGTGTATGCTCAGGATCGGATTCTTCTCTCCCATTTCCGTGCAGGCACGAATCAGCCTGTTCAACTTCTGCTCCATTTCAGGATCACCTCTTTGTACGGCGCCGAAGTCCAACTCGGACTTATTGTCACCTTGTACCTATTAGGAACATTGGGATATAGATATTTTATATTCGCAGAGACGTCTCAAAAATCTACCTCGATAGAGCTTGCCGCTCCGCCTCCGACGCCAATTCGATAGACAGGACCACCGATCTTGATGACATCCATGCCTTTCTCGGGGGCGACTTTCTGCGACATGTTCGCGTCCATTGTTCCAAAGCCTCCGCTGAACATGATGGGTTTAATCCATTCGCGACGTACGCCCGCGTCATCCGTCATCCCAAAGGAGCGTGTAAACCCGGATATAAGTGGCTCCCCGAATTTGTTTCCATAATCCGAAGCACCATTACTTGCTTCGACTATAATATCTAAGGGCGATGCCATGTTACTGGGATATGGCACACCTTTCTCTTCCCATGGGAGCTCGTACCCTATAACATCCAAATGTATAACAGTTACAATGTCAATTGTAATCTTCGCGCGTGACAAATGTAACACTAGCCAACCTGGAATATGTAGATTTCCGACGGAATAACCGGCTGTACCAGCAATGTAATATCCTCCCCTTCCGATACCTTGGATGTCGCGCAATCTGCCTCCTGTTCCAGTCGTAGCCCCGCTGGAAACATAATTACTCTCTGTGACGGAGAGTTGATTCCTGAGTTCGGAATAAGAATGATCATCGTTTACCTGAAGGGCGCGACTCCAGTTGGAAAGTTGTGCGTTTCGGCAGTAAATATAAGATCCTGATTAACACTCTTTAAGGCAAAGTTGCTGCATGTATGAGTTTCGGTCGGCCGAAGTGCTTTTACTTCGTACCCTTTTATTGCACTACTATTGTCGCTAAACTTGATCGTATTGTTTGGATTGGAGTGCTTCTGTGTGTCTATAATCATATCGATAAGCGACTGCTCCTTCTCTTCGCCGTTGACAATCATGCGGCCCTTGAAAAACCAATGTCGACTGTGCTCGCTGTTGGATTGGGCCAAGTCGAAACATTCTACACTGGTGGGGTTTCTCTTCAATTTAGTGAGGAAGAGATCCGTGTAATAATCCAAGTCCCAATTGTCGAATGCCAGACCTACAATACAATTGTGCCGTGATTTTCGATTCTTCCGGCACATTCGATGGATTTAAATAAACTTTTCGAATATTTACCCAATTTGGCATTGACATCTTCTAGAGCCTTGCGGCCGTGCTTTAAAATATCGACTTCGAACCATTTCTCAGGTCTGAATCCATGGTCGAACGTTTCTATGGGTGTCGAGTATCTACACTCAGTCATTCTATCATGTAACACGTCAGTGATCTAGAATTAAGAAAGATCTTATATAAGTTTATAGACTGGAGAATCACAGTACGTCATAATGTTGAAATACCCACAGCATTCTCTGTATTTTTCTCAAGAACTCCACTGTATTTGATAGAGTATCTAATTGCCACTTCCAATCGGGTAACTTTGCCCAAACCCACCGATTTGCAGATGGACACGGCATTGCTCGAAAACGCCGTCGAAAAGTTCAATCTAAAATGTTTTCAATATTAGTCAAGTCGAGAGAGGAAGAAGAGAAATTCTTCAAGCTTACCTCGGGCCAATTTCGATAACGATTCGATCCTTTTGCGCCTGGGAGAACGCGCTATCGCTCTTTAAATTCCCCCGTTCGAATGGAGACACCAAGATCCATTCCAATACTTTCAATTCATCTTGGATCAGAGCCTCCTTGGTCTCAATATAGTAACATAATTCTGTATCCAAGTCTGTTACTGCTTTTGATATTTGAGATATATCATTGAGCTTGCTTTTAAGGTGTCCTGATTTCAAACCAGGTACTTTGTAGAACTTTAGGATCCCCATTGTCTAAATAAAATAAGAAGGCGACTGAAGCAAGACGTATGAAAGCCTTAGAGGCTCGCAGCTAACTAAATCAATGTCAAGTGACAGAGTCTATCTGGACCCCCTGTTGAGACTGGTGTGTTATGTACTACTCTTATCTGTTGACGATGATTGCTGAGTAGAGTACCATTTTGCCCGATGCTCATAGTCGTGTGGTAATCCACACAGAACACTGTATTTCAACTAGGGTCAAAGGGTCATCTCTGTCTTGATAGTGGCAAGATTTACCCAGTTTAAGATTAAATATCCTCCACTTTTTAACACCAATTGTACAAATAGTTATTTGGCTTCTATTTCAATCAGACTATAATCCCACCAAATCTACTTTATCAGAAAGCTAGATCATATTGATAAAAACCTAAGTATATCCCCTATTAAACTCTCCTATCAGATATGTTATTCTGTAGTAACTTGCGTCATACTTTCGCAAATCATATTTGTTTACTGGATCGCATACAGAATTACGCAGATTAATTAAGAAACGCGATAGCTTAAACTAAAATCACAGAAGCAGTATTTCCTCGAGATTTATTTCAAAATATCCGCTAAGCTATGTATATGTACATTGTAATATATAAATTAAATCAGTGTATTAAAAGTAATACTTTTAAGAAAGTTCGTTCCGATTTTATTCGAACAATCATTCTGCAATGTATATATTAAGAGTGATATCATTTTGCATTATTCGAAAATGATGTCTTTTGAACACGTTGTTTTCAATGTATTTAAATGAAGATTGAAAAGAAGAATAAAAATGATGACTGTTGTGATCTACTTACAGCCTCACGCGGATAGCATTAGACGCTTGACGAGACCGCTCTGTACTGGCGTGGGAATCACTCGGGATATATCGGAGAGTGTCAAGATCAAATAATCTAATGGGATGAAATGTTAAGTATGCGGTACCCACATAACCTTTCCTATAGGAACCACGTGCCACCTTCTTAAAGTATGTACAAAAAAAGTCAAAGCGACATGATTTTCAAAAAGTTCTCCCGGGATGCTCAATTTTCTCAATCTTTCAACGCGATTTTTCGATGTTATAAAATCAGTCACTTTCTGAATGTTTGTGTGTTATAAAATTAAGAGCAAGTAATTTTCATTCTTTATGAAATGAATGAAATAAAGCGATGGAACAAATATGTCTCGTCCCGACGTATTATAGGCGAAGGACGTCACGTGAAAATCATTATCCTCTAGCGGAACAATGCGACAAATTAAATTACAACTGAAGAAACTTTTCTATTGTTTACGCATTTTTTTCGTTACTCGTCATCTTTGTACAAAATACGAATTGCCGGGACACGAAGCATTGGTTTGAACGTGTTTTAATCTTCGCATATTATCTAGCTCAATGCCAAGTCAATTATTCTCAAACCAATTATTTCTTTAATACTCCTCTCGCTCTCTGCCTCCGGATTCTATCTTACTAAAGATATCTGTTTCCCGGTGCTTTATCCGAGAAAATCGTAATTAGACACATCTTCGAACTGCTGATTTTGGGGATTGCCAGGCGCCATGGGCCTCGTTGTCATTTGTCCCCTCGGACCAACCATTTGTTGTTGTAAACCGAGTACTTGTTGCCTGTATGGTGGCTGAGGCTGTAATAAGCAATTGTTTGAAATTCTACATTTCATCATTACGATGCTCAAACGCGATGAGACTAGGCGCTACCTGTTGGAGCAAGTGTCTGAGACCCAAATTGTTCGTGGACACAGGACGCATCAGTCGCTGGGCATTTGCCTGTTGGTTTGCCATGGCTGCTGGATTGTGAGCTCTCTGGGCTTGCTGCGCCTGGCGACATCATTTCCATTTGTTAAACAATCTTTCTAATCAGACAATCGAACACATCGCATCTTACAAAATACAGACCTCCATCTGTTGCTTGTACTGCATCTCCTGTTGCTGCGCAACTTCCAGATTTTGTTGTATCTGCAAGGAGAATTACGATATGTGCTCAAAGTTGAAAAACAATGCTCGAGAGTATTCTGAATTCACGCACGTTTACTTCCAGCTGGGATTTGTATTGGGCTTCTTGTTGCTGTGCTGCTTCCAGATTTTGCCGCAATTGTTGGATTACCAGTAAGTTCTGATGCCTGGCCATTTCAATATCGTCGAAGGGCGGACGCTGCTGACCTATCATGCCACCGGGAGCAGACTGCACTTGCTGACCACCCATTCCTCCACCCTGTATCGACACCATCTCATAACATTTTCCTAGGATAGTTTAGCCTCGCGTAAGAAAGCATTACCTGCATATTCAACTGATTCTGGGGACCGCCGGACGACGATAGAGTTTGCTGTTGCGCATTCGAGGAGACAACATTTTGCGTTATCTGCCCTCCACCCATGGCTATCGTGTTAGTTTGAGACATTAAAATGCCTCCTTGAGAACTGCCCGTTGTGGGCATGGGACCGCTAATAGCATTTGCCTGGCCTTGTCCAGCCTATAACAGAATTACCCTCAATAATGTCCAATTCCAATCGCTAGCACAATTATATTTACCTGTCCTTGTCGCACAGCATTTGTTGTCTTCTGCTGTTGAATCACTTTACGCAGACGATCGACGAATGCTTGCTGATCGTTTGGAATAAAACCGAGATAGGTCCGTTTCTCCGCGGTGTACAGGAGGATAAGTACTTTTATATCACAAGCAGACGATTGAGAAAGAGATGTGAAGTGAACACATCCCGCCTGCAATCACACGATTGTCATCAGAAACAGTAAAACTTCGTCAAGGCTCTACGAATGCCCTCGAGAAACTTACGAATCCTGAATTCATCACTTTCGTAAGCGATTCTAAAGCCTCGCACTGCGACGGAGAGAAAAATACTGATTTCGAGTTCTTCAGATAAAATCCTCCGATGTTTCCTATCAACTGCTTCGGCATCAATTGCATTATCAGCTTTTGCGGCCAGGTGTCCCCTTTTCTGTAACAAGTCAACAGCGAAATAAAACTAGCTCCAGTAACAATAAAATATTGGTAAGAGAAAGCTTACAAATCCGGATCGACATCCTTCCCATTAACAAAAACTTGGCAAGGAAGATGCCTCGTTTGCTTGGGTGCATCCGGCGAGAGTTTAGCCTTCTCGATCCACTCGATAACCCCTTGCCAAATAAGACGCCTTTCAGGCTGCGTCTGGATTTGCGTGCCCATTGGTGCAGGTCCCGAGGGCACGTTACCCTGGAAAGTTAAACCAGGCGTAGTTGACGTCTCAACGGATTGACCCTACTAATGTTTAGTGGTAGAAATATGCTTATTGTTGCTCTTACATGTACCTGGGCCTGGGCGTGCGTTGGCTGCTGCTGCTGCACTGTAGCAACGCACACAGAAGCAGATCCCTGTGAAGCAGTAACTGTTTGTGGTACCTGTGTAGGGATAGATTGACTCACGCAAGAGACAGTCAACTGCGGCCCTCCTTGTCCATGCGATTGTTGGCCAGCCATAGACATAGGTGGTTGTTGTTGCTGCTGCTGCTGCTGTTGCTGCTGCTGCTGCTGCTGCTGTTGTTGCTGCTGCTGCTGCTGCTGCTGCTGTTGTTGTTGTTGCTGCTGCTGCTGCTGTTGTTGTAACTGCATTGTCAGCCTCAACTGTTGTTGCTGTGAGAGTTGCTGTTGTTGCTGCTGCTGTTGCTGTTGCTGCTGGGCATTGGCAGCCATAACATTGGATCCAGAGACTGGAAGATTATCGATTAATCATTGGCCGTTCATTTCATATAAGAGCAACGGCAGCTAGAAGAGGATAAAAAGGATTCTACCATCCATTCTCTGTCCAAACTGGGTAACATTGAGTCCCAACGACGGCGGCGGTTGTGTCAACTGCGCAATAAGCGCGCTGCTTTGAGTATTGGTCGGAGCGGCCGCCCCGGGTGTAATAAACGGCCGCATCCATCTCGTGTGTGCACCTCTGGGACCAATTCCTGCCGCGTGGTAATTGGGCGGCGCCGAAATCTGGGGATTGTAAGCCGGCCGCCCAGTATTCATAGCAGCTGCCATCGACGGAGCAACTGGTTGATGAACGGAGGCAATGTTTTGAGGCGCTGCAGTTCTGAACGGCGGACCCTGCGCTTGACTCGGCTGAGTGATATTCTGTTGCACTTGGTTCGTGCTGGGACTGTCGTTATTTTGCAGCGGGCTCAGAGGTATCTGCGCTGGCGGGGCCGACGTGGTGTGAACCGCTCCTCCGATGGTAGGACTGACAGGCCTCTCCTTCAAGTTGTAATTCCGCAGTAGAACCGAATGCCGCGGGTCCTTGGCGTAGTTCTTGGTCTGCGACGACTGCAGGTCGCCGCCGGCCTTTTCGAACAATTTGAATAAAGCGGGGATTTTTCTTGGCGATAATATCGATAGATTGATGTTCCTCTGTAAAGAGAGAGAAAGAGATAGAATTCTGCTTTCGCGAATGAACGTTATTGGTCTTACCTCTTGATAAAGGCCGGCGATTTGCTCGACGCTGTGCCCCGCGAATTTGTACGATTCCTGGATCACTGTCTGATACGGCGGCGAGTTACATATTAAAATACAGTGTTTCTGCGATACTGGATTCGGTTCGCGCCTCAATTGCAAGTCTTCAAAGCATTGCAGCCCAGTGGCTAAACCCTCGCCAATGTTGGCATAGGATTCCCCTTTCCCTCCAACCATTCTGTACAAATAATAAAAGCTCAATATCACGAAATTCTCCAATGCTGATTCAACTCACTCTAGCTTCTCCAGCACAAGCAAGAGCTTGTGGGGATTGGCGTATGGGCCAAGGGTCTCCGTACATGGTGCTGGTAAGCAGTCAGCTGCATGGTATACCACGATACCATACAACGTCGAACTGCTCTGTTTAAAGTAACATTTCTATTACTACATATATAATCAAGTCATCGATTCTGTTTTAATATTCATAGTCCTTACCTCCGACACGTATTCTCTGTCCTCAATACCACCTTGGCTGAAATACCTGCGACCAATGCAATACACATTAAGCAAACTATATTCCAACAATTACCAGGCATACTCACTCTAACGTTGGAATTAAATAATTAGTCTTTAAGTCGTTGAGGTAAGCTCCATTGACAGCTGTCCCTTCAATCACAAATACTACGTCTGCCTGCATTCCATGATCAGCAGGTCCAGCGACCATTTTCAGCGATGCCTTCCCTCGATCTATCACAATCGAGAAATCTCACAGTGATTATCAAAAATCTCTCAATCAAGCATTTCTGTCAAATGGCTCTTTGGCGATTTTAAATGAATTTCGCGCCCTTCGAACATAACCTCTGCGACTGTCACTTCTTGCCGAATCGACCGCGGTCCACTGGTTTACGCATTACATAAGATATATTCAATAAAACATCGGCAAGGACAAGGAGTTCGTGTGTCCTAGATGCTCGAGGGTGCAACATACCTAATGAAAAAGATTAGTAAAATGCTGAATCTAGGAATTCCCGTGGACGATCAGCCTCTCATTGGACGAGCTTTCTAATGGCTCATTTCTCTCGATTATCCTATTGTTATTGCCTGCCGAGCAACAATCATGCACTTGTTGCCGCGTTCGGTCCAATTGAAAACAATAACATCGTGCACGGGAAGGCACGTATTGTCCTATAAAAAGAAATTGCAGCTTTATCGACTGATGTGCGCGACACCCATGGTCCACCATCGCAGCTTTTCCGCCGAAACTTCGATTTGAACCGCATGCGGCCAAGTTGCCGATCGAAGAGAGTTGATTTCGGGGTAGGTAAATTAATAAATAATCCAACCGATATATATATGTGCCGGAGGTAGGATGTCAGTTTTATTAATTTTAATAATAACAGTTAAGTTATATGCATACTCCAGAGTCGCCAAACTGTGACTGAGGACACTAGCGATAAAATCAATACTGTCATTATAGGTGTTGATGGTTTATCGGATGCATTGCAGGGAAACGAGCCTGGGTTCGACTCACACGCGCACACTCGAACGTCATGTCCATCGACCTAAGAAAATCATAATCATCCCTTTAATTACCAATCTCCGTATTTCAGGAATAAAAACCAGGATGAGCTATTGCAGTTCACATACATGTTGGGTAAAGCAGCCCTTTGTGATGGGTATCGCCACGGCTCTCGACTCCGTAATTTTGCCGCAATATTTCGACGTATTCATAACTGCAAGGGATAGACTTATTTACACGATATCCGCATTAGAATTCCAGTATGGACAGACGATGTCTATATTTACCCGCATCATTGTATAAAAAGGTGTAAGTGATACAAACATATCCAGGCGACAGAACACACACTTCCTCCATGTCTACGTTTGTATCCCAAAATTGCGCCGGGTGCGGTGGAAGGTAATCAGCTGGAAAATAATATAATACGACATGTGAGGCGCGTGTATGAGATTTAAAGAAAGAATGTAAAGTATATATACGAACTGGTGTTAACTGGTGGTTCGATGCAAGGTACACCCTTGGTTTCTTCCTTGCTGCAGTTCCAGTACATCACGGGAGTAAGTGGCCCGGACCAACGGTACTGGAAGCAGTACGACTCGTTCTCTTCGAATCTGACTCCTGTAAAACTAGTTCGGATTACGCGCTGACACTATGGAATCAATAAAAGCGTAAAATGATCGATCCCTTACCCGACACAAGCACTGACAATCCACAGATCATCAAAACTACGCTGCGCTTCATCTTGATCGATGTCTCGATAACTATTGAACTTTCTACAGGAAGAAGGAACGGTCGCAGAGCTTATCTGATAAGAACAATCGCAGTTAATCTGTAAATCGCACTTTATCGGATCTATCGCTCTAGATGAACTAGGCTCTAGCTGCAAGTCCGGGGGTAGTTGGACAACTATCGTGCGATGCAACGCTCGCAGAGAGATTCAGAAAATATGTGCGGTGTATGACAATCTTAATAACAATGCTTATACATTCTTTTTATTAGATCTCGTGTTTATTTACATTTTTGGCAGATGCAACGATCCATCTAGTTTTATTATAAATGTCACACGGTAAGTAAAAATTAGTCTTCATAAAAAATGTGTTTTTTATATACTACGCTAATGAAGATAAATATTTTCGTTGTAAATGCTTTATACAGTTTTGTCTTTTAAGTCTTAAATGCGTTTGTTCGTTTTGTTTGGATATTTGTCATGTAGATTGCGAGTGGGTTTGTCGCGACCCTTTAGAATTCGTCGTGCCTGGCGAGTGCCTCGCCGAAGTCCGTGGCTTGGGAGCCGACGAACAGGTCGTATTTATCGAGAATCTCCTGCTTCGTCAGCTTCTGATCGGCGTCGACGTCGGCCTCGAATATCAAATGACGCGATTCCGCTTCGGCGTGATCGAAGTCTGCTGGAGTAATCCAGGTTTTGACTTCGTCGAAACCCAAGTAACCGTCGCCGTCCTTGTCCCTGAACATGGAGAACTGTTCCTTCTCGTTCTTCACCCACTCTGGCTCCTCCTCTCCTTCTGCTCCTTCGTACATGTCGCCTGAAACAAGAGTTACTTTTTAGACCATTGGTATTTGTTGGAGAAAGTTCCATTGGGATGTGGGGCATGTATGTACCTATATACTCCGAAAGGGATATCTTGCCATCTCCATCCTTGTCAATGTCTTCCATGGTTTCAAGGACCACGACATCCTTCATATGGTCAGCCTCTTCGGCATGCAGGAAACCAGCAAACTCTTCCTTGGTGAGAGCATCGTCTCCATCCAAGTCAGCAGTGCTCCAGCGTCTACGATCCTTCTTAAGCATAGCAGCATAGGAGAATGTGCCCTCTTTTGATTTATCCGGATTCTCAGCCTCGTGCTCCTCGATGTCTCCATAGACTCTGGACACGTACTCCGACCATTGAAGCTTCTCCTTGTCCTCCGGATTGTGAGACTTCCACTGCCGGTCCACATTGTCTCTGACGTATCTACGCTGTGTGTACAATATCCAATCCTTCAACTCTTCCCCGGTGACATATCCATCATTGTCTTTGTCTATCTTGTCCACTATGACTCCAAGCCTTCTGGAACTCTCTTCAGGGCTGAGCTGGTCAAAGCTCTTGGCATCCTCTCCCAAGAAAGCATCATGATCATAGGCCGGGTTGTGCTGGGAGTTAATGAAATGCTCCTGTTCGCTGGGTTCCTGAGAAGAGCATCTATTTTTAGCTCATCACAAGTGGGATGGTTAGTTTTCAAACCTATCACCAACATTCGCATCTCGACTCTATAAAACCTTTATCTTCCCACCCAATCCCATAAAAACATCAAAAACACGTCGAGGCAGGTTACTCATCTCACTCCCGGCCGCCGAAAAATCCAATTCTGACGTCACCCTTCCCTCTCAATCAACTTATCCGCAACTCCTCTGCACAACAACAAGCGGCGAATTCCGTACAAACCTTATTAATAACCCGATCCTTGTGATCGCCGTCGTGCTTCGGGATGGCCGTGGCCAGGACGGAAAAGCCAATTAAGACCTGGAGCAGCATGAGTGCTTGCATAACGAAAGAAAGTAGGCCGACAGGAAGAACGCAAGCGACGAGGAACGCACGATGCCGGCGACTCCGAGGGAAACGGAAAGAAGGCAGAGAGACTATTGGCGAGTCGCCGGGTTGCTGGAGAAAACGCGCCGTCGATCCTCGTAAGCTCGGGCGTTCGGCTTACTCGACTTCCACATCAGCAAAGCTCGACGTCTTGCTTGATCGCTCGACCCCCACTTCTCCGACTACATCATGTGTCAGGATGACGACTCCTGTTGCTGATGCTGCAGAGGAGGCATTCGTCGCTCGTCAGTGATGCTGCGCTCCCAGGGCCATCCGGAATTCGGATAAGAGTCTATCGCCCGATCTCTCTCTCTCTTTCTCTCTCTCTCGCTCCTTACAGCCAGCCCACGTGGACCATTGATAACAAAGGGGAAACGGCACCAACACACTCCCAGGCTCTATCGCCTATTTCCAATTTTAGCCGGCCAGCTGCTTTTCGGAGAAACTTCCAGAGGCCCTAAATCTGGTTGGCTTTTCTTGCGATCCTCTCGGCTTCCTGCCCTCGTGTAAACATCTCCGAGCGCAGCGGGAGAGGCCCAGATAATACAGGATTTATTAGTTAGGAAGAGATCTCTTCTAATAGGCTCGAGCTCGGGTAGTTTAATATCGCTCGGTATATATGTAATTAACGCTCGTTTGATGAATTAACTAGATGAGCCTCGTAAGGAACTCGAGGAGCAGTGGGTTGAAATTATGCAGATGAACCGATGGAAATGTACACAGAGCCACAATAGAGAAGTAAATATAGAACTCGTCCTCTGTCTACCTCATCTCACCTTACTCGAAAAACGTACGCGACAATGAATGATTCTTCATGATCGCAATGCGATATGACTCACTTGCAACGTACCCCGTTTTATCTAGGACGTGCTTATCCACTTATCTCATATTTGTCCACGATAAAGAGAATGCTGGCCGGAGAGTACAGGTTCACCTCGCCGGGTACGTCCATAACGGTGCGATACCCCTTTTGATATTATACATATTTCATCGGTAAGGTGCGAGGAACGCGCCCAATACATCCCCGAGTGCATCGCAGTCTCGGCGAAAAGGACAATCGACACCTGTGTCATCGAGTGGGTGCACGTGTCTGTGTGTGGGTTTACATCTCGGATAAAAGTTAATTAAGAATGGCGGCGAAGACCTCGGGGCCGCAGCTGGAGCAGCAGATCGCCGTCATAAAGTTCACGATCTTCTGCTTGAATGCCATCGTATGGGTAGGTTCGCTCGCCGTGAAGACTATACTCTGCGCTTTTCCCATGCCACTCCCACAGCCTCAGGATAATCCGCGGCGAGTTACACCGAGACTCAACACGCTGATTAGATCCAGCTCTCGCATCAGTGAGGTCAAATGCCTTTGACTTATCGCGCGAAACCACGGCCGAGTATCGCATCGCTTCCAACGAGAAATCTTGCTCAATTGGGCCGATGGAAATGTGTGGGGATCTCGTGGACCAAGTTATTTCTTTGCTGCAGACTCCTCGACTGGAAAGCGGATAGATTATTGCGTGAATTTGGAGAATTATTGGAATTATTGGATTAGAGGGTTTACAGAGTTGAAGGAGGACAATCAGGGCAGGAACTAGGCGTGATCGCGTTGGCCTCGTCGATTTGGAGTTAAATACTCCTCGGTTGCACCATGGATCGATCTGAGTCACGTATACTAGTCAATGCTATCACTGGCTATCAGAGTGACGCGTGAAGTAGTACCTTTGAGCAATATATTACTCAGATTATTATTACTATACTTCCCGCAACTGAGAAAGCCCCTTCTCGGAGTTATGATTCACGAGACGATAATCCCAAACACCCAAAACAATCTAATTAGGATTGAAATTCTTTTTAAAGATTCGAATGATTATTGATTATTTATTAGATAATCGGCAGTGCCATGTTCGGGCTGTCAGTGTGGCTGAGGCTGGAGCCGGCCTTCCAGGAATGGGTGGCCTTCCTGGATATGTACGAGTTCTACATCGGCGTGTACATCCTGATCATAACCTCGGTGATCGTCATCGTCATTTCGTTCGTCGGATGCGGCGTCGCTCTTCTCGAGCACATAGTCGGCCTCTTCGTGGTAACTAGCGCTTCCCATGGATCTCGCACCAGCAAAATTAATGACCTGCTATCATAAAACCGAATGACATCATTTCAGCACGCTGGCCTGCAAATGCTCTGCTTCGTAATGGGACTGGCCGGAGCCGGCGTCCTCTTGGACTACTCGACCTACGACAGTCAAATCCAACCGATCATACGACGATCTATGAAGAACCTTATTAATAACTCGCAGTACGAGCAGGCGGGATATATTCTTCGGCTTATCCAGGAAAATGTCGGTGAACCTTCCACGAGTTTCATCGAGAGCCTCGAGTTTTGGATTAGATGATTATAGTCGTGTGATTATTATTTTAGATCGGATGTTGCGGGGCCGACGGTCCCATGGACTATTTGACCCTGCGCAAGCCTCTGCCCAATGAGTGCAGAGACAGCGTGACAGGAAATGCTTTCTTCCACGGCTGCGTCGAGGAACTCACTTGGTTCCTAGAGGGCAGGTCAGGATGGCTCGCGGGACTCGCACTTGCCCTCTGCCTGATTCACGTGAGGGATCTTCAATTCGTCGAGTTTCGGTGAGTGTTTTGGTAGGATTTCATTTATATTTGTACTTGCAGGTGGTCGTCGCTGTCCTCTCGATCATTCTCGTGAGAGCAATCAAGAAGGAAGAGGAATCAGCTACATTCAAGCGCTAAGAACCCGTTGGATATTGATGATTCATCACTTACGAGAATTCTAGAGTCAGGAATCGATACATTTCACATGCAGCATGCCCCGAGAACGATTCGGAAGACATTACCTTCATGCGCGCTCATTCATTAGCCCGATTACATTTATTACACTTTTTTAATGACAGAAACTAGGATATAAGGACAGTATTGCACCCACGCAACTACTTAAGAATGCAGGGATTCATGACTGCGAATTACTTTGACTTAGTGTTGGTAGTTTACTACTTCGGAGAACTTTTCTACTAGAACACAGGACACAGCAGGATAGTATAACAGTGTCCGGGGATTGGCAATTCTATTTTCCATTTATTTACAAAATTCTCAATATACATACAGTACCGTAAATAGTATAGAATAATTTATGTACAATGATTCGTTTGCCGACCAATTCCTCAATCGTCTGGTTTCACTGGTCCGAGAGCGGACGGCAGGATCTACTGGCCCGCTCGAATGACGGAAACCTTTGCTCTTTTCTTACATATCGTAATCTTAAGTATACTGGCGTTATGTTTCGCGTGCACCGGTGCATCCTTGCTCCCGAAACACTACCGCGTGTACATACTAGAATATATGTGCCGCTACTTGTATAGCCGCGACGAGAAATGCAACGTTGTCTGATATTCCTTTTAGTAAGCGATTAAAAGTGATAAAACCTGATTTCGACGAGAGGAAATCGCGCTGGGAGTGTTAGTCGCCGCGAGGCTTGGGATTATATACAAAATTTACAATACACAGAGACTCCAATTGAATTTCTACGCGTGAGCGGATGTTCGATCGTCGCAGCTGGAAGTTGGACTTGTTCCCCCGCTGGCGCGCCGGCAGTGTGGCATCGGCCGCATTAAGTGCGTTCAGTTTGTCTGTTATTGAGCTTGCAATTACCACGAGTCGAGTGGACTCCGCGCGCGTCGGGACGGCGCGGAGCCTCGGAAATGCGTCGCTTATAAATAATCAGTCTTTTGCGCCAAGTAGAGTGGTATTGATCCTTTAGCGCGCGATCCAATGTGTTCGCTGTGACGTCAATAGTGAGAAGTAGAGTTCCAAGGGTATGAAAAGTGTGACATTCTCTTATCGTAAAGGCGCCGTTACGCGTGACATGCCAGCGAGGACGACGGCCCAGTGTGTCCTGACACGTGGTCGACTTGAACGCGTCGAGGGCGTCTCGCTTCTTTCTCCAGTACTTTTCAGCAAAGACACGTGTACCCTCTGGTTTATCCTACGAAGGGATAGGGCGGGTAGCCAACGGGCGGCGGGTAGTACCCGGGGAAAGCTTGAACCGTAGGCTGAAGGGGAACGGTAGTGGTGACATAGGTGGTGACCTCAGTGGGGACGACCCTCGTGGAGAACAGGGTCGTGTAAGCTGTCTTCGCGCCGAAGGTCAACTTCAACACCCTCGACTCGGAAACAGTAGCCAATGTCTGAGTAACCAACGGTGCGCTCGTCACGGTGAACTGAGGTTGCTGCGGAGGATACAGCGGTAATTGAGGCGGCAATTGCGGAGGTAGCTGCGGCGGCAGTTGCGGCGCTATCGTCGAGGTGCCGTATTCGTACGAGGTTCGCGGCACCGTCGCCACCGGTCTCGACAAGGTCGAGTAGATCGTGTTGCCGCCGCTCACTACTGGAATCACGTGCGACTCGTAAACCGTCTCCAGGACGACCACCGGCCGCGAGGTCGTGATTACTTGCGGCTGCGGTTGCCCGAAGTACTTGAGTAGAGCTAATTGCTGCGCCTGGTCCGGAGTTAATTGCTGCTCGGCCGACGCGGTGCTCGGTGTTTCTGTCTTCACCTTGGTGGCGGTGATCGACTTGAAGGGGTCCAGGTCCGAGTCCAACTCGCCGCTAGGCGCGACGATCCTCTTGGGAATGTCGTCGTCGTCTCGGTCGTCGTCGCCGAAGTCCAACTCGAGGTGCAATTCGCTGCCGGCCTCGTCCAGCTTCGAGTTGAACTCGTTCAGTGTCTTGCTCGGTATGAATTGATAGATCTCCATTGGCGGTAAGGTTTTCGTTGCTGTGACCACGCGAGCGATGTTGTAAGTTTGGACCAATGTTAGGCGCGTGGTGTTTCCGCCGTGGATCACTGGTAGGAGGTGTGTTTTGAGGAGGGTTTGCGTGGTGGAGAAGGTCTCAGTGAGGGTTTCGAGCGGAGGAGTAGCTTGGCCCGCGTCCAAAGAGATCGCCGGAAGTGTCGCGATCGCTGAGTCCAAGGGTAAGGTCGTCTCGTACGCGGCGCCGGTGTTCGCCAGGATATTCTCGGTGAGTGGCTCCGTCGGGGAGATCGTCGTCGATGGATCGATCGTCGCGAATGCTTTCTTTATCGTCGAAGTCACCGTCACGTACCTGGTGTTCCTCAGCGTTCCAACCTGACGCGAAGTACAGAAACAATAATAAAACAGGTCTCAAAATATAAACCTCCTCGAAACCTACCTGGAAGGAGTACGGGGACTTGATGGTAGCGATTTCGAAGTAAGCGTCAGTGAGATCAGCGGCAGTGGAGATTTCGACATTAATAGTCTCAACAGGTAGAATCTGCTCGGCGTTCGGTTGATCCTGAACGCTGACGCTCTGCACATCCTCGCTCTCGCTTGGATCCAATTCCTCCTCTACCGGACCTTCCTGGATCTTTCTCTGAGCATTTGTAACGACGCTCGTGGAACTCGCGGTGCTCGAGGGCGGCGTGGACAACGCGGCCAACGATCTTCCCTCCTCCACCAGGACCACTGACTCCGTGGTGGTGGGGTCGGCGGCAGGACGCGGTTCCTCATCATCGACGGTCTTCCTGATCGCGACTCTCGGCTTCGGCGTCGTCTTGTAGGACCAGCGACCCTGGGTCCGCGGGAGCTTCACCTTCGGCACGTGTCCACCGTTCGACGACTGCGGCTCGTTCTTGATCTTGGGGAGCTGCTTCGACGGGAGACTCGGCTGATTGCTCGGACGGAAACCACTCCTGCGACGCGTCACCGGTGGCTCCGCCGTGGTCGTTGTCGTTGGACGATTTCTACAATAATTCTCTCTAATTAAGACATATCTTATACTCTTGTTGTATGTTTTCATACCCATAAAGGTCAATGGCCCTTGACTTAATAATTAAATAACGTTAAATAATTATATTAATAATATTTTGATTGTTGATAATAATATTAATAATATAATAATATTTTTATTTAATAATTAATCTAAAAGAATACAAGAATTCCTCTCTCTTACCACGAATCCCCTTCGAAATCGCGAGGGTTTCAAAGGCAGAAACACTTACTTGTAATTCGGTCTGGACGTGGTGTTTCTGTTCTTAGCCGGGCGATTCGGCGCCTCGCCGCTCTCCGACTCCTCGCTCACCTTGCGGAACTTGGGTCGCGCGGGCCCTGCGTTCGAGATCCTCCGCGTACTCTTCACTGGCGCGCCTACCCCCAACAACAAACCAAAACCCGAGTTTACTCACATTCTACAACTCAGAAAACCTTCTTTCGAATTCATTCAAACCTGGTGGACCGCTGAAGAGAACCTCGAGCGGCAAAGAGGACTCCTCGAGAGAACTAGTCGGCGTCGGCTCCAATTGCGGCTTCAACTTGCCGTACTGCGGGCCAATGGTCTTGAGGATCCGCTGGGTGCTCGAGGGCCGGATCTTCCCCTCGGGCGCCGGTGGCGCTGCCGCGAGGATTCGCGAGGAACTCTGCAGGACCTGGGCGTATTTGCCGTTTATGTAGGTGCCGATGACGCTGGTCTCGTGGACGGTGGTGAGTCCGTCTTTGACGATCGTTCCGCCGAGCTTTGTTACTAGACCCGTTGGGTTCTCCTTCTCGCGACGAGCGCTTGGTCTCGGCTTCCCGTGAGCCTTCGATGATGGTCGCAGGTTGATCAACTGTGGAGGATTTTGAGTTTGTGTTAAGCGACGCCCCTTTGTAACCCCTGAACTTTGCACGCTCGGGGATATTAATGATTTCTCGCTTGTAGGCGAAACCGTATCGGCCGATCTCCCACTTTCAGGAGGCTCAGGGCCGATTGGGAGGAGATGCATGGGGCTATAGTTGTACAGGGTGATGCAGTTGCAAGTATGCTCGGTTCATTAATTCATTAATCACTCAAAAGCAAATGAATCACCCTGTACACGGAACAGGATCACTCGAGAGAATTACACTTCTTCATTGCCTGTGCAACAGTCAACCGAACCCTAGCAATCGCTTTAATTACACTCGTTCGCCGAAGCAGCAAAATTTCTCTCTAAGACAAACTTTAACTAAATTTCAATCGAATCATTAAATCGTCATTGAATCGAACTCCAATTAGAACCGCACACGCAGTACGAGTTCCGAGATTTCGAGGCGGATTACCGAGGCCGATTAATAAATCTCTCGGCCGGGAACCCGTCTTACGTGTTTACCAAGAGGTGGTCCTTCGAGCGTACGAAACGCGAATAATCCTGGCGGAGGGTAGAACTAGATATTCAGGTTGAACCAGCGCCGGCCAATGTCAGGAGCAGAGTGTCAGTGGCAATGTCTCCGGCGGGTAGCTCAGTGAGTTGAGTAAGTTGGTCCTACCTTGTAGGTCTCGTCGACGACCTCTGTTGGCTGTTTAGACAGAAAGTCGTACTCGGGCTCGGCGAGATTGTGCTTGACGCCGGGCGCGTCGTCCTTCGGCTTAACTTGCACCTGCGACGCGAGCACCGCACTCCTCGTCGCCGCGGGCACTCTCGTGCTCAACTCCTGCACACGAGAAATCATCCCACACTGATTTCCCTGCTTTTGCTAGGTCTTATGCCCCCCCGTGCGAAATGCGAGCCGAAAAGGGTCGAGAGTTTGGTGTGAGAACGAGATCCTTTAGTTGGGAAACAGAGTTGCTCGGAGAGTTGTGTGTGTGAGAGAGAGAGAGAGAGAGAGAGAGAGAGATTGGTACACAGTGTTAATTAACAGGTCGACAGAGAAGTGGGTTAATTTAGTGTTTTAGAGTTCTTCTTATGGTAAACAGTGGCGCGTTGTACAGTTAAATTAGGTGAATTGGGTAATTGCCTAGTGGCCCATATATAGGATGAGGTCCACTTTCCTTTAATTTAAAAAAATGGGTTGTCTAAGACCCAAGGGTCGTAAAATCCAAGTTCTAAAACCCAAGGGTCATAGAATCGAAATTCTAAGACCCAAAAGTCATAGAATTGAAATTCTAAGACCCAAAAGTCATAGAATCGAAATTCTAAGACCCAAAAGTCATAGAATCGAAGCTTCAAAACCCAAGGGTTATAGAATCGAAGGTCTAAGATCGAAGGATCGTAGAATCGAAGAGAATCGCATGGGGCCTTATTTTTATAACCCAAGGGCCCAAATGATCTCCGGCTACAGTCGCCAATATTCGTAACACGCCACTAGTCGCAAGGACGCCGGTGCATAGGAAGAAGTAGGTAAGTAGGTGGGCTCTCGGCCGATTTAGAAATGACGAGAAAGCTGCAACGCCACTTATGAGCCCGCGCTGTGATATCTTCACGGCTGGCGAGCGCTCGGATACACGCGTAATCGGGCCCGAGTCCTTTAAAGAACCGCGGCAGCTTCGGGAGGATTTTCACGCTCTCGAGTAAAAAGCGAGCACCGCGCCAACTCGGATTTTGTAATCGGCCGCTTTCTAAAGCCGGCTTTACACCAATGACCCGCGTTCGGCTCGTAACGCTTCCTAACATAGAATCCACGGGGGTCCATGGAAATCTCAATGAAACTCTCGGCGCCTTTTATATTTCGGCATAATTCCAGACTCCGAGGACTGTTGACAGCGCGAATGGTAATTGGTATGGTAAAAATGGTAAAAAAAAAACAGCTCTGACTGTTAACCCAATTATCACTGCTCGGTGAAATCATAAATAAGGGGCCTGTGACGGTTAATCACCATAAATATGTATATGGACATCCTGGAGTCCAGAAGATCATTAAAGAGACGTCGGAGCTCGTATCAGATTTCAGGGGGGCGACCGTGACACAACCTCCTTCTCCCACCGTCGTCGTTCTCATAATGAAATATCGAATATCAACTCTAGAACTCGCTCATTAAAATTACAAATGATGTACATTTTCCGCTTCAAAATTTCCCACCACAATTCCACGAATTTACAATGATTTCTAACGAAATTGTCAGAGATATATAATTATCAGAGAAAAACTCCTCGATGGTAGAGAGACTCTCTGATTACGGGTTTCAGACTCTCGGGCGTCGAGGCCGGAAAGATTTTCCCGACGAAAGCGAAAGTGCTGCGGTTCACTTCCTACTCGCGAGCCTCTGCCTCGGGTTCGTTAGAGCCGGGAATTATCGACGGGTTTCTCGCCGGTGGAAATGTAATTCTGTCGATAGTGATGCTGTAAAGATGTGTAAGCTTACAGAGAGTGAGAAAGAGAGAGGGAGAGAGAGAGAGATTAATTCCCTTGGATTTCAAAAGAAGATTAGTTAACGATTTCGACAGAGCAATTTGTATTAGTCACTGGTCCATTGAGAGGGCCGCTATCACCGGAGTCACTGGACAAACAGCAAAGAGTTAATAGAAAATGAGTTTCAATGAAGGAAGTATCGCTCACCTGGCTCTTCGGCGAGCGCAGGCCGTTTTCCTCCGAGGAATTAATCACGTTCTGCTCGACGACGGAATTCACCACGACTTTCGTCCCCTTTATCTGCTTCTTGGTCTCGTCGTGGCTCTTCTGAATCTTGCTCGGCTGAATGTCTGGAACACTCCGCGCCGTCGGCTTGGTCTCGATCACCGGGGCGGTGGTCTTCTTGGCCTTCTCGCCCTCTGGAGAACAAATCATCGCGTGTTACAATTGGTCTACTGATTAGCATGAGCAGGAAGTCTGTCCCATATGATTGAGTATCGCGTTCGCCCCGAAAGTCATAGATCTGCATTCCATCGAGTCAAGGTCGCCGAGGCGATGATCTAGAAATCGGTGATCTACGCGCGGTCGGAGAGAACAATGGAGATCCTTGTGGGCTCATGGTTGCCCTGGAGGAATGACGAGCCGTCAAACTATGACAGTTGGCACAAGGCCTCGTTGAGATTACGCTTGATTCGGCGAAACTCGTCAAGGTCTCGGTGCACCGATCTCTCGCAATCGCGCGCTCATGAATATCTAAAGGTTTGTCCGTCGACGGAGCCAGCTGGAAAAGTGGAGACTCGAAGAGAGCAGCCCGACGGTTGCGTTGGCTTCGGGAGGAAAGTGAGAAGCGTGGAATCGCGCTGGCTTGCGGCTTTGTAAGAGCGGAGGATATTCTTCGAGGATAATAAGAGTGATTTGCGGGAGTGGCGTTTAGGTGGTGTACCTGACGGGGCGCTCTGCGGACTGAACACCATCACCGTGTTCCCGATGGTCGTGGTGAAATCCAGGAACCCGTAGACCGTCTGGGTAATGAAATCATCGTTCGGCAATACTCCCGCTGGCTCCGCTTCTCCGCCGCTCTCGCCTGGAGAGCTCTTGTATACTTGGGCTGCGCATCCTGCGACTGAAATCAATTGTAAAAATATAAATATACATAAATATAAATAATAATGCTTGAAATTAATATAAAAATATCAAAATTATAAGATAAATGGTACAAACATTAATAAAATTATAAAATAAATTGTGAAAATATTAACAAAATTCTAGAAATTAACTCTGAAAGTAGTAACAAATTGCGAGGCTTCTAATAATAACGCGAGTGTACGTGGCATGTTGACGCACTCGAAAACAACACGGTGCCAAGGCCGCGGTCTCGCAAGTCCCTCAAAAAAGGTCCTCAAAACTCTTTCTTTCCAAGGAACTAAACTTTCGCGGTGGCCCGTTGTACACAAGAAACGCGGCCGTCTGCATTTTAAGCAACGCGTCTGGAGTAACCGCGCGCGCGGCTTCGCTGGGGATGGTCCGTGCATTGCGGAACAAACGTGAGTACGTGCTCGCCTCCATACATACGTGGACGCGAGCAGAGAGGCTCGGTTAGTACGTGGCAAGTGTGGGAACGAGAAGCCATTTGGTAATAAAGGAGGAGCGCTCGAGGTATTCGCATTGAAACCGCGAGGTTCGACTTTGAAGCGCCCTCGACCATGCAATCGAGTGGTTTTCAGTTTTAGGTACATTTGATTGGATAAAGTAAGAAAGAAGAAACAGCCCGCGAACGGTGATGTCACCGAATCATCGCCGAGAACGAGCCATGACTATTGAATTGACACAAAAACAAACGTCCAACTTTTAAAAACCCTGATTAATTCGCGTTTATTCTTGCACTGTGTTACTCGGGACTTTTTTAATTTGAAGAAGAATAATTATTATTGCCAGAGGAAAAAAAAAGAAATACTCACGGAATGTCGCGCATAAAGCGAGGACGAGACACTTGTACATGATGCTCAGGCTCGCATGCTTCGGGTGGACTGGAGTTGTGCGAAATCTGAAAGGAAGATGAGAGAAATCATCATCGGCTTCAATGGGGCGAGTGCGCCAATATTGTTTCCCGGCAGGCGACGCACTTTTCAACCTGGTCCTTGGGAGGGCTCGGTTGTCATTTGCATAATGACGTTCCGTGATAAGTGCTTCTCGCCAGGTGGAATCGATTTAATAAAACTGCCGTTACGAACGGGGAAAACATATCGATTACATCATTGGCGGGAATAACATCCAATTCGCCGGGCAAAGTGCGATTTCTATCGAATTAATTAGTTTCTATAATATCGAACTTTGCTCGAGTGAAATCAAAGAAAGTCATTACATCTTGGCGATAAAAATCGTTAATTATTACGTTAAAAGTAGTTATTAAATTCGTGCCAATCATAAGATCATCATGGTAATTGTAAAAAATCGTACAATCATCATTAAAATCATAAAAATCGTAAAATCATCATTAAAATCATAAAAATCATAAAATCATAATAAAAATTATTACGCAAAGGAATGAACGGATAATTCCAAAGTGCGTGCGCCGTCGACTAGAAAAGCCTTACGCTCGAGCTCCCGCGAGAAAAGGCGCAAGCCGATTGGCGAAGGCCCCGCGGATACTTATGTAATCCGGCGTCGGCACGCGCGCGCGCGCGGGGCCAAATACATAAAGCGAATTGTTACTACTTGGAAATGAAAGTCGGTGCGTTACGGCAACGCGTTAGCATTGGCGAGTCATTAGGAGTTGATTATGATACGATTCGCCGGTGGAAAACAGTTGCAGCGATCATTTAACGACCGCAGACCCGCGCACGCGAGATTACACAATATCGATCTGCCTGCAGGACGTAAGAGCTTGTCGAGACTGCGAGGAACAGTGATCGGCGCCGAGTAGCCGAAAGATGATTGATGACACTTGGAAGGAGTCGATCCAGCCGGTGACTCCGACTACTGTTTGACCAGCTCTCAATCAACTCGGCCAATCCCGGAAGCGTAAACTTAAAGACTCGTTTAAACATTCGATTTATCGCGGTGGTTGGAAGTCGTGAATTTTGAAACTCGTCGCGATCTTGTAATGATCGATCGGTCGAAGCGCGTTGCGATGCGCGCGCTGGCCGCTTTCATTAGGCGCGTTGCGTCCGAAGAGTTGTATTGTTGATGGCATCATTGCGCCTATAGGTGAGGCTGCGCGGGGGGCAACTCCTTGCGTAAGAGTACCGTTGGTAATCGGTTACCTAGGAACAATGGTAAAAGGCAAGACGTTCCGGCTCGATGTCACGATTAACGAGGATGACTGGAATTCCTAATTCCCTGCCACTTGCTTTTCATCTTCTTCAAGTTCAACCTTTCTTTTTGCCGCTGAACTATAAACTGTTCGTTTAACTATAAATTGTAAGACTAATTAATTTCGCGCGACTTACGCTTTTCCAAGACAGAAATAAATTCTCTTGAAACCATTATAGGTCTATCTTTTCGCAACTAATACTCGCCACGTGGATAATAGAAAGCGAGGCACTCGGTTTACAAGTAAAAAGGCGCGCAACACACGATTTCTTGCCTTCCTTTGGCAAAGCAGAATTAGCAGAGTTCGGGGAAACGCGAGCGGCCCCGTTAAGGAGATTCAGTTCGAATTCCCTTAAGGGTAGTGAGAGATTTTGATGAGGCCAGTTGGAAGGATAAAGCCTGGTGCACTGAACACGATCGCACCGTCCCTCGAGAACCAGGCAGAAGTGCACCGGGTTTTCAAGCTCTCGTTCCCTTTCACTCGTGTTCTCCCGAGATATTGCGCCAAGGTGTTCGTATAATCTGCTCGGCTGCTCGCTCCGCGCGCAAAAAGGGGGCTCGATCGATCCTTGATTCGCTCGACTAATCGCGAAACGCCCCGGTAGCGGGAGAGACGTCAATGAGTATATTGGCTCTGGATTTTGTTTAGCTTGAACATATATCCTACGTATGTACGTCACAATTAATGACTTCGATCGACTAATTTTATGTTGGATGTTAGTTTTAGGGCTAAAGCTATGAAAAAATATCGAAATCGGGCGAGTTTGAAAAATGTCGAAAAATGGAAAAAATGAGAAGGGGTAGGTATGGAAAAATTTTCAATTTTTCGAAGGTTCCCGAAATCCCACGAATGCTTGATATTTCTTTAGTTTGAGCCTAGAAACTAAGATTCCATAGGAAATTAGTTGGTCGGAGGCCAAAACTGTGCCAAACGGATGAGATTTCGACAATTTTCACCCAAAAATCGGCGAAATATCACTCGTACGACCCAATTACAGACTCCGACCCACTAATTCTGTGTAGAATCTTAGTTTTTAGGTTAAATCTATCGAAAAATATCGAAATCGGGCAAGTTGAAAAAATGTCGAAAAATCGAAAAAATGAGAAGGGGTAGGTATGGAAAAATTTTCAATTTTTCGAAGGTTCCCGAAATCGAATGAATGCTTGATATTTTTTTAGTTTGAGCCTAGAAACTAAGATTCCATAGGAAATTAGTTGGCCGGAGGCCAAAACTGTGCCAAACGGATGAGATTTCGACAATTTTCACTCAAAAATCGGCGAAATATCGCTCGTACGACCCAATTACAACCTCCGACCCACTAATTCTGTGTAGAATCTTAGTTTTAGGCTTAAAGCTATCGAAAAATATCGAAATCGGGCAAGTTGAAAAAATGTCGAAAAATCGAAAAAATGAGAAGGGGTAGGTATGGAAAAATTGTCGATTTTTCGAAGGTTCCCGAAATCGATTGAATGCTTGATATTTGTTTAGTTTGAGCCCAGAAATTAAGATTCCGGGCGAACTCGGTGACCCAAAGGGGACATATTCCATAGAATAATCTATAACGATCCATAACAACTCAGCTTTTCACGACTAACTCCAAGCCAACTCAATCAGCCTCGATTATTAATTACATTCCAGCGCGCTTCCATTCGATTACGAAAAACATAGAGTCCCGCGTTAGTTCCTCCACAGGCCCCAACCACTCAACAAACTATTAAGCAACCGACCAAGCAGCATCCCTCAGGAATTCCACTCCACGGTATTTAACGAATCACCGCATCGCCGATGTACCGATACGCTCGCATTGCCGCATTGAATCACTAATCCCAACCGGATTTATAAATGGTAAGTAAACTTCCGTAGCGACGCTCACGATTAATAACCACGGCACACCACGTGGGCGAGGACTCGAGCAGTGGGAGGCTACGGCGCATAAGGATCTCCTCACGAAAAGTCCTACTCGGCTCGGTACTTCAAGGACTAAGAGCACTGCGGTTAAGTAATTCCTGAACGAGCCTCGAGAAGAAGGAGTGGCTCGGCGCACTCTCCTATCGATATGCCACTCTTATTCCGCCGTCGCAATCGAACCTCGCTCAAGCCCCGGGACGAAATCGAGCGACTCCCGATCCTCTTACATCCGCGGGCAATCCTTTCGACGCGTGGGAAGAACCCGCGAGATATCTACAGAATTAGAGAAGAGAACTTTAGTTAGAATAAAGTAGCTCGGCTTCGTCCTACGAGAGAACGGTGAAAGAGTTTGAGAAGATATTGCATCGTGGGCAAGTGGGCATAGGTATGCGTGGATTATTCAATAGTATCCGGGGCTGACATTGGACGGAGTCAGTTTGGATATTAATATTCAGGAGGGCGACCACTTAATCGTTCGATTGAATATTAGGTGTCGACCGGAGTAACGGTTTGAAAGAACCTCGTGACCAAACAAAGTGGTGGCGAAGACGAGCACCGTTAGACTGACATAATCAAACTGATTACATAAAAAGGTGTTACCCGCGCTGATCTGATCAGCGGTGAATTAATGGTGGACTCGTTACAGATTCCCGTGAGAAAATACCTCGACGACGTAGGAATCGAAGCCAAGAGCATTACACGATAATCCCGTGTATAGTTGGGATAAAAATCACTCGGCCTTGTACTAGTTGTGGAATGCGCGGAGAGTCGCCCGGCAGTCATATCCCTCGGTGTCTCTTCTTTCGCAAAAGCGCGCTTTCACAAGTGTGCCAGATGTTAGATCGCCGCTTGTTATATTTCGTGGCTTAGCCACGCTCTCGGATCGTCTCCAATGAAGCCTCGATGATTGATGATAAGACGAGCGGGCGATATTGCCTGTCCGTAGAGTTTCCTATGCTCGGATTCTCGAGAGTGGAAGAAATGAGTCGGCGAGTTTAGGCGAAGCTCGCATGAAAGTGCGCTCGCTCGCTTTCGACGACTGCTGCTGGAGACAGGGCGAGTTTCCTCCTGGCCGCAATGATCTTGTCTGCATAATGCGCGTCGCCGGGAAAAAGTGAACGGGCGAGTAGACGGTAGTTTTCTGGCTCGAAGGTGTGTACGTGCGGCTTCGGGATTTATGTCATCCGATCACGTGAAACTTTCCGCATGACTTCAACGGGAAACGCTTAACGAGCCTTATTCGCAAACTTCACCCATTACGTGCCATTGCCCCAGTTTCCCAGCAGCGAGTGATTACTCCCTCTAATCTCGCCGGCGCTCCGACACTCGATTCCCAACAACTGTAATGCGTAGAGTTCGCGAGAATCGATTCCCAGTGATTTTCTATTGTTCTTGTTTGAAGGTGTTTGCTCCTTTGTTTTGGTTTCGTGTATTATTGGAGAAGAAGTCTGTTGAAACACGAAGAAATATTTCTGGGTCCAGGAAAATTGATCTGCAAATTGATAAATAATCGCTAAAAACCTGATTCCACCAATTCCGCATCACCCTGTATTTCTCTCCAGTCGTCCACCATCCACACGATTCTATTCAACTCATATCCTCCCAACAGTTCAGTTGCTCTTGAACTGTTTACACTCAGCCGCGCTCTCAAATTTTACGAGCTCGGCGAACGCCGCTGCATTCCGGCGGACAGGTCTCCAGCAAGAAACGACACATAGAAAACTCGGCGAGTGAAAGTTGTCCAATGGCATTCCAGCTCGCATATTTCGGCGATTTTTTGTCAGCGATCCATTCGCGAGGGTTTTGAATGGGCGCAAAAATCGGAGAGATTCGACCAGAAGCGACGGAGGCTTGATGAACTCAGGGGTCATTGCTTTCACGAAACTTTCCGCCTACGTCGCATTCTTTAAAGAGCCCGAAATCCTCGCCTAGAATCGATAGATTCTAGGAATGGATTTATCGAGGCAATAAGCGACGCCGGACACCGTGGCCGATAAGGCGCCTATGCTAATACGGGCCGGGGATGCTAATCGACCACGTCGCTGCGAATAATAATGCGCCACGAAATTCCTGCAAGTCGGCTGCGAACCCTCGGTCATTGCCATCGGCCTCAAGGGCAGCCTGCGAAAAATCTGCCCACAACTCAGCATCCCGTTCGTATTGGTGGGGCTTCGCTGCGAGTCGACCAGTCGACTGCGCTCGGTTTAAACAAATCCCACTCACACTGGAATCTCAGCGACAACAGTCCTCGATCCTCGGGGTTTATTCGTCAAAGAATTTCAATGACTTTCTACCCACTTTGTTGCTAACCATCCTGCGGTTGTGGGAGCGACGCCGCTTTCTACGCGGCACTTTTAATCGAATCGATTAAGCCGATTCCGATGTAAAACGATCCTGGAACTGATACCGCGCTGGACACTGTGCGCGGATATTCGATTACTATTTGCATACGGCTTTCGTTTGGAGCTCCTGTCTCGTAAGATCTCAAGCGCAACTTCATCCATTCACCTCCAATCTTCCACCTAATAACATTCCATTTCAAGTAATTTCTAATTAGTGTAATTGAATTACTTGTATCCTGCTTTCACGATGTTTATTATTCTATTTGGTTCAAGAATTGATTTGATACTGAGTGGCTTACATTGTAGAAGTATTTATTTACTTGTTGTCTTTGAGGAGAGCCAGACTCGGAGGAATCATCGAGTTGTTATTGGTGAAAAAAGCGCCAAAGAAATGACGACGATGCGAAGGGCGAGGGGGGAGAGTAATTGGATTGCGGGAGGCCAGTGCGTGTTGGGCTTCCTTGAATACGTTAAAACCGGTCACATCAATGAGAACGGTATTTCTGACCGCGTGCCAAGATCATGGTCATTCGGCTGTCCATCGACCGGTTCCAGCACTTCCTATTATGCCCCTCTTGATTCTACTTTCATTCGTACGAAATTCTCCGATGCCCACACCATTCTCTCCCTCTCTCCATATTAAAGTGAAATGAATCTAATCGAAAGAGACTAGACAGAACGTGGGCGTCTCATGATCGATCAGAGAAATTCCCTAGATCTCTTTCCACCGTCCACCATAACTTTCCTTCTCGAATTTCCTATTACACGTCGCCACCGACCCAATTCCCCTCGGAAATTCGAGGGAAATGACTGACTTTAGTTGACAATCCGATGTAGGCCGCATGGGGAAATCGAGAGGAAGACACCGCGCGGCGTCTAAGTAAAAAGTTGGCGTAATCCACTTGGGGCGTCGGGGGATTGTGAGAATCCCTAGGAAAGCACTTTCCCATGCGCGATACTTCTTCTTCCATGGCGGAAAGAAAAGGTTAACGAGTGACGGCGATGCCTGTGCGTTATTACGAGGCCGTGGAGCCGCGCTCTCCAATAGATCTCCGATAGATGCCAGGCCCCGTCGCCCGAGGCCTCCCATGAAAATTAACAGTACGGAATTAAAATGCCATTCAGCTGTCTCCGCTTAATGCCAAGGGAACCTTCCATTTCCCTCTCGATAAGCTTGTCCACTTTTCCCATAGTTTTCTTCCAAGATTCTGGACTTCTCTGAGTCAACTCGTTCAAAAATTCAAGTTGTTGACTCAAGTTGAAGTAACGAGTAAAAGGCTTAAGATGTTTACGGTGAAAAAGGAGTGTGTAGAGGCGATAATCGATCCGGAACTCATCCCGGTTCACGTAGCAGCGAGGTCGGCGATCATGGCCGGTCGAAAAGACCTGGAGCTTTTGTTGGCCGGCAGGGCTGTTTTGCCGGCTTTCGAAGCGAGGACGAGCATTTTTCACCGGGCAACCAGTACCCGGCGAGGTCTTCTGGTCGACGAAACTCGTTGGTTCGCTCTAAGATAAACAAATCGCGTTCCAAGCGCATGCCTTCGAGTAACCTCCTCTCTCATTAATTTCCTCGTCACTTCTATTGCGACAGTCTTAAATACCTCGACATCTCCACTGCGTCCGATCAACGATTAATCGATTCCTGGAGAAGAAAGTATAATAATCTCCAGATCTCCAAAACCAATACAAAGATTCAACAACATCATCTCACCATTCATAACACCGAAATAGAAATGAAGTCTCACTCGACTCCTAGTGCGACTCCTAAACCCTCATCGCCGCGACTTGTTGCGGATTTGTGCAAGAGCGCACGTGCGGCGGCGACGCAAGGCCGACCCGCCGGGGGAATTGCGCCCGAGGAGAGATTACCCAACGGATTTTTGCGGATGAACACGCTGCAATTGGGGGGTCGAGCGCGCGCCTCTCGCTGGGAATTCTCACATTAGAGCTAAGATCGTCGAGAGTGCGTATTATCCTGGGAGGGATCGCCGGCGGTTCCCAGCGAGACTCACTCTCGCGGCAACAATCGCCAGGATTCCTACGATTGTCGGAAGCCTCTCGGCGCGTCCGGATTAGATAAGACGCGATTCCTTTGCGAGATCCTCAGGGTTAATTCCGCGTCATCTGTCGGCGCGAGGAATACCATCGGTTGCGTCATCGATCCAAGGTGATTGGTTCTTGCGATCGGGAAAAATGCCGATGAAACAGTGGGAAAAGTAGAGTTGTTGTAGGCTTCCCGGTAAAGTCGCTGATTTCGCAAGGAGATTTAGCCGGGAAGGTGTCGCCCGTCTGGGCCGTCAAATATTTCTTGCCATTTTGAGCAAGTCCGCGCTCCTCTTAATTACTTCCCGCTCGAGCGCCCGCTCGGCCTACATTCCTCGCCCAGTCAGCCTCTTTTTTGCCACCTGCACGCCGGATGGACTTCGGAGCGATTTCTCCGTGATTCCTCGGATGCCATCAATGAAAACTCTGTCCAGTGGGAAAGTCGCGAGGGACAAATATTGGATCCTAATCCAAACGCATCTCAGGCTAAATGAAAAAGATTGTACGGTGTCGTGAATAAGCCGCTCGGCCGCATATTAATGCAATTCCATCATAAAACATACCAGTCCTTCCTTTCACACGTGTAGCACTTCTGTTTAACAAACTCCCATTCGTTTCCAAGATTCATTACATCGAAGAACAGGACTCGATCAGGTCAGAATTACACCGACTCCACCGCTCGTAACAAGTTAACACGACAAGCGGACCAAGTACCAGGGTGTACTGGAAGTCCACATTCACCACTCTTACCTAACGCGCCTTTAGAGGCGAGGAAGCCGAGGGGACGTCTACCAAATGTGCACGTCGCGCCCTGTTCTCCATTGAACTAGTAAAACCCGTAAAAAGAACCCTGAGAGCGAGGCAATCCGATCGGCCGATCTGATCTACCGTTTCCGCTTTTCTTCCTTGCGCCGACGAGGAAGAAAGCCGGAATCCTTTCACTCTCGGCGATACCTTCAACTGAATACTTCCAGCCGTCCGCTTTTATGCCCGACGGCCCGCGTATCCTAGTCCTAACTCACGTCCGCATTAGCATCGCGATGAACCAATAATCCCACAACTCTTACTTTCCACGAGAAATGACGTAATGCGCCTTTTCTCGATTTGAGGAAAACTGCGCTTGGTAAAGGAGTAAAGCGCTTGTGGTTGGAGGAGTGCGAGGCGGTGATTCGCTGGAGGAGCCTGTAAAGAGGCTGGAAAAG
The DNA here is from genome assembly GCA_963675795.1 of Crossocerus cetratus. Classification (NCBI taxonomy): domain Eukaryota; kingdom Metazoa; phylum Arthropoda; class Insecta; order Hymenoptera; family Crabronidae; genus Crossocerus; species Crossocerus cetratus. The sequence continues at coordinate 19,448,776 of OY776668.1, forward strand.
AGGTCGCGGTAATCGTGTCTCTGGCATGCACTCGTAGACAGGTTATAAATACGCGCAGCTCCTGCTTGTCTGGTAAGATTGAAATAATTAGCCTGGAGAAACTAGCTCGCCTGCCTCGCCGCCAATATCACTGGTCGAATGAATGATAACTTGGATTGGCAATCGAGTAAGATCGGATCTTTCACGCTCGTGGCCCTGCGCATTCCTGCGCGACGTGCAATATCGTACGGTGACCGGGCTACGTAGTAGTTATAAGTATATCACGCGTCTGACAAGCTATTTGTTGTCGTTCTCGTGCTCTTGTAACGAATGGTTGGTGTTTCGATATTGCGTTGGGGCGAACAGGTCTTTTCCTTTAATTGTATACAACTCTATTTTCTAGTTTACTTAAGAAGCGAATATCTTTTGTTAAACTCTTGTTATTATTTCTCTTCGAATCTAGAACAGTGTTATTATTTCGAATATTATTATTTCGAATGTTATTATTTCGAATCTATTATTTCGAATGTTATTATTTCGAATCTAGAACAACTTCATCACAACTTCTCCAAGAACCTTAGAAGTCTAGCCGGTGACGTCGCTGTACAACCCATTGCCGCAACAAAACCACCGTGAAAGTAAAGGAACACGAACTACAGCTGATACTCGCCGAGCCGATCACCATTTAGCACGTCAAGCAGCTACATCTCGCAGGTAGCCGCGGACGAAAAAGAAGCGAGCGAGAGCAAAGCTACAAGGATCTGCCGGCATCGGGAATGCGAGCAGCGAGTCGCTCGAAAAAAGAGAAACAGGCGCGCGCGGCCGACGTGGAATAAATGGGAGCGAGCGGATCGAGCAGGAGCCCGCGCGGTAGGAAAGGAGTGCAGTGAACGTGCGTGCGCGGGGTCCTTGTAAAATGTAAATGGTATATCTCGCGCGGTCACGAGTGAGCGTCGACAGGGTGCACGTGTGTCCGCTCGGGAAATATCCGCATGGCGAGCGGGCGCGCACGTGAGCCGGGCTCGTGTGCCCCGCCGCTGGCTTAGAAAGCAAATGCCTCGCAGGAATGTCAATTTAGCAATCGATCATTAATGCCCGCCAATGGAAACTAGCGCGAGCCTTTCTGGAAAACGGTGGCTCCGCCTCGACGCCTTTGTTAAACCTGTCCTGTAATTACTCTTACGAATGCGATTATTTCAGGGGGAAGTGACGGAAGAGAATCTCATCGATGACGCTCACGGTGGAAGTCGACCTACGAAAGGGAGACCTGCATATTCAACAACAAGATCGCACGGTTCGAATTGGCTAGGTTTCACCGTTGCCGCTGCCGGTTCCGCGGTGTAACGCAAGCGTGAGCGATGCCCCAATTAAAACAGCCGAGAACGTAAGCACGTGCTGGTGGTGCTGCCGCTGGCAGAACGGTACAGAGGCTCGCGCGAACGCCTCCGATGACTTTCACTCGCGCTCGCAGCAGCAACACGCGGATAAGCCTACGATTCTACGTGCGAGCGGCGCATACCAGTCGATTCCACCTTCAGCGTCCTCCGAGGATAGGGACAAATTGCGCTCAAGGCCTGGCAATGTTACCCGAGAAAAACCACTGTTGACACTATCGAGATCGATGTTTCTCGTGTATTGTCATTTTCTCGCAATCCTCGCAAGTCAGCCGGGTGCACTGAACATTCCCACGACAGTGTGGAAGTCCAGTGGACGTGTCATTGAGAACTGCAGGGGAAGCGGCGGGTAAGCAGATATATCTCGACGATTATGACGAGATCGCCTCGATATGATGCTGATTCTGTTGTTTAGCCGACGCGAATTCTTCCCGAACGATCTAACAATAAGTGGGAGGAGCAGCTCGAGGAGAGGACTTAATGAATGATTAGCATCAACGGTAATTGACTGGCGCAGCGGCGGGCCACGCGTGTGTCGCCTCTCATGAATAGCAAAGGATGAGATAATACTTGAGACATTAATCGTCAGAGGAGAGCCTTCCAGGTGAGGGTTATAACGGAAACTACATCGGCAGGGAACTTCATAAATTGCGACATAGCGTTAGCCGATTACTATGGAAATCCGAGCGACACGCTTTGTAACGTCGCGTCTCCTCAACGGTAATAGCGTTGCGTCCGATCGTTTGCATATCGAGGGATAATGTAAAATAACTGTTCCTCCGTCAAGAGGAAACAACAACTTTCGGAGAACATGATGAGTTTAGAGAAGAAATGACATCTTTTGTAGACTGCGACACTTCTCATAGAAGAAATAACTCAAAGATTACTTCCAAATCAACATATAAGATTTCCTCGTCTCACAGTAAAGAATCGAATCGCCGCAGCATCCGGAAGCGAGCAGTTTCCCTTTCAGGTGGAGCTTCATCTCTGATGAATATCCCGGGCGAGGAAACGCCGAGACTTTCTCTCGGCGTGTAGTTGAATATGAAAGTGACACATTTCACAGACGACTACGCTCCCGATTCGGCGCGCTCTTTGCCTCTTCCTGGATTAACGACGAGAATCCTCCGATCACGAATCAGCCGAGATTTTTTGAGTTTGGATTAGAGAAAAAAGGCTGATCCGACATCCTGGCGCCTTTTGTCGTATTGGCGCGAGGAAGCGTCGAGCGAGGCTGGCGTTGAAAAAGCGACAGTTTTCGATGCAGTTTCTTTTTATCATTGCAGTAGTGATTTATCCTGTTTTCGGCAGAGTCCTCTTCGTTTTTTATGGGAGTCCGCAACGCGAAAAAAATTGATGATGTAGTGGCAGGAGAAATGTTGTCGGTTTTTGCATGTTGTTGTATACGCGGTTCAAATATACAAGATTTCGCATCTTGTTCGCGAATGTTTAAGAAATCATTCGATGGCGCGAATAACAAAACAAATCGAAAGATTGTATTCGTTTCATCAGTCTCCCTTTTTGGAGTTAAATCACTTTTAGTTCTTAACTTTCAGGTCAAAGAATTGCCAAAAATTCTAATATATACGTACAACAAACATATATTTTACTTTTAAATCTATCTCATACGTCGAACTCAAAAAAGTTAAACTCTTCGAATCGCAGTAAATCCTCAACGTACAGATTCACCCCGCACTCGCTCATCAACCCCCGAAATCAATTTCAAAATCAATAATCCAAGGCGCGTCGATCCCTTTCTTTATAAAACACAATGATTTCTACGACCACTTACCAAAAGTTGCTCGTAGTTAGGGTAGCGCTGGTTCGATCGGAGATCCTAGACTCGTAAGAATTCGACGACGTCCTCTTGCACTGTGCTCGACATTCCTTTTGGCTTGCCTTCGAGAGACTGGAGCTCGGATGCCGTTTCCCTCTCTCAAATCGCGTCGGCTTCTTTACATTCTACTCCTGCCTCGACCATGGCTGCTTTCACTTGATCCGCCGGGGAAATGGTGAGCTACGCGATCCTTTGCTCCCCCGTTCGCGATGCCTGTTGGTCCACCGCCCGCTAATCCTATCCGGCCGATGTATCTATCGGATTTTGGAGTTCAGTGCCCTGCTCGATTACCTTACTCTCCCGACACACCTTCTCCACGCCCACGTTTTAACGACTTAATATCTTCCATGTTTCTTGGATAATTTATCAATAAATTCTAATTTTCTTGTTCTAATACTTGTAATAAATAATAGATGGAAACAGGTCTAACGGTAGTGGATTTTTTTAGGCATAAATCTTGATAGAATTTTAATTGAAATACTTCTGTAAAATTGCCTTGAATAAGAAATAGTTTAAAATTTGTATTTTCTCGCGAAAAGATTCCATCAGGACTTGTCAGATTTCCCACAAGTCAACAGTCCTGTCATTTATAAATCCCGCCACTACCAGTGGCGTCGCAAGCGGCGAAACCCTCAACTTCCCGCCCTGGCGATAGAAACCGCCCTAAACATTTGAATCCTATGCAGCGAAACCTCGCGCACTTCGCAAGCTACAGAATTGTACAATCCGTGGCGAAAAACGCAGCCACGTTTGGCACTTGCTCGATGCCCCCATGGAAAAGTGTGCGAAAGCACGCATGGGAGAGCGCGAGGCCGAGCTATAAATCATGTGGCGAACAGATGCAATGAATTTCTTTGATTTCAGCTGTTAATGCACTCGGCGAGCAAAATATTTTATTCGATCATCGAGATTGAGAGGAGGACGTATGTACCGAGACTGCTAATTACAACTGCGCTTATGCACTCGTCGTGTAAGGCAGTAGAGTCCGACGGTGATTGATAGTTTGAGTAAAATGGCTTGCGACAATCCGGCGACGGAGGAGGATCAGCCAGTAAATGAGAAACTGGCGAAGAAGAGGATGCGAAAGCAGAAGCGAGCTTATCACCGGCTGCTGCGCGACATGAACATCAAGTGCACCGACGATCCCACCAAGGTCAATATCGTTTAACAATATAACAAACCAGTGGATATATGCAACCCTCCTTTTTGCGTCAATAGAAGAACCCGACCTTTTCTTCCCTCGTAGTTCCTGACCATCTGCAATGGAGGCCTGGTGACTGGCCTGCAGAGAGAGGCTCTGGAGAAGATTGTTGATCCTTTTACCAGCTGCTATGACCTGGTGATGCCACCAGGGAAATCCTACTGTTTCATCAAGTTCTCTGCAATGGAAGACGCGGCCAATGTCTATGGCCAAGTTCACGGACGTGTGAAGCCTCAGGGTCAAACTACGCCGCTCTACCTGGCTTACACCGAATCTGGTATTTAGTAATCCTCTGGTGATAGGAAGCTTGTGGAGAACTGTGTAAAGTTGAATTGTTTCAGTGCCGGATGCAGAGGAGGATCGGTGGAGCACGAAACTACCAGCTGGTTTGAAGTTGATAGAGAATGTTGTTAGTGAGGATGAGGAAAGGGATTTATTGGGCACAATTGACTGGAGTAGTGAAGGTAATTTGAGAGGAAAGGTACGGAGAAGTGTATTGATTTTATGCTGTATGAGACTATTAATATACTCTGTGCTTCCTTTCTTCTCAGAATCAAGTTCATCTGATTTAAAGCACAGGAAAGTGAGACACTATGGATACGAATTTCAATACGGGTCAAACCGAGTGGACCCTAGTAATCCCATTACACCTATTCCTGATAATTTTAAGTATTTACAAGCATTATTCAATAAGCATCACCCTGTAGAGTATGAGTACGATCAGCTTACGATCAATCATTACCTACCTGGTCAAGGTACTGCAAGCTATTCTGAGAATGGATAGGTATCTGTTGGGGGTTTATTAATTTTCCGATTTTTCTACAGGAATTCCGCCTCATATCGACACGCACAGTGTCTTTGAGGACTCGATACTATCCCTCTCGCTGGGATCGGCGTCTGTGATGGATTTCAAGAAAGAGGATGAAAAGGTCTCGGTCTACCTGCCGGCGAGATCATTGTTGGTCATGTCCGGCGAGGCACGCTATGCGTGGTCCCACGGGATCTGTCCGAGGCACAACGATATCGTAAAGACGGAGAACGGCGTGACCACGCAACCGAGAACCACCAGGGTATCATTCACCTTTAGGAAAGTTCGCACGGGTAATTGCGTTTGTCCATTCCCCAAGTACTGCGATATTAAAAGATCGAACTCGATCAGTAACAGAGTAGCGAAGAGACTCGAGCATTCCTACGTGCATGAGGTATGACGGAAGATATTTCACCCTGCTATGATTATAATGCGCCGGTTACTCTGATTCTCACGATTCCCAGGTATACGAGGAAATTTCGACCCACTTCAACGAGACCCGACATAAACAGTGGCCGAATGTGACGAAGTTTTTATTGAGCCTGAAAACGGGAGACGCGTTGCTCGACGTAGGATGCGGGAACGGCAAATATCTTCAGGGAAACAAACGTTTCTTTAAGGTCCGAAAGCCTCAACGATTACAAAGACTCGCTTGTTTGATTATCGGAGATTGCGTAATAATGAATCTATGATTGTACAGATGGGCTGCGATCGGAGCCAGGGCTTGACGAAAATCTGCCGGGATAAGGAATTCGAGGTGGTTTTATCGGATTGCCTGTATCTACCGTACAAAGACAACAGTCTAGACGCAGCGATAAGCATTGCGGTGATCCATCACCTCTCAACGCGCGAGAGGCGGAAGCAAGCTATATCGGAGCTCGCTCGAATTCTGAGGCCGACCGGCCGGTGCCTTATTTACGTTTGGGCGAAGGAGCAAGAGAGAAATGCTTCCCAGTCCGCTTATCTCAAGTATGGCTCGACGAGGAAAGCCGGCGGGAAAGAGTCATTCGTTCCATCGTGTATGGAGCAAGTGACCGAGTACGGCGTAATGCTGCCGGTGCACGAGAATCGCACAAAGTTTACCAACAGCGACATGCTCGTACCTTGGAAGCGAAAGGGAGGTGGTAGTTTCTTGAGGTTTTATCACGTATTTGAGGAGGGGGAACTCGCGAGGCTGTGTGGAGAAGTACCTGGGATAACAGTTAATGACGTCTACTACGACCAAGGCAATTGGTGTATAATTTTCCAGAAGGAATGCACGACGTAATAGTTTAAATAAAAGCTCGAAACTTGAATTCTGTGTTAATGATTTTATACCCAAGCCTCTTTGATCGCGCTCTATCTCCATAATGATGGATCTAGCGACATTCACAGTTTTTCGTATTTAAATGATTTACCTTTATTGGAAAAAGAACAAAATACATGGAATATGCGTTCTCTACAGGGCTTCGTATATAAATATTCCCTGATATCTATACTTATCGTTATAAACATGAATAATGTGTGATTAGACAAGACAAGTGCACTGTACAAAGCTCACTCTGCTTGACGTTTACTCGCTATTGTGCTTTGATTGTATAAGATATTCATTAGCAATATTGTTCATTATTGTTGTTGTTGTTATCATTATCATCATCGTAATCATCGTAATTGCTATCATTATTTTTACCGGCATTAAGATTATCATTAATATTATAATTATTATTACTCATAATAGGTATCGTTTGTAGATATATTAGCACACGTTATTCACAAAAGAATAATGTCGAATTACGGATGATGACTACAAAGTGGGCATGGATTCTGTAGGCTATTCTTCGTTAACTTTAACTGAACGTGATATTGCGTGTCGTTTTGCTTCTGATGTTAATGTCAACAGTGTACATAATATATACAACGATCAGTAATACTAAGCTATTAGTAAAATTGTTATACATTTTAAATTGGCGCGTGCTTGTCTCAGGGCAAGGTACACTGCCCTTCGTGCTTTATCTTTTTAGAGATTTAGGGACTTATAACTTTAGAGTCTTTATATTTTTAGAGACAGGCCCGACCTCCTCAGGATCGTAATTTTGTACTCTTTTGTTGTACGCGATGATTTCCTAGAGAACAGCGGAAATCGAACCTCCTGCATTAATTGAACCGTACATTCCCAGGTAAGCCGAATATATGCCGATACTTACTTTTTCATACCGAGCTCTGTCGTCCTCCGCAATTGCCATGTATTTTGATTTAGTTTGCAAGTCTGTGCTCATCCAAAGTTTACCAAGTTCTTTGGCGATGTCGCCAACGCCCATCTCTGGGTTCATTTCTCTCATTTTACCACGCAGTTCTTGGCAGAAGTAGAAGAATGCCGATCTGAAATGTTATTTACACAGAAAGGGATTAGTACTTCTGGCTTGGCTTTGATGTGAGGAGCATATTTGTTGTCGGCATACAGTGCTCGCTTGGGTGCATCTTTGTCTCTGTATCTCTTTGTTCCTCGGCGAGTTGGTCTCTCTGGCTCTTCGTGCCCTGTATAGTGTCTATCGTAATAGTACATTTTTTTATTGCAGTGTGCCCCATCCTCAAGATGTACGATCTAGCGAGACATTACAATTGGATTACTCTGTGAACTCTAGTATTTCCTCGGCTACTCCTAAAGACTCACTTCATTCTTCACTGGTACGCCGTTGATAATGAAATTTTCGCTTGGAGTGTTTGACCATTTCGCCTGATTGTTGGAAACATTCGAGACGTTCGCAGGCTTCATGACTCCCTCGCCGCATTCTGAAGCATTATATGCAAGTACTGATCATAATAATGGAGCTACCTTCCACAGACTGGCTGAGTTTAATGATATTTACCAGGTGCCATGTTCGCCTGACCAACAATCATTGTGTCCCTCATGCCGGAGTTCAACGAATTGTCACCGGTTTTGGTAAGGTAGACATTCTTTCTGTCAGACGACTCCATGGTTACGCAAGACTTTATGATATAGATTTATAGCAACACAAATCTCCCCCAAACACCAAAGAACCTATGTAAATAGAGCATGCATCAGTATCAATTGTACACCTCCCTCTCAACCAACAATCTACCATACGCATCATCTCAACAACTTCACCACATGCAACAGCAAAGTGCAACAAAACGAAAACCGACGAAATCGTAACGCAACGTTTCCCATCCTCGATTCCCCGAATCCCCCCCGATTCTCGGCTCATATATCCGCGTTTGCTGCGCCGGCGACTAAGCAAAAACTCAAGTACGCAAAGTGCATCGCGGCCTCCGGGGAAGCGAGCCGGAGCTGAAACATGGAGTAGTACAACAACAGGTGTACATCGGCGCGGACGACCGCGGGTTCGCCTAATCGCGAGGACAAGAGATCCTCGAAAAGCTTCTCGATCGAATTGCGCACTCACATGCAAGCGGAACTCGACTCCAAACGGCGAACGCTCTTACACGCGACTTTGCATCCTCGAGCGGCGTTCATCGATGCGACGCATCGAAATAAAAATTAAATAAAAACGAGAGAAAAAAGAAACACAACAACTCTCGACATCTCGAAGCAGCGATGCGCCAGGATGCGAGGACTCGAAGGAAAGAGTGGCTTCTACCTCTGTGGCGGGTTTTCGGCCTTTGAGAAGTAAATAAATGAGCGGAGGACTCGGCGCGATAAGGCGGAGGAGGAACGCGCGTTGTAGGCGGGCGACGGGGGGGGTGAGTCCGCCTAAACAACAAAAAGTCGGCGACTCGAGCGTGGAAAAGTCGAGAGCGGAGGTAAGGAGCGCGGCTTCGACTGGGATTTCTCAGGGTAGAGGAGCACAGGCCACCAGCCACCAGCCGATCAAGCCAAGCCGACGACGAGGAGCGGAGATATTTACCCACGACGGCGGCGAGAGCGGCGTACGCGAAAGGGAGAAGTCTACACAGGACAATACGGCCGAGACAACGAAGCCACACGAAGAAGGCTGGCCCTCGTCGGTGCGCGGCTCCCGATGCGCTCTCGCGAACCCGAGAGCGAAAGAGAGCGCGCTGATACGAGGGAGAGAGCGAGAGAGAGGATTCGCACGTAAAAGAGTAGAACGCCAGGCGAGATCCGTCAGGAGAAACTAGACTTACCGAGGCTTACGCCGAGAGATATATCTCGCGGTACAGAGATCTCAAAAGCGAGTCACTACCTCTCGCATCCGAATCGAACAGCATCAAAGCTCCCTCGACTAAGTAACCCCGATCAGCATCGGAGGGCTCGCTTCCAGGGACGCGATCTCTACCAGGGCTACACGATTCCCACCTATACTCCAATCTCTACCGTACGCTCACCTACCAACAACCCGACTTCTTCTTCGATTCTCCTCTTCTTCTCGTTGATTCTCGCTGCCACTTGCGCGCCCACACCTATTCAACCATCGAGCGCGAATTATTGACGGCGAATGGCCCCGACACACACACGCACACGCGATATAAAACAGATATCCGCCGTAAAACGATGCCTGATTGACGCAGATATGGCTAAGCATGCCAGTCGCGCGCTCGTGTGCGTGGGCCACTGCGCGCGCGCGCGCGTTCGCTACCCTGAGTGTTTGTATGCACTGATGCACTTGGGTTGCATGTGTAGGTGGGTAGACGATGGTTGGTGATTGAGTCAATTATTGGGGATTTTGAGAGTAATGGTTTTTTGGTGAGAGGTGGATGGATTGATTTGGGAGTAGTTGGATGCTTGGGAGTACGAATATGTAGAATAATTGGAAATGGTTTGTGGTGTGTTTTTAAGGTTGTCATAATGAAATTATGATGGGGTTGGATTGTTATTGTTTTTTGAATTTATTGTTTGGGGGGATTGAATGTATAGGGATCCTGCGCAGGGTTTGATTCTCGTTCGCATTGTTTTCTTTCTTTCGATGCAGGAATAATCAATCGGTTACTGAACTCTGTAACGCCTGGTTTTCATGGTAATGGAAAGCAATCGCTTTTTAATCGACGATGAAACTCTCTTCCATTACAATATTTACATGTGTAATTCGATTACGAATCCACTTGCTCTGTCCCTATCGATTTCGACTTCACCGGCTCTCGAAGAATAATTGCACATATTATCGAAGTCAAAAAAATGTCCTTTCTCGTCAACAAATCGCCCGGAGAAAAACAAACCAGCAAATCCGCACCTACTAATTCCTCGCGCGAAACACAACTTTCGCAGGGTCAGTTAGTTGAATCAAATTCATGAAATCCACGCATTATCCTCGAAGGTTAGAGGCAACAACGCGGAGAGCGAGAGGGGACTCGATCATATCTTACGACAGATGTCTTTCAAACAAACCCACGTGCTAGATCGATAAAATCACCAGCGAAACAATGAAGGAGACATTGCTGTCGAATTGCGAGCGGGACTTCGTAAACAAGTCAATACAACAGGGAACGGTACGTTCTTATCCAATGACGATTATCTCCCGTTTAATCCTACGTGACACTTTTTGGAGGTTCATTCGAATGATCGTTTTGTTTAGCGATTGGATGGCAGGCACTTGCTGGAAGCTCGCCCGGTGAAAATACACTTTGGCGCCAATTGGGGATCTTGCTTGGTTCTACTGGGCCAGACCAGGTATTGTTTCAGTGAGAATTCCCTTGGGAGGTGGAATTGTGGGAGACTGAAAAAGTTGTTTGCAGGGTGGTGGCGCAAGTAACATGCGACATACAGCAGCCAAAGGTGTCCAGGCCCAATGAGGGCATGCTTCACATAAATGTCGAGCTCAATCCCTTGGCAGCTCAACACTTTGAGAGTGGCAGGCAATCGGAAGCTGCTGTGATGATAAGCAGCAAGCTGGAGAAGTGTTTCAAAGACTCCAAATGCGTGGACTTGGAATCTTTGTGTATTGTAGCAGATAAGAAGGTTGTTGATATTATTCATACGGGTTTTAGTCTTGATTTAGTTTCATCAGCAAGTTATCCAATTCTTTCAGGCATGGAACTTGAGAGTAGATGTTAATATTATCAATCATGATGGAAATTTAGTAGACTGCGCGTCTATTGCGGCACTAGCTGCACTAGCTCACTTTCATAGGCCGGATGTCACTTCCACTGGTGAGGATGTCATAATACATCCATTCACAGAAAAGGATCCTTTACCATTGACACTGCATCACTACCCTGTGTGTGTTTCATTCTTGACATTTGAAAGGTCAGTATGATCCGGATAGGATTTATGGAATGGTACAAGATCATATTATCCAAGCTACTTGTCTTCCAGTGGTAACACTATTATGGATCCGACATACATGGAGGAAAGAGTCGGTGTAGCTCAATTAACCCTTGGTTTGAACTCTTACACGGAAGTTTGTAGCTTGCATTTTAACTACTTGACAAAGACAATGACAGTGGCAGATGTTATATCGGATGTTTCCCATCAAGCTGCAAAGTATGCGGCTAAACTGATACAGGAAATAAAGGAAGCCGTGACTCGCGATGTACAAGCAAGGTAGACTTTTAGAGTTTGCCTGGAATACGTCTCACCTTGTGTACTAACAATGGTTTTTCTCGACATGTAGATATAAAAAGGACGACAGTAACACGAACCGTTTCAAGGAGAGCATAGCATTGAAAATCACCAGTATGTACAACAAAAGTATTAGCATTAAATTGAGAAAGTGGGGTCAGGCGGAGAAGATGGAGGTAGACGGTAAGAATCGCGCTAACATCGCTCTTACATCGCACGCAACATAAGCTCACGAAATACACGTTTGAATTCGCACAGATGACCTCAAGGAAGAGGATGAAAGTAAACATGCGAGTGTTATAAAATCCGGAGTGGGTTCGGCCGATTTAATTCTCAACTTGGTATGTCATTTCCTTAACTGAATCGTTGGAGTACAATTGCTCGCTTTACATCGACTTTCTATGTTCCGCGCGAAGGGAAAATCCATCGGAGAAGGTGGACCGAATACATGGGCCTCGTCCGATTCGGAGCAGGAGGACAGCGACGTCGAACTTGCCGCCGTAGAAAAGAAAGAGAGCAAAGTCATCGATGAAATAGGTAAGTTTTATTTGTCAATTGATCCTCGTACGACTTACAACTGCAATGGTGCACTTTGTTCCCTCTAGAAATAAGTGGCGACAGTGAAGAAGAAACGACAGAGGTGCTCGAAAAAAAGGATATAATGTAACATATAATACAGATTAAATAAACTTTTATAATTCCTTACATCGAAACGAGGCTCCGTATCCTCCTATCTAACGAAATCGCGCCTCTCGCCACAGTAACTTGGTCGTCTCGTTTTTGTTAGAAGCCGGATATATATTTTCCTCGGTACATTTTATACATAGACCTTATAAAATATCTATGCCTATTAACAAGTAAAAATCGACTCGTGTTTTTTCGTCTCACTAATACAATATTATTACAGTAACAGATTAGCTGAAACAAGCCTAGGCTATGTAGTGTCATTACTCAGACCATTCTTCTGATCCAACTTGTTCGCATTGGTCTTGACCGTGTAAATGAAGAAGCTCAGGGCCTCCTTCTCCACAACGGGGATGGTCTTGAAATGCTTCATTAGAGTCTGTAAAAGAAAGATCCGACAATTGGCACGACTCTTGGGTTTGATGAGTCTGCAGAATCCAAGAAATCGTGACACACGATCAAGGAATGCAAAGGAGACATTCTGGAGGTGAACTCACATCAGCCAGTTGGGCTTTGTTAAGGCCTGGACGCGTGGAGACTTTGTAATGCCTCTTGTACCTCCTGAGTGTGCCGACTTGCAGCTGGAAGAGGTCGACCTCAGGGAGGTCGTTGTCCGTCTCTCCAGAATCCTCCTCGGAGTCCTTCCGCCTGCGTTGCTGCTGCTGCTTGGACCTCGCGCATTGTATGACTTGCTTGTGGTAGTCGCAGATGTATATGTGTCGCGCCTAATATCGGGAGAAACACATGACATGACGCGATCGTTCCAAAGGTTCGGCAATAGCGGGAAAGGCTCGATTGGCTCTGATAGAAAAGAGCCGGCGGAAGCTAATGGTAAATAAGAGTTAGAAGAGAGAGAGAGAGAGAGAGAGAGAGAGAGAGAGAGAGAGAGAGAGAGGGAAGCGAGGGAGGAAGAGAGTCGAGTGATGACTGACAGGGAGTCCAACTGTCCTCGAGTACTCGCCGGAAGGGAGGGAGGTTCAACTTACCACCTGATCGAGGTTGAGTTTGAGCCTTCGTTGGGTGACTGTTTTCTGAATGCGCTTGCTATAAGAAGCGTTGCCAGCTGGCCGCGAGCATCGCTCACCCTCGTCTACAAGGCAACAGATCTGATCAGCGGCGCCCCGTGAATCCTCCTCACCGGTACTGAATCCATTCATCTCTTTAGTTTCTTAATATCAAGCAAAACGTTTATCAAGAGTATGCTGAACCTTAACAACCTCGGAGAGTGTCTCGACTCGTGCTCTCTCTCTCTCTCGCTCTCGTCAAAAAGCCGACGTTAAACGCGCACGGCGATGCCTGCACTTCACGCTCATCGTTTCTCGGCGAGCAGCATTTGTCACTGGCGAGAGTCCGGCGAGAGTCCGGCGAGAGGAGGAGGAGAGGTTTGCGAGTTCCCTTGCACTCGGCCGCTCGCTCCTTCCTTTCGTTACTCCGCCGAGGGATTCAGCAGCGCGAGCCGATCATTCAAACAACAGAGGAACTCGCTTCTCCCGCATATTATCGTCCGCAGGCTTTATTTACGCTTTTCTAATAACTAAGCGAGGAACCGCCAACCGCACACGCTCGACCCACCACGGCGACCAACCGGACCTCGATTACTCGACCACGACGCGCGTTTACCTTCCCGTCGACTTGCACTGCGGCTGGCCCGATGGTGTTGTAACACTTCGCCGCGCTTTATTATTTACACAACCGCTGGCGAGTATGCGAGTGCCCACACACGCATGCACCTCGCCGGAGCTCGAGACACTTGGAGGAATTCCGAGCTGATCGCACGACTGCCAACCCCTCGGAGAAACACCGCGCAATAGTCGTCGACCGCTGGTCGGAGAAATAAAAATTAAAATATATATATATGTGTGTGAATGCTGACGACAAGTGTTGGGAGATGCAATAAAGAGACTACGAAGTAGATAATCGTAATGTCGAACACCTGCGAGGCTACAGTTGGCCGAGACTTCCGGCTGGCCCTAACCAATTGGATCGAGGGGACAAAACCTATAGTTTCATGTATAGATATTCCATTCGGTCAACTTGTATCTCGTTATGCAAAATAAATCGCACTACTCTAATAAAGACTGTGATTAGTAGTAAAACTGCGAGGGGAGACTGATGCTTAATGAGGTTCTTTAAATAAACCTAACCCAATCATCGTTTAATTGTATTGGACGGTTTTTCTATTTAGTCGGATCGTTGTTATATATTGTGTTTTGACTCGTGCGAACAGCAAGTATTTTTAGTCACCGCTGTAGCATATATTCTATACACATGATACATTATAGACAATGTGACAAAATGTAACATTAACTAATAGATCAAGTTAACTACCGGATCCGGTGGAATCGATGGGAGTGGAAGAAAGCATATGAGAAATAAGGCGAAATGCGTCGCTCTAATTTCAGCGTAGATCCGCGGAATAAAAGATACAGGGCATATAGTCGCGGAGAGTAATGCGTGGTATATATATTTATTCGGCGAGCCGAGAGAAAGCGCTGACAGATCTCCGTGTGAGAGTTGGCGATACTGTGGCGTTGGTTGATTTGAGTGAGTGGACGCTGTCGCCATCTGTAGAAACGGTAGGCTTGGTCGTCGATTATTTTTGCCGAATATAATGCTCGATACACTCGACAAATGCGAGGAAACAGCGCGGAACGATGCCCGACATAAATCCCTTTAAACAATTGCACTAATTCAACAATAAGAATTAAGAGGATCGCGCGGGGCGAGCGGGCGTCGTTCCGACGCACAATTTTTCCCGCCCTTTCCGTCGAGGCGGACATTTTATTGGGGGGTAAAAAGAAACGCTTCAAAACATAAAAGGTTGTCGCTGATTGGCTTACTTTTTGCGGCTTATCTGAAATAAGCCAATGGTAATGGAGATTTTCCCTATAGACTTCCATATGCCGCACAAGTGGCGTGGGGTCGCGATATTCGAAGCTGAGAATCCTTTTAGCTGTAGAGGACCGTTCAGGTAAGAAAAATCCAAATATTTTTCTTCCGGGGCCTTGACAGATTTCGGCGCTCGTCGCTCGATCACGGGGCGAGCATTGCCGCGCAATACGCGTAACACGGGCAGATATTCGCCGAGGTGCTACTGTGCTGCGTAGAGTGCGTATACCTTTTATTTCTACACAGCCGTCATAGCAAATGGCTGCCCCGGAGATGTGTGTCTAGCGAGAGGATTCCCGTGAGTTTTGTTGCCGGCGCTGTGATACGCGAGGAAAGCTCGCCCGCTCGCGCTTTCGGCCACCCTCTCGACGCCCAAGGAGAGACCCTGTGAAATCCGAGGCGAGGAACCTCGGCGTGCTCTCGGTGTCACGGCTCTTTCGTCATAAATCACCCGTCAAGGCTACAGCCCGCGTACACGATCGGCCTCTGTTTGGCTACTTGCGCCATGCATACGCATATATGGGATATCTGCCAGCATAGCCCCGCGATACTCCTCTCATAACCGACCAATTCGCCGCCCGAGCCTCGAGATCACCGAGCCGTTCGAGACCCAGTGAAGATTCGACCGGACTTTTAGTCATCAGTTCGCCGAGGATCGCGTAATTGCCGAGATATCGGCCCTTTTTCCATTTCCCGCTCGAGAGCCTTTTCCTCTCGTCAGCTCTCGTCAGCGGCCTGACAGCCGCCAACGAGAATCCTCTCGCTCGCTAACCTCTCCGAGGGAATAATCCTGGGAGCTATGGATCGCATGTAGCCGAGGGCCAATTGTTGAGTTTTGTTTGTGCCGAGTGGAAGAGTGGTCGGAGGTGGCCAGAGCAGCTAGAGAGTCTTGCTCGCTGGCTGCCGCCCGTGCCCGAGGGGAAAGAGGAAGGAGAGCTCTATCGTGTAGAACTGTAGAGCATGTTTACACGTAAGCGTCCCTCTTTCGGCTGGCGGCCCGCGCCATATCGTGTCGCTGGGGACAGAGTGGAACAGAGTGGACGGAGCCGCCAAAACGAGACACCTCTTTTTCCTCCATTTCTCTGGGCTTTATCTTTATCCGTGCATAAGCCACGCCATCGCCCGTAGATCTTGCCCTCTGATATATACATACATATATATATATATATATATATCTGCCTCTGACTCTCTGTGTATATATATGTGTGTGGATATATATTTCTCGCGAGCGCGCGCCTTGCCATCATCCTCCTTTTTCTCTCTCTCCGGCGGGCATCCTCCCCGCGTGTGTGTTTGCGCAAATAACCGCCATGCACGTACACTCTAGAACGCAGTGAGCCGATTACGCGTAAAATGGTGGGAATATAATCAATGTACGGGAGGACATGTTTGCAGTACGCAAACGTCACCATATTCGTCGTGTGTGCATAATACTAGAGGTTATAAAGAGCTCGGGAATTGGGCGCGCGAGTACACGTGATATATACTCGATTCCGAAATTCCTTTTGGCGGTAACGGGCGGCTCTCCGTAGCGTTCGGTGGGCCGGTACATAACCATAAAGGCTAGTCGCGATTTCCTTCTCTGCGTGGAGCGGAGCGCGCGCCATCGGCTCTCCTCCGCCCTCATGTACGTATGTGAACACGCACGTTTCTATGGGCCCGGCCGCCACGGCCAATATCCTTTATTGAACGGCATATCCTCGCTTTCCTCGATTTTTCCCCGAATCTTCTCGCTCGCTCGGTGATTTGTTGTGACTAGTCGCGGCCGATCTAGAGCCGCTTACATAAACCGCTGATAAATACGCTCGATTGCCATCGTGCGCCCCGTTCGCTTGTCGGGCAGGTTCACCGCCGCTTTTTCGTGAATTGCTCGCTGAGTGAATTAGAGAGGCTGAAGACTCGCGAGCGTATTCATCCTCGGCGTTGTTCGATACCTGCCATTGCTCGTGAAATCTGGAAATGTCGAGGGGACGCCTCGGGAGCACTTTCCAGTACAAAGAAGAATTACCGGCCGCCAGTGTGTCGGATCTCTCGCGCGTAGTAGCATATGTGTGGCGTAAACACGACGCTCGAATACTCGATTAATTGCACGCGATACATTCGGCTTGATTGCATTTGCAAATCCATTTTATATGACCCGCCCTCCTCCCGTCGCCCTTCTTCGGAGAGTGGTGAATGAAAAAGGCGGCGCGTCGATAGAGGATTAATTAGACGATTTTTGTCGCGCGAGGAATTAACTATTTTTTCTTCCCCTCGTCGATCTTATTGTTCGTTTTCATTGAAAGTCCGCGCAGGTTCCGTTCTGCGCATTATTCCGCATTCCCGCGGCCTCCCGGGCTTCTTGCGCAATAACTTATTAATTACAGGTTGCTCTGTAATTGAATATATTTCGGGGCGGCTCGCCTCGGTAAACAGAGGCGCACGAACGATCGGTACGTAATGAAAGCTACGTGCGCTTGCTAACGAGAACTCGTGTAATCGACTCCCTTTAGTACTCGAATGGAGAGAACACTCGAGGCAATGTTCGCCGAGATTTATATTTTATTCTCGAGTTTCGTGACCGGTTTACGCGCCCTTGAATAAAAACACAATTATCCTGATTTATCGCTGTTATCCTTAAATAATGCCGGACTCTGCTCGCCCTTTGAACTTAATAGAGCAGAATAAATTAGCATCAACTCCCCGACGGCGGACAATACAATGTTAATTTCTAGATTAACTTTCGAATTTCTTTACTTTTATCGAGTGCTTATCAGACTCCACCTCGCATCGGTTTACGAGGTTATTCCGAGTAAACTAAAGGCTCGTCCGACACTTTTCAAGCCGCGGTCATAATGGAGATGTTGATTCGAGCTATTTTCGTCGCCAGCGGGTGACCTACACTTTCATCTTTGTATCGAGTGTCCCGCTATCGACTAATTAACACGCGATAGAACCTGGATCGTATCGATCGCGTCTCCTCGCTAGGCTGGTTCCACCCGCTAGCCCACTAAGACAACTGGTTAATGAATCAAGAGCCAGATGGGGAGTATTAGCCAATCGTTGTCCACCTTTTTCGACTTGGATCATTCATTCGATCGACCATATTCCGCAGCGCAATCCATGCTCTCCCTCTTTCTCCGATTGGGACTTTATTATTATTTCAGAGCGCTGGCTCTTTCTTGACTTGATTTCGCAGACTTTTCCTTTGTAAAAGTACAGGGTTACGTCACTTGTCTTTTAACCATCCCTTTTATACTCGAGTTCCAATTCTTTCGATTTACAATACAATTTGATATAAATAAATCTCACATATTTAAATTATAAAACATGGCATAATTATTGGATTTTCGACGGCCTATATTCATCATTATTGATTCAAAGCCAACTGAATCACCCTCCACTCTTCGAACTCGATCAATCACCCCCTCCAACCCATCGGGTTTTTCAATCGCCGGATTGATTTCATTGGAGCAATTTTCCTCGCGATTTTTCCGACGATTAGTGATGTTGTTGTTGTTGTTGAGCCTGGAGAAATAATTGCCGGTGACGCGCTCGGTACTCGCCGTGCGCGCGATACTAGTGCATTTAGCAGGGCGCCCGCGTAATTGGATTATAGTTTATTTCACTCGCCATCTGCGAAGGGTGTAATCGTTCGTGTAATGCGCAATTTGACGCGCGCATTAATCTGCGGCGAAAATTATAATTACCGTACTTAGCTCTCGCGCGCGGCCCAGGAATATCGTATTAATGATTCCGCCGGGCGGATTTGGTGTTTGATCCCTTCATTAGATCGACTCGATACACAGGCGGTAATACAAATTTCCCGGGATTGTTTGGAACAATGGACGCTTTAATGGAACGCGCAACAATCCATCCCCCCTTCTTTCAATACTTTTCCCAGGCGACTCGAGCGACTTTAAGTCAATTCCGATGTTTCCATTCTGGAAAATAAAAATTTGTAAAATTCGACGTTGACCCACAATTATATATCTATATTATTATTTATATATAAGTTGTAGTTGCGCAAGGTCGAGTGATTTTAAGCCAATTCCGATTCTCCGACTCCAGAAAATAAAAATGTAAAATTCGACGTTGACCCACAATGATATTAAAGTTGTAGCTACAGGAGGTTTCGCTAACCAGCGAGTTCTATTTGCGCGTCTAATATCGCGAGTTAAAGCGACACTCTCGTTTTCAGGGCTGCGCGACGCTTTATTGTACACCTTGAGTCTCGTAGACTCCTCCTCGGGCCAGTGTGAATCCAGGTAGCCGGCGAGAGCGCGGAGTGTCAGTGTCGTGTTCCTTTTAGCTCGCCGGGGGAAACGTTTCACTCTCGAGAGGCGGTAATTGTTTTCGGTTTCATTTGACGGAGACCTGGCGTTGGCATTTTTATAGTCGGCCGACGAGCGCAGTCCTTGCCGGATAATTCCAATATATTACGAGCAGAGAGAGAGAGAGGGTATGCGGGAAAAGGCGAAAGAACGGTGGCCGGTAATTGGCTAGTACTCTAATCGGGTTCCGCCTTTACGGTGGGAGCGGTCGATCGTCCGGGCGGCTATCGAGATTTGCCCGTAATTATTCCCCCGCTGACAACTTTTGACTCGGGTACCTGGGGGCCCCCGGGTATTAAAGGATTTTCGGGAAACCCCCCCTCGCCGGTTTTACGATACGGCATATACCTGGGGCCACCGGCAGCCGGGGCTGATTTATGCCGGAGGAATACCCGAAAATACCTAGGAACCTTCGGGGAGGATAGCATTTTTCGGGAATCACAATGATCCTTCCTTTAAACTTTAAACCGACCTCCCCGCTCGAGCCCGCAGACGCGCGCGCGTGTGTGCGAGAGAGCTATTTCTAAAATTGCGTTTGCATTTGCCTTTAACTCTTGGCGGCGCAACGGGCGAATTTCCATTAGCGTCAACAAAGAACACGGCGAGCCATACGTCTGTAGATTGCTATCTCTCCGCTCGCCCGGTACTCCGGGATTACTTTCGTTACTCCCCGACTTCTCTCTCCCTCCCTCTCGCGCGCGCCCGCGATGTAATTTCACGTGGCGAATCAATACCGGGCGCCCGCGCGCCCCCCTTTTTGTTAAGAAACAATTTTTTACCTCCCACGTGGCCGCCCTAGTCGCGCCTCTACGCGTTCGATTCCACTGACGCAATCTCTCGCTGCTTCTTTGTAAATTGGCCTTTTTCCGCTCGGGGTGGATCGGAAGAAAGTCGTCTTCCGAAATCTTTTTATTTGCCGCCTGGAAAGATCGTGGATGGAAGTCGGGTAATTAGTAGGGGGCAGGGGGGGATTAGGAAGAGCGCGTAATGCGAGGAGAGAATTTGTTAGCCCCGCGGGAAATGCTCGAGACGCGTGCTCGGCCGATTGAAAAACACGGGCACGCCCGTGCGCGCCCTCTATATGTATGGATAGATCGTATTAGGTTGGCAAGCATAAGGAAATCAAAGATATTATAAGTTAATTAATTCATTAACTTGCGTCTCTAACTTTAAGACTTGGCATGTGCGGATTTAATTAATAATCATAAATTGACACAAATTCGCTCATGCCAAGTTTTAAAGTTGGAGATGCCAGTTAATGAATGAATTAACCTGTAATATCTTTGATTGAAATTTGATTGTCTATTTCATTTTTGGACAACGTAATTCAAGCAGATACTTTTTATCTGAGTCATTAAACTACTTGGCGCTTTTGTTTACATTTTAATATGTAAGTGCTCGCTTTAATTCGGGCGCACAATGAAATATTTTCGCTGGCGAATATTCCGCGGATACCTCGAGTATCGGGAAATTAGAGTGGACGTAATCCTACTAGAGCACGGCTTCGTCCGGAGACGTTTCCCTCCCCTTAATTACATCTCCCCTTATTTATCATCGCGCATTGATAGATTCATTACCAGCGCCCTCGCGATCCACGCGTTTCCCTATGGAAGTTTGTTATTGGCCGCGGGTAACGCGTTTACGAGTAATTGGTCCATTTCTCGGGAGGAAAAGCCGAGGTCCAAAATCAACGGTGGCGTGGACAGTCGTATAAGTCGACATACATTCGGTTAATAATTCTAGTGGCGGCTGGAGGGATCGATTGTTAATGGCGAATATTTTAACGAGAGTTGATTCCTATAATTCTCGCCTCGCTTTGTTTTGCTCGCTCGGGCCCCTCGTTTAATGACGGACATCAAACGAGTGTGCATGTAATGTTGTTGGGCGCATAGAAGAGTACATTTGGCAGACTGCCCACCCAGAGCACATCACGTACCATTTTTACACGTCCTGTTAAAAACTTGTGGCGGCCTGCAATTCGAACTGGAAATCTGCGCCGGGACTGGTTTTTATTGTTTTTATTTGGAATTGCGCGAGTTGGCTTTGGTCGCGCGTTTCATTCGAAAATGTAAGAGCCTTGGTGTACAGTTTCCATTGCGCGGTCAATATTTTCTTAGTAGTTTAATAAATCCCCGGGGGGAGTTTGCGACTAGATTCCTCTTTTATCTTAATGCCACATCTCACAATGTTCCGAGTGAGCCGATCCTCCCAAGGAGTCTGCCACTTATTCACTTCTACTTTTAAAGGCTCCATCGGTTCGAATCGCTTTGGAATCCGAGTACTGGTTTCGCCTCATTATATTTATATACGCTCGCCCAATAATCTCGGTACTTTACGATCCTGTGCGGGTAATGCAGTGAGCGAAGCGACGTCAGGTATTTAAAAGCTTCGGACTCGTCTCCCCGTGGAATTCGATCATCTTGCGAATTCTCCCACTCCCCTGCTCCGTGGATTTATTTTCGAAAAATATTCCCTCCGCCCCGTGCAACAATGTCGAGGTCGCTGCAATGTAATCGGTTATAATTATTCGTATTTTCCGTTTCCATGTTTTCGTGTAGCGTGTAATACTTTCCGAACTCGATGGTACACGGTAATCACATTATAGTGCTCTGGGCATCGTTCGCCTAAAACGCCCCTCCCCCCATGAATAAATGCCTTCTCGTGATAGAACGAAGATTAATGTCTCGTGATGGCGGAATCAGTGGGCTGGAAATTCATAATCGAGATATATTGGAGCAAGTTGATCATCAGCGTCCGTTCGAAATTACAAGGTCTCTCTCTCTCTCTCTCTCTCTCTCTGGTAGCCTGAAATAAAAAGCGGGGGCCCGAGCGTGATGTTGTAGAGTGATTTCTAGCGAGGAGCCTCGTTGGATATTCCAAAAGAAATCTCCCCCCGCCCCCCAATAGAAGCCTGGAATTATATGAAACTGGAGTTGTTCCGGAAAGTTTTCGTGGCTTCCCGACACGATTTTATTACTGCGGGTCTCTCTCGTTAACCGGCGATTCTCCCTTTCTAAGTGCGCCGATGGTAGCGCGAGCGCGAGCGCGGCGAGTGAAAAATGAAGCGGACAAAGGATCGTCCGCTTTACGGGCCAGTGTTATCTGTATTCGAGAGCGGGGTATGCCTCGCCACTTGCTGTATCAAGTTCCTCCAATATCAGTCTTTGAGAATTTTACGTTTTCGAGGTGAATCCGAGTGTGTTTCGAGCGAAATCCGCTTGGTTGGGTCGAGGCGAAGGCGCGCGCGCGCGCTCTCCGAGCGGTGTACCAAGGCGAGCCGAGAATTTGAAGCCGGCTCTCTCCCTTTTCTCTTTCTCTTTCATTATATATTTCCTTTTCTCTCTCGCTCTCTCGGCCGGCTCTCTTCCCCTTTCGTTCTTCTGTGCCTCTCTTTTTCTCACCATTCCACCATTTCCCTTGTTCACCGTGCCCCTTCTTGCGCTCGCTCGTTCGTTACGTTGCCTAGCCCTGGGAATGCGCGGTCGCCGTCCCTCTCTCTTTCTCCCTTTCTCCTCGCCTCACTCGGCCGTGTCCTCTCTCTTTCTTTCGCCTGCGCGCTTGCTTGCCTGGCTCCCTCGCTCCCTCGCGCCCTCTGTCCTTCTCTCGCTTTATCTCTGGGCGTCACGCTCTCTCTCCCTCGCTCCTTCCCTCTCTCGAACGCTCCCTGTCTCCCTCGCTCACGCGTCTTATTGACCCGGACCCGGTTCTCTTCTCCTCTCTCTTTGATTCGCCGGGTTACCTCCGACTCGCCCGTCTCTTGATTGGGGGTTGAGTGGGAAGAGAGGAAGCCCGACGCACCGATCCCCATGATATACATTTTCATTTCGCCTCCTCTCACCTCCTTCCCCCCCCCGGTCCCCTTCCGCCTGCCCGCCCCGCGCGCCGGCAGCGCGATTTCGAAAAAAATGCCGAATTCCGAAGGGTTGCGCAATGGGCGCCCATTTCTCCCGGGCGTCTACGACGCGCCCCTTCGTCTACCTTCGGCCGAACTCACTCTCCGCCTCGCCTCCTCCGCCGCCGCCACCTCCTCCACCCGGAGGAGAACCAGCGAGAGAGAGAGAGAGAGAGAGAGAGAGAGAGAGAGAGAGAGAGAGAGAGAGAGGGACCTCCTCCCGCGTTCACCATGCTACCACGCGCAAATTGATCGCGCCAGATTCGCGCGCGCCAACTTAGAATTCGATCGGCCCGCCACCCAATGACGGCAAATATTGTTTTTCGTTATTGCCGCGCGCTATCCGCCCTTTCGCCCACTAGGATTTTCGGCCAAGTGGCCTCAGCGAGGTTGGCTTCTTTCGTCGTGATATTTGGGGAGGATACTTTTACTGATATGTCTAATGAACGCGGCTCCGCGTAGTATTGTCCGGGATCTGATCCTTGGGACGCAAATACGAACCAACCAACTGGTTCGATGCTGGAGTGTGTTATATAAAGCTGGAGTTGAAAGGCCCCGAATTCCGCTGTTTGATCTTGCCTGTATTTGTGTTTGGTCATCGCCAAACACGGTTTTGCCTGCGCCTTTTGGGCACTGGCACTGTTTCCCCAGGAAAAGCGCCCACCCTTTGGAATTTGTCGGCCGAGGAACAGATCGTTTTTCCAGTGTACCCGTGACGCGTCAACCACCGGGCAGAGGTGGCTGCTCTGTATTATTTTCTTTAGTGTCGGCGAGAGAGAAATTACATTTGAATATCGAGAATGTATTAAGCCAGCAGGTTCGCGCGTATCAATTGCTCCCGGTAGGGGTGGCAAGTAGAGAGTGTGTATGTGTGTGCGTGTGGGAGGGAGAGAGGGAGAGAGAAGGGAGCTAGGTTGGAGCAGGTTCACAAAGGGTTTCGTCGGCCAACAGGCATTTCCCCGAATCGATCGAGGATTTTTTCTCGACTGCGAGGCGAGGAGAGGAGCCGAGAAAGAAAGGACGCCCGTATCGACCGGACAGTGATTCGTCGAAAAGTTGGCCGGTCGGTAAGGGCACGGAGAGTTGTGTGAGCGGCGAGTGTAGTAGGCGAGTAGGAGGGAAAAAGGGTGCGCGAAAAGCAGGAAGTGCCGATGTGGAGCAAATTCCAGTGACCGTAGCACTGTAACGAAACTAAGAAGGGTAAAAAAAGGCGGCGAGAAGAAAGAGCGCGCGGCGCACGGCGACAAGTCAGAGTCGTCGTCGTCGTCGCTCGCTCGCTCGGCGTGTCTTCCTCTCCCTTTCGCGCTCTCTTTCTCTGCCTAAAAGTTGACCTCGAGTTTCAAGGGTAGAGAAGGGTTTGCAGCAGAGAGTCGTTCGTCCCCCCCTCTACCTTACAGCAGGGGCCTACGAGAGGAGAGAACCCATGGCTCTCGAATTCTCTACGAACGGAAGAGAGAAAGCGGCGTTGCCCTGACATCGGCGGCGGTAGACTCCCGCCATCCCCACCAGCCGGGCGGTGCGGTTCGATTGGTCGCCGTGGTCGGCTTCTCCTTTGTGAGCGGGCGGGTGAAAGCGTGGCTTGGCAACGTCGCGTGAGTCCGTCGGCGTCCGCTGGAAGGAAGGCTAAGCCCGCGCAAGTTGAAAAGAGAGGCGACGCGCCGGAGAAAGAGAGGGAGCGAGAGTCGACGGGTGTACCGGGTGGCGAGAGCGAGAGGGAGGCAGAGGGAGCGAGAGGGAGCGCGCAACGCCGGGTGCAAGGGAAGGGGCTCCGCGCTCGAGAAAGAGAAAGAGAGAAGATACGCGAGAGCGTCCAGGCAGGCAGGCCGTCCTCGCCAGGTTCGCCCTCTGTGTGTGCGGCGTCGCGTGTAGAGTCGCCGCTGCCGAGAGAAGCGATCCGCGCGTAAGCTTCTCCATGTGAAAAAGCTATTACGCGTTCCACCAACACACACTGTGCCCGGCCCAGTGTATATCCGTGTTGTCTCTCCGCTCTGCTCGACTCTACTCGGCTCTCGGCCGTATATACACGCCGAAAGAACGCCTGCCGTTTCCTCTATACGCGCGTGTATATCGCCCCGCCGCCGCCACCGTCGCGCCGCGCCGCGCCGCGCCGTGTGTCGCCGTCTTCTTCGCCGCATAGAGTGCGTAGTTAGGCAGCAGCAGCGTCGTGCGTGCACGAGCAAGTAGAGAGAAGGGACGGACGGACATCTCCTCGCCGCCGACGCGCTTCGCTATTACCCACCAAGAGAGGACCACACCAGCGGGGCACATATCGCCGCCGCCGCCGTCCTGCTGCCGAGAGAGGAGAGGGAGAGAGCGCGCCAGAGAAAGACGACCACCACGACTACCACGACGACGACGACGCAACGACGACACGACGCGCACCAGCAGCACCAAGCCGCCCCGCCGTGCCCGTGCCCGTGCCGTGCCGTGCCAACACGCAGGAGGAGAACGTGTGCACTTAAATGAAGGAGGATATAAACTTATGCCCCATACTTTCGTCGATGCCCGTTGCCAGAAGAAACGCTACGCCAGTCGAGCCAGCGACTCCATGAGCACTTAGGAGAGGGAGTAAGAGAGAGACGGTGAGAAACACCGGGCAGAACCGAGCGAGAGAGAGAAAGAGCGAGCGAGCGAGCGAGCGAGTACGAACGAGTGAGAAAGAGAGTGAGAGACTGAGATATCGAAGGAGAGCGAAAAGCTTCCACGGAAAAAAGAGAGAATCCCGAGAGAAGGAGAGAGATAGAGGGCGTAGGGGGAGAGAGCGAACGATCAAGGAGAGAGAGCAAGGGATAGTAGCATAGGGGGCGAGGGACGGAGAGGGGGTTTGCCTGCTAGAGAGAGTGCGAGCGAGTGGATGAGAGAGTGAGTGAGCGAGCGAACGGAGCAACGAGCGTTCGACACAGGGGAAAGGAAGAAAAGAGAGACGATAGGCCCGACGCGCCACGGCGCGAGCGAGAGGGGAGCCAGAAGCAAGGGAGAGGGTATTAGCGTGAGAGAGATAGATTGAGACGGAGCGTGAGTATTTGTCGATGGTGGGGAGGCGGCAGAGGGAAAAAGAAAGAGCTAGAAGGGGAGAGAGAGCGCCCTCCCCTAACCACTCGCCCGGTCTCCTCCGCTACCCGCCGTACCTACTCACGGAGCTAACGAACGGTTGAGCGTAGCGTCGAGTAGACCGCATCCCAAGTATAACGTACGTATTCACGAGGACCACCTCCTCCTCCGCAGACTTTGGGCCAAAAGGGGTGTATGAAGCTGCCGCTCGATCGCCCGGAGTACTAGCAGTGTGATATCGTGGAGTGCGCGCCGCCGGCTGGACAAGGGAGAAAAACGTGGTGGTGTGACAGTGAGAGAGAGAGAGCGAGAGCGAGAGACCGCCCGAGAGAGAGCACGAGAGCGCAGGAGAAGACTCTAGCAGTCGTCGAGAGCGCGTACGGTGTGTGCGGTGCGGTGCGTGTCTCCTCCCGCAACCTATAACCACGGCCACGAACGAGGGATCCTTGGTACGAATGTGAGGGTGCGTGCGTGCGGCTCTCTGCCATCAGCCCGTGAGCCCAAGCGCGAACGGACGGACGGACGAGCAACGCGAGAGAGAGAGAGAGAGGAGGCCAGAGAGCAGCGAGCAAGGCGAGAGCGAGTGTGTGCTGCGCGTCGTGCGTGCGTGCGTAGAGAGCGCGCGCGCGCCCACATCGGCGCCGTGTGCGTGAGAGCGAGAAAGAGAGAAAGGGAGGGCGAGAGAGAGCGCGAGAGAGAAAGAGAGGGTGGTGCGTGTGTGAGTGCCTGTCCATGCGTGTAGGAGAGTGAGGGGGAAAGAGAGCAAAAGAAGCGCCGCCGTGGGAGTAGGAGCGAGGGAGAAGGGAAGCGGAGAAGGAGCAGAGAGGGAGCTAGAGAGAGAAAGGGAGCGAGCGAAAGGGAGAGAGAGAGAGAACGAGTTGGTGTCTGTGTGAGGGAGCCCACTGGAGAGAGTGTGTGTGTGTATTCTGCTCGGCGTGCGTGCGTGCGTGAGTGAGAGTGCGTGTGCCAAGTAATTCCTCGCACCGTGTACATCCTTGTCTTCCTCGTTGGTGGTACCGTTGAGTAAACGAGGCTGAAGTGACAGGCAGACGTCCGCGTGTGCGACATGTCGGAACACCACCGCGTAGCCGGTGGCTGGGGCACAGCGAGCCCAGGAAGCCGCGAGGATGCCTCCGGCGGCACAGCCTGGTGGCCTTCGGGCTTGAACGCCGTCTCGGCCGAACAGCAACAGCAACAACAACAGAATCTCCACCAACACCTCATGAACCAGCAGCAGCAGCAGCAGCAGCAGCAGCAACAACAGCAGCAGCAACAACAGCAGCAACAACAGCAACAACAACAGCAACAACAGCTTTCGCAACAGCAGCAGCAGCAGCTCTCGCAGCAGCAGCAGCAGGCGGCGGCACAACAGCATCATCAGGATATCGTTAGAAGTACCGCGGCCGCGACACAGCAGCTCTTCTCCTACAAGATGGCCTCCAGCTTTCAGAATCCAGCGACCACGGGGACCCAGTCGAATCCCGTCTCGACATCGACGCCGGTCGGCACATGCATGAGGGGCGGCTATGATTATAGACTAGGCCAGGGCTCTGCACCGGGTGGAGGTGTACCCGGTACACCGTCGGCGCCCGAAGTACATTGGTGGTACCCAGGCGGAGTTATGGACGCCGGTCAGAACAACCTGCACCAGCAATTGCAGGGCCAGCAACAGCAGCACCTCTCGCCCATTACCACACAAACGTCCACGCCCCCCGTTATGTCCCCGGTATGTTGCGACCACGATCGACCCCCTTTTTGTGGTTCCTCTTTTCTCCTTACGCTCTGCCTGCCTGCTTCTCCGCTCACCACTCTTTGCGACACCGCGCTCGCCTTTCGACTTTCGACTCTCTTTTGCCACCCCTTTTACGCACTCTGCCCCTACGAGCGATTATTATATTCAGGTTTCCTGTGCCGGGACGCGCGCCGGGAGAGGAGAGAGAGAGAGAGAGAGAGAGAGAGAGAGTACGTCGACTCCCCAATTTTCTCTCTCGCGCACGTCCGGCTGGCTCGCAGCTCTCGCTCGTCATTCCCGCTGGAAACCGGCGAGGTCCGTTCAGCCGTGGTTGCTCGATGCCTTTGCCACACTCTCGCCACGCACGAAAAATGGCGATCGGTCTTGGCGCCAAAGAGGCCCCGATATCTGCCTAGCTCTATACCCTGGCCCCTGGTCTCTCTCTCGGACCGTACCTTAACGGTGGGTCCGGCCCGAGAGATTCCTCCTGCCGCACGATTAATATTGCTCGACTCTCTTTTCGTTTCAACAGACATTACCCTCGCGCTCCGTTTGTAGTAGCGCGCGTTTGTTTACTTTGACTTATCGCGACGACAAGTCTTAGCAGTCTATTTCTGTTGACGAAACTCGCGAGGAAAAACTTGTTCCCCCGAGAGTGACGATACACGCGCGCAGGTGACTCATCAGACGCGCGGAGCTATTTCAAATGTGCTTTGTAACCTGTTCTTACCTTAACATTACCGGGAATCTCATTACGCTTTTGAGCCCGCCACTTTCTCCGCCCGGAATTTTTCGTAAGTCCCGAATTACCTCTTTTTTTTCTCCCACCTTCTCTTTTTTTGGGTTCCTGGTCCTGGGAGTTGTTTAAATATTGTTTAGCGAGTGTTTGTCTCCGGCGTGGGGATATTGGGATGAAAGGGGGCCCTTTGGGAAATAGTTGACAATTGATTTTATCGCGGGCCGTTTTCGTATCACCGTCTGCGTTTCATCCTGGCTCTCGCGCCTCTTGCCCCACCGACCGTTGTCCGCTATTGATTCCGGGTTTCGTGCGGCCTTCTTCCTACGTGCGTTCGTACAGTGGCTCTTACCGCGCCGGTACTCTGTCTTATTTCTCTCGATCCTCCTCGATCGACGTGCGCCGATCGTTCGGATTTCGAGCCCTGGACACCCTGGCCCCCCCTCGGGCTCTGATAAAACCGATAGAATTTCAGTGGGACTCGAATTTCGAAAATAAACCAGCCTACGTGGAAATCGGATAACTGCTCGTACCCAGAAGCAGTAGCTCGAGGTTTCTTCTCGCGGTGGTGTTGTCGAGATTTCCCAGGGTTCGAAAAGCGTCGGAGCGCAGCGGAAATTGTTAGCTTTTGATTTAATCCTCGGATAGACTCTCCGCCCTTTTCAAGGGGCAAGGTGTGCCGATATCGAAAATAGCTTTGGAACAAATTGCGAAAGCTTGTGATATTGCGAGCATTCACCGTAAAGTTTCATCACGTTAACGACCAATATCCGAGGGTCTCTACGCCTTTTAGAATACTCTCTCTCGAATCCGAACCAGTTACGCCACCGCCCCCCGGGCCCCCTGCGCTCTCCGGATGAATGCGATAGATGAACTTTGCCGTAATCTTTTTCTCAGTCGTCATTACTGGAGGATCGATTGAAAGATTAGTAGTTGCGAGAGAGATCGGCACGCGTCTCTCAGCGCGGATTACTCATTGAACCTCTGTAGGATACATTGGACGTATAGATTACCCGTAACGACGTCGAACGATTCTCCGGGAAGGTTGAGGAAGATCGCGCATTCCAAGAAAGCCAAGTTCATACCGCGGAAACCTTCCGTGTCCAGAAGTGCGTGATCTCACTTTCAGCTAATCTTCTTTCCCCCCTGTATATCTACTCTACGACTATTTTTTACGTCCGCGTCTATTAGCAGTTTCTTTAAACTCGGAACATTTAACGCGTTTTAGGTACCCGGCTTTACTGCCTTAAACTGCAAGTCACTCGGCCTTTCAATTCAACGGCGATAGGCTCTTGCGCTCTAAGCCCAACTAAATGAGAGGAATTTCATAGTCGATTCGAGACAATTCTTTTTTCAATCGGACACGAGAGATCCTCGGGTCCTTGAGTGGCATCGAGTCCTGCGAAGGAATTCCCACCGAGCACGTGACTTCCCCGGGAGTTGGCCACTCGCATAGTCTGCGTCCTAAGCTATTTACTAACGCGCCTCGACATTACTCCGGTGACAAAGCAGGACATAGCTTGTATCGTCGACGGTTCTCTTACACAGTGACCAGGATTCATTATGTAAGAGGTACCTTCAAAGTGATCAATCGATCTTGCCATAGACGACGGTATGTAATGAGGACGAGTTGGAGTGTTGGATAGTTCTCGTCCTGGCGGTCTGGCAAAGTTAATTAGAGACCACTCTCCATAGTATTGTCAACACTCTAACTCAATCTCTCAGCATATGTGAAGTCGTGTATATAATACTCCCCTCGAGACTCGCGTCACTCCGAGGAGAGTTTGGGTATTGGGATCGCGCAAAAAGGCCCAAAAGAGATTCAGTCCCTCTGTGCGTTTCCGTCTACGTGGGCATCGTGTGTAGCAGTCGCTGCGCAGCGCGCCACTGCTGTGAGAACCGCACGGAATACTCGAGGCGTGATACTCTTTTCGCGCCGCTGGCATTATTCTTGCTTACATCGGCTAGGCCTCGTCGAAAGGGAAAAAACGATTTACCGTTCCCGAGCCCCCCAGTGAGGAATAGGAGCTGAGCGGCACGGTGCCTCCGTCCGCGTTGGACCATCGGGAACGAATACCAAAGCCTCCGATACGCTCCCGAGCGCAGTGTCGTGACCATTTTATAGAGGACGCAGGCCCCGAAATATACCTGACAGTCAGTAGAATAGAATTTCCTCGTTTAACTCGTCGAGAGAGAGAGAGAGAAAGAGGGAGAGAGAGGGAGAGAATGAGAGAGAGTGAGAGTGAGAAAGAGAGAGAAAGAGAGAGGCGAACGTTTCCACAGTGTTGGGCCCAGAGTGTGATTTTCCATTAAGTGAACGTAACGGAAAATCATAGCAGGATGGGAAGCCGAGGGAAATCGAGATCTTTCCTTTTAATAGTCGACTGGCGGCAATCCCTCGTTATTCACCAATTAAGTCCCAGAGCGGGACTTGTTACGTAAAGCGAACCGCGGGCTACGGTTAGGTTTTATTTAACAGTTCCTGGGCGAATTTTGCGAGAGCGAACGAGTGAGAGAGAAAAAGAAAGAGAGAAAGAGAGAAAGAGAGAGAGAGAGACTTGATAATCGCGCCGAGAAATTTTCGGGACCCTTGAAACCTTTTAATGGCATGCTTTTGCGACCAACTGCCCCTCCGCGAGGGGTGTTGGTCTTAACAGGGCTAAGAACTCGGCAAGTAAACCGCGTTAATGAAGATTTCGTTCTTTTTCTCTGGATTCCAGCATCAGATTCAGCAGCTGCCACAACAGAACAATCTTCAGCAGAATAACGCTCAAAGCTTACAGCGAGACAACATGCCGCGAGGAGGAAAGGACTCGAAGCCAAGGGGACGGATGACCGCGTACGCCTTCTTCGTGCAGACCTGTCGCCAGGAACATAAGAAGAAACACCCCGAGGAGAAGATCGTCTTTCGGGAGTTCTCCAAAAAATGTGCAATGAGGTGGAAGGTGAGAAATTCGACTCCAACTACCTAAGGACTCATCCTCCTCTTCCTTCCAGGCGAACCTTTTCACGCCGTTGGCTCGCCCGGCCAGTCCTTCATTAGGGAATTCCCTTCGTCATTGAGCGCGGTTTGCCGCTGAAAATTAATTGAATGGCACATTATGCCATTGCAAGAAAGCCTCTTGTTAAGTGGAGTTGGACACCACGCGCGCGCGCTCGCCCATGGGAGTAGTTAGAGGGCAAAGAACCAATTTCCTTGAAAGTCATGTCGCTCCAACGAATTCCGAGTTATGGATTACTTTGCCACTGGGAGAATGGAAGATAATTATCATCATCGTCGTTCTTGATAAGTAATTGGAATAATG
The DNA here is from genome assembly GCA_963675795.1 of Crossocerus cetratus. Taxonomy (NCBI): domain Eukaryota; kingdom Metazoa; phylum Arthropoda; class Insecta; order Hymenoptera; family Crabronidae; genus Crossocerus; species Crossocerus cetratus. The sequence continues at coordinate 19,481,072 of OY776668.1, forward strand.
AATTAACCTGAGAGAATTTAATGAACTGCTGTCGAGCTCAAGTCCTAATCAACATGCCTGTTTATTATACATCTTGTGGAATTCATTATAGAATGCAGCAGGAGAGAGGCGCTTTGAGTAACGAAAGCTTCATAAAGATACATTTGAGAAAGCTGATAATGTACAGGCTGACCTACTATTTCAATGCTATCTCGGAATCATGAGGTCAGCTGGGGAATTCACTGAATTAGCTTCTTTGAATAATACAGTAACAGTAATTGCTCGGCGAGGATGTAGTGTTGTCGAAGCGAAACGAAAAATCTGATAGCGTAATAACTTGTGGTATAAGTGTACAGCAAGTAAATCTTATCCTCGGCTCGAGGCCGGAATTCGTTTGGGTTCCCACGAGGGAAACTGTAGCTCGGCGGATTGAAAATATTTAGGATTAACGGTTTACGTATACCTGCACTGACTACCTGTAATCCCCGATGCTGGTAAGAATAGAGTTAGGACCGGTTTAGGACTCGCTCCTTCCATAGAATTCGACTCTTATATAATGCCGCTGGCATGTCAAAATCTCTTGACGATGCCCAGCGCTATGCCAAGAGTTGATGATATTTCTATAGGCTTAATTAATTGAAGCCAAGACACTCGCGCATTTTTCCCAACAATAGACTCACCGGGATTCGCCAAGTCCACGAGTCTTCCTCCGAAAAAATAGTTTATCTAGTTTCGGGGCACTTTCGAAATTGTACGGTGGGGCATAAGAAAAAAGGGAAAAACGAGGCCAGAAATGATATGCTCCGATAAAGGAAAGCCGTTAGCGTAGAATACGTCATTAAGAGCAGGTGCTGTAGCAACATCCTCCGACTTTAGACGCGTCTCCACTCGAAGAAGCGAGAGACTTCCCGGCGACTCTTTTCAACGCTCGGGCCAGATGTTCTTACGCGCCCATTAAAGAGGGCTTTCGTTATCCCCTTGAAATCGCAATTTTTGGCAGCTGCAAAACATTACCGAGCAGTTTCTACCCGACTTTCAGCCTGCATTACTCACGCATCCTTTTGTTTGCCGGGGAATTAAACGTTATTCCATGGTCATTGCTCAATAATAGGCGGATGAACGGTAGTGGCTGCTGGAAAGAAAGTAGGTTACATTTCGTCGGGCCTTCCAGTTGTATGTGTGTGCGCTGGTTCACCCTTCTTCCTCTACCGGTTATGGCTAAGACTTCGAGGGGATTTATGGGAGTGGAGAGAGAGAGGAGAGGAGTCTTCGTGACGAGCTGTTTGGTGGATTTTCCTTGCTAGTAGCAGGTTTACCAAGGGCAACGCACTTGTATTATTCCAGACTATGTCAGACAAAGAGAAGAAGCGTTTCCATGAGATGGCAGAGAAGGACAAGAAACGATATGACGCGGAAATGCAGAACTACACACCTCCCAAGGATCAGAATAAAGGCAGAGGCAAGAAACGCAAGCACATCAAAGATCACAATGCACCGAAGAGATCATTGTAAGGGAACTGGTAGTTTGTAGATGGGGGGAGAGGATGGAGAGTTGATGGAGAGTAACAGGGAATAACGAGGGTGGTGGTTTTGCGAACAGGTCTGCCTTCTTCTTATTCTGCAATGACGAGCGTGGAAAGGTAAAGATGCTGAACCCCGAGTACGGAGTAGGTGACATTGCCAAGGAGCTTGGCAAGAAATGGTCGGATGTAGAGCCCGAAACCAAATCCAAGTACGAGGCTATGGCCGAGAAAGACAAAGCTCGATATGAACGGGTAAGTGGATCGGACGAAAGCGAGGAGGAGATGGAGGATTGGTTCGCCGATTTCCATATCTGTTGAGTAGCGAAACAGAGAGAGGGAGTAAGAGTTGGTGGGATGTTTGTAGTTATCTAACGGTGTGTATTGGGTGTGTCCTTTAGGAAATGAGTGCGTACAAAAAGAAGATGAAAGATGGGGCACCGGTGGTAGCAGTAGCTCCAGTGAATACTGTAAAAAGTGACAGTGAGGAAGAATGGAAAGAAGACGATGAATAGCGGATGCACGACAAAATTTCATCTATCACCCCGTGTCCTTGATCCTGAAAGCATACCTCACCTACTGTACGTACCATTGACCTTAGCGTGAGCGTACTTACACCACTAGGAGAACAAATAACTAATCACCAGTCCCCGATTATTTACAATAATAATTAAAATATCCGCGATTATGATAATTATTTTAAAATTGTATGTATGAGAGGTGCGAGAGGAGATCGTATGCGTGACATTTGTATTTTAACATATTGATAGTAACATGTAAAATGGCGTAGGATAGCAGAATGAAAAGGTGCCCACTTTGAAGCAGGTGGAAGGCGCAGGGGCTCAATCATTGTTGACTTTGTCTCCACACATCGTGTTAAAACAACTAGTTTTAAAGTCATAAAAGAACACAGGATACGGCGGCTCCATAGTTGGGCGATATCATTCTATGATAGTTTGATATTCTATCAGTTCAGTTCATTCGTTACCAGTGTAAGAGACTACTTGTATATCCTTGTACAGAATGTTTCTTTAAATCAAATCTCGCAGGTGGGGCATGGGGCTGCTTTGTATGAATGTAATTGATTTAAACACATGTCGCATAGCTGTAAGTATTAGGATATAAGTACAAGTATTTTAAAGCAACTTCGATTCTACATCTACGTCAACGTGTGATAGTTTCCACTAACCGTGTACTGTAAGCCACGAGATTGAGCCTTATAGTTTATAAGCAATTTCAACTGAAATTGAGACATCCAATTTACAGTTTTTATAAATCAAAATTAGGACAACCCAGCCATGGAGCAGTGGTATTGCAAAAAGTCCTCAATTTCCCCATGAAGGACTGTTCGTTTGTACAAATCACTCAAGATGCAGAAGTAAATAACACATTTTATTTTTTAGCTGACAATGCGCTACGCGGACATGAAAATATCAGCAAACGTTGAATTCTGTTTTACTCTACACGATCATTGTAATCTCAGCTTTCACGATCGCACGAAGGGTAGTTGATTATCTTGATTAAGAACAGAGTGACAGCGGCTAATCGCCAAATGCATCGTGTTTTTCTTTCTAATCTGGCTTTTTGTTTTTCTTTATTCAAGTAGTCCCTGCCCCTTACCATCGTCATCCTCCCTCTCACATTCATTTTTTAAATAAAGCAAATACTTTAATCCTCTCAAGAATCATGTGATTCCGTTCATTGTTCGAGAAAGTAAGATAGGGCGTGTCTTGTACTGCCTCGAGTCATCTGGTGTACAGCAGGCTGTATTATAATAAATTATTGTGGTTTCTTGTAATATTAACATTCCTAGATCCTAGTATGTACAGATCTTAATCATTGAGATTAGAGCCAACTATGTAACAAGCATACCGAAAAGCAGGCTAAGTTAACAATCGCTGCAAGTTTTATGGTCGACGTGTTGGTATGCAAAATGAATATACAAGAGGCTTTGTTACAGTCAGACTGACTTGCACCTTGATTTGGCTCAGCAGGTAAACACTACTTTTCGACAGAAACTCTTCATCTCCCCTGCACATTGTCGCGTAATTGATAATTGTACGGTTATATAAACAAAAAACTGTTTTAGAGGGAGCTAGAGGACGAATACTGTAAAATATGAAATTGTAATATTTTAATACTGATTTGCAGATGTGCATAATTTTAACATAGCTGGTTAAAATGAATTGTACTGATACTAAGGTATCCATTTGATGGAGATAATTAATAAAAACAGATATTGAAAATTATCGCAGAATTTTCTGTATTATTATAGGGGAATTATAACAGTTACAAAGGAAAGATGTTTGTTTTGTATATCTCTTAGGGATAAATAAACTTTTCAAAAAATTACATCCACTCTGCTACTCCACTCAACCACCTACCACCGAGCCAAACAAACACCTTTCCCATTATTTTCTATCATTCCCAGGCAATCGCAGTCTCTGCTTTTGTTATAACTTATTCAGTGTAATAAGCAAACAAATTAAATACATTGCTAGCGGCATCGATTCAAGATCATAGAGCAAGTTATTCCTTAAAAATAAAGATTATGCTGGCAAAATGTCTTTTATGAAGATCATATCACTGATTATCAATGAATTCAAAGGTCATATAGAGTCTATATATCTCTAATACATATACATGTTCCGCAGAGGTGCCGCAATTGCTCTCGATAGCTAAATCCGGTATTCTATATTTGAATGTCAACCGTCTTTTTGAAATACTGTGCGATCTTTGAGGCGAAACGAGCCTACACCTTTCAAGGACCAATCCTCCCCAGATGACGCGGTAGAATCCACCGAGTGACACAGAGAGGATCGTGTCACCTGAATCCTACACAAAGAATCCTCCGTTCGGCGAATCTCCCTAAAAGAAAGGCGGCGCGCATTAGTTTCACAACAAAAGGCAACGGTTCTCGGCTGTCGAACGATTGGCGGCCATCTGTGGAGACATGCTCAGTACTACAACATTGACCGGGTTCGCGAATTCGTAGTTTCGAAAGATATAGTTGTCTTTTTGTTTGCGTCCCAGTCTCGACGGTTAGCGAGGAGAGTTTGCATTTGAAAATCCAATGTAAAAGAGTGACCGAGCGCCGAAAGGGTCGTCGAGGGCCACGCAGCCGGTCCCTCGGGTCGAGATTAATGCGCTGAAGAGAAGATTCCTCGAGAAATACGGGCTGTCGCGTCCGAAGAGATTCTCCCGCAACGTTGAGTCGTAAGGTAGGCTCGGCCTTTTACTCCGCCGCTTCCAACAGCCGATTCCCCGTTCCACCGGAGTCTCATCACCATTGATCCTTTTCAAAGCGATCCTTGCGCTTGCTCTCTCTCTTTCTGTCGTCGACAGGATCCCAATCGCCAGGGAGATCGACGCAATTCCCCACGGGACCAGCACACGTCCCCAGCCAGGATCGCTGACGTTAAATCATTTTGTTTATAAGTGAGTCTCTCGGCCGCTCACTCGCCGCCAGTCCACTGCGAAAGGACTCACCGACCGCGCGGCAACAGCTTTCGACCCGGGGAATCTGTTTTACATAATCCTGGCAGTTCTGCTGGTTTGGAGTCCTGTGCTCCAGCGCTCGCGGTACCTGCTTCGACTCCTTCGCGGATTTGCATATCTCTTTCCCAATTATCCTCATTGAATCGTCCTTGCCTTATTTGGCAGTTTCAGTTCAGGCCAGACCTAATAAGAGTCAATAGGCTGCTCGGCGTAGAGATAGAGATATGACATTGCAGAGTTAAAGGGATTGTTTCCAAAGGAATAATGAAAATGACAGAATTTTCTTGTTTGGTAGAACACATGCAGGCGTAAGATTAACAGGCACGCACGAATGTGACATTTAAACTCTACGTTTGTATTCCTGATTCGTGGATTCATGACTCATTGAACTGTATATACGTGTCTGCGGAGAACATCAATGCCAAGACACCATTGTATTTCTAAGTTTCTATTAAATGTACTGTGATTCTTCTAGATTTTGAAAGATGGAGCAAGACACTGAATATCTGAAATTGCCTTTAGAGGAAAGGTGTGCGCACAAGGTAGAGTACCTATTCAACTAAGAATGTGGGCCATATAACAGGATTTTTTTGGAACCTTGGTATAATACTACAACTTTCTTTAGTCATGGAGGGCACGTTTACATGGATATAAGGAATGTGTCACAACATTTCAATGTATCGACGATGAGAAGTCCCCGGAGTGGAATAAGTTTCTGGGCTTCATAAAGAAGTTTGTGTTGGACAGCAATGCTGCTGCACAAGAGAAAGGATTGGAGGCGGCGCTTGCTTTTATTGAGAATGCTGCTGTTGCAGGAAAGTGAGTATCTCGTGACAGGAATATTGGACTTTACTTACTGGAACCTAACTGGGACACTTGTGAAAAATTTACCATTGTGTGACTGTGTTTCTGCAGGACTGTTGGAGAAGTAATGAGTGGCATAGTTAATAAGTGCATTGCTGCGCCTAAGGCCAAGACAAAGGAGTTAGCAGTGCAGATAACATTGATGTATATAGAAATAGAGAGGCATGAAGCAGTCCAAGAGGAGTTACTTAAAGGCACAGAGGCGAAGAATCCCAAAATCGTTTCTGCCTGTATTTCTACTATAACTTTAGCTCTGAGGTAATTTCATATCAGTTAATCTGAGTATTGAGAGGATTTGTGTTACATGAAGTGTATGATTCATAGGCAATTTGGCCCCAAAGTGATCAATGTAAAGCCATTGATAAAGAAAATGCCAGCTTTCTTGGAGGACAGGGATAAAGGTGTAAGAGACGAAGCCAAATTCATGGTTGTCGAAATATACAGGCAAGTACTTGATATGTGCATGAATTGAGGATAAAGTTGGAGAACCAACTGGGAATTTACTGTTTCCCACAGATGGATCGGAGCACCTCTCAAGCTGCAATTGAATACCTTGAAACCTGTACAAATCACTGAATTAGAGGTGGAGTTTAATAATTTAAGGGAAGAGAAAGTTGTTCCAATCAGATTTTTAAAGTCACAGAAACCAAAAACCATGTGTATTGGTATTGCAGATACAGCTAGCGATAATTGTGAAGGTAAATCCATACATCGACAATTGTATTTATCTGAACGCGAGTTTTATATTTAATGTTTATTCAAGATGGGAAGGTTGATGGTGATGTTGGAGATGTACCCGATATCGATCCTTACGAATTATTGGAACCCGTCGATATCCTTTCAAAACTTCCTAAAGACTTCTTTGAAAAGATCGAAGCAAAGAAGTGGCAAGAGCGAAAGGAAGCTCTCGAAGCAGTAGAAGCCCTCGTGAAGAATCCTAGATTGGAAAATGGGGACTATGGAGACTTAGTGAGGGCGTTGAAGAAGGTATGGGTCTTTACTTCAACTGGTGAGATAGAAGGTATTGAAGGATTTGTAGATAACTTTGCTTATTTTCATTAGGTGATCTCCAAAGACACCAGTGTGTTAGTAGTAGCATTGGCTGGAAAGTGTCTAGCTGGACTAGCTGGTGGTCTTAAAAAGCGGTTCCAGCCCTACGCGACTGCATGCCTCTCCTCGGTATTGGAAAAGTTTCGCGAAAAGAAGAACAATGTTGTCCTGGCTCTTAGGGAATCAGCAGACGCCATATTTCTCAGTGTAAGTGCGAAAGAATCGTGTATTATAATTTCCGAGTAGTACTCGAATATTAATTGGGGTTGGTGCTTTGGTGTTAGGTGGCCATCGACGTTATTCTGGAAGACAGTGTTGCGGCATTGGACAATAAGAATCCTGCAGTGAAGGCAGAAACTGCTGCTTATTTGGCAAGGTGCTTTGCTCGTACACCACCTCCTAGTTTAAATAAGAAATTATTGAAAGCCTACACCGCTGCTCTTTTGAAGACTCTTAATGAACCAGGTATTTCATTGGCTTATAAATCGTTGAACCTTTCACAGATTTCGTGTGTAATATATCAATTTCTCAATAGATCCAACTGTGAGGGATAACTCTGCAGAAGCTTTGGGAACTGCAATGAAGTTGATTGGTGAAAAAGGGATGATGCCATTTTTGACAGACATTGATAACTTGAAAATGTCAAAGGTACACTCAACATTAATCTAAACATCTCATGGCGCGCGACATCAGACTTTGAATATCAATCTTTTCGTGTTAGATAAAAGAATGCGCGGAAAAGGCTGTTATACTCGCCAAGGTTCCTTGCGCACCAAAACCATCAGGTGATAGACCTAACACTGCTCCAAATAAGGTGGAGGCTTCAAGAGCGAAAGAGTCCGAGACAAAAGCTGTGAAACGGCCTAATACCAGCACAATAGTTAGAAAACCGGCGTCCAAAAAGCAATCCGCAGCTTCGTTAACGAATTTGGCTGGCTCGAAAAAAGCGGCTGCTGCGAAACCTCCGACAGAAAAGAATTACAGCCCTGAGGAGATAGAGGAAATGGCTGTACAATTGTTACCCGATGAGGTTCTCCCGGGTCTCGTAGACAGCAACTGGAAGAATCGATTATCAGCTGTTGAACAACTCTTTGATGTAAGTTCCAATAAAACTTTAGAAATCCCAATATCCGTTGAAGCAATTACACTGAAACTTTGACGGATCTTTCAGCACGTAAGACAAATGGATTCGGCTGAAGGCGCCACTCAAGTCATTGTCCGAACATTGGCTAGAAAACCAGGGTTCAAAGACACGAACTTCCAAGTACTTAAACTGCGATTGGAAATAGTGAAATATCTCGCTGAGAATTATCCCTTCTCCACGTGAGTTGCTCCGGCAAACCTACACAAGCTGAATTGACTGAAAAATGTACGAATCGATACTCACGGGAGAACATTTTCAGAACTGTCTGCGAATACTGTCTCATGGATGTCACTGAGAAACTGGGTGATGCCAAGAACAGTGCAATCGCGGGAGAAGCTCTGCTGTCCATAGCCGAAGCTACTAGTTTCGAATATGTGGCGGAAGAAGTACTCGCTTTTGCGTTTAATCAAAAGAATCCCAAGGTGCAGCAAGAGACGTTACTATGGTTGAGTAAAGGCCTTATGGACTTCGGATGCACGTAAGTATCCTACCTACCACCCACCCAGAAACTTTATAAAATCCGCTTATAATCCAATCCACGATAATATTCTAGGCTTAATGTTAAATCCTTAATGGACAATGTGAAGAAAGGTGTGGCGGCGACAAATCCATCTGTTCGTACGTCAGCGATTTCCCTATTGGGCACATTATACATATTCATGGGTAAACCTCTACTTATGTTCTTCGACTCCGAGAAGCCTGCACTCAAGCAGCAAATCGAGCAGGAATGCGACAAGGTAGTACTTCATTAACAAACACAACATTTTCCATTTCTCCGCAATACTGCAATAACGAGCGTGGCCAATTTAGCGTAACGGCGAGACACCTCCAGCCCCAACTCGCGGCGCGAAAACTAAGAGAACGAAGGATGTGGACGACGACGAGGATGTTGAAGTGGACAAAAAGTATAATAGCGAGTTGGATATCAACAGCCTCATACCACGCACGGACATCAGTAACCAGATTACTGAAAGTCTTCTAAATGAGTTATCTGATAAAAACTGGAAGGTACGTACAACTGCTTCAGTCACTAGTCATAAACAGTGTTCAACTAGCAGTTAAATATCATGCGGATGTACTAGGTGCGGAACGAAGGCTTGCAGAAAGTCAGCGCTATTTTGTCCGAGGCTAAGTTCATCAAGGGCCCTATCGGAGATCTGCCGCAAGGCTTGGCGTTGCGGCTCGTAGATAGCAACAGCAAAATCGCACAATCTACCTTAGGTATTTGCCAGAATCTTGCGACGGCTGTCGGCCCCGCAGGCAAGCAACACATTCGAGTTTTATTCCCAGGATTTGTACAATGTTTGGGCGATAGTAAAGTTAGTATGCAGCTTCTCATTCCGGGATTATCATACTTAGTATCCTAGTTACAGGATTAACAAGTTTGCCTTTGTGTGTATGGAAAATGTAGAATTGGATTAGAGCGGCTGCAATTTCGTGCATAAACACGTGGGGAGACCAGTGTGGCTACAAAGAGTTCTTCGATGGTGAGATGATCGGCGATGCCTTGAAGTCCGGCTCGCCTGTACTAAGATCCGAGGTTTGGAACTGGTTGTCACAAAAATTACCAGGAAGTATGTGTTTGTCTTTGATTATATGTGCGATAGCTCAAAATATTATGTAAGTTGATTGTATAATCGTTTGCCTTGCAGTACCTGTGAAACAAATACAAAAAGAAGAGCTTCACGTATGCCTTCCGTACTTGTATAGTAATTTAGAGGATCGTAATTCGGACGTTCGAAAGAATGCGCAAGAAGCGGTCTTGGGCTTCATGATACATCTTTCGTATGAAGCGATGGCCAGAAATACCGAGAAGTTGAAGGTAACGTTTATACCATTTCATTAATGTCACGATATACATATCTGACCTTATGCGCAAGTTAATTTAATTCCCATTATTTAACAGCCTGGATCAAGAACTGTAGTCCTCGCAGCGTTAGACAAAGCCCGACCAAGTTTACCAATGAAACCTCTCCCGACAAAGAAACCGCCGCCAGAAGAGAGTACACAAAAAGTTGTAAAGAGTGGCGGAGCCGCGAAAGCTTCCAAGGCGACTGTGAAGCCTAAGGTCTGTGGTTCGACTTGAGTGCATGTTGACTAACTGCATCAGATCGTGGTAAAGTTCGTTTTTTTTTATCAATTCTGTGCATGTGTAGGGCGCCGCCGCGAAGCCAGGAAGCGCGCGCAAGAAGGACGACGATGTAGATACAAGTCCTTTATTAGCCATAAACAATTTGAAGCATCAAAGAGTAATCGACGAACAAAAGATGAAAGTTTTGAAATGGAATTTCACTACACCCAGAGAGGAATTCGTCGATCTGCTCAAAGAGCTCATGAGTGCGGCGAACGTAAATAAAACTCTCTTGTCCAACATGTTCCATGCTGACTTTCGATACCATCTTAAAGCAATCGAGGCATTAACCGAGGTAAGAGCAACACGCATGACATTCGGTGTGTCATTCAAAATGAATGTTTCAAAGACAATGAAAAGATGTTGATGTTTTTTTCATATATAGGATTTGCCAGATAATAGTAAAGCTTTGGTATCCAATTTAGACCTTATTCTGAAATGGCTAACACTCAGATTTTTCGACACGAATCCGTCAGTGCTATTGAAGGGCTTGGAGTATCTGCGAATGGTTTTCAATATATTGACCGAAGACGAGTATCATATGTTGGAAACTGAGGCTGCATCTTTCATTCCGTACCTCATCCTTAAAGTAAATCTCGGATTTTATGTTTCAAATGTCACTGTAGCAGCCAATACGACTGACTCTACTTCTAATAACAAAATGATTACAGATCGGCGATCCTAAAGACGCTGTTCGCAATGGCGTTCGCGCATTATTTAAACAAATCGCATTAGTGTATCCTGTGAGTAAATTATTCTCGTACGTCATGGAGGGACTGAAGTCGAAGAACGCTCGCCAAAGGACTGGTTGGTACCGCGTGTTTCTAATAATCGAAACATTGTGTATGAAGATATCTTGTGAACAATTTCTGACTGAATTACCTTAGAATGCCTGGATCAATTGAGCTCCTTAATTGAGAACTACGGGGTATCCGTCTGTCAGCCATCGCCGTCAGTGGCATTGAAGGAAATAGCGAAGCAAATAGCCGATAGGGATAACTCGGTTCGTAACGCTGCGCTTAATTGCATTGTACAAGCCTTCTTCCTCCAAGGAGACAAGGTGTACAAGTTAATTGGACAGGTACATTTTAAAGCAATTTCACGAATTGAACTTTATCTTTCGCAAAAGATGATATTACATCAAACAATTCGCTGATATCATTCAGATATCCGAGAAGGACCAGTCATTGTTAGAAGAACGTATAAAAAGGGCTGCAAAGAATCGACCAGTGAAGTCTGCCTCTGCCACTAGACTCGCACCGCCGAATACAACACCGATTCCTACCGAGGACCTAAAAGCAGACGAAGAGGAAGAGATCGACGAAGTATTGGAACAGCCACCTCCACCAGTACACGAAGTGTATGTCCTTTTGAATTGAACTTTAAGACCAACAAGTTAGAGACCTGTTAACGGCATACTTTGACGCTTGAGATTGATTTCTTTATTATATGTACACATTTTTCATTTTTTATGCATGTATCTGCTATTTACCGCACCGTAGGAAAAATGAAATTGTTGATACCGTGGAAGAATATGAGGTTCCAGAAGTGCCCGTGGAGACGCCCGATAACAATGAAGTGCCCCAAGAAACTGCAAACAGTCCGGAGCATATTGATCATCAAGCTGATGATGAAACGTTTGTCTATTGTTTATATCTTTACAGTGTGTTGATCCTGAGTTGGTGCTGGGTGGACATTCGCTGGGTTCCTGTATATTCCTATTGTCACTCCATAGTTCCTTTTTCAATGTTTAGCGCGAGATTAGTATGGTCAGTGGTCCCGGCAAGCGACACAATTTCTTCTAGAAGTTGCTGAATATTGTAGCTCATTTCCCAGTGAGGATGCATGCATTGTAGCAGCGTTATCTGATAAGATTTTAGATCATCCTCGTGCATGAGCTGTGTACAGTTTTAAACCTGTAGCATTAGGATTAGTACAAGTTATTTGAACGATGCAATGCAACCACGTGAAATGCTATTTACTTGTATTCACAGGACCTCGCCAACTTTAACTCACCCTAAAGTATCTGGTCCGTTTGGACTCAACATGGATTGGTTGCAAAAGATTGAGTCGAACGCGCCAGTCAAGTACAAAAATCCTGTCCTTCTAGATGTATCAGACACCAATGAAGAACCTGCTACACTAAATTCATTACACCCATCAAAGCTTCAGTGAGTGAATCTTACTTGTATTAAGGGATCACTCCAATCAACGCATCTATAAAAATGCAATATTTCTAGAGTGATTCCAATTTCTCCGCCAAAACTGCTCGTCTCCAAATCAGCAGCCATGGCACCCACAGCCCCCACTACCACGAGTCCTAAGGAAGACAGTCTTGAGCGAAAAATTCTTGCTATGGCCAGCATAGATTTGAATATAGCTATCCAATCTATGACTAGCATTGAAAAGGTTGGTATTCAGCATATACCATTTTGCACTATCTAGTCACGGAAGCTTCAACTTCTTCCTATTCTACTTGACAGTCAGTGAAGTCCCACCAAGTTCTCAGTTTTCAATCCAAGGAAGATAAGTTTATTAGTTCCATTAACATGCAATTGCGATTTTTGCAAACATACTCTTTACACCAAGGAGGGGCGGATGTTTCCAAAGGATTTAGGACGACATTTATGGTCATACTTGCTGTGAGTATCCGCAATGCAATCTGTTCTAGTAGACTCGATGGGCAAACAATTGAACAATTCTGGCTTCCAGTTTTATGACACTGGGGTACTCGGAAGGAATGTTCCATTAGTGCACTTAAAAGAGCTTGTAGATCAAATGATCAGCCTCTTAGCTGAGAACAAGCTTGAACATGTGCATCAAGCGGAAATATATTACCGCGTGATCAATAGTATTGTGTGCAAAATAATAGACAATTCGAATCACACCACTATTATACGGTAAGCGTAACCAAGTGTATTTTCACGCAAATCTCCATTTATTAGTGTTCTCAAGTCTAATCACGTCGTGTATTTCTGTCGGCAGTGTCTTAATAAAGTTACTCCACGACTGTGCTGAATCAAACGCCCCAACAAAGTACGAGGAATTAGTGATGAAATGTCTCTGGAAGATAGTAAAGACTATTCCAAGCTGGGCCGCGGATTTGGATTACGACGTAATCTTATTAGAGGTTCACCGTTTCTTAAAGGTAGGGTACACTCGACAATGAACTCTCGATTGTCATGATATCCTTTTCACGAGGTGAAACAATCATTTGCAGGACTATCCATCGGCTTGGTGGAAGAAACGGAAATCCGACACACCTTTGAGAACGATTAAAACTATTCTTCACAGTATGACTCGGGTGAAGGGCAGCACAATTCTTAGTCATTTAACGCAGATTAATAATACAAACGAATCCGAATTGCATGCTTACTTAATAAGACTCATTGCCGTAAGTATTCATGCGTCGTCCGCTCGAGTATAAATAGGATTGTCAGAATGTTGCATTATTTCAACATACTTGTTGCAGACGATTAAACCGGACGAACTTAATTCAATGTCAAGAACAAGCGTAAAGTCTAGTAACTCGACAAAGTCTCAGGATCATTTGTCCAAGTTCACTCACCAACAGTTATCCGAAATATTCAAGAAAATAGGATCGAAGGAACATACGCAAGAGGTCCGTGAAAAAATCACTGACAGCGTTCAATCGACAACATCGTACATTAAACGGCCGGTTAATTATTATTTCAACCTGTGTGTATGCATTCTTTTGCAGGGTTTGATGCAGTTGTACGACTTCAAACTTCAGTATCCAGAAGCAGACGTGCAGCCGTTTCTTTTGAAGTCCCACCAGTTTTTCCAGGACTTCATAGAGCAAGGCTTACGGGATATCGCCCAGACCCGGAAGAATCAGAACCTTATATCTCAAGTAAACAATCAGTATACCCCCGGTAAGTGTGCGCAGACAAGTGTTGGGATTTGAACTCGTAGAGTCTATTCAATCCACTGGAACGATTACAGAAGAAAAGACCTTAATGGATCCGATACACAGGCTCGAGAAGTTACGAGTGACGGAAGCACAATGCAGAACTCTCGCCAGCCAACCGAATCCAACATAATCTCCTCCCCGTTACTGTAGATTGGGTAAGACACGGAAGTGAACGGGGCCGGCTCGATACGGACATGTTGATTACTTACGCAAATAGTTATATTTTTTAGATAGCTTCAAGCATCTGCGACGTTTTTAGTAGGCGATGTAGGGGAGCCATTACCGGCTCCTTGGGAACACAAATCGGTTCTGTTATAACATCGCGGTTTTAAGGCAAACTTAGTACGACCTTTCTTAAGCTTCCGTTGACGTTTAATTTATCGGCGAAATTGTGCAGCAGTAGGTGCGTGTTTAGAGACTGGGACGGGCGTCAATAATAAAACAAGAGTATTACACAAACTACCGATTACGATGAATAACGATCCTAATTAATGTACGTAATATTATGCTGCTCCAGTGCAAGATTAACCGTAGCATTTACGTTCAACTTTCCCAGTAGTATTGTATAAGTGATATTATTACTTACCTAAGATTCACGTGTTATAATCATAATGACATTTAGAAATATCGATGATAAAGCAGTTACATCGTATCATGGAGAGAAATTATCCCTTTCGGCCAGACTGAGTTGGCAAGTGAGTTGATCTTACCTTACTTTCCCGAAAATAATCAAGTTGCTCTCTGAACTATATATTGCAGGGTCTGTTCGTTTTGTGTTCTGTGTATGCATGATGTGAGATTATTTCATTACTATTATCATTTCATTAAAACTTAAGGTGTTATGTAATACATGTTTCTTATTTATGATCAGCAACACATTGACCTGAGGTCTGATAAGTCTAGTTTTTCACAGTATATCTCATCTATACCAAGATAATGTAGTACTAGAATGACACCTATATTGGCAATTTAATATGAATGTCTTTGGAAAACATGTGAGGGATCTTTAGTGTAAATAGATTCTGTATATATGCTAATTCCGATATTCAATAAACATGTCTGACATTATGAAATCGCACCACTAGTCTCTTGATTCGTTATTCACGCGTCCATCGTCAAGCTCCTTAGTAAGCCATTCAGTGAAAGAGTCGTGCTTTATGTTTCTCCTTTTTTTATTACAAAATACACCATTTCTTGTCAAATATACAATGCAGTGCGATATATATATAGTACATTATTTAAGCTACGAGTCGCTGCATTGTTAATGATTAATACCTGATTCATTGATATTTACATTAAAGTATATCACACGAAACATGCAATTTTTACACTACATGATCTCCGGAGAACAACATCGTTTGCGAAAAAGATCGAGAACTGAAGAATACGATTTGGTGTTAGTCTCGCAAGAGGCCCACGGACAGGGAACTTAAATGTAGCAGGAAGCAGCGAGAATCAATTGTGATTAGTGTATTTCCTGAAATTTCGAATTTAATATCAAATAGAGAAAGAGAGAGTGAGAGAGTAAAAAAACTCCGTTTCCATGTTTTATAATACCTGATTCATTGATATTTACATTAAACTATATCACACGACACGAGTAATTTTTACATTACATGATCCCCGGAAAACGACATCGCTTGCACCACTGTATTTCGTGGAGTAGAATTCTATTAAGTGGGACATATTACTGATTAAAAAACTTACGGGAAACCTATTAATCTACCGTTTCAGTAACAGAAATGTCATAAAACGTTATATAAAAATTGTTTAAACTTTCGCGACCGATTTCTGTTCTCAGGCACATCACGCAAGTTTAATAAGAAATCTCATTCAGTAAAACGATTCTTACCCGCAGACGTTCAACGCCTGACCGCGGAATTTTATTACAAGAGTGGATTGTGTTCTCCTTTACTGAAACGTCGGATGCTGCTTAATGGCAAGAATAGATTTCATAAAAATATAATACTTTACAGTGGAATTATACTGAAGACGATATCTTATTTATTTATTTATAGCGTTGGTTCTTAAGGTACTACTGTCTGATGTTATATATCTTCCGTCGGGTTTATGAATAACGCCGTCAGAGCGAAAACCAGGAACACCAATCCACCAATTATAGTTACTGAAAATAATCATTTGGTACAGCTTTTGCGATTGCATGATTACAATAGGATTTGTTGGTATCTTAGTGTCGCATATCTCACCTGTTCTTACAGATATCTTTTGTGCTATCATTCTCCCACCTAACACTGCTAATCCGGTACAAAATGAGTGGCCTAATACACCGCCAAGTACTACACCGTATACATTCTGAAAATCCGACGGAATAAAGCTTAGAATGCGCGGGATTGCGAAAATCGGCTTGTTAATGGAAAAGAAATACCTCTCTTGCAGCTAATATGATCGTGGTAAGTTGAGAACGGTCGCCCCATTCGGCGAGGAACGTAAGCGTAAACGCTTGAAGGAATATCCGCGAGAGCAACATAAGGGCACTACGTTTTGTAGTTTTCCTTATAACGCCTGTCTCAGGATCTTGCACCAACGTGCTTCCTGTTTCCTTCTCATACTGAAATCGACGATATTTAAATATTATTCAACTCCTGGAACAATTTTGCAGCTATGATTGATGTAAAGGTGTACTGCCACTGTGCCGCGTGCTACTGGCTAGTCATTTGAAAGGGAATACCTCATCCTCGCGCTTCCGTAGTTCCGATTGCACTTCCTCCAACTCCTCCTGGCCCTCGGCTGGAGACATATAGTAACCATCCCTTAACATTTTCAGTCCGAATAAAGCGAACAGGGCGGTGGAAATGTAATACGTGTAAGCACGAGGGATTATAGTTGCAGCATACCCGAATACCACTAAAAACATGAAACTGCTGGTTATTTATTCTCATAGAAGATATTCCAAGCGACTGCTCCAAAATGTGTAATACCTGAGAGGACAGTCATCAGCGCTAAGGAGGCAATAGCACCCAGGAAGACTGTCAGCCGGGGATGTTTCATTGCCATTATCGCTGCTATAAAGAACGTCTTGTCCCCCAGCTCGGAGACAATGATCACTGAGAGAGATGCGACAAATGCATGCAAGAATCCAATGTCTTGCTTTTCCGCCGCATCGTCGGCCTGTTGGCAGAGATTCCAATTGAAGAGGTCGTCCAACACAGCACACCAAGAAACACAATTGAAGTACTTGCCATTGAAGTAGCAGTGATTTGAATGTCTTCATAGCGAGGCTCGATCTCGGCCGTCGCGAGCTGCACCAGGACGCAGCCGACGACCAACACCCCGAGAACTTGCTGGAAGGCCATCTTCGTCGGGCTTAGATCCTATTTCGATCCTCTGGTAGCCTCGGATCTCCCGGTTTTAACCTCACAGTCTAATTCCTCCGGCGAACACGTTATCGGGACATCTGCTGCTCCAAATAACGGGGCAGAAGCGCATGTCGCGCGCGTCTCGATTTCCCGTGGAAATCTATCGGCCGCTACCGACAGTCCCAAACCTTAAAGACATCAATCAAGGACTTAAAATATATCGACGGGGAAACTTTCCTCGAGTGTCCTTCGGCCTCCTGGCAGAAAAAACTTCACTTCACTTCCATCGCGGTGTATCCGCGTCGCGCGTTATAGGTCAATTATTATTAGACTCGTGTTCGAATGGTAGGACGCAATTTCCAGCGGTTGGGGATATGAGGCTTGATGACTAAGTTATCAAAAGGAAGAGAGTAATTATCAGTCGTAGCTGATGTGCTTCTCGGGGCATTCGGTATTGCTTTGAGCGGACTTATCTATATGGGACTTGCATGTGTACACATGTCTGCGCGCTTATCGTCTTGAACAATAGATCTTACTTTTTACTTCTAGATTGATATATTGATTTTCATCTTTGGAACATTTGGGATCCGTGATCTTGATACTTTGTGGAATTCTGGCCCATGAGAAATCGGGAAGTGTAGTATATCATATATATCTCTCATCTGTTTATCGGGAAAATCTGAAATCATGAACAAAGAACATATTTTCTTCCACGATTATTATTTTGGATGAGTTTCACAGGAAACTCTGAGAATAATTGATTCCCGGCACGATCGAGGAAGTATTTTGCACTAGCATGCGATTACAATACTTTCATTTACGTCGATAATTCCCGTCTGCTGATTCATCGATCAGTTGAAGCTCAAATTGTCGCAGCTGTCGATCGACAGATGAAATAAGAATCGATCATGGTTATTAGCGACAATGTATGATTCATCAGACGCCAGATCAAATTTCGGGCTTCATCCAATGACACTGCTCAGATTTCCTTCCTACCCAGCATTATTTCCTTTCAATTCATTTCAGAGTCGCAGTCCGATTTCATCCCCGAGTGATTTCCATCAATTTCCATCATGTCCGAGTTGAATTCAAAGTTGCCCGTGTTTCCCGCCAGAGTTCGCACTCGCAGAGGATGTGGCGGCATGCGCTTGAAGTTGGCTCTTTGAAAATATGTTCTAATCTGTTCCACAAACTGCGATCAAGTTACACTGTTCAACAGTACGTTACGCAGCTAGGAATGCTCGAGCGATAAAAAGCCGCAAGTTTTGATAAACGGAATTACGGTTGGACGAATTCTCAGTAGCCAATCGATTATGCAGGATCCAAAGAGATGTAAAGTGGCAATGTGGCGCCGATGATGAACACGCGTGCACGTCGAATTTGTTTACACACAATCCGGCCGGTGGTCGAGCGCTAGAGCTTTTTGCGAAAACGATAGTTGGGAGATTCTTTACAGGGAATTAAACAATCGTTTGGAAATCGGAAAACGCCGATAAATGTAAGTAAACGCACTCGTTGGTGCTTGAGTGGAGTTCGGTGAGCTTGTTTGCAATGCTTTGTGCAATCCAGGCAGGTTGTCATGTGTTTTCTAACATTTCTCACGTTTATTTATCATTGCAGAATTGATAATCACTCGAGGAAATCTGCAAGGTATCACCATGGACGACTCCCTGCATATCAGAGGAAACTTCCCCAGGACGCCGGTGCGGAGGAAGTCTATGTTAAAATTAGCAGGGAATACAGCTTTTGTTAATGACGATGACGCCGAGCTTCAGGCCCGGCGGTTCAGTACCAGTGCATCTCCGCTCACTACCAACTCTGCGCCGAATGATAAGCGACGTTCCTTGGGGCTCTCTTCCCTGTCGAATGTGTCTGTTCAGGAAATGAATAAGAAAATGGCTGAATGCATAAAGCTCAATACGCAGAACAAAATCAACATGAAGAACGCATTCAGCTTAGAAATGATAGATTTCATGGCGTACCTGATCACCAAGCAGGATAAGACCACAACCACCCTGCAAATGGCAACAACCTCCCTCGATGTGAGCAGCAAGATTTATGGCTTCCGCGTGGATGGTGTACATGCAGAGGTTCTGCGAATAATGTGCTCTATGGAGGAGCAAAACAAAAAAGGTTCTGGTAAAGCGACGGCGGAGGAGGGTCAGGAACCAGGGGAGAATGAGAATAGCCAGGAAAGCCAGCCGAGGAAGAAGAGGAAGCAGAATAAAAAGCGTATATTAGCTACGCCCGAGTCTCTGAGGACCGTCGTCCAGACGGCGAAACCGTCGTTGCTCGCGATGTGCGAAACGGACGTTCGAACGTCGGACTCCTTGAGTCAAGCGATACTCCCGTTGCACTCGACTTCCTCCTTCTTTCTTCAACCTTACGACGATATTATTCTCGACAGCGTGCCGGAGGAGCAGCCTCCCAACGGTAACCAAACCTGCACCATACGCAAGATAGAGGATTTCACAGACACGGAAATCTGTCCGGCTTTGTCTAACTTTAAGTTCTTAGACGAGCTGGAGGACGATCCGGTGGAGATGGAACAGGACGATGTAAATCGTTCGGACAACATATATCGGTTCGACTTGGAGGCAAGCGTGCAAGAGAGCGACGATCACGTGCAGACCGCAAATTACTTTGATATGGAACAATCGGGCGACGTCGTCGAAGAAGTACAATTATGCGCGAACGCGGGGAGAGAAGCGGAGAAAATCGTGGACTTCAGTGGGATCCTGGGGAATAGTAGATTGGTCAATACGATTGGTCAGTATTCCGTTGTCCCGAAGAGTTTGAATATACACTGGGCTGGTCCCTCGCATTGGAAGCTTCGTACCGTCGGGAAACCCTCGGTAAATAGTAGCATTGAGACTCGGACGGCGCAAAAGTCCGCCAGGAAGAAGAAAATCTTGGACTTAATTTACGATCCCGACATAACAGAAGACGCAAAAAGCAAATTCGTGCCAAGTTACGCGGCCAATCTGCAACCGCTAACTACTCGGGCTGGATGGAGCGCGGGCAGGGTGAATTTACCGTGGGACGTGCACTACGACATAAAACAAGCCTGTAAATGTTATTTGCACGGAAAGGTGCTCAGTTGCTTCGACGACGAACCGAAGGACCAGAGCACCGAAGCTGCTACCATCGGCGAGCATTGCGACTACGACGGCAACGACCTGAGTGGAGACGGCCCGGACGTACACGCCGAGGACTTCTTACCCGACACGCAGGCCGACGACTTCTTACCCAACACGCAGGCCGGCACCGGGCCCGATGAGTTAATGCCAAACTCGCAAATGCCCTTCACCAAAGACAATCTCGTCGCGCAGCCGAAACTCGCTAAGAAAATAGCCATAGGATATTCGACGCGTGTGAAAAAGGTCGATATGCGCGAACTGAAGAACACGATTTGGAACAGTCTGGCGAATGGCCCACGAACAGCCAACTCGAATGAAGAAGGAACCAGCGAGCAAGCGATACCTGAGAGTATTAGCCAAGGCATACAATTTAACAAAGTCTATAAGGAGCTTCCTGGGAAGTTAGTCAAGACGAAACCGGATGCTCTAAGTTTCGCGATATCCTTTGTTTCCCTGTTGCATCTGGCGAATGAAAAATCACTTGTGGTTACTTCTGCTTCCGACATGTCGGATATAATTGTCAAGACCGAATAGAATAAGCCTTTTTACGTTTGAGATTAATTTCTAACTGTATGTACTCCAGACTGAAGATAGAAGAGATCGTGGTGTTCTGAGATTAAGGTCGAGTAAGAACAGTTAGATGAATCCGAGTTCCTGAGGGAATGAAGAATGCGAATGTCACTGGTTAATGACATTTATGAATATAGTCCGATAATATCAGATGGAGAGAGGGAGAGAATAAAACCGAGTTAATTGTCGTATGCTAACACAAAGCGTTAGCCTTTTGTACAAATCGCATCATAAGTGAATCCTATAAGTATTATATTTTTCTTAGAAAATAAACACTTCGTTTTTCACATTCATTGTTTTTGTACACTTAGATTTAGGAGAACGAGAAAACGAGAGCTCGATTCCAGCTGTTAAAGAATAAATCAACAAGTAATTATTTTTCATACAAATAATATTGTTCAAATATCTTTATCTTTCCAAGTTTCGTCAAGTTTCCTGTGTCCTTCGTAATTCCTTCCCAATCCATAAATATAGCTATACATAAATCAATTTCGAATGGGAGAAGAATGTGCGCGTTTCTCGAGGTCCGATATGCTGGGAAGGTAGGAATTTCGCTCTAGTGACTTCTCAACCTTTTCAACCAGACATTCTAGTTTTAGATAACTAGGTTTCATCATCTAGCGATGCCGCGAGGAAATACTGTATGAAAAGGTACCTAGATTCACGATACCAAGCGGCGGCCTGATTTCGCGAGGATAAACGAAAAGCGCGTGATATTATAATCGAGCTGGAAGAAGCAGAGCAGATTATCAGAGCCGAGAATGTTTATAGCGGCGTGTTGATCTGGTTTTTTTGCCAGAATCGCCGTTCTGCATTTCCCGCCAACATGGCAAAGATGGCGATGCTCGCACGATTTCCCGCCAAGGCTTTACACAGTTCTCGTATGGCGCACTTTGGTTGTAAAACAGTGTAACCGAACCCAATTTTGTCGAATCTTCATCCGAAATTCCGACCAAAATGGGGCAGTCGGACGATATAGAGGATTCCACGTACAGCAAGCATCAAGATCTGTGCCAAAAGCTGAATATGGATGCAACAGCGGCATCCGAAGCCTGGAACTCCTATGAGACTATTCGACAGAATTATACTTTGGAGGTATCTTTCTCATTTTTACATAAATACCACTCGCCCTGTCCATCGTCTCCCGCGCATCGCCGGCTCATCCACTTTTAATCTTTATTAGTCGTGATTAGACCTCTTTCGTACGTGATTCGTTTGAGTAACTCCAAAATTTTCGCTACTCCGTTCGGCCTACAATCCTCCCTGATCCTTTCAATCTTTCCCTGCAAAACTATCCCTTAACGCTAATTATTATTTTAGTATCCGCGAAATTCGTTTAATGAATCTCCTTTCGAGCTTTGCGTTCAATGTTGCCTTCTGGGTGGAATGTTGAGTTTAGATCATAATTGTGTCTCTGTGCCAATTATAATTACTTGCAAAGTTGAGATTTGCTAGAGTTTATCTCTTGTGAAGGCCCGGTTTTATTGTATTACATAAGTTTCTTACCTGTTCTGCTAAAACTAATGAATTTCAGTCATCGGCTACTATAAGAATGAAACTTTTTCCTCCTAGGGAGACCAGTTACATTGGATAGGATGTGCTTTGTACGTGGCATGCAGAAAGTCCACCACACCAACCGTGGGAAGGACAGGCACCAATGTGGAGGGGAATTGCGTGTCACTGACACGGCTTTTGCAACTGTGTAACTTGCCACTAATTCAATTCTTTGCCAAGAGCAAGTCTTGGGCGGATATGGCTAATATGCCGCAAGACTTTCGGAAGAAGATTGAAAAACTTGAGAGAAACTTCTCGGTTTCCATGGTTATATTTAAGAAGTATCAACCAATCTTCACCGACATATTCAAGGATCCGGTGGACGATCTCTCAAAGCCACCTAGATCAAGGAGGCACAAGACGGTGCCTTGCACACCAGCTAGAGTGTTTGAATTTTGTTGGACCTTATTTATATGTATCAAGGGAGCCTTCCCTGACATCTCTGATGACTTAGTTAATTCCTATCATCTACTCTTGGCATGCTGCGACTTCATTTACAGCAATGCCTTATTAGCTAATAGAAGAGATCTTCTTAACCCAAATTTCCCTGGTAAATGTATATACATGACTTTGCCATAATTAGTCAAGAACCTCCTGCAAACTGGTTGAAAATATAGCTAATGGTTTATCTTTTATACTTCTAGGTTTACCTGCTAACTTTAATGAAGAGAGCTACGTACCACCCCAAACTACAAATTGTATCCTGGGCATTTTATGCGAACGACACGAGGCTATTCTCGTTGAAGCAGGAGTCATTAAAGAGTATTATTTAAAGAATCATATCGACAAGTTATTTAATGAGAGAACTCTGCGTGGCGACCAGACAAATTTATCTGGGATATTAGAATCCTTGCATTTTGATGGCAACAATAGAGCAATCAATAAAGCCTACGAGCAACATGTCCTGAGTGTCGGGGACTTTGATGAAAGAATATTTTTAGGTAAATATATTACTTAATCCTAACACTTCTCACATCTTTGTAATTACAATCAAATCAGTCTGGAAACTATGCTTGTGACGCTTTTAGTTGAAGCAATCGAATGCCTGATGTGGTCTGTGTGCATGATGCTTTTTTCTAGCAAGCATTATTTTTATTAATGAACTCTGTTACACAAAACATATCTGCATTATTGATATAACATTATTCGTATGCTGAGCAAAATGCAAAATGCTATTATTTGTTGAAGAATCCTGCTTGCCTTACTATTCTTTCATATACGCCGAATTTCGCTTAAGTTTATGGGAATTCGAAAGATACACATATGGTTTGTGAGCATTTGAAACGGAATATGCTACTTTTACTTTGCGAAAATAATTTTCATTTCCCGCTGTTAACCAATTTGTGTCTGCTTTGCTCTGCCTGTGGTTTGCAGCAGAATGGAGGAGAATCAGAGTACAGGGGCAATCCAGTTCAGAAATAGTTGGAGGAGATATTGCTTATCATACTAAATTGTCAAAACATAATGCAACAAAGGGTAGGTCACCTATAAATTGCCTGAGAATTTTCGAAAACGATTGAAATAGTCAAAGTGTACATACATAATTTGTCACATGCGCATGTATATAGTAATGATATAATGTGTAATTAAAGTATTCTGTGAAAATTGATTCTCGCGCACTTGGGGCACCTGTTTCGCTAAACACGGCCAAATTCAGGAAAGTTACTCTCCTTTGTTTTAGGCCACGACGCCAGCGATAATATCGGTTCGCCGACGCAAATGATGAACGTCGGTGATCTGCAAGAGCAGTTTCAGATAAAAAAGGAACACTATAGCAGCGTAAGTTGACTGGAAACTGTGAGAAACAATGTGTTTAAGCTTTTTGCAGGATTTTATGAGTTTATTTTACCGTTAGGTACAACATTTGGCACCTCCCACACCACTTACTGGTCGAAAGTATCTGAGACCGAAAGATATCTCGAACGTGACACCGGTCTCCACTGCGACTCAAAGTGTTATTCGTCTTCAAGCTATGCTCGCTGGCCAAAGTACTCAGAGTGAAAGTTTATTACAAACTTTGAACAGTTGCTCCGAAGATGTGAAATCTCTAGTGGAATCGAAAGTCCAAGAGATCGGGGAGCAATTTTGCGCCAATTACAATAGAGGCACCAATTCTACCGAGGCCGCTTCGGCAGACTTCGGAAAGAAGCGGCTGTATCTCGGGCAGACTTTATTTTACAAACTTTTGGACATGATCTTAAACGATGAAAAGCGGAAGAAACCAAACTACGATGTAACGGTATAGCATTTTATCTTTGCATCTTTTGTCCAATCATCCATTCCAGTTTAATAATGAACGTTCTTCTGTTACAGCATCTTTTGACGAATGAACTGTTCATTCAGTGCTTATTCGCTTGCTGCTTGGAAATAGTGATTTACTCGTACAAGAGCAATGACAAAGTATTCCCTTGGATACTAAATGCCTTAAACTTGGACGCGTACTATTTCTATAAAGTAATCGAGATCATCGTCAGAGCCGAGGACCAATTATCCCGAGACGTGGTGAAGCATTTGAATCAAATCGAAGAGAAGATACTGGAGTCGCTGGCTTGGCAAAGCGAAAGCCCATTATGGGCAGCAATTCAATCGACGTCGGAAGGTGTGCCGAGTTGCGAGGAAGTTTCACTACCAGGAACTCTGGAAATCGATTCCAATACTCCAGGCCAACCAGTTTTAAGGAAAGTGGCATTGGATCGTGGCATTTATTCGGATGTACAACAAAGTCCAATATCATCAGCGTCCGAAAGATTCCAATCGCCAGTTGACGCGTCGGGCGTAGCTAAGAAACGGCTATTCTCCGAC
The DNA here is from genome assembly GCA_963675795.1 of Crossocerus cetratus. NCBI lineage: Eukaryota > Metazoa > Arthropoda > Insecta > Hymenoptera > Crabronidae > Crossocerus > Crossocerus cetratus. The sequence goes on from OY776668.1 coordinate 19,506,575, forward strand.
GCAAGGATCGGTGGGCAGAGCCTTCTACGCGTTGGGCCGAATGTTCTGTCGCAGCCGAACGTTTTAACATTCGACAGCAATCCTCGAATAACCCTTCTAGTATCCGATAAGCTATCCGTGCCAAAATCATCTAGCCTACCAGTGACAAGCACCACAATACAAACAGTGACTGTAAACCGAGAGCCGGCGAAACCAAAGAAGACCGGCTCCGTCGCACTGTTCTTCCGAAAGTTTTACAACTTGGCGAGCGTGCGAATGCTCGACCTCTGCAGTTCCCTCGAAATCAGCGACACTGACCTGAAGAAAAAGATTTGGACGATATTCGAGTACTCCGTAAAAGAGCGCACGGAACTGATGAAGGACCGGCATTTGGATCAAATCTTAATGTGCGCTATTTATGTGATATGCAAGCTCGCGAAAATGGAGAAGAACTCTTTCACAGAAATCATGCGATGCTATCGCTTGCAACCGCAAGCAGAGTCTCATATATATAGATCGGTACTTATTGCTAAGACGACAGCCAATAGTGAAAATAATGATACAAGTGTTAACAACGAGGTAATAGAACGAGAAGTCAATTCGGCGCCTCCGACCCCGACGAATATGGCGGGCACTTCGCAGAATTTCGGGGGAGAAACTCGTGGCGATCTAATCAAGTTTTACAACATGGTATATGTACCGCAAGTGAAAGAAGTCGCAAACAAGTTGGGCCTGGCAAGAGGTAGCATAATGAATCTCTCGCTAAGCCCGTTACCAAAGGGAAAGCCTCTGGCCAGTTCTCCGGTGAGACGCGTTACCAGCAGCATCATGACACGCACCCTCGATCCTAAAGCTATATCAGCCTCACCAGCCCCGCAACTGAGCTACTGCTTCAGCCGCAGTCCTGCTAAGGTAAACACTTTTCTTTTTCCACGTCATTCTTTCAGCACGAGCCTTATGGATTCTAATGCGACTATGCCGTGATTTCCTGCAGGATCTCGAAGCAATTAACAAAATGATGATTTCCGTCGACCCGAAGAAGTCCGTTGGTAAGCGATTGCTGACGGATGACACTGACGTGGAAATGTCCGAGAGTGCATCGCCCGGGAAGAAAACGTTCGTCACCCGCAAGCTCGAGAACATCATCGGCGAGCGGCGCACGCAAAACCAGTAAAGCACCGACGGTCTTCTAGCGAAAGACAGTTAAGCAGCATTTTGGACAACAAAGAGAAGGTTTACAATATATTTTTGTTTAACGAACAAACCAACTGCAAATCAAATTCATGGGAAAAGTGAATGTAGAGCGAAATTTTTGTATTTTGGCTGTGTTGCATAAATGAAATGCTTGTTTCTCAGGTATGATCATGTTAGGAAAAAGTGGCTTATACGTGCATTCGATTCCAGGCAGGAGGAGAATACGCTACTGTATAAAGTCAGTCCTCGATTTCCTTTAGTGCATAAAATAAGTTCTTCCAACTGCACGAACCCAAGAGCTTTCATGTGTCGAAGCACATATACACCCGAAAATTTTAATTGCAGTATTCCTCTCATTTTCGGATTATTGAAAAGCTCAGTACGCGAACTACCAATCTGCTCAATTAACATGAGTAAACAAGAGATGGTCCGTGACTGATTAGTGTAAAATGGATTTTATATTATAAAACAGAGCAGTGAAAATGCAGTCAATCAATTTTCAACCACGTATGTATTGTGTATCTTGAACTGATGTACATATATGTATACAAGCATACTATGAATTTATACCGAAGGAGCAACGGCCATATAAATTATGAGAACATTCTTCTTATCGTTACTTCTAAGCGTGCTAGGGGCTGTAGTTTCTAAGTACACACACCATTCAAATACAATTTAGGTGATATATTGGAGTAAATTTATATTTATAGATATATGAATACAAAAGCGCGTCGTCTGCCCAGCAATGTTCATCAAATGACGCTCAACTCATTCGTATTTGTTTCTGTGTGATTTAAGTTATGCGCGCTCTTTCGAGTATCGAGTCGTCTCTCCAAAACAACTAGAATGAATTATATAATGAAATTTACTATGAAATATATAATGAAAACCTTCCACTAATTGGTGGAAGGTTCAAACTTGACTCTTGATCTCATTCGATTCATCGGATTTCAGTACCAAGTGGTAAATCAAAGTCTAGGGCTGAACTGATCATTTAGACCTCCTACTAGGATTTTAAACAAGCATACGATAATTAAGGTCTCGCATATTCAACGTTCACGATACGTTTCTAAACACTTATGCTGTCACATTGGTTTTATAATGCTTTTGTATCGCAACGATACACATCCCGAGACCCTGACGCTTCTGTGAGCCTGGTAAAGAATTGTTTGGTTTTCGAGTTAAACAAAAATGGCAAAACTCAATCCGCAATTACGGCAGTTCCTCTAAGAACTTTCTTTTAGATAAAATAAAAGTGTAAAAAGTTTTATTGGGATATTATAATTATAGATAGTTTATATGTATGTACATAGTATTATAATTCGAAAAATTAGGAAAAATAAAGACAGAAACATAAACCTGCAGACTTTACTTCCGTATGTGGCTCGTGTGCGTTTCGATAGGTAAGAGTGTGCAGCTGGATGCTCCGTTTGCTCCACATATGCGTATTATGTCTCTATCATACACACTACTACACTATTCCAGTAAATGTGTATACTCAGCATTTACTGTGCACAGTAGGCATAACGCATAGATCGAGGTAAAAGGCAGACATGTCCTGCTGTTGAAATGCAATGAAAGCCGAAACTACGCGAAAATTGTCAGTGATTACAAATTTCGGTGATGAATGGAATGTTAGTGTAATTAACAACCAACAAGCATAGAAGAAAGTAAAAACCATAACCTGAAATCGGTACGGAATATATGCTCCAAATATCTTTTCTTTATGTTCAAATCTACAATCTAGTATTTTTTCTTATAAATTGCAGCATAGAGAACGCCTACGAGTTTTAACACAGACCAACGAAAAGTTGATAGAAAAAATGCAGAAGCTGGGAGCAATAGTGATTGGCTCCTATGCACGTAGGCAATTTAGTGTGAGTAGTATGAATTGTAAGAATTCTGTGAAGCACGAAGCAAGGATATTGGCTAAATTGTTGAAAAGAGGCTCCAAAAGGTAAGCCCTGTTCTTTTGCTTCTGTATTCTTTGGAGGTCATATCCTCACGACTCTTTCTTGCAGCAAGTGGGGCTCATATGAATCTTTGGCCAGCTCTCTTGATTTTGAATCAACAAGTAAAGGACCTTCACCGCACGTGACGCGCAGAGTAGTTGTTTTAAATAAAACATTCATGGACTATGTAGTCCAAATCATGAGCAATTGTGCGACCTATGACGAAATGGTTGGAGAGAATATTGAGATCTCCCATGTACAAATCACAAATGATTTCAAGTTCCTAAATGTATTTTGGTTTTCTAACGCAAAAAGCGTGAACGAGACTAAGATACTCGACGAAAAACTCCACAGATATGCGGGACAGTTGCGGCATAAGCTTGCTCAACTTCGTGTTATTGGTAAAGTTCCAATTGTTCAATTTGTGAAAAACAAGGATGTCAATGTGTTGTATGAGATCGACCGGCAATTGGCGAATGCTGATTTCGGCGAAAATTACGAAAGAAGTCCTCGTTTCTTCAAGAGCGAACACTCTGTTACATACTCCGCTGAAAAGGAGAGTGAAGACAAGAAGTTGGAATCTAAGAATGAGACCTTTTCAGTAACATTGCCAAAAATGAGGCACGATGTCTTAGGTTTAGATTGTTCTAAAATCATGCAAAAGGTATGCTATACAATGGTCTGCTCAAGACTGAAGTATTCCAAAGCAGATCAATAGGAAGAGATGATTGTTAATGTTTCAGATACAAGTCTCGGTGAATAAGAAAGTAGCTGCGAGCGAGAGACGGAAACTCGATGCAAATGCTATTGCTAGTAATACTCAGATGCAGGACAGTCCCGTATTTCTTACTAACAAAGAGCAAGAACAGAAATTTAAATTGTTCTTGCGCGAACGTCGAAAGCAACAAAGGCAGAGGCGAAAAGAAATTAACACAGATATGGATATTTACAGTCCAGACGAGTACGCTAGTATAAATGATTTCGATGACGACCAAGATTTTCACGACGAACCCTACTTGGACAGATAAGTAAGTATGATAATGTTTTATCTTTCAACGATTGTTATACGAGATGATTCAGTTGGCTAGGAATCATTATATAATTTATAATTATAGAATGTGACTAATGAATAAAATAAAAAGTCAAATGAATCACTCTGTACAACGATTTATACCATAAATATCATTTTATTGCATCTGTGCTTGCCACAATTGTGTTTTATTTGGAATAATGCACTTACCAATCTTAAATAACAACGGTGTTGCCACGTGATATAAATTAATAATATTTAAATTGTACAATATGTGTTACCCATCAGCGCACAGATGGTATATTACAATAAACAATGGCAATATTCAGGCTATGCAATTTCAATTGCAAATCCTGAATAAAGAATTCGATTTAATAGTGGAATTTCTTGCTAGACTTCAACTAGATTGTGGTCTTGAAGAATCTATTTCTTGATCCTTCGGTGGGATTGCCGGTGTGTCGTCGCCCGTAATATTTAAAGAAATTTGTTGCTCATTTAATACTTTAGGAGTCGAGCGGGCACTCGACGATGTTAAATGGGGCATTGAATCACTTAAAGTGCATGCTTCTAATACGTATTTATTAAAAATGTCACTTTTATCAGCATAAACGTGGTGACCAGCCCCTGTTATTGCCTATAATCAATGATTCATTCATTAGTCCAGTCTTCTGCATCCCTTTGGTCATCTTGACTATACGTACTTGTACGTTGACATACGACGATAATCTTGCTTGCTTAATGATTTCCCACGACGAACTATCTACCCACGATCGGCTACCGTAGAGTAAAGTTATAGGGACATCCGGATTTAATTTGTCGATTCGCCTGACAATCGGATTTTTCGCCCATCCAAAATCTTGCATCATGGCGTGGAACGCACTCTCACCCCTACGCCAATTACCATTACCACTCGAGTTCCAAGTTTCATAATTACGTTAGAGATCTTACTGGCAGAAAAAGACTTACGATGGTGTCTGTGCGTTACATTGGTGTATATATTGTGAAATGACTGGTGTGTCCTCTTTCAAGACAGGCGAGAATTTCTTCACAATGTCTGGCCTAGTCTTCTCAATTAGCCACTGCCCTAAATTGGAGAAATTTATTAATGAAACATAGAGTTTGGTAAAGCAATGAAAGATAAGGAAAATTATTAACCGAATGGTCCAGCTACTCTGACTGCCCATAAGGGATTTAGTGGCTGTACTAAGTACGCTATGGCCTTCACCCATAGAGGTATATTTGACTTTGATGCTACTTCCGTTGGCCTTTCAGGAAAACCCCATGGATCTGCGAGAATCAAGTGCTTCACCCGGTCAGGGTGCTGCATGGTGTATGATGCTGCTAGAAAACCACCCATCGAATGGCCTAACAACACAAACTTGTCCAACTGCATTTCCCGTCTCCATTCTTCGACAGAGCGAACCAACTGATTTTCAGCATCCAGTGCATTATTACTAAAAGATGGCCGACTACTTCTACCAAAACCTGAAGGGAAAGGAACCGTGTAAGATAACAGCAATCATGGAAATGTTTACCTTTGTCAATTAAACTCACAAGAGAATTAAATCCAGAATTATTCTGTACATTCTATGCCTAGAGTCTTTTATCATACCTCGTCAAAACTTTTACTGTGCTCAAAATGTACCAGTATGAATGTTCACTGTTCACTTACCTAGCAAGTCAATTGCATAAACAGGTCTCTGGGATGCTAACGCATCAAGGTTTAAACACCACAGTGCTACACCAGCTCCAAGACCGTGTAGTAATACAATCGGTGTCTTTGGAGATTCTTCGTTTAAGGAAATGGTCCATATTTTGTCTGCATTACCTACAACTGGCCCAATATCTACATACCATCCCCGGTACGCAGTCTTGAGACCTGTGCATTCGTATTCCACTGTTAATAATGAATCACAGCACAAATTTCTTATATATCAGGCATTTATATTTACAGGAAAGAATCCTCTTCTCAGCTGTTCTGAGCATGGTTGAAGATGAGCCGGACCAGCTAAGCCACCCCCATAACCAGCTGTGTTTAGAAGGAAAAAGAAAGTATCTATGCAATGTATTATACATCCTATATCTATAATTCACATGTATGTTCAAGGGAACTTTATAAAAAAGAGAGATCTCTAGTTCAAGATCTCATTATCTTCCTCTAAACATTCCCCAGTTATCTCTACACTAATCACCCCTCTCTGCTATGTCGAATATGTAAATCTCGCGCATAAATAACAGTAGCTCCACATTTGAATACATCACATTAGGAGAATGACCTAAGAAGCCACAGTTGTCGCGATGAATCAATCGCAGGCGACTGGCGGATTAATTTCAACTATGAAATTCAACGCTAGATTACTGCATCGTCTTCTGCAATGGCCCGAAAATGACTTAGATCGCGGCCTTGAAATCTCAGCCGATGCTCTTAAAAGACGCATTTGCTAAATCTTATTGAGAAATGGACTTTGCTTGTGATAACAACCACACGCGATTGCAATCCAAAACCCACCTTGCCGCAACTTTACTCTACTAACTCTGGCATATTCTTTGCCAAGATACCACGAAAATTGCGTGGTGCGCTGACAGTTCGATTTGGATATTAAAATAGTGTGTGAAACTATAATTCGCAGGGAGTGACGTAACGCATTGACCAATGTGTGCATCACGTAGATGTGAATCTCGTGGAGAGAAATGCTGAGCGGAGGTAAAGCTTCTGTCAAAGAGCGGGGAAGGTATATCTAGAAATCGCGAGGGTTTGGCTAGAGGTAGTTTGTAATTTAAAGACATACCTCTTCGACGCTACAACTTCATTGTCGGCCATGGGCTTGGCGAGAATTCGGATGGTCCGTCCACGTTGATTTCTTTGTTTGACAATGCGGAAAACAGTCCGTTAGTACAATCCAATTCTATTATCTAGCCAATGTGCTGGGTCGGCTGTATGCTGTCTGTTGAAAAAGAGCAAGGGTGGGAGTATCAGCTGATACTCTGCTAGATCGCGATGAGTGTCGATGGGAATGTTTCGCAAAATGGATATGATTCTTCCTATTTAGTGTCGATGACTGTCTCCCCTGTCCCTCTTATCAAGAGTCCACTGCATATTAAGAGCTTTCCTCCAATACTGCACTCGATATATACTCACAAAGAGTCCGATTGATTACCTACGCGCATAACCTCGGCGAACTCCTCTATGACTTCGATATTTCGATGTGTAATTTCGCGAAACCTTCTTGCGTAGAATTTCGTCATGCGGTAATTGCTGGGAAACACATAGCGCTCGAGATCTGCCGCAGTCACTCCCCTTAATCACGCGAGCACGTGAAACGCCTTGTAATGCATCAAAGCCGATTTCTACAAAAATTCTATACAGCGAGAGTGCTCTATAATAGATTTAACAGCTGAAACGTGTGTGACTTCTTTCACGACATGTGACTATTTCGGTTGTTCGCAATAGGACTTTTCAAATGATGTGTGCCGTGCATACGATGAGGGTGATTAGGAGAAGTGACTTTGTTCACCTTGGTGTAGCGCAGTGTCAGTAATAATGCAATATCTTTGTCGAGCCGTCGGCTCCGAAAGCAACAAGGGCCGCGTAGATCGAGCCTCCAGTGGCCTCTAGTACTAACATAGGTTTATCTATCAATTCATCTAGTTTCGTGAGCCGATTAGCATCGATGCTGCGCGCTATCAACCGCCGTGCGCGCATAATACATTATTTCGCTGATATATTAAAAACGTTCAGATAACAACTTTGCGGTTGATTGCTAATGGAAGGCAGGAGGTCAAGGTTCGTGGCTTCGCATGCTGATTAAAGAATCCGTACACCGATAATTTGCCCGGAGAGTTAGCATCATTTCACTGGAAAGACAGTGAATCCCTGAGTGCGATAAAAAGGAGAGAATTACTTCATGAATATCGTTGCATATTAGCATTTATCGAGATGAGGCATATTATTCTATTTAAACGCATCAGCGTCTATCGCAATGAGTCAGAGATTCATCATCGCTCGTACCAGACCAGTTCTGGAACTGGTGCGGGCTTAACAAATACAGAAAAGTCGTGTCACGCCCTTCTTTCTTTCTCTCTCTACAACATATCCTTATAGAATAAGTTTGCCTCAACCGATTCATTAGTAGTCTCAATGTAGCAATAAAGCGCGCGCTGCAAAAAGAAATAGCAACTGAAACGTTTTATAATACCCAAAGAGGATCGCTATACAAGCCCTGGGTGCTTTCGGCACTCCCGACAATATAACCCATTCATCCCAATCAGCACATCCTCATTGCATTCAAACATGGTACTCATTACTCGGGCCAATTGTTTCGAAAATTCAAAGCCGCACGATAGGCAGCAGATATAATACACTGCGTGTACCATTCCAGCCGGAGATTTAGCACAGCGCGCCGATGAAAGAGAAATCTTTATCTCAGACTCGTCTGCGAATTCTAGTACATATTGTGTATTACGTGAAGCGCGCTATCAACCGCACACTTTCTCCCACATGTGTTGCATCCCCTCATTTATGATCTATCAATGCGCGTGCAATCGCGGCCGTAATTCTTTTCTCCGCCGCGTGCACATTTCGACCAATGTAAACCCCAAGTGCGAATGACCTCGAGCGTAGACGCACTCTGAGATAGCAAAGGATGCGTAGCGTTTCTGCATTCTGAGGTCTGCTATCAAAGACAGGGAAACGCATGTGTGCCCCCGGTGGACGAGGGTGTTCTCGCTTTTGTCCGTCATATTGTGCCTCCTGCTCCGTACGCACACCAAAGTGACGCATACACGCGTCGCGGATGAATACATCCGAAACTCGGGCGTCGTCTGCTGCGGATCTACTTTCGCAAGGGCCGGTATTTACTGGACGAACGAAGGACACACGAAATTCCGAGCTTTTTCCCCTCTCGTCACCAATCTCTCTTTTCGCTAGAGATCCCCCGGCGCTTCCAGGATTTACTGCAATCATGAGAATGTCAATGAGAATATCGTCGAGGTGTGCGCGCACTACGCAATCGAATGGGCGTTTTTAAACTTTATAAGTTTCTGCAATCCGTTGAGACGCATGTGCTTCTATTCCAAGAGCGCATCTTGCACAATGGAAATCGACCGGACGAGATAAGACTCGGGAACTCCGCAGTTATTAGTGCGACCATGGAAAAGGATTTTTCCGGTATGGCCGCGTCGCCGGCTGTGTGATTCACTTGATAAAGGCGTGTCCTTAGTCCGGCGCTAGGCCACTGTTCCTCAAATTTCACCTGCTTCTTCCGTATTAGTTGCTAGATCGATTTAACTGGCGTGTGATTATTGTTAATGAGAAATGCATTTGCGAGTGATATGGTATTTCATTTATATCTTTTTTGAGTTTATTTGATATGTAAGAGTCTTACAGCATGGTATGTGCAGGATATGAGCGATGTTACAAGAAGCGGCAAGCGATGGGAAAAACAATAGGAAAGAGCAGCAGCGCGCTCGCCTCATAATATCTATCCATCAAGGTACGATATACGATATGTATCGGGCGTGACCTCGATACTCCAGGGCGTTCGAATTGACCATCTTGTTTTACTTCACTCAACTTCCAAGCAAAGCATTAAACCACCCATGCGCCAAAGCAGAATATCATCTTTACCTCATCCCTTGCAACAAATTTCAAATTTCACTCCATTTCACCCAAAACTAAACAAATCGCCTTTCCTATCCCAACCCACCTGCCCAAAAATCCCCGATTAATAAAACTAATAAAACAACAAATTTCATTACCACATCACACGCTGGCTCAGTCGAGTACCTCGAAACTATAACTTTCTTCCCTTTCCGCGATGGTCGTCGGGTTCCGCGGGTGCATGGAACTCTAGCTCATAAATGCGAGTAGAGCGAGCAGGGCCGCGGTGTTTCCCCTAAACCTCGCAATCATCGTGCGAGTAAAGAAGACAGAGAGAAGAAATTGGGGGGCGCGATATCGTTGGGACTATTTCTTAATCGCGCGCGAGAAAGAGAGAGAGAGTGAGAGAGAGAGAAAGGGAGAGAGCGGTAGGATTCGCGGCAACTCTCGGACTATGAGCGGGCACGCATGTGCGCGCGGTAAAGACGAACGTGGCAGCGCCGCACTGTCACAGGAGTGGCGGGCGGTCGGGATTGGTCGAGCGGAAGGGGCGCCCGGTTGCCAGGCAACCGAGTGGAGCGCGCGCGCGTCACCGGCCGGCTTCAGCCCATTACACTGCGCCGCAGGATTCTCCAGAACGTCGTCGGCTCCCGTAGAGTGCGAACGTGCGCGTCGATTTCCATTTCGCCTCGAGCTCGATTCACCGGCGCCCCTTTTCTCTCTCTCTCTCTCACACACGCCCCCCTTTCTCTCTCCGCGGGTCCTCTTTGTTGGCTGCTCGGCGCCGAATTGCACACCGAGAGAAGAAGAAGAAGAAGAAGCGAAAAGCGTGCGAGGGAAGGAAACTGCGAGAGGGCAGACACTCACACTCTCACACCCAGAGAGCGATAGTCGGGAAAGAGCAGCAAAATGGCAGAGGATAAGAACGAGACGAGCCCGAGCGCCGAGGGTGAAAAGCCACCCCAGGAGACGGCGGCGGCCAAGCCCGAGAAGGAGGAGGTGAAGGAGGTGAAGGAGGAGGAAAAGAAAATCGAGGAGAATGGCGACGGCGATAAGCCCAAGGAGAACGGCGAGGAGAAAGCGACGCCGGAGCCGAAGGACATGCGGGCTATAGTGCTCAACGGTTTCGGGGGACTGAAAAGTGTCAAGTCCCTCAGGAAGCCCGAGCCTGCTCTAGCCGAGGGGGAAGTTCTCATACGCGTCAAGGCATGGTGAGTTGTTCTATCCTCCCGTTTTTACTATCCTACGCCCTATAACTACTTCGCCTTCTTTTTACCCCCCACTCCTCTCCTCGTCACAGTTCCTCTTCTTCTTCTTGTTTCTTTGCTTGGTGTTTGCAGGGTATCGGGTATCCCCCGGGCCCCGAATGCTTTCGGCGCGTCCTCGCCGAAACTCTCTCGCCCCGCACGCATATGGCGTCCGAGGCGCAATAATCCGCCCAGTTTGCCATCGAAAGCGCTATCGACTCTGGGCTTGCCTCGCCGATTTCCAAGCCAGAGAGATAGAAAGGGAAATGAGAGGATTTTGTCGAAGGGTGTATTCACCCGGCGAGATAACGGACATTTGGCCGAGCCGATGGAAGCCGAAGGCTCGCGGTGTCTCGCCGCCTCGATTTTTCGCCGCTCGCCTCGAATGCGCGAGATTCTCGTGTTACTCGACCGCGGCCGCCCGGTTAACTCGGCATTGATATCCTCGATGTTTCACGATCGAGAATCGATAGGGGCCCGCGCGCCTACCCGGCGAATAGGTTTATCGCGGCGATACGCTCCGCCTAATTCCTGACCTCCGTTCCACGAAGGTTAATTGCCGGGAGAAAAATAAACAGACCGCGCGCAATAGTCGAGCCGCTGCGTCCACTGGCGACCGTTGCCGGCTTATGCTCCTTTTCTCTCCTATTCAAACCTATCCGACGTTTATTCTTAATTCTCTCCACTTGTTTCCCCAGCTCTCCTTCGCCACCACCTTTCCCACTCGACTCTCTTCTCAAAGTCGACGAGCGACCTTCCCAAGTCGAAGGGGACGACTCTCGGACACCAAGTTCAAATCGATAGCCGAATCGGCAACGATGCAGGCGTGTGCCGAAGGCGCGCACGTAGCCCCCGAGCGCCTCGCGCGCTCTCTCGCCGGGCACGCGGTGCTGCTGGCTGGTGCTTTTCACGCGTGAGTTACGTTTCATAAAAGCGATTGGGATTGATGAGAAAATGGGCCCCCATAGAAAGATATCACGCTGCCAATGCCGGCTCGAGAATAAATTTGTCCGGCTCCGCAAGAGGAGTACGAAGAGGAGGATGAGGAGGAGGAGGAGGAGGAGGTTGGTTAAAGGCGGCGCGTTGCGCCCCTGCGGCAGATCGAACGAGAAAGAGAAACGACTGCGCCTGGATACAGAGGCATTAGCCGGCTTAGATTCTATTAATTAGAGGCTGCTCGGCTCTCGCTCCACTAATAATAAGAGCGCATTCCAGGCCTAATCCCGCCCGGTAATTAATGCCTTCTGTGAAAAGGATGAAAGTACTTTGGCGCACCGTGACGGACCTATCAAAGAATTACGTCGTTAGCCCGGTGACTAATGCTTATCACAGCGGGCAAGGTTGCCCGCTCTTTCCCACAGCGTTCCCGGCCCGGCCCTCTAACGAATCCGCTTTCCTTTGTACCGGCAGCGGCCGGAGCGTAAATCGGCACTTGTTGGCCGCGCTTCTTCTCCAATGCGATTTCTCGAATAATGATCGTGTGAAAGTGTGCGTGGTGCCCGCTGCCGTGAAGGGCTGGGCGCAGCCCGGCAGAAAGTACATGTCCGCGATGCGCCCGTGCCCCCCCCCCCCCCCCCGCCTTTACAATGGCCGACCCGTTGATTGCGCTAATTCATTGGCTGGAAATTAAAGCGGCGATACGTATGGAAAACGAAGCGGCTGGAGATAGAGGCGCACCCGGGCTTCCAAGAGGCCCTCGATGGCTAAAAGGGATCTTGGAATCGCGCTCTGAAAGATGCTTGTTCGATCTCTCCCATTGCGGAGATAGCGAGGCCTCGTTAGCGATAAGCCCACTGTGTCAGTCATAATGATGGCTTTCATTGAGTGGCCGCCGCTCGAAAGGATGTAATCGAGTACGAGCTCGATACCCAAAGGGCGACCGGTAGCCCAACACGAAATATGTACACACTTTCTTCGCTCGCTCCTGCGCGCAGGAGCCGAACTCGCCCCATTGTACAAGAGAAACTCCATTGTTCGGGAGGACTTTTCCGAGGGTTTTTTTAACTTGATTAGAGTCGCGCCTAGAGTGAAAAGCGACGGGGACCTCTCGACGCGTATGGCCAGGGAGGGCACAGTCGGAACGGCGAGACGCCGGAAGCACAATTGTGTGCTTAAAGTGAGGGCGATCAAGCTACGCGCGCGCGCTATGTCTGCCCATCCGGTAGCCAAATATTAGTTGTGCAAATATTGAAAATATGCTCCGCTCATACATGTTTATTTGATGTATGTTAAGAGGGGGCTTGTGTTAACATCTGGTTGGAGATGTAGAATAGATAGTAACACAGTTGTTAATGAATGGGAAGTTCCTCGAGGCTTCGTACCAAAGAACCGATATTCCCTCGTAATTACACGCAACATTGCACGAGAACTGGAGGAAAAGTACGAAGTCAACTTTGTCAAGTCTGACGGGGAAAGTGGTGGAAAAGTGTCGACTACTGCTCGACTGAATTGGAGATACTCGCGTGCGCCTATACGCACCGATAGATCGGTGGGATGTCGGTATTGATCCAACCACACCCGTCTTTCCCGCACCCCTCCACACGCACGCGTTTACACACGTACGTTGCGTGCGCAGAGAAATTCCTGAAACATCGCGAACCCCACGGCGGCGCGTGCTGCCACGTCCCACCGAGATCCATCATCGATCGACCGCCCCTTGCAATTCTCTCGATTCCTAACTTGGGTCGAATTAAATTTTAATCGACTTTTTTCGAGATTTGTAGACCACTCGAGGTACACGCGCGAGACGATATGCCGGTTAGCCGGTGCGTTGGGTGATCGATAGCGTGCGACTGGATCGAGAGGTGTAGGTATCTCGGCGAAAGGATCACTGATCCACGCGAGCGATCCGGCCGGCGTGTAATACGCAGAATAATTGCGGGCCTCGCGGGCCGGATACACGCTCGCCCCGCAGCCGGGGCAGAAGCGACGCGTTACGTTGACATTCCATTATTGCCGGGCTGTGACTCAGAAAAAGCAATAAAGAGGCCTCGGGATCGCCAGCTGTTGTCTCACCGTTCCAATCGACGCCACTTACATCTGCCCGCCCGCTCGCCTATCGATCGCCTCCCCCGAGCCCAGTTTAACATAAAACGCCCAATTGGACAATTAACGGCGAGAATTAGCCGAGCGGCCGTACCTAGACGGCCTGGGAAAAGTGCTGTTGTCAGCGCGGCCCGGCCGATAAAAAGTAACAAAGAGAGGACTATATCTGGACGGCGCAGCCGTTTGAAAACAATTGATAACTCGCCCGGTGACGCGGCTGGGGTCATCTATCGTGCGTCTGCAAAATAGTCGCTGCCGAGCTTACCCCCACGTATTTTCCGACGTATAAGCCTCTCCTGTCGGCGGCGCCCTCGTGTTTTTCCATTCGCTCGCACTCGCACGGTGGTGACCCTCGCGCCGACTGCTTAGAAATTCTACTTTGCGGGGAATTGTCTTCTCGAAGTAGTTTGCGAAACGAACTTGTCAAGTTTTCCATCAGATATCACGCGTTTATTGATTTATTGAATTATTATTTTTGTAGTAACTTATTTATTGAATTATTATTTTTATATTAACTTTAGAGTAACTTCATATTAACTTTACACGCGTGTGCGTGTTTCATTGTCGAGTAAAAATTCCACCGACGCAAGTCTCTCCAATGAAATGTTCAAATTATAGATGCAAGTTAATTAATTAATTAACTTTTCATTATTTGAAACTAAGTTGAACTTTTATAATTCATTTGAAACTAAGTTTTCTAACACGACATCTATTACCTTTCAGTCCAACAAAATCCAAGTAAATTCAACTTTACAACAATAACCCCAGGATTGACAAACAAAATCCACGCAACTCCAAAGTGGAATTTCATGTCGGATATTTTGGCAGATTGAATCGGCGATCTCCGCAGGCGGCAAGTCGGCAAAGTCGAATCGCACTTGGGCTGATACGTAGAATGAAAACAGGGTCTTCCGATAGGAAGAAAGCTCGTAAACATACGAAGCCAGCGGCGGGGATGCACGCGTGGCATAAACCGCCGGCATGTCGCAATAAAGAAGGAGCAGAGCTCTCGGAGGATTTTACAACTCCGAAAAGAGCGGAGCAATTGGGAAGGTCGCGCTCCCAATAACACGGACGCTGATCGGTCTATCAGGTGGACGGAGTGACAGAGCGTTAATTTCGTGGGCGTCAATTTGTCGGGATTCCTGTACGAGCGAGCGGGCTTTATCTCCCGGCGATACTAGCGCAAGCGGCAATTGGCAGGAGGTAGGGAGGCGACGGCGGAGTCCCGCTCGGGGGCCAGAAAGAACATGCAGCGTCGATCGAGTCACGCGAGATCGACGCGTACGATTCCGGCGGCGGTTTATGGGGTTGGCAGAGGCGCCGCGATGTCTTGGGGAATCGATCGCCGGCTGCGGGCCGCAGGTATTTTCACTCGCCCCGGGTTCTCCCCGGTGAGTGGGTCCTCCAGGAGTGACATCGGGCCTTTGTCCCCTAATACGCTGTATCTGCGTCTCGTCTGGCGTCTTCTGTCCTTCCGGGCGAATCCCGTGTTTATCCCTCTCCTTTCTTCACCCTCGCGCTCGCTTCGGCTACCGGCCTCTCTCCTTCCGTTCGACCGGCTTTCCACTCCGCCTCCCTCTCTCCCCCGGCTCTGCTGGTTCTCGTGGCCCTCACGAGTGCGGCTGACCCTGGGGCCTTTTGCGCTCGGTGCGTACGCGCGCCGTCAATAGTACCCTCGCGACGGACGCGCTCTCTCGCCCAATTGTCCCCTGCCAGGAATTGAGAAAATTATGCCCTCCAATTCCGTGCAATTTAAAGGAATCAAGTGCTGCTTGGACTACACCCCTCCGTCCTTTTCTCTCTCTCTGGTTCTGTCTCTTCTGCTTTCAGGCCGGAAACTTTCGACTCGAGCGTGCCCGGGTACTTTTCTACACCGGGGCCTTTGTCAGCGCTCGGCCCCGCTGGAAATGCGGTCATGATCCTCCTCTCATGAGAGAAATAGGGGCTCGATCGTTATATCAATGACTGTGAGACGCACGGGGACGCCGTGCACGCGTGCCTTTCGCGCGGAAACAAGATGAGAGTCGTAATGAGGCCACTTTTCGATCGCGAGGAGGAGTAGGGTGATTCGTTAATCGGGAATGATCCGTGAATCAGAAATCAATACAGAAGCCGCTCACTTGCTTCTTTTTCTCGTTACAGTTTTTATTGAGCCTGGAAATATGCTTGCGAGCCGATGAGCATCCCGCAATGATTCATTGGCGACGATGGTTCCCGGAAATTACGTGGCCTATCGCAAATACTGATACAAACCGAGAGCACGTTTTGCGGCTAAGGCAATCGCGCTTGTATTACGCATCATACTTTTCCTTTGGTCTCGAGTGCGAAGAAGAAAAAGAGAATTGCACGCATTAATAGAATTATACGACGGCGATTGGTGCAAAGGTCAAGGCACCTGTTAATGAGTAGCGTAGATTAGCAACGGAGAGAGGTGATAGGACTACCCAGGGCAAGCCACGTAGTACACGTACGCCGAGTGCGTGGATTAAAGGGCGGAAATAGAATGGCTGGTCGAGTCGATACCGAGGTCGGTTCCCGTTTGTATAAGTGGATATATGTAGCATGTTGCCTCGGTGGTCTCAACCCCAAGTTGTATGGACAAAACTGTCAAGCGAGGGGTAGACGAGGCGCCAGAGAGCCTAGACCGACGCCTGGCGTCTCACGCAACGCGATACTCGCTCTCTCTCGCTCTCTCTCTCTCCTCGCATATTCAGCCGTAAACTTTTTCCCTTGGAACAGCCGGTCGAACAGCGAGCGGGCGAAACGGCAATGATTGCCGGCACTAATTTTACATTTATCCTCGGATGAATGATGGCCCCGGTCGAGCGAGCGGACTATAAAAAGAATCTATCTCTCTGTTACAGCGGCTTGAACTTCCAGGACCTGATGGCCCGGCAAGGCGCTATCGACTCGCCGCCCAAGACCCCGTTCATCATGGGATCCGAGTGCGCCGGTGACATCGACGCCATCGGCGAAGGAGTCGAGAACTTGAAAGTGAGTAAGCTCAATGGACCAGGAATTCCAGAAGAGAGAGGATTTTTTCACCAGAGGCGTAGGAGTTTTTTGGTCGCTCGCTAGAGTGTGGCCACGTTTACAGCACTGGGTTGGAAAGCGCGGCCGTTAGGGTGGTCTATTTTCGCGACTCGCGAAACTCCGAGGTCAAAGAGGGGCCAGGTTCGAGGCTTAGGGTCGGATACCCGAGTAACACGTGTAAACGACCTCCCGCCACCGTCGAGGAAACCTCGCCCAAGCAACAGCCTTCCTCTTGAATCATGAGCCAACTGGTGCCACGCTCAGACGGCATGTGCCACTCTTCACAAAGGAGCATCTGCTCTCTCAGCCGCATGAGATTTTCCAGATGCTTTACGCCTTGAGAATAAGGAAATGCCGAGGGCTTCTTCGCGGTAGGGGCTGGGGCTGATTTTCATGGGTGGATGGGTCGCCTTGACGGTCTTTAGTTGCCTCGCGGTCATCCGATGATTCAACAGAGTGGCTTGGAGCGTTGCTCACCGAGAAATTGGAGTATTTACTGAAAAATGTTCTATCTGATGATAAATTGCTTCTTTTTTACTTTTCAGGTGGGCGATCGAGTGGTTGCACTTCCCGATCACAAAGCATGGGCGGAATTGGTCGCCGTGCCGGCAACCTCTGTTTTCCAGCTGCCGCCCGGAATGAGCTATCTCGATGCCGCCGCTATTACAATGAACTACACCGTGGCTAACATTCTCCTTTTCGAGTTAGCCAACCTCACACCCGGCAAAAGCCTGCTGCTCCATAGCGCCGGCGGCGGTGTGGTGAGTTTTTTGCAGATAGAGTGGATAAATCACGCGGCAGGTTTCCGGCCCTTAGCACTGGAGTTATTTAAATTCGACGGATCCTTTTAATGAATCGCCGGCCGAGATACTTTCAGTTTCCTACTCGGAGTTATTAGCCGCGCGAGAGAGGAATTGTGCAACGCGGCGACAGGTTTCGGTGGCAATAGGAAAGGAAAATGTGTGCATTAAAAGGTAAAAGGAGGATAATTGCGCGAGGGAAACGACTCGGTGCGGCAGGAATATTCCAAGAAGGCCGACACGAATGAGAGGGCCATATCGGAGAGAGTAGTTGAGACAGTCGTGTTAGATCGATAGGGGCTGATTCTTGGCGTAGCTGTTGCTCGAGCGATCGGAGGCGTGTCTGGCTTTCTTCCACGAGTCCGCCGAGGAAGGAACGGAGAGCGGCCGAGAATGAAGTCGGGATGGAAAAGGGTAGAAACGTCGGGATCAATACGACTCAACAGGTTAGACTTGGAAGTTAACTACGTCGCCCCCGCGGCGGTGTTCCGGTAGAAGTTGAGACGACGAAATCTACGAGGGATGCTGGTACCAGATCGTATGGGGTGTGAGGGTTGCCAGGCAACCCTTCGCTCTTTCATCGACCACCGTCATGGACCGCGCCCGTCTCAGACTACGCCACACCACTACTCGACTACAACGCGCTCTTCTTAAAGCTTCATTCATACGATCAATTCTCTCCTCATTCACTCGGATTCCTAAGAAATACTTTAAAGAGAGCAGACATCTTTTCAATATTCTAGTATTTCGATTATTTCACGGGTTTATTTATTCTTCTTTTTTATTCGAGCATTTGATAAGTTTACGAGATCGGTGAATCGAATGCTGAATTACTCGCGATAGTTCACCGAGCATGAACTTTACAATTGGTTTCTATTAGCTGTTGTTTATGGTTTATTTCACGAGGCAGATACCACTGGCTGAGGCTGCGCTCCATTTTACATTATTGCGGTTGAATTTTTACAGCGGGTTCTTTTTGTTTTAATGCGATGAGGGTGGAAACGAAATTGAAAGTTGAAATTACATAGAAAGACTTTTCTTTTTTTCCTTTCGGATTTCGGACACAATGAAAAGTGTGCGAAGGTTTTTGAAGTTGTTCGAAGTTAATTTTCATACTTGACTCTCACTATGCGCAATTTGGAGCGGCTACTTAAAATTCTGGGTCGTCCACTCTCTTTCTTTTCTTTTTAACCTTTTTCTCTGTTGGATGCTCCTTCCCCCCGCTTTTTTTATTCCTCTGCTTCCTCATCGTGTCTGGCAAAGGCCTCATGCCCGCTTATGCGTGGTTCTGTGGTATCGGATTCATGGCGAGGAATAGCGAGAAAGTAAAAGAGTCGCCAGTTCGATTCTCGGAAAGAATGAATGCCGCTTTTGTTACAAATACCGTGTGGCCGCACAGTTCTCTCTTTTTCTTATGGTCGGAATACTCCTCGGGATTATTTTCACAAATGCCTCGTGTTAACTTTGCAACTCGAGTTGCTTAAGAATGTTATTTGCTTTGTTGTCCAGGGCCAAGCCGTTGTGCAGCTTGCAAAAACGGTCAAGGATGTCACGATATTCGGCGTCTGCAGTAAATCGAAGCACGAGGCACTGAAAGCCAGCGGCACGATCGATCATTTGCTCGAACGCGGTGCTGATTACAGTAGCGAAATCAGAAAGTAAGTGGACCGAGCTCTCCTTTTTTTCTTCCTCTGATAGTCATTTCCGCAGTATTCTGCCGGGCTTGGCTATAATTATTTTACCCATGAAACGTAACAGCGGATTTTTCACTCTGTTCGTAGAGTTTCGCCGGAGGGTGTTGATATAGTTCTGGATTGCCTGTGTGGAGAAGAGTGTAATAAAGGCTATGCTCTGTTAAAACCCATGGGGAAATACATTCTTTATGGATCCAGCAACGTCGTAACGGGAGAGACGAAAAGTTTCTTCTCCGCAGCTCGATCCGTACGTAGTGGCTCATTGATTCAATATTATCAGAGTATACGTATCATAGTAGGCAGACTTGATAAGCAGATGTTCCCTCTGATGTTTTTAGTGGTGGCAAGTGGATAAGGTGTCGCCCATCAAATTATTCGATGAGAACAAGACTCTCTCGGGCTTGAATCTCCGGCATCTGATGTACCAGCACGGTAGCCACGCGTTTGTGCGAAAAGCCGTAGAGCGGGTGTTCAACTTGTGGAGCGAGGGAAAAATCAAACCGGTCGTCGATTCAACGTGGGCCCTTGAAGATGTGCCAGAAGCGATGCAAAAGATGCACGATCGCAAGAACATTGGCAAAATTGTCCTTGATCCGGGCTTAGAGCCAAAGCCAAAACCTGCCACGCCCGCCAAGGGAAAGACAAAGGATAAGAAGGGGGCTAGCCAGGAAGAAAAGAAGGCGTCGAGCGTTGAGTCGGAGGACGGAGAGAAGAAGAAAGAACCGGAACTAACAAATGGAACATCTGAAGACAAATCTGATAGCGGTAAATAAACCAAGCATACCTCGCCAGAGGGCAATTCTTCATTGATACCAATGAGATTTAGTTCTTTGCGTTCTGCGACATGATTATCGCATGGTTAAAGTTCTGGAGATTAAATCACTATTGTTCCTTTCTCAGATTCCAAGGAAAAAGAATCAAGCTGAATTGGTACTGAATCTAATCCTAACGATTAAAGAGGATCGACAAATTACAGATAAGTACTACTACCGAAGGAAACACATTGTTGCTGTGGAAAAAAATTTACACCCGATTTGGTTATCCACTAACAATTTTTTGCCAACCAACGTGCAGATGATAACTGTGGCAAAACCATGTAGTGTCTAGGTTTCAAGTTTTAATGGAAAAAAATGTCTCGTGCATATTTGGCGATGGATGTTTGCTCGAATCGATGTTATAATTTTAATGAGGTGTACTTGCAATACTGTCCCATTCTGGTAACAGCGCATCCCTTCATTGGTCATCTGCATGTTCTATCTCGCCTGTCATGCTCGTTTGCGCTAAGTTCGCAAGAATGACGGGCGTCGCGCGCGGGAGACGGGGGGAAGGGGGGGGGGGGGGAGCAATGATAGAGAAACAAACGGTAAACAGCCAAATACAAATATCAATCTTGAAGTGGTCCACAGTAGTTTACAGTACATGAAAACATTACTTTTATTTTTTCATACCGATGGAAGGATTAATTTTGTATAGACGAAATTATTGCTGCGAACCGGATTCGGTGGGTGATGTCACGACGGCCTGTTGCTACGATTAGAGTTTGGTATGTTGGTGTTTGGTGGTAGGCTCTATCCGTACTTACCAAATGCTGAACATAATAATCGATCGCTGACGGAGAGCTCCAGCAAAGAATGATAATCGTCCACTGACCGCCGGGGTGGCCCAGTAAACCTCTATTTCACGCTATCCACTCGTATGGAATAACTATCACTGCTGCAATATACATATACTAACATCTTATCTTACTATACAGTACCATTAGTGTAATTAATGAAGTCCAGTAATCTATTAGCTTGGGTAAAAGACACAGACCCACTACAAATAGGCAAGCAAAAAAGTGACCGTATTAGTTTTTAAACTATTTTTTTTATATAATGACGTTTTTACACAAGTGTTTTATTGTCCAATGTGAGGCACTACTATAGTTTACAATTCTTAACGGTAGGCTAGTAATCGAATAAATCGTTCTACTATTTATACACGAAAAACCGCTGATTTTTTGATGCTTTTTTTAATGTAACAGTCATATGTGAAGTTGACGACAAGCCCGAAACTTGTTTTGGAGAAAGACAATTGCGAGATGTGTCCCATCTCGAGTTGTGACTGCCCGTTCTCGCCTATGATCAATGCATTTTGAACAATCGACACATACACACAAATACACATACCGACACACCGAAGCTTTGTCAGAGCGCGACGATGAGAAGATTTGCAATGTCTCGCTAACGGCAAGCGTTTTCTATTCCGTGGTTCGCGTCATGTGTTCTAAATTGCCACACGGCCCTGCGCGCCCTTTGGCCGCGCGGAAGGACAATTGGCGCCTAGTGTTTGAAATTTTGCTATTTTTACACGAACCACTATATTCGAGTGTTTACGAATGTTGACTCATTATTGCATTTTAAAATAATTTAAGGAGGAGATAAAACAGACTGATTTTTTGAACTCAATCCTTGTATTTGATAATGTCGAGCACGTCAAATAGGTTCAAGCTACATATTTAGGCTCATTATCAACTCCTCCTCGAAAAACCTATTACATCTGTTGCACTATGGTATGGTTTATTCTTAATGATTTGAAGACGTTGACTACCGCAATGTTTTTGCACTACGATGCATAAGATAATATAACGCGCAAGTG
Source organism: Crossocerus cetratus (assembly GCA_963675795.1). NCBI lineage: Eukaryota > Metazoa > Arthropoda > Insecta > Hymenoptera > Crabronidae > Crossocerus > Crossocerus cetratus. The sequence goes on from OY776668.1 coordinate 19,528,788, forward strand.
AAGCTTTATTACCTGTGTATATGATTAAGAAGAGGATATCCAACCGCCTAAACGTCTGCCAAAGAAATGCAGAGAGAAAGAGAGAGAAAGAGAAAGAGAGAGAGCGTATTCCTTCGATGTAATGCAAGGACAAAATTGGAATACTTGAGTCTCGGTAATAAGAATCCACGGCCTGATTATTTGCTTCTGCCGGTGCAGTGTAGTAATTGTTTTCGTATGTCTATTGGGGGTAATGACGTACTTTTTCGTTACCCAATAATACCCGAGGGGCCTGCACGAGTATCTCCTGCAGAGGACAAGTATCCAATTCACTTAATTGAAGAAGCGAAAGGAACTGTTTTGATAGATACGTTAAGTGCAGATTAGGAAAATTAGTAATCGTTGGAAAGTGAAGAAGGACGAACAAGAACTCGGATTTGTAAGAGATTATACGTGAATACTTACAAATCGAGATTGTGTTGTTAGAATGAAGGCTGCAAAGCTTCCTTGGAAACCATCAAAGGGGCGCATTCGTTGATGCAGAGTTAAATGCATATCTCTCCGAAACGTTGGATCAATTTTTACGTAGCCGATTCTCTCAGAATTTGATATCAGCGCTCTACTCCAATATATCCATATTATAAAGATCATTATAACAGCAAGTTACAGATGAAGGTGAGCTATACATTTACATGTATAAAAATAAAGTGATTACCTAACTGAACAAATCAATGGTAACATACGCTCTCGTGGTATCATCGCCTATGACAAGTCTAAGGAATAAAAGATCATTACTGCCGTATCGAATCTCTCGGTCCAAAAAGTACATAATACCTATCTTAGTCAAAATGTATCAACCAGACAAAAAAAATCATAAAAAAGCAAGAAAATATGAAAAAACAATAAATGTGGCTGCATATTTTGAGACATCTTTTAAACACGTACAAGATACAAGCTTAATCTGACATTGTGTCTCCAAGTAACACAGTAAACTACCATATGCATACATACGACGGTACACATCATATTGTATATTTTATGTAAGGCTTTAAATGTTTCATGAAATAACTCTATTATATTATAATATAAGTATACATTTGTATCCATCGTTTTACCCTATCCTGATTTTAAGGTCACCCTGAAAAGAACAAGAATTCCAGTACCTTCGTCATTCGAAACCTCAGCAGTAAAAACGAATATTTTCTTAAACTTTTACCCTCTCGCCATTTCACTTTTTATACTCGTATAGCATGGACGTAATCATCGTACGGCGATTCAAGTTCGTTCCGATATGCTTCGAAAACGCAAACTGTACAAGCAACTCTTTTCCAAGTGCAATTTCTTTCGCCGCTCTTTCTTCACTATTACGTTCCCGTCGCTCGCAGCACGCACTTCGATCTTCCGTTTTATGGTATGTGTAATCATTACGATTCTCTCAAAGTTGCTTTATATGTATAGGAATTGTCGGGAATTAGACTGAATTATCATTCCGCTCGCGTTCCGCGCGAGTACTGTAAGCGCGTATGTTCTTTCTTTCACTTAGCTTTATTCCAGAGTGTCTGGTCTCCACAATGTGGGGACGCAGGAGCTACGGTTTCGCAACGTGATACATTAAGATTATGTGTAAAATTGTAAAATTGGTCTAAAGGGTCCGCGCGAAAGCATATACAACACTTACTTCCTTTTGCTACCTCCGTTACTCAACAGTTTTCTTGAAGGATTTCCCTCTTAAAAGGACACGTGTAAGAAAGAAGCAATGTTTTTGCCCGGACCCTGCAAGCTTGATATAGATCGTATTTTTGGCTTATTATTGTAAGACTGACTATGTTGCTATATTAAAGACTGCTTCAAAAATTACTTCTTCTTTCCCCAAGTCCATCCAGAGTCCGACTGAAATCTAAGAATCCTAGAAAACGGGTCTTCCCAAGGATAGGCAGAACGAAGGGTGACAATAACTCAACTCGCTGTAAATTCTCTGATGATTTATTCGTAAAAAGATTAGAAAATTTAAAAATATGTTTAACATACGTTAAATGTTGCTCTTTGTAATAGTCTAGTCTAGTTTCGGACGGATCGCGGGATTGGAGCTGTATACCTTCAATCCCGTAGTTTGTGTTAAGTGTACGATAAATAAAGTCATACAACGCGCACATAACTGGTGTGCGCGCATGCCACACTTTACATAGAAGGCTAAACTAACTTCATACAGTCGCGTATTTCGTGCTACGCCTACCTTAAAACAGACTTTTATATGGACGGACGACGTAAGATCATTACTCTTCAAGTACAAGCTAATTCGACAAATAAATGTTGTTTATGGACCATGCTCACATTAACGCTCCCTTAATAAAGTCAAAGTATCTGTCAACGCAAACGACATTTACTACGGCAAATATCGACTAATGTTTCATCCCCACGGATCCCCGGCATCCTGCAGTTATCCAATAGTATCAAAATATATCTTTGATTTCTGAATACAAGGATGCATGCCCGTGGCCCACGCTACGACTCAAAACGCAGCTAATACAGTATATCATGATATACGAAATACTGGACTTTGCATCAAGCAATTAGAATGTGCGTGCTCGACAATGGGAAACCCATTTATCTATTCTACTATTTACATTTATCGAATGATTGGTCTGCTTAACATAAAGGCACTGTCTACACTGTTACAAAATCCTTTAATTAAGTAAAGCTGTGTCCTTTCAGAATTCGAAATACGAAATTCACGAAAATGTCTTCTGTCTTTGTACTTTTCCTGTTTAGTAGCCTGACACATAACATGCGAATAAACAAGTCCAAGGTAAGAGTGCACCCAGGGAGACATTAAAAACTACTGATGCTATGGACGGCAAAAATTTCAAAACACTTTGATCTACTCCCATGCTCCGAAGGATTGTGCATTCGAACGAACAATGTCACTATATCTCTGTATTAATCCCCAACGAAGTTTCCGATAGAAAAATAGAAACATATAAAAACTTAGTGGCTAATATGGTGCTTTTATCCAATGTCGCGTAAAACATGATTAAAAAATATAGAGCTACATTATGAATTAATTCGCACCATCCTAGGCAGTTCAAAATATGCCGAGGATATCCGTTTACGAAGCCACCATAAGGATGTCTTCGTACAAGGATATCGTCAACATTTGCAACCACGAACAATTACTTTTCATCTTACACATTCTCGAGTCATTGTGGTACGAGCGAGAAAATACAGATGTTATAGATATGCATGAGAATCTATGAGATTCATTTCAGGACGGTTACAAGAAATGGCAAAACCACCGGTACGACAGTTTACACAAGAGGGAATAGTTACCTTTGCATTCGCATCGATGAATTGCCTACCTTGGTGACGATGAATCTAGCCAATACTGAACTCTTGAGTACGATAATATCGTGTGAACACAATCAGTAAAGATGCGGCCAACAGGAAGCCTGTCGGGGCGGCTAGAATAGTTGCTACGTTGTATATCGGACAATAGGGACACTGGGAGCTACCGCAGACTTCGCAGATATTCAGCGTGTAAGTCGGCAAGGCGTCGAATATTGTTTCGTTGAAGCGCTCTGCGAATCACAAAGGATCAGTTGATGAGGCACGATTGAAAGAAGAAACACAACAACACTTGTTACAAACATACATACCTGGCGAATAATAATCATAAACCCTGATAGGAAGATAGCGTGACATATTAGCAACCGGGTACCATCTCTCGATGGTGAAGTTTACGCAAGTCTCCTCCTGGTCGAGATAATCAAAGTAAAACAGTACTTTCTTCTCTTGGAACCGCGCCCTTTGCAGATTCCTAACTTGCTTCGAAAGGATGTACTTGTCCAAGTTTTGCTGCTGAATGATGTACCCTGTTGGTATCTCCACGTCCAATACCGCCATCCCGGAACGCGACGACTCATTGGTGTTTATCCATCTGCAAGGGAACATACGAAGAGGTGTAATAATTGGTAAGACTAATTTTATCATATGCGAATTCTCTCTTACCTTTGACAACTGATGTACGAGATGTGAGACTGATTTCTCCCATGGAAGTCTGCGCGCGTTGTCAAGTCGAATGATGGCACGGGTGGCTGTGTTTGGAATCGTTTAATATCTACATTATATTGGACGGACATTTGAAGGATCGCGTAGCCTGCACCTTTCGCCTGAACTTTAACAGTACCCCATGCTTCTGGTATCTAGAATTGGAGGATAAATTTTCATTATATTTCATCGATAATAATATAAAAGTGCTGTGCATTAAAATGATCTTCGCCTCACCTCGATTGTCTGAAGTCTTGCCAGATTGTTATCATTAACGCATAAAGTTTTCGTTTGGCCTGGGAGAGCGGTCGCTTCCACAGTTACCGTTAACGAACTGACGTCCCTAATTCGTGACCTAACAGTGTAATCCATTAACGCCTTCATGGCCCAGGCGGTGTCCTGTGTGGAAGCCCACCCACCGTCTGTTAATCGTTGAGCGTTCAACCATTTCACTATAGGCTCTAACATGATCTCTTGCCGCGCTACGTGCACCAGCAAAGCATAGGCGGTGGTTTCTATGTTCTCGGAATCGTATTTGTATGGCAATCGTGGGAGGAGGAATGGCTTTTGATTCTCTAGCTTGTATGGCGGGAGAGGTACGGTCTCTCTACCCCAATATGTTAAGCCGCCTTCTCTGCGCGCGTGGTTGGCCAAGATATTAAAAGCTTGCCCTGCCGTCGAAGCCTTCGCCAGTAGTAAAGCATACGCGACTATTGCTATTTCGTACGGTTTTCCGCGCTCTTCTAGTAACTTCAAGTTTCTCTCGAGCCACCTGACCGCATTGTCCGCACTGAGGGCTACTTGGGAGCCCAGTCCGCCCGTCAAATCTCGAACACTCTCCAGAGTAATCAAGACGTGTGCCGTTAGACTGATATTTCGATGGACGATTATGTCATCGTCATAGTTTAAGGAGCTATTCATCTTTCGATCGGGTAACCAGGTCACTTCGTAAAAGGATCCTTCAGGCGTCTGATGTTTTAGTACCCAAGACACGGCCTGAGAGATCACTTCGGGGTCTATGTAAAGATAGTTCTCCCACTCGTAAAAGCTGGCCTCTTGGAAAATCCGGGCACAGTACGCCGTGAGCCAAACGCTCGAGGCAGATTGATTCCAATCGCTGCGGAAGAAGCTAAACGATCCATCCGGGTTCATGAAGGACAATTGGCGTTGATATCCGATGTTCATGTAGTAAAAGCTCTCCTTTTCCTGGGTTCGGTTTCTCTGATTGATCAATCGCATGTACAGAGTGGTGTACATGTTAGCTGCAAAGCTGAACATGTTCTGCTCGGCGCTGTCCATCGGGAGGTTCATAAGACTCGTGGCGTTGACTGGCATCGTGGGGAAGATCGGGCCAACCACGTCACCAACTAAACTTATTATCGCTTTATTCGAACCGAATACGTAGTAACGGTTCTCGTCGTATGGAATGATCGGTGTTTCAGTGATATTGACGTGCATGTACTGGAACACGTAGGCGCGGTTACTCAGGTCCAACAGTATGGACTGATGCCGATATTGCGGCAAACCGTCAGCCTCGACATGCAACGTCTTTGTTATGGAATCCCTTCCGATTAGTGTGTGCGCATAGACGTGCACTTTAATCTCGCCGAGTCGCACTGGAACGATAGGCAGGTAAACAATAGCGGCATCCTGAGCAGGTATCCAAATGAAGAACTGATGTTCGCCGAAGGTCGTACGGGGTTTGTATGATTGCACTATGCCATTGTCTTCAACGTGGACAAACTTGTAATCTGGTGAGCCAGCCAGTGCTACAGTCGCTTCAATGTTGTAACGCATGTAATTAAATACAGAGACTCTAACACCAATTTGTTCTCCTTGCTTACTGTGCGTGGGCATCTCTACGTTCATGTAAAAGGGCAATACGCCCATGTATTCTATGGCTTTTGGGAGCATGCCAAAGCCCATACTCGGAGACATACTGAACGCCGTTACCATCCAGTGAACTGGTGTTCGCGGCACATCGATATTGAATATATGTCGGCCGTGCGGGCCGATATTAATGTCTTTCCATAGCCAGACATTCTCATATTGCCTTTGAACTCGGTTAAATCGCCACTTGCGAAATTGTACGATGTCCGTGGAGTTCGTATGCTGGCACGCAGCTTCGTCCGTGCCGTCTTCACAATCGAATACGCCGTCACATTTCTTGTCCAATCTGTAGCAGCGTCCGGTGAGACATTCTCCGAAACCTTGCGTCTGATTACAGTGATCCGGACGTCGATAAATAAATGCATCGGTAAAAACTACTAGGCCCATGTAATCGAAGGTTCGATTGGCATCTATTCCGAATGTCGAGGACGGAAAGTATACGACTTCATCGGGGTCCCCGTCGTGGTAGAGCCAGGTATGAGATTGCGTTCCATTAGATTCTTCGTCGAAATGTGCCATTTTCGTAATGACGTTCGCGTAACTGACTTCGTTGCCGGCTTGCATGGTGAAGAACGATCGATCGATGCCGGATAGGGCAACGTATGCGCCTGGCTCGCCGTAGATGGCGATTTCCACGTTTTCACCAGTTCTGGCTTTCTTGTTGTTGATCAATACTGTAAAATTGTTCCGTGAAATACCGTTTACAGGGAATGTTAGCGAATCAGCAATCACATCTCCGTATTGGCCAATGTAGTATACAACCGCGGTCGCAACAGGTGCCATTTCCGAGCTAAGAGGCACTGCGAACGTTTTCACGTTGTGTTGCATGTTGTCTTGTCCGTTTAAAAGTATCATGCCCTTTGACATGATGATATAGTTGAAGGATTCGATGAAAAAGTTTGTTTGCACATGGAACACCATGTACTCGCCGACTTTAGGTTTCTCGGTGGAGGTGGAAATCTTGATATGCCTTTGATTCGGAGATTCGTGAGCAAGCAGGAGCAGCTCGGCTTGCGCTTTGTACCCTTCGCCGTCCGTTAGATAAGCGGAGAGTTTCATGGAGCTGATTTCGCTTAGAATTTGCTGCGCCTGGTCGAAATTATTGAGAAGCCCGAGCTCCTTTCGAAGGTCGATCTTCGAACTCCAAACTCCGTCGTTGTCCGGCCGGGCTTTTAAGATGTGCGTATCCATACTCTTCCGGCCACCATTTCTCATTTCAATATCTCCACGGATCTCCATAGTAGCTCCTCTCAATTGCGTCTGCCGTAACGCAGAATCGTCGTGGAATGATGCGACGAGGTTTATTGTAAACGGCATAGCAGGCTTAAAGACTTGCGGCGTGCCGCCAAGGAATCGTATTTTCGTCGTTGAGTTGAAGATTCTTGCTGTCGAGTAACCGGTGATGATTTCATCCAAGAATGTTTCGCCGACTGTTGCCACCACCGTCACTTCCACTCCGTGACTCAATTGCGCGTAACTCAACAATTCCGACATTGGGTATTGAAAGTGATAAGTGCCGTTGAAGAAGCGCAACACTGGAAGTGGCTCTCCATAGACATTCGGTATTTTGAACCAAGAGGGATAGTACTCGTTAAAGAAAAACTGCCTTTCAACGGCTTCTTGGTGAGTAGGATTTCCATATCCTCTGTCTAGTTGTTTTATAATCGCTTTCAGCGTTAAGTTCCCTCTCGCCGGTGCTCCGGAGGTATAATTCGCGTGGACAGTCCCATATATGTACGGATCGTTGTCGAAGAAGAATGCTGGCATGGTGACATTGACTTCAAAACGCGTCTGGTAGTATTCTTCTACCAAGAACGTTTTCTCTTCGACTTGGCCTTGCGCGATCACCTGTATGATCCATTCTCCGAAAACAGGCTGGTCGGAAAGTGGATAGGATAGCGACACTGTGCCTAAATTGCTTTGTCTGCTGAGCCATCTTCTCATTATCCTTCTATTCGGATCCAGCATATAAACATCGATAGGATTGTTGAATGCCTTTAGTTCTGTGTTAATTGGTATGGTTCTAAACCTAACAGTCTGACCCTGCATATACACAGGCTTGTCTAGTTGGATAAATATAGTCATAGATCTCTGAGAAAATATCAATTTGGTTTCGTTCACAAAGGCCTGACCGCCTGTTAAGCTATTGTACATCCCTTCAACTCTCAACTTGTATTCCCCTTTCACAGAAGTAGGTGGCATTTTCATCATCAATGTCTCTGGGATACCTTCTTTTACTTCTTGATGGTCCGCAGCAATTTCCACTCCGTTCCTTTGTATTGATGATCTTATCATCATAGGCAAAGGACTATAAAGAACATTCACGGCAAGTTTGTAAACTTGCCCTGGTCTGACCATTCTTGATGCCACAACAAAGTATGAGCTGCAATAAAGTATATCTCATAATGCCTTTTAGATTCTAAAAGAATTTGTTTTTGTTGTATCATCGCTCATTGAACTTACGCCTCTTTAATGATAATACTGTCGCCAGAACTGCCAGAATTCCTGAATCCAAATCCGCCTGTGTCTCTGTCTTCATATCTGGTCCAAGGTGGCCTCGTCGATTCTGTAGGTTCTTGGGAGAATTGGGCATTTCCGTAGCCACAAATCAAAAGGAAAATCCACATCCACATTTTGTATACAATGGTGTATCCTGTAGTAAATTCATAGAATAATGTTCTTACAACTCTCCAATGTTTGGAGCGGGTTCAGAGGATATGAATAACAATGCCAATGAACAACACATACTGTTAAAGATGTCACTAACCTATCCCAATATAGAAATACTTTTCTTACATCATAACTACCTATATAAGTCAATATAATACTAAATTCACCACTCAACTCTAATCTTGACACTGTGGAATGCGAAAGTCTAGGTAAATTTTTGAAAAAGCCAAAATTAGTGTCAAGTTATTTCCCAAGCAGCGCCCGATTGAAAATTCTCGCAACGGCCAGCCGGAATCCGAAAAATGCAACAGGTGGTCGCGGAATTGATTGACCAGTGCTATTCCCGAAAATCGTGTGCTACATTTGTTTAATATAAAAGCGACACTATTCATCCCGGTCAACGCCCAAAATAAGCATTACAATGCTAACACGATGTTTATGCTTACCGCAGTGCTAATTCTATAACGAAGTCTTCATAATACAAACAAACTTGGCCACAATCAGCGGATCAATACTTTTAACGATTTATTGTTTAACGATACTTGTAATGTTAGTCACAAAAATACACTTCAAGCACATTTCATGATTGAAGGTGATTAAACATTGAAGGAGTGGTTACTAATACACACAAGCTATACGACCGACCCTGCGTCTGTATGCGGCACCATCACACCAGTTACGATCGACAGTGCCATCTTTAGTGCGGATGTCGGTACTAATTCTCGCGCTGGATTTAATTAGAAAGCGCGTCCGTGGTTCGTTGAATAACAAAGGTCTCCGAGTAGAGAAATATGGTTTATTTCGAGTACAAAACTAGGTAATGATTTATTTGGATTCGGGAAGAGTTCGGCGAACTAGAGGATTCCGGTACAAATAGTGCCGCCGCATCCAGTGCTCGTGCAGGTTCCTCTTTTGAAGGAGAGCATTCTGTGCTGCTGGTTAAAAGCAGGATCATTAAATGAGTCGGCGTACTGCTGGCGAAACTTTTCCCTTAGGTTGCGAACGCCCAGGACTTCCTCGACCACGGTCTTCGGGACGAAGGCTTTGCGAGGTGCGACGGACGCTTCGACAGGATGTCCATCGTTTTTAGCGAGCTCCTTGCATACCAATATGAGGCCAGCAACGTTGCAGGGTCGTGGCGGTGCGTCCAGCTCGCTCTCTTCGAACACTTTGCCCGCTGAGCACATCTTCAAACCGTCCTCGGCTGCTCTTCTTTCGCTTTCATCGAGATACGGTACTTTCACGCCCAGGAACTCGTTGGCCGAGCCGGCGTTCTTGAAGAGCAGTTTTTGATCTACTATCGAATAGGACGAGTTGATGGATTTTCCGTAACACGTTAGTCTTATCAATAAAGATATGAAGCCCGTTGGTTTGTATTCTTCGTCGATGAGTCCGAAACTGTTTCGGATCTCGTAGGATCTGGGCAAGTGGTAGATATCGTTACTCGCCATCATCACTTGATCGCAAAGGCAACCGGGCATCGGGAACTTGGCCACTCCAAGAGGATCTTTTATAACTTCCCGTGGGCAAGCTAGGATCTGCTTCACCCTGTACACGTCCAGTGCGAGAGGCTTCGCTCGCAGTTTTCCAATTAGATCGCTCGGGTTTCTCGCGAACAAGTACTTCTTTCCAGCGTTAAAACTAACCACTCGGAACCTACTGTCGCGCGTTGTCTGCTTTTTCTTCTCCTCGCTCGTTAATTGGAATTCTGATTGGAAAATGCGGAATAATGGGAGATCGATCAGATTGATATCCACCGCTAATGCGTTCGGCTCGATTTTCTCTATCCTCTCGGCGTACAGACTCACGGTGTCCACAAACACTTCTAAAACATACAGTCCCTCGCCTTTCAATGCCGAGCACTTGGTTCCAGTCATTTTACAAAATTTCCCTCTTTCTGGCTTCTATCGGCTGCAACGGCGATGCCGTAAGTCAAATCGCCAGGAATTTTGTATATTTTTTTTACATTTTTCTGTGTGTCAAACTTGGGAATTTGCAATTTCTGTAAACAATTGAATACATCGAGCAGAACTTGATTCTAAACAGTGTCAATTCGAAATCGAGAAGCGGTGGGACTTGAAATCATACGTCCATCTAGTGAAGTCTTAACATCGCTTTTTTATAAAATGCGTAATACAAAAGTATGGAACGTTTATTTCTATACTCCAGTCTTAAATGCAAAAAGCAGGGCATACCTGCAGTTATTCCGGACGTCGTTTAGCTTCACAAAAAACGTGAAATTTGCCCAATTGTACACATATATATATATATTTGTCCAAAATAAAGTCTTTCAGTCTAAATACGTACTGGTAGCCAGCACATACAACGCGATAAATGATTTTTACCCGCGACAATGTACAAATGATAAACTTAGGTAAAGAGTCAGTGATAGAAAGTCACTAAGAATGCAATAAAAAATGATACGAATTACTACAATAACCGGTGGTACCTAACATATAAGATTCAATACTATACTTCTTAAAATATATGACTCTCTTTCTCTCGGTTGCACCTCGATGGCGTAGAACAAAATATATTATTCACATTCTCCTTCCAATCGCCGAGCTTGTCCTCGTCCTCGTGCGACGCGACCCTATTTCCCCATAACATCTTTTGATTAGCAGTGGTATCGTTATAACTGTCGGTTGCAGCAGTTGTACTGCTCAAACTATAAGTCTGATAGCCTGTATCTTGAGCGGAATTGCAGGCGCTATGCTGCTCGGAGGTGCCGGCAAGTGAACTCATCTGTTGAACGCTGCTGATTTCGTTTGAGAACATTTTGCACGAATCAGTTAGAAATTTGAATTGTTGTATGCTGTTCTGTGGCTTGGTATATTTCGCAATGTGATCCTCGTTCATCTCAAAGTCCATGGATTTGCGTTCGATTAACACATTTTTTCTAGATACGTTAGTATTGGTCTCTTTAAGGATGGATGTTTCTTCAGTTCTCATGTTATTTTCTACTAGTTTCTCCCGCGGGCTCACGTTTGCTCTCGTCAGTGATAAATCTGAAATTTTAATAGAAGTTTAAGTAATAATCATAATCGTATTGGACGCGTATGTATATGATTTATATACCTAAAGAACTATCCATTTGACTGTCTCTGTCCCTCCTGGCCGAATATTCTATACTCATATCCATAGAAAAGTCCAGTTTGGCTACTGAAGAAGAGCGGGACTTCCCTCTTTCACATGACCTGTTTAATGTGCTGTGGATGGGTGATATGTTGGGAGAGGATAGGTTTTCAGACATCACAATCGGTGTGCCCAGATTTCTTTGCATAGTCTGGGAACTCTGCTAGAAAAGGTACAAACAAGATACATTTCATACATGTATTCAAAATCAATGATTCCCAGGACAAATGTAATTCTACCTTTACTGGGGTGCCATGAATAAGCATTCCACTCTGTGGTGGACTGGAAGACAAAAACATAGATTCACTCATTTTCACTGGTGACATGGTTTCACGTGTGCTTTCATTATTCTCCTGATTCTCATCATGATTGAAAAACAACTTTCTTCTCAAGGAATTGGTGCTTGAATTAGCATCATCATTGTCCTGTGTTACATTCTGATCCTGCATTGAGAATCACTCCAGTTATACAAAGTCTAACATCAGTGACAAGTGAACCAGATCTTGTCTTACTTGTGTAAATGTGAAGTAAGGCTGTAGAGCTTCTTCCAAACTAGCTGGCAGTTGTGGTGGTAGTGAAAGTACAGTTTGACTCCAGCCTGAAAAGGCACAAATCATTGAGTACACTTCCAATTGAGAACTTACTAATACAAATAACAGAAAATACCATCTTTCTTTGATTTACATCCATCAATATTCAAACTTATATTACTGGCATGGCCATGGGAGGTGTCCAGCTTGACCTGTGGCTGAGTCTCATTTCTCTTCACAGCCCATGGGCTAGGAATAATCTGGCTCTCGCTAAAAAACTTGTCTATAGCTGCTTGTGCTTGTGTCTCTAATTCAGGATCAATGCAATGGATCTGATGCAATGGGAATTCCTCGATATTCGCTGGGTGCATCATAGCCAATTCTTCTATGTTCCAAGAGAACCCAGGCGACTGCTGCGGCGTCTTTTTCTCCTGCAATTCCAAGGAATATCTTCGCTTTAATTAACCCCTTCTCCCAACAACACCCATGATAGAAAAGAGACAACTCTACCTTGGCAAATACAGTCGGACTAATCACAGACAAATGCAACTTGTTTGTCAAATCAGCTTCAAAGGGGTTTCGCGCGATAAACTTCGTCAGGCCTGACGGCGGTGTTACGTGACATGGCAGGACGCTAAAGGCTCTTGTGCTTTTGTGGTACACGGTGTTCTTAAACCTCAACTCCGATTGCTTCACGGGAGTAATGCACATTTGAGGGCTGTTCGTCGCAGAGTTTCTACATTGATTCTCAGCCTTGTTCGGCGTCGTCCACTTAAGTTCCATTCTGATGCCAAGTGATTAATCAGCCGGATGTCCGTCAAGTGTTCTTTCCTCAAAGTTGATTGATTTCTGATCTCGGGAGTTCAGTCGAACCAATCGTTCACGTTTTTGTCAATTTATAAAATACATGATATACTGTCAATGTCTGCTAGCTGCCTCTGCCATTCACAGTCTCCGACCCGCTCTTTCCCATTAAGCGACGTACAATTCCGACTCTCTTTCATACAATATTCTCTCGATTCTTTCAGTCGCTGCTCAAACCATTACAATCCTCAGGGATCTGCTGTTTACCTTTTCAAATCATTTTCGAACCAACGTCTCTGATCACGTGACCGACCATCGAGTATACAACTTACAATGGGACGAGACTTTCCTCTGGAATTCGACGCAGTGGAGCGTGGAATTTTCATGAGCCTCTTTTTCCTATTTTTATCTAATAAATTCCAAACGCTCACAGATTTATTTCATTTCTACTCTCTGGATTCTCTGGCATTGGTGGGTTGATGTAAATAAGCTTTTGAATCACGTTGCAGATATTCAAGAAATCTCTTTAATGAATACAGAACCAAAAGCAGGAATCCGCTGTACCCATATAGCATATGTGTGTGTGTGTAAATATATATATGTAGCATCTAACGCACCGCGTCATATGTCCCTGCACTCGTGTGCATGTAACAGATGTAACACACAACTGCAGAGCGAATTCACTCACACACGGAGCGAGGGATTTGATACCGTTGCAACCGCATGCTATATACTATAAAATTGTGTATATCACTGAAATATATCCGAAAAATGTATCGTATCAAATAGGATATGATTTTGAAGAGAATGTGAGCAGGTATCTCGGCGAGGATCTAGAGATTGGCAGGAAATGTGAGTGGCGTAGGATAATGCCTATTACGGTCTTCCAATCCGGGAGACGTCGTGTTAGGTTACGATGGGGAAGTAAATCGGTTTACACATTACTGACAGTTTACCCGTAAGGTCCTATACCGTCGGGCATTTGACGCGCGAGCGAGCCATTCTAAATTTGTAAGCCGAGGCGAGTAGAGTGGCGACGTTGATCGGCGGGTTTCTCTGTGAGAAAATCAGCGAGAGTCCCCTCGGTGCTCGTCGTCTGTTTTGCAACTGGCACTTCTCTCTATTTACGTCTCGCGATCGCGAGGAGTTGCTGGTGCGCCTGGCTCTCGCAGCTCGTGGGTATTGGGAGGATTCGAGTGGAGTGGAGTTGGAGAGTATGTGGGGAAGTTTCTCTGGGAGGCTGTTGGGACCAATTGACTGTTCTTTTTCAGTGCAGAGCTGCTTGTAGTTACATCTCGCAATATGGGAGAGCAACACTTGCCTCCTGGTTTTAAACGAATGTCGCTGGATAAGATTATCGAGAGTATGAGCGGGGACTTGGAGAGCTCCAGCAACCATTACGTTCAATTCGGCGTTAACCCACAGCAGAGTGTCTCGCACACCTGGGGAGATAATACTCCGGCGCAGCCAAGGCGATATGTCACTAGTCAATCTCAACATAGTAATTCGACCATTCAGCCTGTTTTGCCGATGAGCAGCTCGCCGTATATTCATGATCTGCCGAGCTATGACTCTAGCAGGACGGAGCCCATCTATTTTCCCTCCCAAACGGTCAATCACTTGGGGATCAATGAAAACAATGACTTGATTGGGACAATAGACGTTGGAGGTGGTAACTATATTAATGTGATATATGGGAATGCGTCGCAGATTATGGCAGAACAGTGTCAATTCTCCAATATGAATGCGTATGGGAATCAGAGCATGGTGGACAGAGAGTATGGACTTTTCAGTGATAGACACATTGCTGTACCGCCTGAAGTGCCGCCGCAGAATTCTAATGGGAAACAGCTGATTGACAATTTAGTTGGGAATTGGGTGCCGAATCAGTCTGGTACGTATAGTCCGTTTGGTGGCTCTCCGAATGTGACACCTGTACCACAGCAAAATCCGGATGTCCATCAATCGGAGGAGCTGCCTAGGAATTCCACTGATTCGCAGTATAAGAAGCCTCGTATGATAGCAGAGGTAAAACCCATGCGGCCCTCTTACTCCGATGTGCTAACCAAGAGTGCACCTGCACCACCATCTCCGATAACTGTGCAGCCCACTAAGCCGAAAGTAGAAGTCATGAGTAAAAAGATCTCGAATAAGAATGCCAAGAATAAAGGGAAACCTGCCATTCTAAAGAGGCAAAACTCATCGGGCAGCGAAGATCATAGCTCGCCCAAGCTACAGTTATCGAAGAAAGTATTAGAGAAGAATAATTCCAATCTTCCGAGGCGTTGGGTTTCTTTAGACAATCTCGGCAGCCCGTCAGAATCTCACGAAGTCAATCACTTCGAACGGTCCGATCAGTTCGAAAAAAAGAAGCCTGCGAAAGTCTCGAAAAAGGCGGAGAGAAGCGAAATCCTCAATAACACCAAGGTGCCGAATACCAATTCAAAAACGACCGGCAATGTCCCCAAGCGGCCGATACAGATAAACAACAATTTGAATACAATCAACAGTTCGAGTCAGACAGTGTCCCCGGAAAAGCTGGAGAAGAATCAGCAGACGACAAATAAAATCAACAAGGAGGAGAAAGAGAAAAAGATTGTCAAGGAAAAGAACTCGAAGCGCTTCCAGGCTGAAAAGGCACAACAGATTAAAAAGGCTCAGAGGGGCAGAAAGCGGGAGAACATGGAATCGCCAGTGAGGGACTTGTATAAAAGTTTTAATAAATACGCCGCCCGCTGGAGTAAGATTGGGTTGAAAGTCTTCTTTTGGCTGCTCCATTTAGTATCCGACGTAGTTAGTATGAGTGCCAATCTCATTATTCAGTTGTAAGTGAATTATGATAGTCAAAAGGATCATTTCATAGACAGTCTGGTAACTTTCTGGTACATTTATGTTACAGAGCCAAGTGTGCTTGGTATCACAGCATCCTATACTTAAAATACTCATGGGTTTATATAGTCCTGACATTCTCAAAGATACGTTTCTTGAATGCTCTGGGTAAGCAATTAGACAATTGGTTCGGACAAAGTAAGTTCGCGTTTTGGCGCAAGA
This sequence comes from Crossocerus cetratus, assembly GCA_963675795.1. Lineage (NCBI taxonomy): Eukaryota > Metazoa > Arthropoda > Insecta > Hymenoptera > Crabronidae > Crossocerus > Crossocerus cetratus. Next base: position 19,544,891 of record OY776668.1, read on the forward strand.
TCAAGACTAAAACGGAAGAGAAAGAAGAGAACAGTAACTGGATGCAAGGGGATTTGGAAACGAATATTGCATTGCCGAGTACAGGTGAAGAAGCTATGAAAAGGTTGTTAGCGTGTAAGGGGAAAGATCCGTACAGTATACTTGGCGTGACGCCAACATGTTCCGACGACGACATCAAAAAGTATTACAAGCGCCAAGCGTTTCTTGTCCATCCGGACAAGAACAATCAACCTGGTGCGGAAGAGGCTTTCAAAATCTTGGTCCACGCATTTGATATCATTGGGGAACCGGTAATGAAATTGACCTAACAATTCCAACTCTTTTACCTACCATTTGCTCAATCGAATATCTATGATTAAAGGAACGTCGGCAAGCGTTTGATCAAACACGTCAAGTCGAAGCTGTGTGGGGCGAATTGAGTGATCTATTGTCGCAGCTTCATAGGAAAATGGAACAAGCTGCGAATACAATAAGGTGTATGAATTGTGGCTTGAGACACAAGAGAGTCCCCACGCAGCGACCGTGTTACGCAGCACGGTTCTGTGCTCAATGCAAAATTCGACATAGTGCAAAAGAAGTAAATATCACGCCCGCGCTTCAGCGGCTATTCAATGACCTTTCAATCATATTCCAATTTCCATCAGGGAGACATATGGGCCGAGACTCGTTTGATGGGCTTTCTCTGGCATTACTATGCTTGTATGGAAGGTGCCGTCTACGACGTGACGGATTGGGCCGCTTGTCAAGCTAGCAATTTGAAGCATCTTAGAGCGAACACTCATAGCGTCCAATACAGAATCGTCTTAGGTCAACGATCACCGTCTCAAGCACCGAATAGTAGCAAAAAACGGCAGCAAATAGATCCCAACACGAGGTATTGATTGATTATCCCATTTCTTCCCTCAATTACTAAAAACGACCACGTTTAACATTGTACGTTCGTTTTGTTTACCTTGAACAGCGAAGCGGATTTCGACTTTCTCAATACTTTACTTACCAATAACAAAACCGGTGGTACCACAAGCACCACCGCCGAACAAAACACATTTCGGGGTGAGAGCAAACGACGCAGAACGAAGCGCAAGAAGTAAATAGTACTTGGCAAGTAACTTTTAAACGTGTAGAATCTATTATGTACAATTATTTAGTAATACATGTATTGCTATCTTCTGTTTTTATCGTTTTTCCCAACGTAAATGTGAATACATACTTGTAACAATCTTACTAGTTATTGCTCGCTTCTTGACACAGCGGGAAATCGTACTAGAAGGCCCTCGGGAGAGAGGAAATTATAGTTTGTACAGTCAAAATATAATTCTCTGTTTTACTTTCATCATGATAGGGACGCATAAGTTTGTGACAAAGGGGCTCTCATTTACGCATAGGAAAGAGTAACGACGTGTTATTAACTACATAAATGTGCATAGACATGACAAACATAATGCGATTTTTGGAATAGCTACTACAAACAGTGAGAACAGTAGCGTAATGAAAACTTAATTCTACCCAATACAATTTTCGCACGTCCGATGTGAGGAAGTAAGTTACTATCGGAGCGTGTCAACTTCTTTTTTAACATCTCCTAATATAATACTCAAACACACTAAAAGGAGTGGTATTATTTTGCTTACTACCGCGTATGGTATTAAAAGATCACGTGTACTCTATTACCACTTTCATAAACATGTAAGCCACTGGGAGAAAGCGAAGGGCTTCTATTGCATCGATTCGCTTGATTTTGAGTACTGTTCTGCATTATACTATCTTTTCGTGGATCAATGAATGTATACCAAAAATACTTAATAAATGTATGCAGCAACAGCTTTAACGAAAACACACTTCACAGAGATATTCTTATATTCTTACTGTCCTGCAGTCGTTGTATTCAGTCTCAAGAAAAGAAACAAAAAAAAAACAACAACAACCAAACATGCAAACCCCACCACACACTTCTGCGGTGAAACTAGAAATGTAGTTATCGAAAAAGGAATAAATAACTTGGCAATGAAACGTGTGTTTGTGGTGTTTACTCGAGCATTCCCTCCAAAAATATCAGTGCATCAACATTGTCAATAGCACTCTTTACATCCTTCCTCTGCACCGTCTTCTTCTTCATCTGTGCAGTGTATTTGTACGCCTCCTTAGCAATAGAATCAATAAAGAGTTCCTGCAAGCAAATACCACACTTCCAGAACAACCAGTCACGGATCTTACATAGAATTCTCCGGACCATTTTCAACAACAGAGGCCAGTGAAGAATGAAGAAATGAATTTTCGAGTTACCGTCGATTTGGCAATCAAGAACACAGCTTCTTGGTTAACCATCGAAACATCGGGATCGGTTTTTATAATTGTCTTTATCCTGCCGAGCGGTAGCTTCACCAGTTTCTCCTTTTGTTCCTCATCGCCCCGTAAACTACTCTCGGCTTCCTCCTGGGAATCATGGGAGTTCTCACCGCCTGTGCTCACAATGCTTTCATTCAAATCCTCCCGTGGAATCTCCTGGATATCATTATTTGCCATAGTCAGATTCAATCAGACATATCTTCCCGGATCTAAAACTGTTTATGCCGCGTTTAGTGGATCAATCGATATATGTTACAGAGGATCCCGCCAAAATCTCCGGGACTCAGCAATCAGCTGATCACGACTTCATGGTTGAAATCATAGAAAAGTTAGCAATTATTAGATCTGGATATATTTACTTTGTATTCGATGACGAGTCTTGAAATAGTCACTCTCAATTTCTCCAAATTCTTGTGGTTTGCTAATTAAATATTTTCCCGCTTCCTCTTCCGAAGCATACGACATATATATATATACACAAAGGCACGTTGTGTTGTATACCTTTAATCGACCTCTATGCGTGCGCGAGCGACCTGTGGATCAGGTGTCTCCGAGGCAGATCACCTCGCACCTGGGTCTTTTAAATCATATTCCAAACAAGCCAGATTACAAACTACCTTCTAAGCCCGACGCGAGAGTAAAACTCGCTAAATACACGTGTTCCGCGACACAAGGTATTCCAAACAAACGAACAATAACTTTTTAAATATTTCTGGAAACATCGGGGCAATCGGGATCAACATCGCACGAAGGGGGCAGCGGAGTCGCCAGTTTTGAATCATTTCCCAGTAACCGTAGACATCAACTGCTCGTGCGGCATCGAGTGTTTACCGAGAATAAGACGGAACTGCTGGACATTAATCAGGCAAAAAGTATAATCCTTAGCGAGTAAGATCTATGAAATCACTGCTCTATACGTGAGGCTCTAATAGAAATGTTACTTCCAGACAACGGACATGTAATGCTGTTGTTGGCAAACAACGGCGGCCGAAGTCTTTTTCGGAAGCGGACTTTTAATAGAACACACGTTAACGGATTCGAGTCGCGCAGTTTCGGCTCGCAGTAGCGTTGGAAGGAATTTCGCGGAAGACGCAGCGGAGATGTGCGACCTCATAGATTTAAGCACGCCAGATACAAAGGGCTCGTTGGGGGCGAGACTCGCATCGCCCCTGATTCCCGTCCCAAGTGATATTACCTGTGATAGTCGAGAGAGCACCGGTCGAGAGTCTTGCTCGCTGGTGCAGGCCGCAACGAAACGCGATAGCCTCGATAATAATCCGTTTGATGCGGTGCTGCACAAGACCACCGAGTATATTCAGAAGAAGGATGACCCTTTTGAAGTTGCGCTGGAGAGAGCGCTCAAGATAAAGCATAAGAGGAACAATCCACCGCGTGCCACTACCGTGGACTTTGCTGATGACTTTACGCCTAAGCATAAGAGACATATTCAACGGATGAAGCTAAACCGCACATTGGATGAGTCTTTGATCATCAAGGATTTGAGTAATGATGATCTGTTTGGAAATACTGCGGCGAATGACAGTATGACGGTGGACTTGAACGACACTAAATTGTTTGATGATGACGTGAAAGCTAATATTCCTATGCTCAACGGGAAAGTTCCTACTATTGATATACAGAATGCGGACTTATCCATATTAAGCCAATCAGTATTAAATGACACTTTAGTAGAACCTAAGTCTGGTTTGGATAACAGAAGAGACGAATTCACTTTTAAAGAAGTATTAACCGATATTCCAGTCAAAAGTGCTATTCCAGCACATATGACACTGTTGGTACCAAAAGCAAGACGTTGCGTGTCCCAAGGGGAGAAAGGTTCACCCAAGAAATCTCTATATTTAAACAGAACTTCGCAGTCGGTAAACAATGACACTAAAATACGATCATCAAGTTGTAGTAGTAACGGATCTAGCATTCCATGCTCTGGTTCCACGGACTTTCTAAATGATGGTTTCTTCAGAAGTCAATGCAGTGCAAATTCTGTATTCTCAAGTCTGTCTAACGTATCCACCATAAGTAGATCAACCCTTGCCTCTTGTGGAACTACTTCTTCCATCGCAACATCAAATGGAACTATAAATCGGTCATTCATAGAGAGCTCCTCTGAGGGGATGGATCCAACAAATGAGAGAATTGACTCTATTAAAACAACAAGCCCAGTGTCAATGCCATTAGTGGATATAGTAACAAATAAAGCCAACACAAATGATACCTTGATGTTGGATTTGGTAGATAAACTCAGCAAATTGAAGAATAATACCTCAGAGCCAGATGTTTCACCAACTGCTATTGTAAATGGAACTGAACCTTCACATAGCATTAATCCTGATAATGAAACACCTATTATAACATTGACAGCACCTGAGCACTATGTTACACCTGACAAATTAATTGATGTTGATGTATTCAAACCAGAGAAAACTTCTTTCCAAGAAAACTCTGCAAGTTCCATGTTCTCTGATTTATCATCACCGGATTCTGTATTTCTAGTATGTATATATTTGCTGGGTAATTACATATCTGTACATGGATATTCATTGCATCTGTTTACCTTTCAGGATGGATCTAACAAATCCAGAGTTAATAAGTCCATATTACAAGAAGCAAAAGCTTTGGCAAGGACATTTGAAGAATTAGCATTAAGAATCAGTTCAGGATGTGAGTATCATTGATAGTGTTTAATATATTTAATTGTGGTATATTTTGAATTCAAAATGCATATTATTATATTAGCCAGCAGTGATGATCTGATGGCAAGCAACCCATCATGGACATCTGAGTTGCTTCCAGCGTTTGAAGAAGAACCTGTGGTGGAGAACTTGATTGAACTTCCTGTGTCACCTAATACAAATGGAAAGAATGATCAAGTTGCTTCCAATCCAACAGTTCCTCAGTCTGAATCAAAAGAAAGCGTGGATAATAAGAGTACTGAAAAAGACCTTGTTAAAGATTTAGAAGCAGAACTTATAGAACCGGAAAAGAAAGTCTCCGCTGCCACGTTGTTATTGGACTTGAAGAAATTGATTAAATCGGACAATAACAAAGAAGTAAATGCTCTATTGGGAAATTTGGAAAAGGCTTTAGGTATCGAATGTAAAAATAATACTCAACTACTGGAAACATACCTGTGCCCTACAAATAATCTGGCAAAAAGCCCGCAGAAATCAGGCACAAACGTAGACACTGTAAGAAACGTAGAACACGAGAATATGGAGCAGAGTCAGGAGGAGAACGCAAATATAGTAACAAAAACACCGGAGATGCTCGCAAAGAATAAAGACATCAATTTGAATGTCTCAGATGTCGACAAACAGATCGATGTGAGTATGAAGTGCATCACAGATGTCAGTGAAGAGCCTGATGTCTTGCGTAAAGAAACACGAGCTTCAGTTACTGACAGTGGAGAAAAAGAACTGAATCAGAGTATTGGCTCCCCGCATTATAAATCACTGGAAGAAAATGACTCATTTAACGAAAAGAAAGCAGTAGATCTTCTTAGCAACTTGGGTAAACTATTAAATGGAAAAACTGAGGAGCAATCAGTGTTAACATTACTAAAAACCCTGGGAAAAGTATTAAGCTCTGAGCCCAGCGACAGTAAGGCTGGCGACAGTGACGAGACAGAGAATGGTTACACTCCAATACAACAAACTCCGAAAAAATCCAAATTAAAAACCGAAAGTAAACCTCGTTCACCCATGCAGATGAACTCTTCGAATCGACGAAGTTTAAATGCAGAAACAAATGTAAGCATTGCACGGTGTTATTGTTGAAAATATTCCTATAAACATTCTATCATCCACTTTAGAAAAAGTCGTCGATCGCGAACCTGCTTAGGAGAAGCATGTCAATAACCCACAGTTCGCCGGAGAAGATCGTATCGGATTCTCCGATTTTGAAGAACAAAAAGGCGTCGCAGTTGAAGGATGTAAGAAAGCGTTTTCCAAGTGACCCTGGCCTTATAGCTTCCGCAGCATCTAGGAGATCTGCAGTCAATTCGCAGGCTGTGATAAAACCTTTGAGTATGTGGGGAAAGAAATGTTGGCTGATATGACATCCGCCTACTTTATGGTACTAATAATATGTTATTCAATTAGCTGGAAAGATATCGTCGAATTCGCTCGCAGATACACATAAGGAAAAGTCAACGGCAATCGCAGCTGTAGTCAAAAATAAACTGAAGAAGAAAACTACTGTTGATGTCGTAAACAAGCGAGGTCCATTGAAGGCAATACTGCCGATATCCAACATGCAAAGAAAAGGTACGGGGACATGTGCTTCTAGGAAACATGTACACAGCACAATGTTTATCCTTACTTCCATTTCAGACTCAATCTCAAAGAAACTAAACACATCGACAGACACTGTTACTCCACCCAAGCCCCACAAAATAATCAGTAGCACGCCTAACTCAGTAGATGGTTACGGCGCGAAGAAATCTCCGCGTAGTAAGCCTGTCGCGTCTTCCACTCCAGATCTCCAAACATGCAAAGTTCGCAAAGTACAAATACAGCCCTCGAATCCCGGCAAGAAGCGCAACTTTTCCTGCGACATCTCGCCGGTCGTCACAACATTAAATGTTAAAAACAGCAACGGGATAAAGCGCAGTCCGAGGAAGTAAGTGGACGGCGATCACTCGATAAATCGAGGATTCATATTGTAGTTTATGATTGCCTTTAATTGTAGGGAGAATAGTTTGCCGTCCCCAAGGAAGACAACTCCGAAACGGCGACCGTTGGAATCCAGCATTCCAAAGTGTCTCACCTCACCTGTGATAAGACGATCGAATTCTTCGGCAGAACTCACTCAGCACGATCGTCTGTTACAATCGCCGCAGCGCGGAATCCCGAAGAGAGAGGCTCGAAAGCATTCGCCAGTGCCATTGAAAAACGCTTCAAATCGAATTCAACAAAGTCCACTAAAGGACGTTAATAAGCTCAGTCCTAAAGTGAAACCTTTTAACTTAGTACGTACTTAAACGTTCCCTTCTCCCGTCCTGAATTATATTTTATTGAAACTCATTTTCTGATAGATCTCCAAACTCCGGCGCCATAGTAATAGCGGTAATATCGTGGAAAAGGAGAATAATTACATTTGATTCATCAAGCCTTTTGGATCATAAGTACGTGTAATAGGAAGGCAGCGTGAGACGCAGTATAATTGCATCCTACGATTTTTATGTTTCTCGACTATTTCTATCGCAATAAAAAAGAAAAAAAGTGTTGTCTAAGCGAATACTGATAATGCCACTCTCTATAACTGGTTGAACCAATTATGCTGCCTAGACGAGAGTCAGCAGTGTTTATTCGCTGTATTTATTTCTTTGTATCGTAAGATTTAAGCGCGTATCGAGTTAATTAAAAATTAATTTATGTTACATCGAATCATTACTTTCTCATTCGGGGGACGGCTCGAACGCCGTCACATTACCCGGGAATGGGCACAACAGCGCTCGGGACCGCTCGATTTATCGTGGTCACTAGGCGCAACACATGTTCAGGAACGTATTCTATTTAGACTCCACAAGTTCGCACGCAGAGTACTCTCCTCCGCAGTACTGCGCGTATCTTAGATTCAACAATACACGCACCCTGCCCAAGTCCCAACTTAGCCAGGGTCGATTCCCGAAGGGTGATAATCGACGGTACTAGGTCCGGCATCGCCGGTTCACCTAGTGCGTACCGATTACAAACGACAATCGATAAAAATAGGCGGGTCGGAATTGTCAGCGGTTCGTATCGCGACTAGCGTTGATAGGCGCGCAGTCATGAGATTTATCTAGGAATAATTCTGTCCTCAGGGAAAGACGTCAGTTGCCGCGCGGCTGCATACGTGACGAGCACGCGAGTTACGTGGACGGGTGGGATCCTCGGCGGCGGCGGAGAGATAGGCGCGGATCGCGTTAAAGAAAGCAAGCAGAGGAGGAAAAGGATTGTGGTGCGCAGAAGCTGATTCGGTGTGGGGTACCGCCGAGGAGGAGAGCGCACCTGCACGGGCCGGAGCCGCAAAAAGTGCGCTCCGCGTGTTCCGTGCTCCAGCGGCGCTCCGTCCATAGTCGCGTGTAGCCGCACCCGGCTTGGCGCTCTTCGCTCCCGTCGGAGCCGCAACTCGTCGAATCAGCCGGCGTGCGCGCGGTGCACACTTGGCCCGAAACCGGGCAAACCGTTCTCGGGAGCAAAAGCAAGTCTGCCGGCGCGGTGTGCGGTGCTGCGTGCGTGCACTCTCTTTACGGCGCGGTTCTTCGATCTTTTCGGCAGTGGCAGAGAGCGAGAGCGGCAGCGCAAAGTGCTAGCGCCGACGGGCCGCGCGCACCGGAGTCCCCGCCTGCAGAAAAAGAGCGCGTCTCGCGCGATAGCCTACGCACCCGTCGCGCGGTTCCCCTCGGGCCTCGGCAAACTCTATATATCACGCGGCATATCCTTTCGGTGCAGGATCGCCGCCCGGATTGGCCCGGATGAAAGCCGCTACGCGCTTCCCGGCAGCAGATCTCGTGGAATGCGAGCAGTAGCAACATCTCCGGTGGCTCTCGGGAGTTTCGGGCCGGGCCGGCCCGTCGAGTTTTACGCGCGGCGGCAGCGGCGGCGGTGAGGCAAGAAGAATTTTCGACCGGCCGAGAAACGGGCGACGGGCGGGCGGGCGGGCGAGCGAGCGCCCGAGAGAGAGCCCCCGAGAGAGAGGCACCGCTCCTCGGCTCCGCGCGCGCACGTTAACGAGAGTGCGAGACGCAAAGAGGAATAAAGAGCGCCCTCGGCAGCGGGGAGCGAGAGAGAGAAGGAGACAGCTGGCGCGCGCGAGGCCACCTCGGGAAAAGACCGCGTCTCGGTCTCGCGCGAGTTCGCGGTGTGGTGCGGTGCGAGAGAAGACTATCGTGCGATACAATTGTCCGCGCGGCCTCCTTATCGATATTCCGGCGAACGGGCGGACGTGCCGCGGAATACACCACTCTCTCTCCCTCTTCTCATCGCTATCCTGGCGATATATCGGAGCCCGCTCCTCGCCGCGCACTAACAGCCAACCGACGTATATACCTCTCGGAGAGAGGAGCCGAGCGCCGGTGATATATATCCCGCGTGGTAGGTATACGCACACCTCGGGCCAGATATCTACGCTGGCATGCACCACGTCCGAGCCTGACCTCCCTATCTCGCCGCCTCCCGTGTCCAGTGCGAGCTAAACCTCCGCTCCGTCGTCGAGAGAGCGCGAGCGAGTCCTGCCAGCTCTCCGCGGACGACGACGGCCAGTCGCTCTCGCGCAATTATACCACCGGGTGACGAGGGGCTGCTCTGCCTCCTCCCTGCGCTCCGGCGATCGGTGGCGAGATTTGCCGCGTCCCTTCGATCCCCCCAGCTCATTCTCCACAGTCCTACACTCCGCTCCGATTGTCCTTCCCTCGGCGACGCGCAATTCAATATCATCGCTCTCCAGTGGACCGATATCGGCCGCCTCCTCCCTCGATCGACTCGCTGCTGCAGCCGCTGCAAAAAGGAGACGAGTTTTATTTGAACTGTATATCCTGCGGCCGCCCAAGTTACGTGGACGCGCGGCTCCCTGGCGGGCCGTCGACGTCGCGGAGGTGCGTGCGGAGGGTGTGAAATGCGTCGCGCTGCAGTTCGATGTTCGATCCGGCACGCCGCCGGACGGACCTTACCGTATTCCGCTCTTTTCGCGAGTCTGCTTTTGTTATCGTCGCGGCTTCCTGCATTAGCCATTGTCACCGGAGCAGGCGCCCACTGACTCATAGTTAAGAGCTTCATCGAGCGCGCGGCGCATAGTGAATGGACTTTGCTTGCTGAGGAGGATCCCTCGTTCCTGGATTAGAGAGTAAAGAGCCGCGCTATAGATTGCCAAGCGATCGCGCGAGGGATTTTAAGTGTGCGGCTTGCTGGGCTGCGTCGATCGGCGAGATCGATAGGATACATCGAGCTCGCGCTCTTACTCGTGCGCATATTCGCCGGGACGACTCTATCGATATACTCGTCCGAGTAGAGAGGCGCAGTGGGAAATTGATGCTCGCACTCCCCAGGAATCCTCGGGCCGAGGATGATAATGAGGCCGGTGTCACGCGTGCACTGGGAAGCGGCGGGAGTGGAGCTCGCCACTTTGAACGAGCGGAAGTTCGGCATGAAAGGAGAGGAGCCGGCCGCTCTCCGGCTGAGAATGATCGAGGAGACGATGCGCAAAGAGTGTTCGAACGGCGAGCGCGCGGCCGCTCGGTGTTTGCGTGATGTGGCCTGATGCGGGAGAGTATAATATTAAATGCACTCGCGCGGCTACTGGGCCCCGCTCTTGTTAGGCGTATCGGCAGAGAGTGCGCGTGAAATAGCGTGAAATAGCGTGGAAGCGAGTCCTCGAGGGAAAGAGAAGAGCGCGCAATTCCCGGAGAATCGGGGGTGGAAGAGGTGTATAGAGTAGGTCGTGATGAAAGGAGAGGCAAATGCGAATGCGAGCAAGAGACACGGTGCATCGAGCGATTGGAGCGAGGCGGAATCTTTGGACGCACGTGCGCGACCCTCGGGGATTTAGCGCGAGCGCTCTCCGGGAAGGAGGCGAGTAGAGGCGAGCGCCTGCTTTGCCGGGAAAAGAGTGTGCGCTGCCCCGGCCGAGAAGAGCAGCAATAATGCAGCAACATCGGGTGGAGACGCAGATTGTACACGAGGACCAGATCCTGGAGGCGATAGACCAGTTGCGTCGACGGAAGGCGCGACCCGACGCCGATCGCATTTGCAATTATCTGCTGCGCAAGTTCTCGGTGGACGCGCGGGACACTATAGCCGACCTGCACCGGCTGATCGAGGCGGAGAAGGTGATCCAGGTCGATTACAAGGGGAACACGAGCTACCGAAACGCATCCAAGTGGTCGCGGCTCCAGCTTTACAAGAATCGACCGGAGGGCTTCGTCAAGGAGAAGCTCAACTCCGGGATGGTAGCCGGCGCCGTGGCCGAACTCGTCGTCGAAGAGCCCGACTACCTCGACCAAGGTGTACCGGCGTACAGGCTGGTCGAGCAGCTGCTCGACGGCGTCTCCAATCCTACCTCCCGGCGGATGGTCGAGGACTTCCTCGGCAAGGAGGTCGCGAGCGGCAACTTGACGCGCTTGTCCAACGGCAATTACTCGCTGGTGGCGACGTCTGACATGACGACCGCGGCCGAGCCCACGCACCATGAGACTTTTACCCTCGAGAATGGCAATGTTCGCCGCAAGGAATTGCAAACGGTCTCCTCGACGACCGACGGCCTCTACGATTTCGAGGAGACGGAAAACCTGACGGTCACCGACTCGAGATCGAACACGCCGAGGTCCTCGCGGCAGGCCAGCCCCAAGTCCGAGCCGCAGCCCAGAAAGGAGGAATCCTTGGAGATCATTCTCGGCAAAGACGAGCCACCGGATGTCTCGATGGAACGAGAGGTGCTAAAGGAGCCTGAACTTAGGGACTTTTCGATGACGATCGTCGAGGAGCCCAAAGAAGAGCAGAAACACTCGGACCCTCACCACCATAACCTCAAGCGACCCTCGAAGGCCGAACGTAAACAGCGCCTTCTCGTAAGAACCGATGATCCAATGGACATTGAAATAAAGTTTGAGGATTTCCGAAAGGACACTAAAGAGGTAAAACTTGATGATTTCCGAAAAGACACCAAGGATGTAAAGATTGACGAATACCGGAAAGAGAGTAGCAAGGACGAAACCACCCAGCAAAAAGAGAAGCGCGAGGAAACCGCGCAACTTAGCGAGGAGCGCGAGGACGACGAGGCAGGCAGAAGCTCCACCAATCCTTCGCCGACCCCGTCCAATGCTAATGTCGGAGGATTTCGCAGTGCTAGGAGAAAGGTATGTCAATCTCTACCTCTTCCGATGAGACCTGGAGGATTGACCTGTGCTCACGAGAAACCCTCTATTCTTTCAGAGAGCTAAGAAGGTGTTTGATCCCTCTGACAATAACCTGGTGAGGCGGAAACGGGGGAGACAGGGAGCGGCTAATATTAAGCCCTCCACGCCCCAGGAGCCTCAGGAGCTCCCAAAATCCATCATGAAAGATGGACCCTGTCGGCAGTGTAGTCTTTGTTCCAAAGAGAAACAGGAGAACTTAGTCGCGTGTAGAGATTGTACCGTGAGAGGTATTGTCTTTAAATGGTCTGCTCGTGATAGCTTTCGCTGGTTTTATCAACATCTTAATACCTTTTCTTCTTGTAGTTCATCCAAGTTGTATTTATAGTCCCGAAGAGATGCTGCAAAAGGCAGGCAGCAGCTGGCAGTGCGAACGTTGTAAGAGTTGCACAAAATGTTGCGAAACTTCTGACGCCGTGAGTGTTAGATTTACTGGAAATTATGCAGAAAGTGCTATGTTCTATGGAAGATTTCTTAATTCTAACAATTTCTTTTCCCTACCAGGGTCCCTTGGTGACTTGCTTCAGCTGCGACGACGCCTACCATTATTATTGCCACACGCCGCGTATAGTATTATCCAAGCCATTTTCAAAGTGGCAGTGCGGCGACTGTGTGCAGAAGCAATTTAAGAACAACATAAACCAGAATATGAGTCTCGTTACTAACAGGCCGGACACCCCGTCGAATCCGCCTGTTTTACCGCCAGTTTTGAGTCCGCAAGTATCTCCGACTCGGGGATCGTCCGATCAAATGGAAGACGACGCTCCGAGAGACGGAATCGATCCGAACATACCCGATGCTTCGGACTGGACGTCGGAGCAAGTGTATCAGTACTTTTCGAGACTATTTCCTAAGGAGGCGGAGGTTTTCAGGCAACAGGTAAACATCGAAATACAAATAGATTTATCGGCTCCGACATTATATAACATATACATGACTCTTTCTCTGTACAGGACATCGATGGGCACTCTTTATTGTTAATGAAGAGGTCGGATGTCTTAAGTGGGTTGGACTTACTCTTAGGCCCTGCGTTGAAAATATATAGGCATGTATTAAAACTTCAGGTCCGTAGGGACGATCCAAAGCTGTACTGGTTGTAAATAAGATAAATGCAATAACGACATTTTTCTAATGTATATTCGCGTGTATAGTGTAGTGTAGTGTGAATTCAATGAAGTTGAATACACATGTGTGAATAAAAGTTGGTCGGGTTAAGGTCTTATCGGCACTGTATATATAACAGGAAACTCAAATTAAGTATTTGCATATCATACAAAAGTTGGTTAATTTTATATGGTAGGGAGCTTCTTTTTCAATGATCTACATTACACACTAATGTAAGTCGATATGAGCGTAAGACAAGCGTACCACTTTTTTATAAAACCATGTTCATAGCTGAAACATATTAATCCTAAGATCAATTGTTACACCCGAAATACGGTGTCTCATGTGAAAAGTACTATAGTTGTTTTAATAAAACGCTTTGAAGGAAAGTGATGCAGTTTACCTGATTCGCATCTTTGATGTATTATATTTATTCTTGCTGATCATATTACATAGCAGAAAACAAGTCTTATTAATACTAGTGTAAACTCTCAATACACTGGAAGGAACATTATACTTTTCAGTTTTTAAGTAAACTTGCTAATACATAAGTGTTACGGTATATACACAGTAGATTACAGATAGTTTCAGTATCATCGCAACTGTTCAAACTTAATAAAACTTTTCTCAAAAGAAGTCACTTATGCTTTTCCCTTATGCAGTACCTGGAAAATTTTCCCGAACGTGACGCGTAATGAAAAACATTCGTTACGTTTAACAATCGTTAGAGATAGATGTATTCTTTCATCATTAATAGTCTGAATTGAAAGAGAACAGCAAACATTATCACAATTACTGAACTCGAAATCGCCGAGCTGTTACTCAGGCATTCACTTCCGACACATCTAAATTAAGTTGCAACGCTCCACGGTATCGTAGAATCGAATGGTATAGACTTGAATTTATGCGTTACAGGGTAATATCAAATATTTCCCTCACCTGTTGAAGGAAGATCTTATTCTCTTTAGAGTGCCGATCTAAACACGAATGATCCACTTGTCACTGCTTACATATTAATATACAGTTGTTTACAGCGAGTTACATTAAACGTCTCGACTCCGACCAAGTAAATTACAGTACATATATCTCGACCCGCGCGCGAAATATCGAATACCATTATAGACTATGACTAATTGCATAAAAGAAACATTAACAAAGAGTATTATCTTCTTTACACACACTATCCGTAGGTTTCATTGTATGAATCTGACTCATTATTTTCAATATGGGATATTCAAGAAAAGAAATACGAAAATAATACTGGGGGTAAGTAAGGCTGTAAGAATAAACTGTTACCGGAAAATGAATTTCGACAGTTATATCATACACACTTTTGTACAAACTGTTTTAAAATTAACTATTATTTCACGCTTCACTTTAAAATCATATTTAGAAAAATAAGTTTTCTTGCAGCTGAAAAAGCCCTTTATGTTCGTTACTTTATTAGCAAAGTATGTGATCTGCAGTCTCGTTTCTATGTATCTTCTGTAGCGTTCTACACAATTTGTCCTGTGTAACCAGCTACACGACATTGCGTTTTCTTAATGTTTTGTAGAAAAGAAACCAATAACAATAGATTTTTGTCCCCGCATATAAAACACGTTTCACTTTCTGTACAAAAGAATTAAGTCGCGCAGCCCACCATAAATCTCCGGTTACAAAAAAGTTACACAGATTCCGTCACGACGGATTTCGATTTCTTTACAATACCTTCGAAGAACCGACTCGGTATACCAACTTCTTGTACATACTTTCCTTCGTTCGTTCTTTAAAAGGGACGCGCACAAACAAAAACGGAATTCCATTCGAAAGATTGCAATTTCTAGCAAAACTATTGCATAAGTATTATTTGAGATTCGACTCGTACAGTCAAAGGAGAAACATCCGAAAGTCAGATACTTGTGGCAACAAGCAATAGCTTACACCTTCAAGTTAATATCTTCGGTAATGACTATGCTGGAATATTCCGGCGGCGGCTTTTCGTGTACCGGCGCTTTCTCCGGGATGTACATGAAAACAAGCTGCGCGGTTGCGTCAGGCTTTTCATTATTTGTAAGTAATTCTTTGCAAGGGTCGTTAGTTTTCTCGACTGAGAGAATACGCCAAAATCCAGCCAAAGCACCTACTACAATAGCAGAAGCAAAGAACCAATTCGGGAGTCCCGTGTGTCTTGATGCACCTTGAAACCAGTCAGATCCTGGCACCGATGCGGACTGTTCACTCTCTCCTGAGTAGTCTGACGGTATACCATAGTCCACCGTCTATTCATTAGTTAGTACAGTTTTTAATGTCACATTAGTAGTATCAAAGTGTATAACATAAGCCATGTGTAGTGCTTCGAGTTAATGCGATACAATAAACAAAAAGCTTGACTTGTGTTAAACACTGGTGCAAAATAAGCAACAAAGGAGCATTTAAAGATCCTGTCCATTAAGTGTCCATGGTGCGAATGTGATTACATTGGCAAACTTACCCCAGAATCCGAGGGAACGGTTTTAATATTAGTCTGGGGCAATTTGAAGCCATTCCAATCCCACCAAGAAGGAAAGAGCTCCTTCCTCAAACCAGGGTCCGAGAGGATATCATTCTCAGGTATATCCGGCGGCATCACCAGTATATTGGAGTCAATTCCTTCCTCCACATAGATGGCCACGGACAACAAGTCCGACACACGTTGCTTGGCCATAACACAACCAGCCCGGCAGCTGTACCAGTGCGGGAATTCTGAGTATGCCTCGCTGCAAGCTGAAATAGAAACCCATGAAATCAGGACCCACTATGAGCCACGCACTAATTCTCAAGGGAACTCACAATCCTCGCAAACACTTATAGTGCCATTTAGATTATCCGGCTTCAAGCCGTTGCGCAAGTAGGCCAAGTTGAAAAACCTACATCCTCGCTGACAACACAACTTCAAGTATATACCCTGAAAAGATGAATTTCACATATTAATCGAGAAAAGATTCAAAGAATCCCTTACAGCCAATACATACATCCGTTCCACAATTGACGCTTTTCTCGCACAAATTACTGCAAGGGTCCTCTCTATTTACAACATTGTAATAGATCTCGCTGTACGCGAGCTTCGCGAGGCTTAACAATAACAACACCCTAACAAGCTCCACTCTTCTTTTCATTTCAGAGAGAAAATCCTCGAGAGACCGCACTCTTAAAACTTACTCGCAGTTATTAGAAATATCGTGTCATCAAAATACTTTGGCCGACATGAAAACTTTACTAGGAGAAGCCTGACCAACTCGGATTCGCTGGTGTGCGTGCGTTGTGTAAATATCGATTGATTGTGACGGGGAAAATGTGAGCATCGGCTGATTGTGAAGAGTCGTGTGTTGAAGCTCGAGTCGCCTGACAGATCGCGCTGAATCGCGAGCGGAGTTGGCTCTGTGTGCTAACAGATAAATACATGTATACTTGGCTGCTCTCTCGACTCGATCGGACGAAACTCGACGCTGCAATTAATAACTATGTTCTCCAATCTACATTAATCGACAGGATGACAATGACCAGTTGAAATTCATTTGAACGCTCGAGATCGCTGCCGGGGCGGAGAGAGCGTAATCTCGTGGAAAGGTTCCGCGCACGCGGTTGCTCCAGATAAACCGCTCTCGCTCACCTACACAAAGATATAGACCCGCTCGGCTCGCACACTAGCGAGCGGCCAGTGATAGAACATGTCCGAGAGCAAAGTCGGCTACAGCCAAGTTGAGTGTTATCCTCGCCTCGATGTCTCGAGAATTCATTCCCTGTTTAAGAGCATGACATTTTTCAGCACATGAATATCTAAACGCCACTGTGTATGTATGTGCCGATAGCAGGCGTGAAACATGCTGATGTAATGATAGGCTTTCTCGACGTGCGAGCGTCGGGCGATCGACAGATTGCCTTTGACTACTCCACCGCTTTTGACCATGACTACACCGGCGCTCCCACACATGTTCAGCCGCTATAATAAATAGCGTTAGCTCGCACCCCGGACACGTTATTTTGACACCGACCGCCGAAGGTAATATGTCTTGGCCAATATCTCTGCTATCACACGTTTTTATCACACGCTCCGCTACTCCTATTTCATCTCGCATTCGTCGCCGCGAATAATCTCACGCTTATTGAAGTATGCTCTCCAAGCCGCGATAAATTCTCGAAGAAAGTGCGCTTTGTGAGGGTTTAAATTCTTTTAATCGTATATCCTCCAATTAGCGCTAATTGACTCCTCTTGCCATATTGTTCACCCAACGCCCTTTTTCGAGCGGAATTTCGTAGAGGAGTATTGTAGCTGAGGGGAGGTAGTGGTAGCTGGCATGGTAGGATGTGATGCAATACAGAGGAGAAGATTACAGTTTGAAATTGTGGTGTGTTACTGTTGGTAGCTATTAGCAGAATGAAGGTACAGGAAGTAGGATTTGCGACCAAAGCCATACATGCTGGCCAGGATCCGCAGCAATGGAACCATTGCGCGGTCGTACCACCTATTGTCATGTCCACGACCTTTCAACAAGATGGACCCGGCGAACACAGGGTAAGTGTGGAAAATAGAAAATAGGAGAGTTGGTGTATTTTGTATTGGGTGGGTGTAACTTGTGTGGAATATTTTGCAGGGTTTTGAGTACGGTAGAAGTGGAAATCCTACGAGGAATGTTTTGGAAGCCTGTTTAGCTGCCTTGGATAATGGAAAGCATGGCTTTGCTTTTTCATCGGGCTTGGGAGCCACCACAGCATTGACAGCCTTGTTGAAATCGGGAGAACATATAGTTTCTGGTGACGATGTTTATGGTGGAACTAATCGTTATTTCCAACAATGCCTTTCCAACCAAAATATTGAAATATCATTTGCCGATGTGACTGATGTAAAAAATGTTATTAATGCTCTTAAGCCAAATACCAAGGTATGTGCATCATTGTTGTGGAAAGATACAGCTTGTTTGTGTATGATATTCATGTTTACACATTTGTCTAGATGGTCTGGCTGGAGTCACCCACGAATCCTACTTTGAAAATAGCTGACATTAAAGGAATTACCAGTGCTGTGAAAGAAAAGGATCCAAACATTATTGTCATAGTAGATAATACATTCTTAACATGCTACTTTCAGGTAAGTGTCTCTGTTTTATTTAAGGAGTAGTCAAGGTCCGCATTTAGCCAGAGAATTTTGCTATGACAACATCTTATTCTATTTTTAGAAACCACTTGATCTGGGAGCGGATATTGTTACATACTCATTAACAAAATACATGAATGGGCATTCTGATGTTATCATGGGTTCAGCAGTTACAAACAGAGATGACCTTGCAAACAGATTGCGATTTTTGCAAAACGGTATGCTTCGCCTTTTATTCCGGCCAATTGTGCGCGCGTGATTAACGATCTTATATTCGCCATTAACCCGTGTTACAGCAATGGGTATTATTCCATCGCCATTCGATTGTGCAATGGTGAACCGCAGTTTGAAGACTCTTGAACTTCGAATGCAACAACATATGAAGAATGGTATCGCGGTGGCCAAGTTCTTGGAATCTCATCCTTGCGTGACGAAAGTCCTTCACCCTTGTAAGTAACGGAGTGATTGAGTTGGCTTGGAACCATTATGGCTGTTTAGTGATTTTCTTTACAATTTTGGAAATATATCGTCCGTATGAGAAAATTACGGACTGTCGCCAACTAATTCCATATAGAATGTTGGTTCTAGGGTTAAAACTATGGAAAAATATCGAAATCGGTCGAGTTGGAAAAATGTCGAAAAATCGAAAAAATAGGAAGGGGTACCTATGGAAAAATTTCAAATTTTTGAAGGTTTTCAAAATCGATTGAATGCTTGATATTTCTTTAGTTTGAGCCTAGAACTAAGATTCTGGATGGAATCAGTGATCCAAGTGTAACAATAATAGAGGATTATCTATATGAATGTAGATCTGCCGAGCCATCCGCAATATCAACTCAGTCTCAAACAGACTACAGGGTACAGTGGAATGGTGTCCTTCTACCTGAAAGGTGACGCTAGGAAATTCTTAGGAGCCCTGAAACTCTTCATTTTGGCCGAGTCCCTGGGTGGTTACGAGTCTCTCGCTGAATTACCGTAAGTCTCTCGTAATTGCAGTGTAATTAATGGCGATAGCCATGATTTACGAATGGTGTGTTTCTCATGCTTTGCCTACAGATGTGTTATGACTCACGCGTCAGTACCAGCGGAAGCTAGAGCCCAATTAGGAATTACAGACAAGTTGATTCGCTTGTCCATCGGTTTGGAATCCGAACGTGACATTCTCGACGATCTCGATCAAGCACTCAAAGCCAGCCAGTAAATGCTGCTTGCTCTAATTTATAAGAATCCCGAACAAGGAGAAATGCACTAAAGCGGTGTAGTCTAAACGGTGTCATAGAATTCAAAAGGATCAACACTATCAATAGCAAATCTATTTTTGTAGCATGTGATTCAACATTCCAGAGATTATGAATTTCAAATAAACCACATCACTAGCTTATAGTTCCTATGTGTACAGTAACCGGAAATGAAGAGTATACTCATATAATAGTATAATTTGCGTGACTCGGTATAAGCTATTTTTGTATGACAATCCACTTTTTAAACACATAGATTGCACAAGAAGATTTCAAGGGCAATAGTTTATCAGGCTAATTACTACAATTCTCATTCAGTACTTCATATCTTTTATTTACACGTCGACATTGATAATAGTTAATCTTCGGTTCAAAGAAATATCATGCTTTTCATAAATGACTTGCCAATATACTTCAGTGCAATGACTTTAGGACGACAACAGCAAAGAAAGTACAAGTCTCGGAAATGTATTGTGTGAAACATAGTTTGCATAGTTAATTAATAATGCGCAATATAGCAGCAATGTTTCTTTAGTTGACAAGATTGACCCGGCTCACCAACAATAAATAAATAAATAAGTAGAATCGTCCTGCTTATCTCTAAGAGAATGTACATTTTATTTGCAATAATTTCACTATTTTGTACCGTCATGCTTTGCCTATTCAGCTTGCTGTATTACAGTCGGAATGAATCATACTTGTCTCTTACAATGAACAGAAATTCTGTAATATACTTACAATACACGACACAGATAACTCTTTACGCAAAAGATAACTGACGCTATGGTTCATTACCCCTCCAGAAAGTCTCTGATTTCTCTCAGACTGAAGTCATTGCATGTTGACTTTCGACGTGTATCGAAGCTTCGCTTTGTTCAGTCTGTCGCATTCCTGTGCTCGATTGTATAACAATACACCGGCGATTACCGAGGATGTTCCCAATGCCGATAAGCCTGTTACCGGATTGTTGAACAATAATACAGACAGCCATATTAGAAAGGCCCTCTTCGCTGTATTTGCGACACTGCAATGACAAACGATAGTAGTTGAAAATGACGACTTCCCGAAATCTTCGTCAACAATAGGAAGTGCGTGCTATACCTGTGCGTAACGGGGCTGATGTAATCCATAAGTACATATGCAGTGATACTTTGAAAATGGAAAAAGACTCCATTGAGAATAAATGCTGCGAATAACTTGACGCTAAAGGAATGTTCGAGTGCTGGTAAATCTACTAATAAAATTGACACAGGTATTTGTACCACAATCGATGCTAGGCTTGTGTAAAATTGTAGCTCTGCAGGCCTGCAATATCAAAGAAATATTAGTATAATCAAATCCATCCACTGCCATGCCCATACAACCAGGAAACTTACGTATATTTGAAATTATCACCGCTTATCAACATCTTAGAATAAACATTCTGCAGACACTCGGTCACATTTGTAGCCATAGCAGCGATGAATCCCCTGAGATCGAAACTGATTTCGTTCACTGAACACAAAGCTAAACCACCCATTACCGGGATCAAGGATAAATTTACATACAACCCTGTATGTTCGCCTGAAAATGGATATCACATTAGACAAATACAATTTTGCAGATTCTTTCTTTGCGAAAACAATCTTACCTAATAAGTATCTGCTAATAAGGACGGTAAAAAGTGGTGCGCTACTCTTAATCGTTTCTGTGAAACTCACAGCTACATAGTTGAGTGATACTAGACCTAACACTACAGTGGTGAATCTCGTACAGCCTACTAATGTCATGTGTTTATAAAAACCGGGTGGTCTCATGAGTCTTGGGCTGGCTTTGTACATTCCACATGGGAAGTACATTTGTATAAAGCCGCATATCGCTGTCATTAGCATTTGACAAGCACCTGTGAAACGAAAGAATGGATTCATGTAAGTCAAGCCCTCGCCTGCGGGTCTTCGACCTAATCTCTCTAAGGAAGACGCTCTCACCTAAAATAGTAGGATCCCCCTCCATGTAAGAGAGGATGTACTTGTTCAAGAAGAGAGTACACCCGCTGAAGACGTACCATAGTGTCAGAAACAATAAAGCTCGGGGGTTCAAAAGACCGCCCTTGGAATCACTGGTTAAAACAATCACCTCCTCGCGCTTCTTACTACCCTCGGCATGATGCTTCTGCTGATTCTCGTACAAGAGTGTCTGTTCTTCCGGGTCGCGGGCCGCTTGCGGATAACCAATGCGGACCGAATGATTTTCCATAACAACGTCGCCCGCGCGGCGCCTCGCTACAACATTACGTGCCGAAAGCGAGGAATAAATACTGTCTCGCGGTTACATTTTCACCAGCCTCCTTGACACACATTAAAGCCTCGCTCTTCCTGGATCCTCGTGTTTTTGCGCCATTGGTCGCCACTAGGTTACATTTCCGGAGCTCTCCAGCTTTGCTATCAGTGCCCGAGCGCTCCGTGGCGAGTTCGCTCTTGTGTCTTTCGAATGGCTCGCTGGGAATTCACGTCCAAGGATTTCTGTTAAAGTGCTCATAGTAGGTAGTGGTCACTGCATGATAAAGCGCTTATTTACACTTCGTTACGTCATTGTAGACGCCGCCAGTGGCACAGCCGCCTCCGAAACATCTGCACCATTTGACAGTCGATATGCAGTCGGAGCATCATTAAGCTCTTATCTCAGGTCCCCTTTGCATTCTGATCTGATGCTCCACGCGTTCACACGCTATAGTACTGCAATGGGATTTCAAGTAATAACTTGGAGTTAGGCTTTTTTAAATGAATTGTATTATGACCAATGGGTCAGATATTTTACACAGAATATCAGGGTGCTGTAAGATGAAAGTGCACTCTTAACAATAATTCAGTGCAATAAATATACGATTTTCCTGCTATTTATTCCAGAGTATTGATCAACAAAGCATAAGAGTTAACAACAGTTGCATAAAAAAGTATGCGTACACATATACACTTGAGCTCCTTTTACATGACTTCATAGTCATAACTCTGTGGATCTTGTGATTTTGTTTGTGCTCTCAGTCTTGGGAGGCGGATCATCCTGTTTCTCACATTTCTTTGTAAAGTCCTTGTGTGCCAATATAGCAACATTTCTACCACCAATTGCACTCATTTCCATGGCACTGGCAGCCCATTCAATTGCATTCACATGGTATAAACCATCAAATAGCTTGAACTGATCAAGCCGATTGGTTGTTGAATATTCCGGGTATGCTCTCCACAGAATTTTCTCCTTGTCCCGCAACTGTGAAGAAAACTTGCTTTATCTTACAGTGACTTGAGTTATTGCTGAAAAGAATACTGTGTCCTTACGTCAGAGAACATTTGATCCATTAAATTCTGCTTGAGTGGAGCATTGCTGAAGATTTTCCACACACTATAATTAATGTCATCTATGTGACCATCAATGGAGCTCAATCTTCCGATTGAACTGATAATTGTATCATTTGTATTGCAACTGAGAATATTGTCAATATCCTCATTTAGTCCAAAGTAACTTGGATTCAGTTTGGCCTTTACAAATGTAGCTACTGTTGTATGATACTTTCCAGGGACAGTGATCTCTTTTGCGAATCCCTCAAATGCAATTGGATACTCGTGATCTGCTGTGAGGGGCATTGCCAGAATGACAATGTCATAGGTTGATTTCATCACATTTGTACTATCTACAAATAGAGTCATTGATGAAGATTAATGTGGCTAAGGAAAAGGAGTGAAGTAGAGACACACACCTTTGTTATTGTAATAGACTTCATATCTACTTCTGTCTTTGTCAGGGAGTAATGTAATTCTACTTACAGTGGAAGGAATAACATGTACATTAGAATTTCTGTAGATTAAATGTTCAGGTACCTGCAATATTCTTTGTTCAGATATACTTTTGTATTAAAGTACCATAACATGAAAGTTATCATTAGGAGAAAGCAAGTAAACCTGTTTGTTTCCGCCTTTAACTGCCCATAAATCACCCGTCAATGCCGCTAAAGACACACACATAACGAAGCTCTGAATGTCCGTACTTTGACCATAATTCACTACCATTGTACTTTCAACAACTTCGTCGATAAATTCTTCCTCATAGCCCAAATTCAGAAGGTGCTTTCTGCCTGGTGTCTGTAGCAATTTTGGAAAGTCACTGTTCAATGCTGAGAGGAGTGCAGTTACATTTTCAAACGATCTCCCAGAATCTTGGAGATCATATATTCTTTCAAAGTCAGTTAGAACCGAGCTGATATATCTGTTTTAAGTCAATCCAGTTACGAGCGTAAATACAATGGGAGTTTGTAAGAGCCAATAATACCTTTGGAGTTTTAACGGCTGAATACCATATCTGTAAAAAAGCTTGGCCAGTGATATTACTTTCCAGTCGCTCTCCTGAAATACAAACTGCTTTCCATTCCAAATACCAGCTTTTTCATTTGTGTCTGGCCTGTGCTCCAGTCCTGTAAGATACATGAATTATTGAGAAGGTTTCACTCGAATTTGCCTTCGCATTCAAACATAATTCATCTCTGTTACCAAGTAGCTTGACAAAGCTTTGCATATATTTATTCTCTGAGTGTATGATCGATCCTCCCGATTCGTATTCATTTTCGTTAATCTCCACCGTCGCCAGGCGTCCACCTAGAGCTTTAGTTTCGTACAAATCAATTTCAAGATCGTCGCCGAATAGCTGGCCGAGAAAATGAGAGGCCGATGCACCACCGATTCCACCTCCAACGACCGCTGCAATGTTGAAGGGATGCAATAAATTCCCATTAGACTTAATAATTTGATAACCAGATCCCTCGAAATATAAGACTTTAATTCTGTTTAAAGCTTACCAATTTTCGGTTTGCAGTTAGTAAAACTCAGCCCTCTTTTAATCACTAGTGAACATATTAACAGGGGCAAGTATAATCTTCGCATTTTCATCATTTTCGAAAGAGAAATCGTGCAAAGTTGTATCCTCTTCTACTGCTGGTATAGAATTGAATAAATATAATACTACATTATATCGTTATCAATAAAAAGATATCGGCTACGCAGGTTATAAACATATCTTATCTGCATTACTTGATTTTTAACGCAGCCGCTTCGTGTACCGGTTCTCAAATCATTCTCCCGCCAATGTTGACAGACGTATTATTGATTGGGCGGAATCTAACAATATCGATAACAACATGTATTAAGTTTAATATGTGCTTTGATAGCAGACCAGCATACAAGCTAGAAAATGGATGATGAGACATCAGAATCAGCCTCTGTGCAACAACTTAATGAGCCAATGAAAAAAGAAAAAATACGAGAAAGTAATGAAGACATCAGCCATCAAGATTTAGTAAAGTTAACTAAAGAGGCCATTCATAACATTATTGAGAGTGATCCATTGTTAAGTGGTTTACCTTCGGATGTTACAATAGAAGAACTGAAGGCTCAGAGTGCAGTGGCACAGGGTCAAGCTATAACTTTGTCCCTCAATCGTGGGGAATTGCCTGAACTTGGCATTGTGGTAATTTATCCTTTATTTACAGAATATAGTTTTTTTTTTCTATGTTGATTTCTATATGAATTATTTTATCCAGGTGCCTCCACATAATACCACTGTCTTGGACTTAAAGAAAGCTATTAAGCGTCATACCAATCTGGCTCTGAGGAGAGAAAAGGTGAATAAAAAGATAAGTTGGAAACATGTGTGGAAGAAATATCACCTGGGCTTTGGACATGTGAATTTAGTGAATGATCAAGAGAATATTAAATCTTATGGCATAACTAATAGGGCTGAATTGCATTATGTGAAAAGAAGAAGAGAAAAGAACAAGTTCACAAGGGATTATTGAACTTCATGTTGTATGCCACTTTATTAAATTATTTTCACAAAACATACTGTATAGTTTCTATTAAGATTTTCTCTATATTATCATCAATCAGCCTCCTTTGTCTCAGACTTCTCTTGTGGTGTGTGTATTATACATTTTAGATGTGGATTCACGTCTTCCAACATATAGCAAGTCAGCTCAAATGCCACAGACTTAAAATGATTCGTAACAACTAAGGTCTTGAGATTAGGTGGCCTATACAAAGCCTCCAAGCCCCTTTCAGTGACATTACACCCAGAGATATCCAAGTACTCCAAGTTCGGGTATTCCGCGGATATTCTATCTATTGTCCAATCAGTCACTGTCTTGGAGTTCTTAAAACTCAACCATTTCAGACGCTGTAGTCCACAGATATTCAAGAGTCCTTCGTATTCAATTGTAGTGTTTGACAGATCCAACTTCTCAATGACATACGCCGGATCATAAGTGTTGGGTATAGGAAGTCTCCCGAACGGTTTGGGCAAAATCCAATCAGTCTGATTCTCAAACTTCACCTTCCCATCACGATACAATACAAAGTGAGCCGCTCCCAAATCATACCCAAGATGGAGCTGTCGATCTTTATGTCCCATCTGGTCCTTCACCCGGAACTTTTTCACCTTCCTTCCCCACCACTCGGGGAAATTGTTGGCTTGAAGGCTCTGGCGTGGAGGTGGCTTGGCCGTGAACAACATGCCCATTAGATCTTTAGTCGCTACCAATAAACTATTTTTATGCACCGTTTGCAATTCCTCTCTCTTCTGTACAAGTAATTGTCTCTCTCTGAGGTACTCAGCGAGCTCATCAATGGTGTCTGGGTCATTGTAATACTGCCGGCTATTGTTGGATGCAAGTCTCGTTGCTCCAATCGCCGATAACTCTCCTAAGTGTTCCCTCGACAGTAACCGTTTAACAGTTCGTGACAGCATTTTCTCCAGGTTCCTCGTTCACATTCCTCCACCGCCACCAGCTAATACACCACTCTTTCTCTCTTCCTTCTCTCATTCACCTGCTACAAATCCAGCCATCCATTCTCTATTATTGTTCCATCCAGACCCAGACCAACCTGGAGCGCAAGCTGCCGCGTGGGATCCAGGGATCCGCGGATTTATCTCAAGATGACAGAACACGTGTGCGCGCGCCGCGCCCCAGCTGCACCAAGCCGCACCAATCCCCAAGGCCCCAAGGTCGACGTGCTGATGTGTCAGAGTATTGGTGGGAGGGATCGCGCGCGGTCAGAGTTGGAAGTTGGAAATCGGCTCGACATTCGGCTGGCGGCTGGCACCACTGGCGCTCCTCGTAATTCCTGGACCCTGCATTGCGGCTTCCATACGCCGTAGGTGGTTGCTTGTGTCTCTGAGCAGTCCTGTCAGAAAAGATGTCAGCGATGGTGAGTGAGAGTTGGCTGCCAATTGGCCGGCTGTTTGAGTATCTCGTTAATAGGAGTTATTGACACGAGGGTGGCAGGGTGGTTTATAGCGGAACGAGAGGTTTTTCGTCGATAATTCAATGTTGCGCCACCCCCCGCTCCCCATTGCCCTCCCACCCTGCCACCCTCCATCGGCAAAGCCAGAGGGAGTCACATCAATACTCGCCTCTTCAGAACCAGCGATCTTCGTAAGGGAGATTCTGTTAATTGTTCGATCATTTGGAATTACTCGGTTTTAGAGGATGAAAGCAGGAAGATGTCCCACCGACGAACTCAGCATCACAAATTGCGCCATCATCAATCCGGATGAATTACCTGGTGCTAGGTGAGGATCAGGATCAGAGCAACTCCATCACAGAATCATTGATTTTCCACTAATAATAGAAGTGACACGAAGGAATTCCTTTCGATTGATTATTTGAAAGACGTGTGCCAGTTCTGGAGTAGTTGGTTGTGAAAGCAGTAGATTGGGTGGTTTAATAAAATTAGCTTTCAATCCTTAAATTTAATTTGTCACGCATGTGGAAAGTGTGATGTGTTGCTGGGAGGCTTGTGTCGGCTGATGAAAGAGATAAAACTAGTTTGGAAAACTAACTCTTTGTTTTAGTCATATCGAAGTGACCACTGGGCCAAATCAACACTTTGTATTCACCGTAAGAAGACATCCTAACGTACCTCATGCCACTGTCGGCTTTAGCTTACCCCAGAGAAAGTGGGCAACCCTTTCTCTCAACCAAGATATCGAAGTCAGGCCTTACAATTTCAATGCTACCTCCAAATCTGAATTACTATGCACCATTGTACTGGAAGCGGATTTCTTGCAAAAGAAAACGTAAGTCTTAGCTGATTACCGTTGGTCTCTGGCTGGATGGAATAGTAATGGTGGTTTTCTTTTTCAGGACTACATTAGAACCATACAACACAGACGACATGGCCAAAGACTTCATACTACAGTTTTCGGGCCAAGCATTCACAGTGGGTCAGCAGCTTGTATTTCAGTTTAAGGACAAAAAGATGCTCGGCCTAGTAGTGAAGCGTTTGGAAGCAGCGGATCTCTCCGCTATTAATTCCGGTCAGACTCCCGAGCCGTCGGACACGCAAATGGGTCGTTGCTCGGGCAACACTATGATACAGTTCGAAAAGGCTGAGAAGTCCGCTCTAAATCTCATCGGGAATGCGAAGGGGAAAGTCGTTCGTCAATCGATTATTAATCCAGATTGGGACTTCCAGAAAATGGGCATTGGTGGCTTGGACAAAGAGTTCAGTGCAATATTTAGGAGAGCGTTTGCCTCTCGCGTTTTCCCACCGGAAATAGTCACTCAGTTAGGATGTAAGCACGTAAAAGGAATCTTACTTTTTGGCCCGCCTGGTACAGGTAAAACCTTAATGGCACGACAGATTGGAACTATGCTAAATGCCCGAGAACCTAAAATCGTGAATGGCCCTCAGATTTTGGATAAGTATGTTGGCGAGAGTGAGGCCAATATTAGAAGGTTGTTCGCCGATGCCGAAGACGAAGAGAAACGGGTATGAGAGCGGCAATCACTAGAAAACTTGTTCCGCACGATCCACATCCCATCATAAGCTGACATAACATCATTCTTGTCTAGCTTGGACCGAACAGTGGCTTGCATATAATAATCTTCGACGAGATCGACGCAATATGTAAAGCGAGAGGTAGTGTCGCGGGTAACACGGGTGTTCACGATACAGTTGTGAATCAGCTACTCGCAAAGATCGACGGCGTAGAGCAGCTAAATAACATTCTCGTTATTGGTATGACAAACAGAAGGGACATGATAGACGAGGCTTTGATGCGACCCGGCAGATTGGAAGTTAGTACCCTTGCCGCTGCGCAACTTCTACTCTACCCTACCGTTTAACAATGACTCGCTAGCAATAACTCATGCGGTTTGCGTTGACAGGTACAAATGGAAATCAGTCTGCCCGACGAACATGGCAGGTTCCAGATTCTGAACATTCACACGTCAAGAATGCGGGACTACAAGAAGATAGCGACTGATGTCAACTTAGAGGAATTAGCCGTTCTGACCAAGAACTTTAGTGGCGCAGAACTCGAAGGTTTAGTGAGGGCAGCACAAAGTACTGCGATGAACAGGTTGATTAAAGCTTCCAGTAAAGTTGAAGTCGATCCAGCTGCAATGGAGAAGCTAATGGTCTCTAGAACTGACTTCCTCCACGCGCTTGAGAATGATATAAAGCCGGCAAGTTTCCAACTTCAAGCTCTTTTCCCGCTCTATTGTCAGTTGAAGTGTCTAACATTCGGTTTTGATTCATCAGGCATTCGGTACAAGTGGAGAAGCTCTCGATCATCTACTTATTCGTGGTATTATCAATTGGGGCAAACCCGTCGCCGAGATTCTCTCGGATGGAAACCTCTACATTCAAGAAGCTCGTTCCGCCGAGGGCTCCGGCCTCGTATCCGTGCTCTTGGAGGGTCCACCGAACAGTGGGAAAACGGCACTTGCCGCGCAAATCGCCAAGACTTCCGACTTTCCCTTTGTCAAAGTCTGTACACCGGAGGATATGGTCGGTTATACCGAGTCCGCTAAATGTCTTTCCATTCGAAAGGTGATGTATTCAGTAATCTTTCTCTAATATCGCATAGTCCTCGCCAGCTGACATTGATATCTTCCATTCCCAGATATTCGACGATGCCTATCGGTCTCAACTTAGTTGTATTTTGGTGGACAATATTGAACGCTTATTGGATTATGGCCCGATTGGCCCACGTTATTCCAATTTGACGCTCCAGGCACTTCTTGTCTTGCTGAAGAAGCAGCCCCCGCGTGGTCGCAAGTTGCTTATTCTTTGCACTACCAGTCGAAGGTATCTCTCTTTCTCTTTCCTCAATTAGTCCCGATTCGTCCATCCATTCACACGGCACATCGCTAATTCAACATGTCCATACTTTATTCACAGACAAGTCCTCGACGATATGGAATTACTATCGGCATTCAGCACTACTCTTCACGTACCGAACCTCTCGACCCCCGACCATCTCTTAAACGTTCTCGAAGAAGTCGATCTCTTCACAAAGGACCAAATGGCATCCTTGCACGCGAAACTGCAAGGGAAACGGTACGCACGTTGCGGCCCGATTGGCCTGCAAACATCGCCACAAGAATATCCTTTGCTTCATCAGCTAATGTCTACGTCTCCGTGTTTCTGTTGCAGAGTATTCATTGGAATAAAGAAGTTGTTGTGTCTGATAGACATGGCACGGCAGGTGGAGCCAAACTACAGGATTCCGAAATTCCTCTCGAAACTCGAGGAAGAAGGTGGCTTAGAGTAACTAGCAGGTACTTAAATTATAATGAAATTTCTTAAGTAGAGCAGGAATTAGAAGTCAATAATCCAATTAGTGAGACACAGTAGTGGTACGCACGCCTCTCGTATCAGGCAGTACCAAAAGGTAGAGAGTAGCTAAGA
Organism: Crossocerus cetratus; assembly: GCA_963675795.1. Lineage (NCBI taxonomy): Eukaryota > Metazoa > Arthropoda > Insecta > Hymenoptera > Crabronidae > Crossocerus > Crossocerus cetratus. Next base: position 19,575,317 of record OY776668.1, read on the forward strand.
TAATTTCCATTGGCGTCTGCACCAGGAAGTGGAAAGGAGTGGGGAATCGTCAGAAAGATACGCACGCGCATCTACGTGCTACGTACTAAACACGTGCGTCGGACAAAAACATCATCGTAATATCTATCAACAAAACAATCGAATCCCGTCAATTGTTTGGTCAATACCACGCATTCTACAGTTGCATTTCTCTTGTACCCGGGGCTCAAACGATTCTGTTAGAGAATCTAACAGAATCGTTTGAGCAGGCACCTAACAATTTGTGCGAGTGTCAAAACAACACGGTTCAAGAACATTTTCTTGCACAGTGCGCACAAGCTTTCGGCTTTATACCCGCACGGTCCTTACCTAAGTGTAAGAAGAGCCGGGTTGCGAACCGGCTGCGAGCAATAGAGTGAAAAGATATCCGCCTTATAAAAACGAAAACTCTTTACAGCATAAGAATAAAGCGAACGGCGATCTGTGTTATACAAATTAGTTAGTTCGAGCTTCTTATCGACAAATTCTACCAAAGGGCCAATTGCTTCCGATCGGTGTAGTTGGCGAGGCTTAGCGGCTCTCGGACGAATCTTGTCTCGCTTAGAGGTGTCCCGTTGTGTACAATATTCTTTCCCGCAGCGGGACATCTACATTCTAGACCAGCAATAACTTATTCTTTACTGCAGTATGAACAATGGAAAGAGCAAGCGACGTGTACGCCTCTCAAGCATATCTAACTATTAGGTATGTAGTGTTGATATTGGGCCAAAGCAGCTCAACAATCTACATACATTCAGTGTCCGTTTCTACTTACTAATTCTGTTCAGTCCAGTTCTTACTTAATCCCGCACGGGATATACGTATTTGTCCCGGACAGCACTCAGAGACGATAATAGGCAATACAAATGTATAAACATATATTTTTGTCGAGGTGTCACTTCATGCCTATAGAACTATAATGACTGTGTGCGCTGGATAAGTTCTAGCAAACTGTTCCAGCGCGCGAATTGTAAATGTGTATTTAAAATATATTCTTTTTCAAGTCGTGTAGCGAAAAGTCATTCCAAGTATGCGTTGCATAGTAATACCCCAATTCCAAATTGCTACATCGACAATAAAGTTGCAAGCCCCCCTCGTCCCCCCTTCGCTCGGAATACAGCGATTAAGAGTTAGTTCTATCATACACTATGTTCTTTAGAAATGTGTTGGTTCGATATTTATGAACAAGTGCGTCGATTTTAGCAATGTTAAAATAGGACTTGTTCCTTATTGATTCGTTGATGACATACTAGTACGTATGTACAGGTGAACAAGCATTCACATATATACTTATATACTATAATATATTGATCATGTTTCGAATGTTTGTTTATACAACTTATTTACCTGTATATAATGATATTTAATGAAGCACTGATACTGCGTTACAATAGAGCCACCGATGAGAGTAGGTAGCGTGTCGTCGGAGAATAAATGTATTTATCGCACTACTGTAAATGTATCGGAATGCTGCAACAATAAATCTGTCACCCCTAAGTCTGAGCCCCATTGAATAGTTGTCGAGGACCCTTGGAACGGCAGATATCATTAGGCGGATAGAGAAGAACATATATGTTCGTCATAACGGCAGTATATTTTTTGTTCGAAATTATTCTTATTACACACATGTGATTTCATCATTCTCAATACTTGCATGCGAACAAGTGCGTATATTACATTTTTAAATTACACAATTCATACTCTCCTCTATGTATGTACATCACGCGCATGTATGTTGGAAAGCCGACGTTTTTCCCCCCTTTTCTTTTCATGTACAAAATGAACGCGGCTCGAGGGGAGCACTTTTACACAACACTTTCAAATCATTATCCGAATCTGAATGGGATGCTGAAGAAACACGAAGCACTTGTATACAATCAGTCGTTGAGCCCCGTAGAAAGAGCTAATGAACACAAAAACCGGGGGCTTTTCTTACTCGTCTTAAACGCTAAAATCATACGATGAAATGTAATCCTGCGGAACTTGTCTTTATTTCATTGATGTCGGCGAACGTCCCACAAAAATAGAAATACTCCATCCAAGTATACTCGTATTACGTTGACATTCTGTGCGCACTTAGAATATTATACAAACATTAAAAACGTCAACACTACCATCACATTTTCGTAATATGCAGGACACAACGTTAAAAGGTAAAACCGCTGGTTCGCGAATCCTGCATCGGTCGTCCTGCACGGTGTGCGTGCGCGTGTGTGCCTCTTTCAATTACAAATGCATTAAATCGATAAAAGGAAGTCGTTGTTAAACTAACACCTTATAATCAGCGTGATCCAATGCATGTAACGAAATATTTGAATAAACAATTTTGGAAAAACAAAATTCGTACCATCGTACCGTATTAAACCTTGATGCAATTGTTGTTGCCGTGACTCCCTTACATTAGTAGACAGAAGTCCCGTCCGGGAATAAAACTTGGAATAACTTTCCAATGTGTATAGTGGTACGAAAGTACGACTACCCTCCATGTGCTTTCATTATACACGGCAGTAGATAGGCACCTCAGATATCTCGCTTTCCCGAGGAAAGCGTCTCTCTCATTGTCTGCATCGGCAAAAGCAACAAGCACGGAATACCTAATTCTCTCTAATGCATGATTTTATTCTTTTAACAAACGCCAAACATCCGTCGGAGAGACCGGGCAAGTTTATGCGCTCATCTCGCCGATTGGTATATACATGTGTGTCGTCCCAAAGTGTACTGCCTCGAGAGTATGAACAAAGAACATGTTGACAACAACAAAACATAGCAGCTTCTTTTCCGAGGCATAGACAAGCGCGGATTCTACCGCAGGACCTTTCTTATTCCCGGCGGTGTGTGCTTCGACTGTAAAACATTAATCAGTAGCGAGCCCTTCTATACAAGAGGACCGAATGATGAAATCTGATCTCATCATGCCAGGATACCAAGAGCTTTCTCCCATCGAAACACTTAGTGCCATGTTTAAATGTGAATGTAACTCAACAATACGATATATGTTTCGGCTTATCAATACTCAAGTACGCATCGTTAATACTTATATAAGTATGCAGTGGGCATCAATGTAAATGCATGCTCGCATGTCACGTAGTGAGTGATGTACAACATCTTCGTTATATTTGAAGCATGCCACCAACAAACAGAGAGGCATTGACTCCCCGCCCCCTCTCTCACTCTCCCTTTTTCCCCGTCGAGACAGATTCACACAGAAACCATAGTGCAATACAGTTGTGTAATTGCCGGCCGGTATTCGAGTTACTTTTGCAGTGGGGACATCCGGAAGCGGGCGAGCACACCAATTTGCCTGACCAACTATACAAGATGGTTGAGGACTTGGAGGTTTCGTTTCGTTTGATTTGAATTACATCATCCTAGAGCAATATCAAGATGAGGAAAGATGAGTCTAGTAGAATGATCATCCTTGTCCATGGATATTGTCCTCGACTCGTGTGTCATGAGGGTCCTCCAAATGCCACATGACCAAATACTTGTATCGCAAATACTTTAGTTATTCTCCAGTATCTGAAAGAATCTGCTAGAATAAGTTTGAAGGAGCTTAAGCTTTCCTATTAGAGACCTTTCCGATCGGAGAAATCTATCGGACAAAGTTTACTCCTCGATACGGAGATGCGGTGGGGGTGATATGATGAACGTTAAGCTTCTTAGTTAATATTGAGAACCTAACGAGAAAAAGTATTATGCGTACTTCTCTCGCATAGCTCGGATATTGTTAAGTGTGGTTATTACGATTGTGTAGCAGATAACAAAAAGGAGCCTCGCATAAAGAATGTCATTGGGACCAGTGTATTTTTCAAGCCACTTTTGAACTTGTTGTGGAACTGTTAATATAAAATTAGTAAACGCAATAACACATGAGAAACAGTTTTAACAGGAGCAATCATAATTAATCGTGATTTCAATATGGCACATAAAACAAACTCACTTCATATCGGCCTAGGGCATTGGTAAACCCGCTATATTAATAGAGCACGGTGAATTCTCTACTACGACTATTTAATATTAATATCACAAATCTTTATATTTATGCCTTTCAACTCGGGTCAAAAGGATTTAAACTCAATTCGAGCTGTATATAGGTCGCGGATTTCTCTAGCGATCAGCACTTGTCAAGCTCTCAGTCATCTCCACCATAGAGAAACTTTGTAACTGACATGGTCAGTATGAGATATATGTATTATGAAAAATAACTGTCCTAACGGTCCAGATCACGATGGCTTGCAGGATGGGAATTTCTTGCTAACACAAGAAATTGGCTTTCGCCATCTTCGTTTGCTCTGATGTGAATTCTGTCTGCTCTGATGGCTATTCCATGTAGCTTTTTGGTCTTCACTGCTTCTATCCAATTCTTGTAGTCTTCTTTCCTCTGTGTAAGGAGGGAAATTTCATTAGTGCCCTTTACCGCCTTGTGAAAATCTGACGACTTGGAATCAATCGATCATGTCTTTAACGAGAATTTAAGGCAATAAGCACACCGAACTTCCAATCAGCACAGTTAGTGTTTTGGCTAACATTAGTTTTAGGGAGAAAGAGCGAGAGCGAGAGGGAGAGAGCTCTCGAAGAAAAACGACTGGGTGCATAAAGTACTTGAAAATGACGAGTTTTATACAGCACTGCTGAGACTACAGAAACTCTTATTAACGAAACAAGGGGAATACACTGCACAGAAAGTACCAGTTTATGTTGGCTCGTGACACCATGGGTGGGTTTAAGTGTGTCTTTGCTACAGAATGGTGCATGTCTTTGATAAGAATACTAGTAGGCGATTTGAAAAATATTGCTCATTATTCCGCTTAGAATCTGAAAAGCAAAAGCTGCATTTTATTCACTCATGCGGGCATATGCCCCCGTTCGGCGGATCTCTCTTATCGATGAGAGCCGAGATACGACTTTACTCTTGGGTTGCCTTTCTCTGTGTGGCTCAAAGCATGTAGTTGCTCGTACAAGCTAAGCACACTACATTCGTCTCTCCACAAGAAAGTGCATGCAGGTGCGACAATTTTTCGAGAAAAAAACCCCGCAGGAAACAAAAGAATCTTATCCCGGTAGCCCGGTGGAAATCTGGGTTTCCTTTCGCAACACTTGCAGTATTAAGCATGCAGAAAGCAGTGAGGAGCGGCCATAACTTTTTTAGTATGATAGAAATTGGTTGTTAAGAGTCAGGTACAAGCCAATGCTTTTGAAATTATTATTGGGCCCCAAGAGGAATGTGTTTATCTTATTTTTGTAGGAATTACAGTAGTAATAGAGACAGAAGGATACTTGTTTGCCAGGAGTGGCTTGATAAATCAAGTAACAGCAGATCCTTTAGAAATAAGCGTGCATAGTGCGGTCTAGTGTACTTACCGTTTAACTCGTGTTCCGTATAATATGTTGGATTATCATCAATGCCATAGTGATATTCCATCAGGTACGGTAGTACTGTCATACTGTGCCAGTTGTGTCCTTTGAGGGGAGGTATCGGCACTTCTTCCTGGGATCTAGGATATCTGCACATAGTCCAAGGGTGCTTTTTAACTTGCTGCAAATTGAGTCTTTTATCCGATTCCTTTTGCAGCATCCCTGTTATCAGAGACCTCAAGGGCTCCTCTACTTCATCAGGTATAGTATAATCCCCCTTTCCTATGTTTTCGTACAATTTATAAATACTATCGCCTTGAAAAGGGTACTGACCAGTTGTTATATTATACCTATGAGAGGGACGATATAGACAGGGATTAGGTGACATTCTGTCAGTAAGGATGGTTCTACGAACTATTTGAGTGAAAAATAATTCTCTTACAAAGTCACGCCGCTACTCCAAATGTCTACTGGGAAACCTGAAAAGGTCTCGCAGCCATTGGCAATTTCCGGCGGCTGAAACGCTGGTGTACCTTGTCCTATTTTACATATATCATCCTCTGAGAACATGTCTAATGCCTAGTTAAGAAATCATTGACATAGCAGGTATAACATAATCTCTCCGTGTTCCTATTAAATCATAGTCCTTAATTACCTCCGCGACTCCAAAGTCACTAATTTTCAAGGTACCATTGAGGGCCAACAATAGATTTCCTGGCTTAATATCTTTATGGACTATTCCTTTGCTGTAAAGGTACTCCAAGCCATCTAACAACTGACAGAAGTAGCCATGTGCTTGCCAAATAGGAAATTTCTTCAGTGGTGCGCTTACTAGCATATCCTGCAAATGGCCTCATGGATAAAACAAGTGTCACTTGAGACACGAGTATAACATATGATGCTAAAAGCACCACAAGCTCAATAATATACTTTACCTGCAAGCCACACACGCAGAATTCCATTATTAGGTACATCTTCTCCTTCTCATCGTTATACAAAACATCCACGAGATTAACCACATTCTTATGTTTCAAAGTCCTTAATAGTTTTATCTCCCTGTTAACGAATGTTAAAAAGCATTTAGAATCATGGAAAAGAGGAAGTACCTATATGATTTAAACAAATAATCATTCACTATTATTATCAATGGGCACGCAACTTCAGTGACTACATCCTGATCAGCCTAATAAAACAACTTCTCTAGTATTCCTCCGATCCAGTCATTTATTTCTTTACACATATATATATCAAACTAAAGCAAATTAATAGAAAGTACACAGAAAATCAAGCAGCTACAGAGCTATACTTTTGCAACTTTTCAACCTCGCACGTAGACGCTCTACTACAACTATCTACCTCCGTGCAAGCAGCTCATCGGACCAACATTAACGTTCAGTCGACATACCGTCGAACATTTATTTCCCCGTTGTGTATCCGACGAAGTTTCTTCTTCTTTAAAATCTTCACCGCTCTGCGGCAGAGTGTCTCCGAGTCCAAGACCTCCTTCACTTTCCCGTAGCTACCTTCCCCGAGGACGTCACCCATCACGTATTTCCCGACGAACTTGCATTTCTTCCTCTTCTCTTCGTATATGATTTGATCGGAGTCCACTCTGTGAAAGAACATGATTTCGTCGTCGTAGTTTGGATCATCACTGATCCACGTGACTGGCTCGATCCCGCGGAGGATTTCATTCTCGATTTCTTCTTCGCCTGGCTCGCATATCGCGATCCTATTGTCCATTTTCACAATTCTAATTATACTATCTTACACGAAATCCCACGAGATTAACCTAAGACACAACCGGCACCACCATTGTTGTCAATTACAGCTGCTCTCCTGCTCTACTCTGTACACTGCTGTACAGACACTACAGCGACGGCCTGCACCTGCCTTGCCTACCCGCAGCCTTCTCTTCTTTCCGCCCCGAGCAATTCTCGCAAGTTTCTCCCTAGAATTCCCCAGGTTAGCCGGGCCTTGAACCCTTGGCCCACTTACCGACTGCCGGTATTGCAGCCGCTCGATACTTTCATTGTGTTCGCCACACGCCACTGTTTCCCTGTGCCTCTAACTGGGTGAAGTGTCTCGGAATAGTATTTATTATACTTAATTATTTCTGTATTAGTAAGTACACTAAGTCGACGATCAATTCCCGGCGACTTGGACAATTAATCCGCCGAGAGATAACACCGCAGCCACATGGTACTAGATAGCGACGCTGCCGAGGCCAACGGTTTTGAAATTCCGTGAATTCTATGGAAAACCGTGGAGCACTCAACAATTTCGCGCAAATTTGAGGAAAGTTGAGCGCGTGTTTACTGACTTCCTCTGACTGGCCATGTGACGGCTGGTAAGTAGGCCGGAATTTTGCGCGGAATTCTACTTGGACGCGAAAGGTATTTTTCAGCGAACATATGATTTGTAAGAGTTGGTTGTATACAATGTAGTGTGTTCGATGCCTCTCACTTGTCTGGTGTTACTTAGATCGCCGATTTACACACCTGGCTGTTGATCACCATCATGATTTTACGAGCTGCGCTTCTTTCGCTCGGCAGCATCGAGAGCTCGTAATTGCTCCTTTGTTATCTGGTCGCGCGATTCGTATGCGACATAGACATGGATTGTTAGAACCAGTCGGCACAGTGCAGTAAGTAACGCGTGTCAGCGGTTTCATCAATGCTTAATTGAAACAAGTTTACAAAGATGTGTGGTAATTGTTTTGACGAAATGTAGAGTGCAGGAGTAATGATTGATGGTTGCTACGAACAGCAGTTATGTCCAAGAAGAAAGAATTGTCCGACTCAAAGTGTTGCTTCTGTGGATTGGCAGAAGATAATGAAGTTAAATATGGCAAGATTTATAAGTACAAAGATGTGGTTACACACTATTTTTGCTTGGTACGGGAAACAAAGAACTTGAAAAAACTATTTACTTGATTGATATTGTTCTCTGGTTCGAGTCATGGTATTGTAACTTTCAGCTCCTGTCATCGAACATGGAGCAAAGGGGAAGAGACAATGAAGGTATTCTTGGATTTCTTCTAGAAGATATTCACAAGGAGCTTCGCAGAGGCAAGAAACTGGTAAGCTAGGATCATAAGATGAAATTGTTCCAAGGGCAAGACTATTATTTAGTTTTTTCTTATGATTCAGGTATGCACTCACTGCAAAAAGAGTGGTGCGACTCTGGGATGTTGCAACACCAAGTGCAAAAAGATATTTCATTTTCCATGCGGCCTAGAAGCAGGGGCTCTCCACCAGTTTTATGGGGAATTCAAGTGAGTGCTCTTAGCCTTTTATGCGGTGATAGCTATATTGCTTCATATTCTATAATTTATCCAAATTCTGCAGATCCTTCTGTACGAACCACAGATCGAAGCAGAAAGTAGATAATATTGTTAAGCAAGAAATAAAGAATTTAAATGAAGTATTATGTTGCATATGCTACGATCAAGTGAATCCAGATGATAGCACTTTAACACTCTGGGCTTCATGCTGCAAAAAAGCATGGTTTCATAAACAGTGTGTGCAGGTAATGAGAAAGGGATTCGGATAATGGGATTGGGTATCAGTGCAAGCGTGTAGGAGTTCATTGGTGGTTCTGTTGCAGCAATTAGCAATCAGTGCCGGATACTTTTTTAAGTGTCCACTGTGTAATAATAAGAAAAACTTCCAACAGGAAATGTTGGAAAATGGAGTTTTCATTCCTCACCAGTAAGTATTGGCAGTTGTTAATTTATTACATCTATTTATGGTATGTCCTGATTAATTCTCATCTATTGCCAGGGATGCTTCCTGGGAACTTGTACCACATGCATTTCAGGAATTATTATACAGGCACAATTTGTGCGATGCTGAAGACTGTTTGTGTCCAAAGGGTCGTAATCATAGAAGCAATAATGCGTGAGTGTTTCACATTTATTATATTACTTGAATCACAATGCCATTTTTAGTGTTTGATCGATTCTAGGAAATGGGAGTTGGTACTGTGCAGAACATGTGGTTCGCAAGGGATTCATATGGCGTGCGGCCAATTGAAATGGGGGAATAGGTCTGTGTGGGATTGCAAAGAATGTAAAACCATACTGAACAAATCTAAAGAGACTATCACTTCGACCATTGTCCATATTGGGCGTAAAAATTCCGACGCCTCTAGTGACGATAGCGATTCCGACGTTTCCGTTGGCGTCGAGTTCCCGATGTCCTGCAGTTCGTCTGAAACTCCGAGATCTACGATTTCCACATCTATAAAATTACCGCCAGGACCAAAGAGTTATAAGATGCAGCAACTGCTCTCGCTAGAGTTGGCGAAAACCATAGAGACACATCCCGTACCGAAATCTGAGAAATTCAATGAAGTCGATGAGGAAGAGTCGCAAACGTCGAAGCTCAGATCGCAATTGTTTGCTGGAGAGCATTCCAGTAGTACGGCGAGCGAGCAAGTAATTTTGAACATCAAATCGTCACCCTCGTCATCGAAAAGTAACATTATTACAATAGACAGCGACGATGACATTGTAGAAATTGTCCAACAGTCGAAGGACACGAGCAATAGAAGTCCCGAGACAAAAAATTCACTCACGTTCACCCGTACAAGTGAAACGGCGGAGCAATCAATGTTAAACAAAAGCCTTACTTCATCAGACATAAACAACTTTCACGTGGACGATGAAATAATCGAATGCAGTAGCCCGATGCCTGACTGCAATATCAGAATTTTGAATGTCACTTCCTTGCCGCAAAAACTATTTACAGACGAGCTTGACATCAATTTCGATATTACGGATAGTGGTGACGGATACAATTCTCCAAGTTTTAACATTAATAGTTCCGAAACACCATCGAAGAGGAAGTCCACTGTTCCTTTAACGAACGCGAGCGGCAATCGGGTCAAGAGAATAAGAAGCGATGAGTTTAACAGAGTCTCGGAGGATCTAATCGACAGTCCATGTTCAGGAAGTCAGTCTTTGCCTCCTACGTTTGCTCCTGCCTCACATTCGTCCACATTGGCAGATGCGGATGCTATTTCAAAATCAAATGAAACTCTGAAAGGAATCGATGTTGAAGAGGTTTACGAAGATCAGGCCTCGCGTAGTGGCTCCACTACCAAAGTAGAGTACGCTTCGGAAAAAACACGATTGTCGGAGAGCAGTTTTTGTGGTGCGCTATTGAGTTCAGAGACCACTACTCCTTTCTTCGCGATTGAGCCAAACGCCGAGGACTCCACTGAGAATCCGCTCGAAGAAACATTTTGCGAAATGAATCCTTTGGTCATGGACGATGACGATGTATCCGAGATCAATTGTTCATCGATGATTTCATGGGAAAGTCGGACAATCGTTAAGGGAAACAGCAATGACCACGAATTCACAGGACCTGGGAACTGGGACTGCACAACAATCGATCATATGAATTCACAAAATATCACTGAATCTCGATATTCCGTCGCGCAAAACCTTTCGCCAATTATGCAAATCAACAACAGTTCTAATGTGAGTAAATTTCACAACGTGTCCTCTATGTCTGATAGTTGTATGTTGAAAAAATCAACAGGATACAATGCGTTACCTCGCTGCCAGAACATATTATTGACTGCACAATTTACATCTATTCGGGTCACTTTCCAAAATCTAGAAGCCGCAATAAATGAACATTGCGCATTAACTGATATTGTCCAAAGGACGAATAAGCGGAATTGTAGTAGCCAGTGTTTGCTCGGGCGCGGGAAGCTATTGGTAACGTGTATTGTCGAATGATTTTCCCCGTACCTTCCCTCCAGTGTATGTCTTGCGATTCAAACAGTGTCACAAGGATGCAGACACCAGTCTCGATGCTGAATCAGACAATACCAGCTTCAGTGACAATACGACCAGTATTATTCGCGCCGGCGAGTCAAAAAAGCCACTACGCAACTCCCCACCCCTTGAAAATTGGGGCCGCTCGTCAGAGAAGTCAGTATTCGAAATCAGCGATAGATGATTTGTTTCATTGATTCGCTAGTGTCCAACCATGTGCCATTTTTACTTCCATAGCTCGGCCAGCGCTTGGAGCTCAAACAACGACGACGACTCGTTCTCGACAGTCGCAACTAACTATAACACCTGTGATCGTCTTAGACTAATCCCAGAAACGATCCGCTTACAGGACCTGAAATTTCGCGTTTGCAGTGCAAATGTGCTGAAGGTACGCGAGAAATACCATTTTCTCTTCTCTGAGTTTTAGTCTCTGTTTTAATCCCAATATTCCAATTAATCCACAGATGGTTTTGTACGATACCTTTTCTGTAAATATCTCTATGGAACAAAAGACTGAAAGTGATTCGTGTGAGGAAGCTGGAGCTCCAGTCAAGCAGTTTAAAAGCGCGGAGTCGAGTATGGGAGCAGACAATACGAAAATAAACGATAGTCCGGAATATGTGGATACTTCCGACGAGAAAAGCTCTTCTGTTGATGATAATGAAACAAGATTTAAGGGCAGAGATGACGTGCGAATGAAAGATGATACGAAAGAAAATTTCAACCCAATAGCGACAAGTTTGAAGAAATCGGTCGCCAATTCTATAGGGAACAACTGCCTGTCTGGAAAGGAAATTAGTTTATTTAAACGTGTGATATCGCCCTTATCCGCGTACGATGCCTCGGAAGAGGAAAATCACGACAGGAGTTGGCAAAACAGACGCAATTTTAGTTCGCCTATTCCCGAGTTTAAGTTCAATTCTGATGGCGATCAATCCGTTCAGCGAACATTGAGAAGCAGTAGCAAAGATTACTGCCCCGCCAGTAACGATAGTTTAAGTGCGCAGCAGACTGTTGATGAAAGGGTGCCGTCGTCCTGCTTTCATGTGACCCCAGTAACGAGAACTGCCAGAGAGAAGCCTTCGAGAAGATCGGTTTCTGAGAAAAATAAGCGTTACACCGACAGAAGCAGTGATTATGAAACAAGTGAGTTAACGAATCAAGTGTCCAAACCTTCGAAGGAGAAGGTCGCGCCGCAAAGACATTTAAATAGTCTGAAAGTTAGCATCGACTTGAATAAGATTAGGAACGTGATTAATGAATGTATACCACACAAGACTCCGAAAAGGTCAAGTTTGAGAAACGGAGGCTTGAGAAGGATTTTGGCCGGCAAGGAAAAAAGATCAGAATCAGAAGGTTATTCGTCGTCTAACTCGCGGATGAGCGAAGAAAGTGACGATAGCAAATCGGATCAGGTCCGATCCTTAACACCTGTGGTAGCTAACGGACATAGCTTGAGACGTTCCAACAGACACTTTGAAAAGCATTGCCTTTTCGATAGGTAGTATACCAAAAACAAACGAATGGTGTATACAGTTTACATTCATCGTATTTGAGGTGATTGAATGATATGAACGTTTTGCATAGACGTTTTAACACAACAGTTTCAATGACTGTTAAGATTTGAAGTAAAACAGACGATCTTTTGCACCGACAGTGTGCACGATTCTTATTTCTCAGTGGCTGGTACAGCATTTTTTTGGCTCACTTTTGTGAAGACTTCATATATAATTTGGGATGTATCAATTGTTATTTTGAATGCACAACACGTTGTTCCATATGCTCCCACTTTAACGACATCTATTCTCACCACTAGATATGAAGCATCCATGCGTGTTTATGGACCATTGCTCGATTGCAAGCGACATTTCGTTGTGATATTTCCATTGTTCAAAATGTACAAAGCTTGAGTGTTAAACTATAAATTTGTTAAGAATAATTGAAACTTTACGTAGTCCTGTTATTTGGAAGTCGCAACTTTCGCGTCGTCATTGTACAAGAGATCTCTATAGACAAAGCTGGCAACTTCAAATTCATTATATTTCAAATAGAATGGTCGATATTCTATGATTTTTTGTTAATCATTTTAGACCTCGATCGCATCGAAAAGTTCCCATCTTTTGTATTATGTTTTTAAGAAACTCCAGGAGAGCACAGAGTTGGATAATATTATGTTTCTGCAAGTGTACATTCGTAAAGCGATTGTAGAAGATTGAATACAGCCAGTGGAATAAATAAATATTTAATTTTCAATGTATCTGCTTACGGAAATTCATCATTATATTACAATGCGTATCATTTAAGGGAGAGCTTCTTTAAAAGGCTAAAAACTCGGAACAGTTTAGTAAAAAAATTATTCAGTAACTACGACCGAACAGTGTATAAAACTTGGGAGGATTCTGGCAGTCAGGGTGAATGCACTTTAGCTGATCGAGCGGCACCGTGGTCTTCGGCTGCTCGAAAGGAATACAAAGGCTTTTGGCTCCCATCGACAAAGTTCCTAGCTCTTCTCCTGCGTCCTCCCTGTTTTGAATAGCGATACAACATTTTAATGATATGATTCATGGAATGCAGAGTGTGTAACACAGCTAACATGATTATTGTTACCTTGCGCTATCAGCCTTTATGTTGTCTTCGCAAGATGGTACACCGCAGAACGGTGACAGTAACAGATTCTTCTGGTTGAGCGCAGTGCTGAACGCATCCCACGTTTCCACTTGCTTAATATGCTCGTTTAAGTTACTTCTTGCTCTGAATCGAAATAGAAAGATACAATTATAAAAGATGCAGTGAATCAAATAGCGAAAATAAGTTATATTTACTTTGATAGCATAGTCTCGTGAATGTTGCTTAGCAGCTCTCGCAGTGCGCCAGCAGCCTCGCTTCGTTTTACCGCTAGTCTCTCGGAATTGTCGCGACGTACATAAGTCACTTGGTTCTTTTGCAGATCCTTAGGACCCAACTCGACTCTAACTGGTACGCCCTTTAATTCCCAGTGGTTGAATTTCCATCCTGGGGTTCTGTTATTGCGATAGTCAGCCTCGACTCTGAGGGACGAATCCTTGGACAATTCGCCTAACAACTTGTTGCATTCTTCGAGCAAGACTGCCCTTTGTTCGGGTGTTGTGCTCGCAGTTAGGCCGCAAGGCACTATGATTGCTTGGATGCAAGCGACGTTCGGTGGCAATACAAGACCCTTGTCGTCACCGTGTACCATAATCATCACACCAACTGTCCTTGTGGTCATGCCCCAAGAGTTTTGGTAAACGTACGATTTCTCCTCCGTTCCAGAGATTCCCTCTACTTGTATGTTAAACATTTTAGAAAAGTTCTGGCCCAAGTGGTGACTCGTGGCACCTTGTATCGCACGGCCACTTGTCGATATAAAGGCTTCGACTGTCGTTGTGTAGTCACCGCCAGCAAACTTCTCCTTCTCCGTCTTTCGACCCTTCACTACAGGCACTGCTAGTAAATCTTCGTAGACTTTCGCATACATTTCTAGGATTATCAATACCTCCTCATCGGCTTCGGCTTTCGTAGCGAATGCGGTGTGACCTTCTTGCCACAGAAATTCTCTTGTACGCAAGAATGGTTTCGGGTCTTTGAATTCCCATCTCTGGAAGAGTCGAGTGACAATTAGTTAATATCGCATCTGAGGAGAATGTTTCTTATGTATAGAGAGGATCCGAGTACTTACCACTACATTATTCCATTGATTTAATTTGAGAGGAAGTTCCGTGTCCGATCGCAACCACTTGGCATAAGCAGGGTACATAACAGTTTCGGAAGTTGGTCTTATGGCGATGGGCTCTGCGAGTTCGGAATCTCCGCACTTTGTCACCCACGCGACTTCGGGTGCAAAATCATCTATATGTGCTTTCTCTTTCTCCAGAACGCTTCTTGTAACAAAGATTGGGAAATAACATTCCTGAACACCCAGCTTTGATATTTCTTTCTCGATGTAATCTTTTATGGATTTCCATATAGCGAAACTCCATGGACGCAGAATATAACAACCCGAAACGTCGTAATACTCGATCATTCCGCTTTTTGTTATAATCTGGGAATACCATTCGAAAAAGTTCTCCTCTTTCTTCGCCTCGAGACCGAGTCTGGTCCCCGTTTTAGTCGCATCTAATTCTTTGGATGTGTCTGGTTTTTGGATTTCCTTGTTGGACTGTTTCTCGTTCTTTGGAGCTGCATCCTTCTTCTTCTGCTTAGCTGGTGCATCCGACTTTGCAGGCTTCCACTCTTGACCAGTGACATTCTTAAACTCATTCTTTAAATTGAGTAGTACTTTCACTTCTTGGTCAATGACACTTTTCTCGGCTTTTGCGCCCTTGAGTTCTCTTACTTTATCGCCCTGCTTTTGGATCTCATTCGACAAGTTGTCTGCACTAGGTGCTGACTTTATCGAATCCGGGCTTGGGCTTGCGGCTGCTGGTTTCGCAGGAGATGGTTTCCATTCTTGGCCAGTTGCAGCTTTGTACTCAGCTTTCAGGCTCAACAAAGTCTTCACTTCTTGATCGATAACACTTTTCCCGGCTTTCGCGCCCTTGAGTTCTCTTACTTTATCGCCCTGCTTTTGGATCTCATTCGACAAGTTGTCTGCACTAGGTGCTGACTTTATCAAATCCGGGCTTGGGCTTGCGGCTGCTGGTTTCGCAGGAGATGGTTTCCATTCTTGACCGGTTGCAGCCTTGTACTCAGCTTTCAGGTTCAAAAGGGTCTTGACTTCTTGATCGATAACACTCTTCCCGGCTTTCGCGCCCTTGAGTTCTCTTACTTTATCGCCCTGCTTTTGGATTTCATTCGACAAGTTGTCTGCACTAGGTGCTGTCTTTATCGAATCCGCGCTTGGACTTGCGGCTGCTGGTTTCGCAGGAGATGGCTTCCATTCTTGACCAGTCGCAGCTTTGTACTCAGCTTTTAGGTTCAAAAGGGTTTTGACTTCTTGGTCGACAAGAGCTTTCTCTGCTTTAGCGCTTTTCAATTGCCTCACTTTGTCTCCCTGAGACTGTACTTTTTCAGATAATGCCTGAGCATCTACCGCAGGTTTGTCAGTGACTTCTTTTGGCTTCGCAGTCACTGCCGGTGTTGAAGGAGACGGTTTCCATTCCTTGCCAGTAGCTTTCTTATAATCAGCCTTCAAACTTAAAAGTACTTTCACCTCTTGGTCAATAATGTTTTTATCTGCCTTTCCACTCTTCAATTGCCGTACTTTATCACCTTGTTTATCAATTTGAGCAGATATGCTCTCTGCGCTTGGTGCATCTTTCGCAGCGGCACTTGCTGCCCACTCTTGGCCAGTGCTCGTTTTATAATTATTTTTAAGGTTTAAGAGACGCGTCGTTTCTTCGCTCAACTTCTTCTGAAGCTCAGCAATTCTTGCCTCTTGTTCTGATATCGCATCCATCAATTGCGACCCTTTCTTCTCAGATTCTACAGGTTGCGCGGATGGCTTTGAAATAATACCGGGTTTCCAATCGGATCCCGTGCATGTCTTGTAGTCTGCTTTTAGACTTAACAGAACCTTGACTTCCATTTCAATCACGCTCTTCTCAGCTTTTTCCGCTTTCAAACGACGCACTTTCTCGCCTTGGGCAATAATGTTCGAGTTGATTGCATCTCCATTGGTAGACTTACTGTTGTCTTTTGGCGTTTCTTTAACAGTTCCAGTCACGGAAGGAGTCGTGGCTGAAGTTTTCTGTGGAGTAGTATGACCGTCTGGTATGTTAAACAGAATAAGCGGTTGTTCCCTAGATGAAAATGAACTGAACGGAGCATAAGGAACATCACATATGCAATACCCTTTCCTTTGCAACTGTATGATTTCTCCCTTCTTAACGCGTTTCAGTTCGCTTTCTCCAATCATTTCGACCTCCGTCCTTGTATTCTTCGCGACGAAGTCTTTGAAATCGTCATCTTTTCCTAGCACTGGCTTCTCGATGATGTGATCGAAATAGACAACGAAACACGGAACCGCATTATTATCAACTGTTGTCTTAGCGTTGTCAGAAGGTACCCCCAGCCATGTAAGCTTCAATGTGTTTTTATAATCTTTGTTGTCCAAGTTTGTCTTTGCTATAACCTTCGTTATGATACCATTCTTCTTTTCCACCTTCTGAATTAAGATATTGCCCCAATTTATGAAAGTCGCATTCTGACCCTCAACCAATTGTTCCGCGTCTTCTTTTTCTATGTGTACCAATGGGCTGGTTAGAACTTGTTTTGTACCTATTGACGTATCCTTGGGATGATTCTGCACAGTTAGGAACTCCTCCTTAGCACCAATTACTTCCACTGGTACCCTGTTTTCGCGATCGAGTGCTGTGTACCTAAAACAGATTGATCGTGCACAATATTTTCCCAGTAAAAGTGATACATCAGCTTGAACTTGTACGGAAATCCGACTTACCGGATTGCGACGGGGTCGATGACCTTTCTGTTAAATGCCCATATCTTGTCCCACTCCATGAAGACGACTGATTTGGAACTACCTTGAGCAATGATAAATTGCTTCAATCCTTCGACAGTCATACCTCTTCTTAAAATCCCTCTTACTGTGGGGAAACGGGGGTCGTCCCATCCGTCGACTAAGCCCTCGTCGACGAACCATGTTAGCCTTCTCTTGGACAAGACGGTATTGGTCATGTTAAGGCGGGAATATTCCCAAATATATGGTCGCCTCAAGCCCAAGGCGTCAATTAGCCAATAAAATTGAGCATCGCGATCGTGATACTCGGTTGTTCGTAATGTGTGCGTCACATTCTCGACAGCATCAACAATTGGGCACGCAAAGTCGTATGTTGGATAAACCCTAGTATGAGAAAGCGAACGTTGTAGTAATTCGTATACTTAGTCAGAACTTGCATCGTTTTCCCTATGCTATTATTACTTGTATTTAGTTCCAGTGCGAGGATGTGGTTCTGGTTTACACCGATAAATAGTTGGATCTCGCAAACATCCATTGGGCGATTCGTAATCGATTTTCACCCGCACGCAACACTCTTGGCCTCTGGCTGTGCCTTTTTGCATTTCAGACCAAAGTTCCAGATTCTTTTCGATGGCTGTTAACAATTTAAATGAAATGAGAATGTACATGACTCTAATAATGATTGTCTGATATGATTAGAGTATTTACAATTATCCCTGTTGTTGGACTTTGCCTTTTGATCTCTCTGCTCTTTCATCAAGGGGGCTGGAGTATCATCCACAAAAGCCTTGCCATCCTTAATAAGTTTTGTGCAATACTCCAGCATCAAATCAAAGTAATCAGATGAGTGAGTAAATCTATCTGCTTTGATTTGCAGCAGCTCCAAATCGTGCAATATTGCTTGTTCAAATTCTACATTCTCCTTGGCAGGATTTGTATCATCGAATCTCATAATTAATTGGCCCTGAAAGGCTTCGGCGTAATACTGATTCAACAAGGCTGCCTTAGCATGACCTATGTGCAGATAACCACTTGCCTCTGGTGGGAATCTTACAACAACCTGTTCAGGAGAATTGCTTTTAGACTGTGGCCCATTACACTCAAAATTTATCCCTTAGAGAAAACCATTATCTCTACCTTCCCCATTTCTGCTCCAGGTAAGTCAATAAATTTACCCTCCTGCTTTCTAACGGATGGTTGCTTCCCATTTTGTTTTTCAGGCTTCGCAGTCTTGGGAGAAGAAACTGATTTGTTCTTTGCTACAGAGGCTAAAGCACCTGCTACAGCAGGTACTGCCAGCATTTGCTTGTACCACCGGCTAATGTTACTATATTGCTTTTCATACTTTTCTAGAAAATCTACATCGATGAGAGCACCCAAAACATGAATGTCGGCAAGAGTTAACTTCTTTGAGACTAACCAAGTGTTGACTAGCAACACGTCATTTAATTGTGACAAACTGGCAGTCAATGAACTCTCTGAGAAATGCACCATTGCAAAAGATATCCAGTGATCTACTTCAGTTCTCTCTCTCGCATTAATACCACCTGGAGAAAAGATTTACTATACAAAACCACACAGACTTCCACTTAAATCAAGTAAAAACAAGTCAACCTACCATAAAGATCAGTGTTTGTTGTTCGTGCGAAATATCTGTTAACTTCATTGCTGCTTTCTGCAATGACTTTCTCCTGCGCGTCTACCAGCTGCACATTTCCAGTCCCCTTCCATTTCTTTTGCCAGACCACTTCGACCACTGCGTTCTTTGAATCATTGATCAATCCTGTTGCAACTATTGCAGCTGTTCCAAACATACGAATGAGGCATAGAGTGAGATAAACATCCGCTAACAAATCTTCCATTCAACAATGAAAACTCTATCAAAGCCTTTGCAGACTTCTCAACTAAGTTCAGATTCCGTCCAAACAACTTGTGCATTTTGGAGTTTCTGTTAATTTCGTCAGTTCGTAGATTCCGTGACATCTGTTACTCCGGCTAGGCTAAAACTTGCCGGTGGAGGTAGCGATATGTGTCGAACTTGCGATTCATACCTGTTGGTGGATTGTTGCAGTTGACCAAGAGTTTATACTCCATGTTTTGTTATCGCCCTCGACCCTTCGAATCCAGAGAACGATCTGTAAATCCTCGCAAAGGTTAAGCTATCAATCTCCACGTGCCTGTGGGTGTCCAGTTACAGCAGTGCGGATGTGTGCGACACTAGAATCCGAGATCACACATTTGAGAAGTCGTACACATATATATGCTATGATAAAATTGCAACCCGGCAATTTAAATTTGCGATAAGACTTCTATTTTTACGAATTTCGGTATATACAAATTAATATTTTCTCGTATCTGGATAGTTTTTTACCGTAAATATTGATATTTATATTTATGTATTTTATTATTTTCTTTTATTCGAAAAGAAGAGGAAGAGCGGCAGAGACTTTCTCCAGGCTTTCTTTTAAAAGCGCTCGAAGGTAGCTCGCGCGGGGCAACGATCGCAATTCAGACTACGGAAAGTGCATGTTGCAATTCCGCAAGCCTCTTGCATATTTCCGCAATCTGCAAGCAATACAGATTTTCATCATTACAATAAACATTCTTTTTCATAACAAAGACAAGATTCGCCAACTCCTCCTCTCTTCCTCGCAGTTTATCTTCCTCGGCGACTTCGATTGAATTAATCGCATCGCCTGGAGAGAAACGCGGTGGCTGCGTGCTCTTCCCCCAATAAAATCTCCGCTCCTCGCCCACGATCTACGGCCCTGGATGCGTGTGCATATTGAAGCCGTGTGTGCGGGATAGTAACACCGTGCACGAGAGGGCAAAAAGCGTAGTGCGGTGGTGTTTTTTAAAGAGCGTATTTCTACGATGAGAAAGAAATTGGGAGGAAACTAGGATCGAGCGGATCTCGGATGGTGGGAATGAGTGCGGTCGCTGCGCCGAGAGCTGGCACCGGGCGCATACGTGTGTCGATGTAACAGCTATTAGGAGTTTACGTCAAGGTGGGTCGGTCACCTGGAGATAACTGTAAAATGTCATCGGCGAATCTGTGTCAAGCATGGATTTGACGCTCGTCGACTGACACTTGTGAGATCGATTCTCACGCTAATTATGTTGTTGCCAGCTTAAGTCGAGAGCGGAGGATTTCGTCGACGCGCACTGCAGCCTTTTCTCGAGAGCTATGAATCGAGCGTACGTATATATGTTGAATTTTGTAAGATTTTCGTTTGAGGCCCTATGGGCGCGGAATGTGTGGGTGATGGGAAGAATGTCGGTCCCGAGCGGAGAATTCACTTGGGCGCAGTTTACTCTTATCGCTTATTGTTTGTACATTTTTGCATTTTCGTATTTGGACTTTCGAGGGGAAAGTATTGCACTTGCTGCTGGCCGCAGGATGAGGACAGTGATGGAGGAATTTGTTTATAATTCCTTTGGAGATTTATCTATTTTCGAACAGAGATTTGATTTTATGGATGATATGTGTATTGTTGCGATAAGAGCGTATCTTACGCGGAAGCGCGGATGCGAATTTCGCGAAGGTGTAAGCGGCGTTTGGCGTGGTTTTGAGATAGCTGGACCCTCTGCAGCAGCAAGTGGAAGCTATATAAGAGATTCGATATCGTTTGTCCGTTCCATATGCTGGAGACTTGCCGTTTGGTGTTAATTTGTTCATTTGTATCAGGATATCTTTGCGTTGATTGCAGAAATATAGAAAATATGGAGGGACCAGAAGTGACATTTCTATTCCAGTTTGGTTTGACCCGCGACACTGTTACCGTTGATAGCAGCACCTTAACGCTTAAGGCTATTAAGGACTTTGCCTGTGATTTCATTAACACCAAGTGTCCCGAGCACGGCTTGAACCATTTGTATGAAAGATTGCTGCTCTTCAAACACGACTACAACTCCACCAATATTCTGCAGCTGATTACAAATGCAACAGAAGTTGTTGACGAGACTTTGGTGGAGATTGTTCTTACCGGTACAAAGGATTGCTATACTTGCAACTTACTTTATGGAGAGTTGTCGTATTAATTGAGTGAATTGTATGATCTTAGCACAAGTGCCAAATGAAGAAGTTCCCATTCGACCACATGCATTAGCTGTTCATTCGTACAAAGTTCCAACATTTTGTGATTTCTGTGGGGAAATGTTGTTCGGCCTTGTTAGGCAAGGTTTAAAATGCGAAGGTACTTGCTCCTTTTGCTCCTTGGATATCACTGATTGCATGCTTTATGAACACTTTTCTCTGAATATTGTTTTTCTAGGATGTGGCATGAATTACCACAAAAGATGCGTCATCAAAATACCCAACAATTGCTCACAGGATGTAAGTCAGCGGCGGCGGAGCTCTGCTATGCTGAATGTACCGAGGTCTCCGAGCCAAGGATCAACGAGCAGCTTGACAAGCATTAGTGACGATAATCATAGTACAAATACTACGCCGAATACAAGCCAAAATAATAGTACTTTAGTAAGGATCTTGTAACTCAGCTCTGGCTGTAGATATTTTTTATACGCTGTATCTCGAGAAATATATAACACAAGTACAATCTTTGCGTATGTGATTAGGCAATACCAAGTATAATGGCACCCAAACAATCTCGCTCTCCGTCTCTGGGAGGCAGACCGGTCTGGGTCGAGCGGGAGCTTGCGACGCGCATGAAAATCCCGCACACATTCGTGGTACATACTTATACACGACCGACAGTATGCGGCCACTGCAAAAAGCTATTGAGGGGCCTCTTTAAGCAAGGCCTACAGTGTAAAGATTGTCAGTACAATGCGCACAAGAAATGCATCGAGAAAATCCCTAAAGACTGCACCGGCGAGAATCCGCGGGACACTACAGGTGCGCTCTTTAATAATCCTGACGACGGATACTTATAATTAAGGCCTTTTATTCTCCTGCATGTGAATAGGAAACGAATATCCTGACAGCGGCGTTGGCAGCGAACCGGACAGTAAATGCGACGGCAGAAACGAAGAAGCAGACGGTGATAGCGACGCCGAGTCCTCGCCGCCGCCGCCGCCGGCTCAGAATTCCTCGCACGCGGACGATGAAATGAAAGCACCTGAAAAGTATACCGTAAATATCAAGCGCTGGTGTCTCGATTTCTATTCCAATTGATGCAAGACACAGATCATGTATCCTCCTAGGAAGGCGCAATTAGTGAAGACGCTATGTACGAGTTCCAAAAGTCGAGGCCATCCAGTTGTAGTTCGACACCGAGCAATAATATCCCGCTAATGCGAATCATTCAAAGTGTCAAGCACACTAAGAGACGCGGTTCGAAAGTTCTGAAGGAAGGGTGGATGGTGCACTTTACAAATCGTGATCCGATAGTGAGTAACAGTAATCCCAATCATAATTTTTAATATCTAACTGCAATTTCTAATGCTCAATTGATGTTATTTAGAGAAAGAAACATTACTGGCGTCTTGATACCAAGGCAATAACATTGTTTCAAAGCGAAACCAGCTCCAAGTATTACAAAGAGATTCCACTTCCTGAAATCTTGTCAATCGAGATAGCTAAGGCACCGCGATCACGTAAGCCGGCTTTAAAATGAAATCTTCAACATTTTACATCGCCAATACTGAATTGTTCATCTTTTGCTTCAGACATAATGCACTGCTTCGAATTGAAGACTGGTACCGCCGACTATTACGTCGGCGAAGATCCTTCTTACAGCGAGAACTGTGGTCAAGTTCCTGTTCCAAAAAGCGGTGCAGCCGCCCACGTAGCCACATCGTGGGAAACTAGCATTAGACAAGCCCTCATGCCCGTCACTAATGTGTCGAACAGTATGTCTTCTTTACAAGATCTTCCGACCCTGTGCTTCCCGGGGTTCCCGTAATTTCTGTAAACAATAAGATGAAATTTTTTTCCCAGGTCAAGAAAACTCCACAGAGCCAGAAGAGAATGTGACTGATATATCCCAATTGTATCAAATATTCCCTGACGAAGTATTAGGCTCCGGACAATTTGGTATTGTCTACGGGGGTGTATATCGTAAGAGTAATAGAGCAGTAGCCATAAAGGTCATTGACAAGCTACGTTTTCCAACGAAGCAAGAGGCTCAGCTTAAGAACGAAGTCGCGATTCTGCAAAACCTCTCGCATAGCGGCGTCGTGAATTTGGAGCGCATGTTCGAGACCCCCGAGCGCATATTCGTCGTGATGGAGAAGCTTAAAGGCGATATGCTCGAAATGATACTCAACTCCGAGCAAGGCCGGCTCAGCGAGAGGATCACGAAATTTTTGATAACGCAAATATTGGTAGCACTTAAGCATCTGCACAGCAAGAATATAGTACACTGCGATTTGAAGCCGGAGAACGTTTTACTAAGTAGCGATAGCGATTTCACTCAAGTGAAGCTTTGCGACTTCGGGTTCGCGAAGATTATCGGCGAGAAGAGCTTCCGACGAAGTGTCGTCGGGACGCCGGCTTACCTGGCGCCCGAGGTATTAAGAAACAAAGGCTATAACAGATCTCTGGATATGTGGAGCGTCGGCGTAATAATCTACGTGTCGCTAAGTGGTACGTTCCCATTCAACGAGGAGGAAGATATCAATGAACAAATACAAAATGCTGCCTTTATGTACCCACCGACCCCGTGGAGAGAAATCTCTTCAGATGGTATTGCCACTCATATCAGTACAACAATCTTCATCCAGTCTAGAATTACTTTATTCATATTAATATTATCACTTACAGCTATAGATCTCATCAACAATCTATTGCAAGTGAAGCAAAGGAAACGATTCACAGTTGATAAAAGTCTACTGCATGTATGGCTACAAGTAAGTATAATCGAAACATTAAAACACTTTAGCTCTTATTACCAACGCAAGCCTGCATACCATCGCATTTATCAACATTCTAGGATTATCAAACCTGGTGCGATCTGCGGGAATTGGAGGCGAAAGTAGGATACCGATATCTTACTCACGAGAGTGATGATGCCCGCTGGTCAGCATACAGTAACCAACATACATGACAGGACTGTTCGCCCACTCTGAACATCGAAGCATTGCCAAGTACATTGACCATACACAAAGGCTGGGCTCGGAGTGCAAGAGCAACGATAAGGCGTTTCATTCGTGCCTGAGCCACTAACTCGTCGTTAACAGGCAGTGCCTCTACCTGTTCGTACAGATGGTAAGCCGATGCAGCAAACTGATTAATACCACGCCCAGTGAAATAGGTATTTCGCGGTATGTTACGCCGTCAAGTTTCGCTGATTGCCACACGTGTCAGACTGCTACTTTTAAGACAACGCGCCGAAAACCATGCAGACTCCGAGACAGGAATCTTGCAAATGTCTTTGTATGAATCTCGGCAGAGATTTTTAAACATTACTGTAGGATTCGGTAGCTACTTTACTATAGTCTTTGTACATTCCAGTTTCGTCTAGTAAAATATATTACGAATCCAAGTCAAAATAGATGAAGCAGTCAGATGATAAATGCACATTAAATGAGAAGAATCGGTGAGAACTATGGTCAAGGAAATTCTTGACTCGTAATGCACCATTATTTGTTATAGTTCACGATGGATTTTCTGTGAGCAAATATTATGGCAACTTGTTAAGAAATTGTTTGCTTAAATATTGTTTTTTTATATGAGAGATTCTTATAAAGTTTTATTCAGACATTCTTCGACTAGCGCTTGAAAGCAGGTGAACTCTAATTACATTCTCATCACCGGGATTGCAATAAGTATGCGTAGATATAGAAAGGATGATTATCGTAAAGGCAGCACAATAAGCATAATCGCTAAAAATTCCTGCATTCTTAAAACGTACGATATAAAGAATGGGGGTGAAAATTGCTATCTGCTACGTTTTGTTTAAATAGGTCCAGAAACTCAGTTTATCGCGACATAGACTGGAATTGGACTACATTGTAACTATAATCATATATTCATTAAGTGAATATTGTATAAAGACTGAGTTGCCTCTGAATATCGGTATTCCAGTTCAGATATCTTTTTCGAAGATAGTCATAACGATCATAACTCTACGTGTACTTTCATATCACGTAGTATCTTCTCGACTAGTGCCACTAAAGGGGCGGCGTTTGGAAGTATACTTTCTAATTATTTTGCTGAGACACACGCGGAAACTCAGTCCACATTCCTCCTGAATTAGATACAAAGCTTATGCGATTAATGGGTATCGTGTATATAGTTTGTAATATTGCACGTATTAAGGCCTATTCTTCCAGTATGAATAACTCTTTGTATCACAATTGACGAAATTTTAACTCTTCTATCCTCGCAAAATAACTAGAATGAATTAGAGACTTTGGAATTGGAGCACAATTACAATATTAGGACAGTCAATAACCATTGATGCAACAAATATAATAATCAACCAACATATAATTGTTATATTTTACAATACATTTTTCAGGGATACTGTATCCTTAACTAAATATACAAAAAAAGACAGTGCAACGCCGCTAGATATTATTAGGCTTAGAGTATTATAGATGCAAAGTCTATGCTACGAGTAATAATTAGCATAAAAACTTTCATATTCGAAACTCTTTAGAGGATCTTTTGCAGGCAACGTGTATATATAATATATACTCAAACTCTTAGTTATGTTACTTAGCGCAGAGCTACTTAAATAATAACGGAAATGTACTTAATTAAAGTTACGTTACGCGGGAGCGAAGTTTTGATAACATTCCGCGCGGCATGCATCTAGCGACAGTAAGTACTATTTTGAAGTACACTATATAGATAGAACTACCGCGTACGCGCTAATTCGTTATGTTAATGCCTCGATCATGGGCAATTGGAATCCGTAGATCTTTTATTAGTGATTGCGCAGTTGTGCGTCTCACGCGAATGCTACGTTAAATGTTTTAACATTCTTTTATACACTTATAACCGCGCGTTTTACAAGAAATCTTTGCAGCCTTTCGCAGTGTTCAGCACTATTGTAATGCGAATCTCAGTGCGTGAGACATAAGAATATATATACATATAGGTCATTAAGGATTTTGAAACTATACTTATTGAAGTGCGACAGATCGATTTATGTATTTAGTGTCGGCGCGCGTGATTTCCACGTTTTAGCTTTATCCTCACTGCAGCCGTACTTTCCGTACAACGTACAATTATTATACTACCCAGTTTGCTACTGGAAATGTAATTCCATTATACACTTAGCTAAGAACAAGGCGAACTTATGATTGTTTTAACATTGTATATTACTTTCCAGATAAAGTCGATTTTGTAAGGAGATCCCGCTGTTTTCTTATTCCCTTCTTCCGCAGGACTTCCTATTCCATAAATCGCGGCATCTTGTCACGCTGATCCTAGGTTTCGCCTTCATGTCCTCATTAATTCTAACTGCACTCCTACCCGAAATAATCACATCCTTTAGGCAGTGTCACTCTAAATGCTCTTAACGCGTAGTGTTCGTCGCCAGACGCTGCACGGATTGCTGCTCCCGAGCTCAAAAGCTTACTTAAAAATGTCAAGGAGACAACCCCTTGCGCTCGGTTTGAGCTTAATATATTTCGGACTATTGGTTTGCATTAACGTTTCCAGTGAGTGGGTCGACATGCCTCAGTTTTCCGACGAGAGGAAAGTGTACCGGTGAGTATGTTGCAAAAAGATTATGCAGTGTAAAAAAGCTGTATATTATATGTGTTTGCTGCAGGGTATCCTCGTCAAACAAGAATTATTATATAATATATAATCAAGCGAAACCGGAAAGCTCATTAATACCCAATAATAAGGATGTTTTTGATACTTCTGACGCTGGTAAATTTCGACATCCAATAAATGCAACTATGAATCCTCAAGTGACTGAGCAAAGTATCGCCGATACGACTACAATATTGCCAGAGAAATTGCTTGACGGAGCACAGGCTTCAGCACCGGTGAGTACATTCATATGCATACAATTTTTCATATGTCTCTCTAATTCCATTCCAACTAAAGGCATCCAATGACAAGTGCTACAACGAATCTCTAAAATCGGGCGACGGAGAAATACTGGAATATTTACCAATGGACTTACTCAAAAACGTGCACGGTATTCTAAGATCACAGCCGCTGTCTGCCGAGGGAAAACTGCAGTTTCTGAAAAAATTCGAAAGAATATTAATGGACGAAATAGGTATACTGGGATGTTCAAAGAACCGTTGTTTTCGCGGCGTAGGAATTCATGAGGAGGATATCTTTTCAACTCGTAGAATCGCGGCTGGTTCATACGATGGAGAATAACCGGGTAAAAAGAGGCGCATCTCATCACGATCACGGATACGAGGAGCACGAAGAACACTCCGTAGGTTTCCCTTCAATAGAAGGTGCACTAATGGCCATCTCATTCCTTACCTTCGCCGTGTACCTCGTCCGATTAGTCATGGTAAAGAGTTCTCATAAATCTTGGACAACTTGAGCCCGACATTGTTTATTCAAAGACACATTTCTCAGCTCTTATTCCGAAACATGGGTAACATGGCTGCAACGACGCCAGCTGCTGGTCTATTTCTTGGCAGAAGAAGACGCTCGATCAATTACATCGAGGACGAGACTGCTAGAATACTCAGGCGTGTTGACGAATTTACTTCCAACTATGTATACATACGTGACTATGTTTCATAAGAATTCGGTACTACCTTCGTTTACAGTGGGTAGAATGTGGTACATTTATTATTCTTGCCTGGACAGTTAGTATAAAAATCGTAATGCGTCAACAAGTGTGCACTGCGCTTGAATAGTAATTCTATTTCTATTCCGCGGACGAACTCTCGAACACACATCCATCAATGTACAACCGCCTTTGATCGAAAATGACTAGTGTTAATTTACGGTGGCACGCCTACAGTTTTGCTTGCACGGCGCTAGAGCCTGACGACATTGGTAACAGCATTACAGAATTGTAAGAGCCCGTCGGTCGCCTCAAAGAAAGATTTTTCAATTGGGCGTGCAGTACTGTCAAGCGAATCTTATCCGCTCGATATAAGGTCTTGTCTGAATTAAATACAACGATGGTTTGTGCTGAAAAGTACGACCATGTCGAATGATATAAATCGAGCGTTAACGAGTAAGGATGCTGCCCCGTAAAATGTCCCTTCAGGAAGGACTCTTCTGCACGTTTCTGAGATTCTATCACAAACGATTCCTTTGTGATATTGCCGAGCACTGATTCGTTCCACTGCGTTAAAATAATACTGTATAAGTCCATCTATTTTTCAATGAAAAATAAATTGTTCTGAACAAAGATATATTCTTACTTCAAAGAGAACAGTGCACGCTATGAATACAGCGTCTATAAACGGTAGAATGAGGTTGTACAAAAGTGAAGAGAGTTTTGTATTTCCTCCAGGAATGATTAGAGTATTCTCAATGCACAGGCAATTCTCATTCACCAGTGATCTGAGTGTGTCGTCCCACTCGGCTCTTATCCTTGATTCATCTATTACGGTTTGCATGGCAAATTCCACACTCAAAATCGATCTCAGCAAGCGATATCGATCGAACGCTGCATCTGCAAAGAGTATCCCCCAAAAGATGCCAATTATTTTCCTAAAGAATTGTGCTTCGCAAGATCCTGGCAGATCTTCACCTACCGATTTCGATATCTCCCATTCCACTCGCCACCATCGCAATTGCTGGTTTCACTAAGAAAGATAGCGTCGGATTCATGTAAATTGTAAGATTTATCGCCGAGACCGCAATCCTCATTGTTTCTGCAGATAAGTCGTGGCCTTTTACTGGAACACTCTTGTTTGCCGCCGACTCGTTATGCCTCTGCCTTAATCTAAGGCCACTAGATGTATCTAGCATTAATAATTCATTATGAGCTTTAAGCGATTTTGTTATTTCAGATATGCTCGAATTATCAGCATTCGAGTCGATAGTTGTGTGAATAACTGCATTCGACAGCCTTTTCAGTGCATTCACGCACCACACGTAGTCTTCGTCCAATTGCTCCAAAGTGTACACACTATTATTGTGTATTTGAACGTTCTGATTAAACAAGAGCGCGATGATATTGAATGGCGTGAGGACTGTGTTTCTTTTATGGGAATCTATGATATGATGCGCCAAGTCATCCGCGGAGGACGCCGGTAACTTGAACTGCGGCGACAAGACTCTCGCCTTCCTTTGCGCTATGCTCAGAAATTCGCGCGCCGAAACGGGTTCTCCTATCTTAAAGAACACATTGCTGTAGGCCGACGGCTTTGATAAGATCGACAGACTCTTAATAAGTCTGGCCGTTGTTTCCTTCGGTTTCGGTACTCCCAATAGTTCGTATGCGAACAACATTTCTTCCAACGGACGGTCGTAACTTATACTTATTGGAATAAAGTGTATATCTGGCACTTGGCCTTCTAGCAAACTCTCCAATATGATTGACAACAGGCCTGAAATTCGAACAGTCTTACAACTCTATCATAATGACATGCCCTAACAAGCATAAGACAATCAGCTCACCATATTTTGGTGCTAAGCTTTTCATGCTTCTACTGCGAGTGCCCTCAATGAAGAACTCAATCGCTCTATCACTGTGCGAGACGATTGAAGAAACATAAGAGCGGAATACATTTTTGTACAAGAAATCATTGACAAAGCTACGCCTCATATAGAATGCTCCTGTGTGCCTCAAGAGTTCACCGACTATTCTCATCCGATAGAAGTCCATACCACTGGCAATGTTTGGCAATGCCATATCATAAGAGAACAATACATAGGAGAGTATTATAAAGTCCAAGTAACTCCTGTGGGTAGGTGCATACACGTATTGCACTTGAGATATCTGCATTTCTGCTTTCAATCTGTGTAGCGTATTCTCATTAATGAAGATGCTAGCAAAGATTCTCTTGAGGACTTTTGTGATTATGATACCTGAACAGGACAAAACAGCCGAATGTACTAGCACAGTTCCATTCAAAAGAAGCTTAACTATCAAGCGTCTTTACCTATCAAACGAACAGTGGTCAATCGTGCTTTGCTAGCCATTTCATGGACCATAGCTTCTGCTCTCTTTCGTACGACAGTGATATTTATTCCTTTCACCGCAGCCAAACTGGTCATGGCCAGCTGCACCCGGGGATCAGTGAGAACTGCTTGCATTATTTGATTTCTGTTATACTTTTCGCCGGCGGGCAGCTTATGGGGAAGCAGAGGGTCCATCGAGCGCGAGACCCACAAGATATCACAATCCTTCCGCCTCTCGGCGAGCAGATCCACGAATTCCGCAGTCTGGCTCATTTTGCGAGGAAATTCGAGCACCTTGTTATTAGCCTGCAAAAACACGTTATGGTGTCTGATGCAGAATATAATTACTATACGCGTGTTCCTTGGAACTTGCGCCTTCGACGGAAAGTTCAGCGGGTCGTATAATCTGAGATTTGCAAGTCTAAAGTGGCTGTTGAGCAAATATTTCCTCGGGCTGTTTGTATATATGGGATTTCGGGGAATTAGCATATCCTCGAATGTGAGAAAATCATAGGTCAAGAACAACTTAAAATCTGATACTAGAAATTACATGCGAATAAGTTATTCGAGTGGGCTCGCGATACGCGAAATCCCCGCGCACTTGGCAAGGTCTCTCTTATTGAATATATGGAGTTAATTCGACTGCATTTGATTTCGAGTTATGCATAAAGATATCCCGAGTCATCTCCTCCAATTTTGCATTATAAAACAATTCATTCCTCGCGAAGTCAATGCTTCGCAGACATATGCGTAGTACCTTTCATCCCACATTCTTCTCCAACAAACCGGCAACAATTACTCAACACCAAAGCCCCGCGAGAAAAACTACTCTCGCACTTCCAACAATCAACAATCATAATCTTCAGAAACTCCTCATTCAGCATAGATCCTTGAAAACAATTGCGCTATTCTACTCCAATCCCCCACTTCATCTTAGCCGCCGAAATGTCAAATATTGAACTTCGTCAGCCGATCAATTGCGCGTGCTTACTCGCTTTTTCAAACCCAATCAACAAGCCCCACCAACCTCGCCACAAATATCCAAAAGACCTCCTCTTAATTACTACCATAAAATTCGCGCGAGCACCAACCCACGAGTTCTGCCGGCAAAAACTTACCCGAGAAAAGCAGCGAGACGCGCACTTTATCCTCGAGTGCCGGCGTGAAAGTCTCGTCGTCCAGGCGCAGCGGCGAGCGAGCTCTGTGTGTACCTAGAGATACCGCGATTTGTTAAGAGTTGAATCGGCGACGAGCGAGAGCGGCGTCGGGGAGTGGGGGAGGATTGGCAGGTTAGTTTGAAGGATTCTCGCCTAGCGACGCTGGCATTCGCTGCTGGCCAAGTACTTGGCCGAAAAACGCTCGCTTTTACCCTTGATTTTAAATAAGCGGCTGTTCCTTTTGAAGTGTCCCTCGTGCGTTCTGGTGTCGTGTGGTATCAAATCAGTGATCATGGGTGGCGAGGAAGGCATAGGTGTGACTACCGGTCAGCCCAATCTTTACAAGCAGGACCTGTCGAAGCTAGTAGGTGGATTAGTAACGCCGGATTCGATTCACGCCCACCGAGCGATGCGTTTTCATACAAGTAACCTCAACACTGCGCCGTCAGTAGACTCGGAAAAATCTCCGCGGCTATGTGAAAGTAGTATTCCGACCGCTGGCCGCGGCGGATATTACACGTTCTTGGAAGCCTCGGTGCTTTTGCTTCATAGATCGCTGTTTATCTTTCTTTCATATTCATATGCGGCAGCTGGGCTCACTTGTTCCATATGAGCATTGCTCTAGTTTCCGGCTTATGGAGTTTATAGCATTCTCCATTTAATCCACCTGACCTGGAAACTCTTTTAATATCACTGAACTGTAATTTGTTTGAATTGCTGGAATGATTAATGATCCTAGGAATAAAAGCATTAAGATGTATCGCGTGCTGGGATAATTATTTTTGATATTCTTATCACATACGTAAGAATTGCTATGATTGGCTTCGCTGTTGCACAGGATGTAAAGGATCTTTCTTTTATTTAGGACGTAAGCAAGCTAACAGCACTTTCCCCAGAAGTCATCAGTAGACAGGCTACGATTAATATTGGTAAGTGGGTCCTGAATCTCAGCTTCCGCCTTAATTTGTAGAAGACGATTGACTTAGGGAGAAATCTCTTTGTTCTCCAGGTACAATCGGTCACGTAGCCCATGGAAAGTCGACTATTGTAAAAGCGATATCAGGAGTGCAGACTGTTCGTTTTAAGAATGAATTAGAGAGAAACATTACTATTAAATTAGGTAAGTGCACCGACTACTTTTCAAGCCTGAGTCATCAATGTTTATCACAAAGAGATTGCTTTATTCGTATCCAAGAAATCCTGCCGGCTATTCTGTGCTTCTATCGCACATGCTGAACTCTTCGCATATATGTTTGTGTATACATGTTAATGAATTAGCGTAGGCCAAGAACAGTTGCAATTATTACAAAGAAAGTGCGGGCGAGGGCTCGACGCAGACTACTCTGTAAATCGATGGAGAATCAACTCTTTTCAAGTTGATACGCGCAGGGGGATTCTCTCGCGAAATTCTCCGTCTGTTAAATAAATTAAGCCGAGTATAGTCGGTCTGACGAAATCTATACGCATCCATGAGGGTGTCCCGATCTAGTTCCGTTAAAGGTGGCGCGCGCTGTCGATTCCCACGCCATTTTAACCGAGCAATTACTTCCGGCCAGCAACCAAACAAAGTACTCGTAGATCTTGTCTGGTGATGTGCTGACGATTTCCTAGACTTTATTCGCCCCACGGGGAGGATGGATTTTTAACGAGACTCTCCTTGCTGCACTGAACTTGAGGTAAACACGCATTTCGCTACTCAGACTTAAGTCCATTGTCGCCGAGAGCTAGGCATCTTCCCACCGCCGTCTACGTCTTTGTGAAGGAATGCGTTCCTGCGAAAGGGAGAGCTCGACTCGTCCGATGTACCAAGCTGTTGTGTACGCACGAGAACCGCACGTTTTCCAAGAGGACGCTGCTTCGGGGGAGTCTTCTCGCGAATATTCGTCCGAGGTTACCTGGGGGCGAAAAGCGCGGGAAAACGACGAAGGAACGCGAAAGCGTTGTTGGGATCTCGTGGGGGGATATATTGGTAGCGAGTATGCGGGTAATGCTGAGAAAGTGGGGCTCGAGGAATAGTCTAGTTTTAAGTGTATGTGTATGTAGCGTTGTTTAAGAATCAGAGGTAAGTATGTGTTGTATGTAGATGTATTATTACACAACTCACCGTACCACGTATAGAATTGGATCTTGAAGTTTCATTGTCAAGATCCTGGGTGTGCTATGTTGCGAGTGCTAATCAGCATGAGTTTGAACAGAGGTTCGTCAGGATATCTGGAAATACGTTGAGAGAGTATTATTCGTGTTATAAAATGTCTCACTTGCACACACATAAGGGAAAAGTGGCGGAGCGGCAGGAGGCACAATCACAGATTCCAAAAGACCAAGAATTCACTTGCACAAAGTCCTTGCTTGCCTCTGTGTACATTGACAATTGACAATTAGCACTTGATGAAAAGGAAGAAGAAGACGACCCTTGCCTATCGGCGGGCGGAGAGAGAGAGGGAGGGAGAGGGAGCGTGCGGTTGGTGCTAGCCAAAAAGCGGACAAAGGATAAATACAACTAAAAGATGTGATCGGGAAGAATGACATCCTTTCAATGTTTGGCATTACAGAGGCGCACGCAATGGAGGATGCCAGCAGGATGCAGCCAGACAAAGCTGACGAGACCACGCGATTGCGTATGAAACGAAAAGACACGACTCCGAGATCCGGGACGCAGCGGAAACAAGTCAAGATCGACAATTCATCGTTCTCGAACACGGAAGACAGCTTCAGCGAAACGTCCTCGCGATTTTCCGAAACCAGCAGCAGTTTATCGGATTTCCCGCGAAGAAGGTCAAGAAGACTTCTGAAGGAATATGAAGTGGACAGTGTCCGAAACAGTACAGAAGACATAGCACTCAGTAGCAGCATTGGGAATATGAAGCTGCACACCCCTTTTGAGCATCTGAACATGAAGGACCTAAGAGTAATGATTCAAGATATAAAATCTAGTAAAATTGACAATTCCGAGGATGAGATGAAGGATGAAGATGTCTGGGAAGCGGAGCAGATCATAGAGAAGAAAAAGCAGAAGAACAAAATGTTTTATTTAATCAAATGGAAGAACTGGAGCTCCAAGCACAATACTTGGGAACCAGCCGAGAATCTACTGAACTGTGATGACATCCTGAGAGAGTACGAAGACAGCAAAGTTCAGTTGTTAGATCGTTTTAAGGAGAAAGCTGATTTTTATCCAACTACCGAAGACGTTGTGCAGTATTTAACGAAGATAAAGTACAAGGGCGAATCTATAGATTGCGCCCCAACAAAACAGGAAGAGATTTGCAGTAATATACGTCTTTACTTAAAGAGTAACAAACATCCCAGAAAACTAGGGAACAGTATAAAGCGTGATATCCTGCGAATGCTGTTGTGTAATTTCAGAAAGGAGCAATTAGAATCTCTAAAGGATTGGGAGGACGAAATGAACGCAATAGCAAAAGGGAAGCCAACGATTCATGTAGAGAACTTAGTAGACTTAGAGTGCGCGCCCGAGAACTTTTTTTACATAGACGATTATCTACCTGGTGCCGGGGTAGTTATTCCTAACGATCCGCCGATCGGATGCGACTGCATGACTTGCGACTCGAAGACCAAATGTTGTTACGCGCAGGCTGACGGTTCATTCCCTTATACATCGACCGGAAGACTACGAATTCCGCCCGGAACACCCATCTACGAATGTAACAAGCGTTGCAGTTGCAGCGAGTCATGTCCAAATCGGACAGTGCAGCGCGGCAGTACCGTCAAGCTGTGTATATTTCGCACGGATAATGGCCGAGGCTGGGGCGTCAAGACTTTGCGTTCGATCAAAAAGGGGACCTTCGTTACGGAGTACGTAGGCGAAGTTATCACGAACGAGGAAGCGGAGAAACGTGGCAAAGAGTACGATGCCGCAGGCCGGACGTATCTCTTTGATCTCGATTATAATGAGACAGAAGAGCAATGCCCGTACACTGTTGATGCTGCCATGTTCGGCAATATTTCACATTTTATTAACCACTGCTGTGATCCGAACCTTGCCGTTTACGGCGTGTGGATCAACTGCTTAGATCCAAATCTGCCAAAGATAGCTTTGTTCGCAACGAGGGATATAAAAGCGAATGAAGAAATCACCTTCGATTATTTGTGCCAATCGTCAGGGAAAGCAGAGCAATCAAAGCGTGAGGAGCTCAAAACGGAGAGCTCGGTTACTGATACGAAGAATCTGGAAAAGCGACCTGAAACACCCGAGTCTGAAACTTCGTACACCAAAACTTTGTGCAAGTGCGGTGCTGACAAATGTCGGCAATTCTTATTTTAGCGGCTTTGCCGTGATGCGCAGAAGAGCAAGAAAGCATTTTAAAGATAAACTGTGGCGAGCGTTACGCTCGCGCCAACTATGCATTCTCCCATTAATCGAGCAGTATTTCTGCAATATTTATAGCCTCTCGTTATAAAACAGCGAAGTACGACTCACCGTTACTCAATGTATCAGCATGGATGATCGTATTATCATCGTCTTACAGTATCGACCGCATGTTTTGTTAGAATCGAACAAAGTACATTGATCGTAATCGTTTTTGTTGAGCGAGCTAGTGTTAATGCTTTTATGTTCAGATCTTCGTGAACTTGAACGAGACACGTATTATTAATGTAGGAAAGGTAACACAGTTATTGATATGCACCCTCTACACACAGAATGCGCGAAAAATTGTATGACTTCATCGAGTGCGAGCAGCGGTTATACACATTTATTACACTAAAACTTATTGCCAAATTACATTATAGAGGTAGTTAACGAATTGAGTTACTTCAATGAGATAAGGTATTATGTGTTTCGTTGGCCCGAATTATTTGCAACTGTTCAGAGCCGTTTTCATATGCATTTATTATTGCGAGGTTTAACTAAGCCCATTTTATTTATTATTGTTTTCTAAAGGTCACTCAGTGTTCCTACTTATATGAAATAAATCTAGCATTTTGTATACACACTCATAGGCCTTTATCAATGTACCAACTTTTAGTACTTTATAGATTATATATTGTGTTCAGCAGAGAAATGCAGTAATAAAAAAGAGCAATCTACAAGAAAGTGTTTGTCTAAAGGCTTCAGGCAAAGATATACTTCACTCTTGTCAGGGTCTTTATTAACTGTACCATTCCAGGATATGCAAATGCAAAGATATATAAATGCGACAATGAGAAATGCCCTAGACCTGGATGTTACATATCCGGTGGATCGAGCAAAGACGATTCGTTCCCTTGCTTACGGCCGGTGTGTTCTGGTCGCTTTCAGTTAGTGCGACATGTGTCCTTTGTCGATTGCCCTGGGCACGACATTCTTATGGCTACTATGCTTAACGGAGCAGCTGTGATGGACGCTGCCTTGCTTTTAATTGGTAAGCATCGTCTCTCAATCTCCTCTCGTTAATTTAATCCGCGGTAGACTTTTTCCAGGGTAATTCACATACTTTTTACAGCCGGAAACGAGTCCTGCCCGCAACCGCAAACTTCTGAGCATCTCGCTGCTATCGAGATTATGAAGTTGAAGCACATTGTAATCTTGCAGAACAAGATCGACTTGGTGAAGGAGGCGCAGGCCAAGGAGCAATACGAACAAATTCTCAAGTTCGTACAAGGTAACAAGCGTCGACGAATAAATGTTTAATAATTGACTCTAGCGAAAGGGATCGCTTTTCACATTCAAATACTACTTCACAGGCACAGTAGCAGAAGGTGCACCGGTCATACCCATATCTGCACAACTCAAGTATAACATCGAGGTACTCTGCGAATACATTACGAAAAAGATACCCGTCCCGCTGAGAGATTTTACTTCGGAACCCCGTTTAATTGTAATCCGATCATTTGACGTGAACAAACCTGGATGCGAGGTTGACGATCTGAAGGGCGGTGTTGCTGGCGGCAGCATTTTGAGAGGGGTCTTAAAGGTATGTCGAGGTCCATTCGTTAAGCATACAAGTTGGCTTCAAGTAATTAATACTCAACATGTGTCTCGGATTCCAGGTTGGAATGGAAATAGAAGTTAGGCCTGGATTGGTGTCCAAGGACGGCGAAGGAAAATTGACTTGTCGACCAATATTCTCGCGGATAGTATCATTATTTGCAGAACAGAATGAACTGCAGTTTGCTGTCCCCGGTGGCTTGATTGGTGAGTAGACATTTGTCGAGTGAAGGACAATAGAACGGTTTAAAAAAAACTTGTAAAAACTTGCCTTCGTTTCTTCAGGTGTTGGAACAAAGATCGAGCCGACACTGTGTCGGGCGGATCGTTTAGTAGGCCAAATACTCGGAGCAGTTGGGGCATTACCTAAAATATTTATTGAACTCGAAATTTCGTACTATTTACTCAAACGTTTACTGGGTGTAAGAACCGAGGGTGACAAGAAGGGAGCCAGGGTAAGAATGTTTACTTCAGTGAGAACGTACCAGTGAATGGTGGAACAAGAAACATTTTCTTCTCATTCCAGGTACCGAAATTGTCGAGGAACGAGGTACTGTTAGTAAACATTGGATCGTTGAGCACAGGTGGACGAGTTCTAGCCACTCGGGCTGATTTGGCCAAAATCAGTTTGACCAATCCTGTATGTACAGAGATCGATGAGAAGATCGCACTGTCACGTCGTATCGAGAAGCACTGGCGCTTAATCGGATGGGGCCAGATATGTGGCGGTCAAACAATAGAGCCCGTTGTAGATCGAAAATAATTCGAGAAACTTCTCAAATTGAATACCGACAACTTCTGAACTGGGTTTCTATAACGTGACATCGCTTGAAATGTTTATAATAAAGTACAAAAGACACAATCGTCGGAGTTCCGCGACAAAGTCCACCCGCACACCCGAAACTCGACCACTCCTATCCTCTCGAATGAACTAACAAGAGATCAGTCTTT
Source organism: Crossocerus cetratus (assembly GCA_963675795.1). Classification (NCBI taxonomy): domain Eukaryota; kingdom Metazoa; phylum Arthropoda; class Insecta; order Hymenoptera; family Crabronidae; genus Crossocerus; species Crossocerus cetratus. The sequence goes on from OY776668.1 coordinate 19,613,936, forward strand.
AGAGTTGTTTATTTTACATCCCCTTCCATAATTCATAGTAATTATAATCATGTTGCGTCTGGGATGGTTACAAATCCTGGTTGAATGTACGATATCGACATGGACACGCAGGCGAACACTATCGGCGTATCATCGGCGTCCCGCAAAAGCCGGTGTAACTCGATCGGTTGCACCAATTGGTCATCCTTTTGCCTGAAAGAATACTAGTTCGTTAAGTTACGCCCATTTTGCTTAATTTCATAATTCATAATTCAAGTAATAAATACCCTTTTACTATTACTCTGTACAATGGAGGGCCAGGATTTGCTTTTGTGTAGTGTTGCGTATTGGAGTAAATATTATACGATATCTTATATCGACCACGCTTTCTTCTCACTGTTTTCTCCGGCGCGGATTTGATTATTTTCAGTCTTTCAAAGATTTTAGCGAGAGTCGATGCATTCTTCGGTCCTATTAATGGATTAGTGGATCCCTCAAGGACTTGCACTTCCGAATCCGCATTATCTCTAGAGATAGGCACATTCTCTTCATCGTCAATGGTAATGGTTTTGTCTTCGCGCCACTTGGATTTCAACTCTGACCAAGACGCGGTACCAGGTATTATTTTAAAGGAGGGATTATAGACATCATCGTTATACTGCGGTCGCCTGTTCGGCCGCTTATTTCCGCGATGATGATTCCAGTACCTATTACTTTCATAAGGAGGCGGGTGTCTGTTTTGAAATCTATTAAAGAAATAGAACAAACCAAGGTTCATAGGCCCATTAGCCAGTGGCGCTTGCACGAAACCAGTGTAGACATTAGTGTTCATAAGCATTGTTGATAAATAGGGGTTCGTATTCCAATTAGAAGTCCTGTTACACTGATTACACGGTGTGTGGTGACAGTAATGATGATTATACCTTTGCTGCCCGTACTTTCCCTTCTCGTGTATATTGCGCAATTTGTTGGTATTGTAATAATATACGTCTTTACGCGGCCTTATGTTATACGGAATGTATCTCCTTTGTATCTTCACTTCGGTTACCCGTTGGTGCGCAATGTTCGGCATTGTGTCGAGTAATTCCTTTTTCGAGAGGGGCTTAGCCACTTCTTGTATCTCATCGTCCGAAATCTCGATGACCTCGTGCCGCGGCTTTTTCTCGCTGATCTCGTGATCAGGTTTCAAAGACGAACTACGTTTTATCAATGCATTTGAATTGGTATTACTCTTTACATTGGGGTCCACTAATGGTACATCGCTAGACGATGGCTTATCCAATCTTTTGGGTACTAGTTTCACGTTCCTCTGTATTCTCCAGCCTCGCTGAACTACTGCTTGGGTGTCTTGGCTAGGCGAGGTTGTTGGTTTTTGAAAAATAACGTGTACATCGCCCCTTAGCGGCTCATCCGATATAATCTCTACCTTGGATGATCGCTTTTGACTACCGTTTGTTTCCAGGGAGCGATCCTCCGCGGGGGCATCTCTACTCTTATCGATCAGATCTTCAACAGACACCAATAAATCTTCTAATACTTCTTTAACATTTTCATTTGTATTGTTTCTTGCATTCTGTGCAAGATTATTTGCACTAGTTACAGTCGCTTGGTTCTTACTGTTTTTAGCAGAAGTATCATCCGGCTGCTGGTTCTCATCCATTCTTAAGCCAGTGTTGGGATCAATGATCACTTTTCTTTTGCCATTGCTCTCTTCTTTGTCCGTGTACTGGTACACATACCTCTGTATCTTATATCCATTTCTCACCAACTGGCTGTACACCCTGTACTCTTCCAAGGAACATTCCTCATTATCTATTAGCAGCTCGTAGGCTTGTTGAACGGACATTGGTACGTCGTTCCATAGCAGTTCCAGGCAATTCTGAAATATAAGGAGCCTCGTCTTAGGCCTTTTCTTTTGCAGTCATGGGAAATATAAGATTGTTGTAAAAGAGAGTATCAAACCCACAGCTTCCAACAGAAACAAAGCCTCCTCTGGAAGGAGATAGAGAGCACCATTCTTCTCTATACCGAAGCTACTCCAGTCTTGACCACTGTACTTCTTAACTCTCGCCTTCTTTTGCAGTGGCAACCACTCGGCGACAGCCAGTTGAGAGATCCGGTCGACACGTTCTATACTCAGTAATTCCTTTCTGTTACTCAGTCCCTTTTCAATCTGCAGATTCTGTAGCCTGGAGTTATTTGGTTCGAATTGCTTCTGCCCACTTTTGGGCAACACGTTATTGGCTCTATCATATTCCTTCCAGGCGATACATGAGATTCCTTTGTGTTTCAACAACTCCCCAGCGCTGCAAGTGATTTAGTATGCAGTATAATGCAAATCCAGCCGTAAAATTCGTTCAACTCACCTTAAAACATTGCCCGGGAATTCGTCAGTTCTCGACATGGTGTACCTGCGATTTGGTGCGCACTAGCCTTTGGAGGTTGCGATTAATATATAGCTCCAGCAGTGGTAATTACAGTGCGGCTTAATTGATTCATATATGCTTTTTATTTCGAGGCCAATAACGTGCTACTATGCACGCGGACTGCGATGTTTCGCTATCTATTGACATGTGTATCTTTCATAATATCTCGAAATTAATACTTGCCTACAGATCGCCGCACTATCGCTAACATCGACATCCGGTTTTACCCCCCACGGGCGAATTTCCTTCTTGAATTCTCGGAGATATGTAAAATAGAAAACCGCACAATCTCTGCGAGGAACATCTGCTTTTATTCATCGCCATCTATTTAACTGCATATTCCTTATCGGTCACTATTTTTTCTCTGCAAATCGCGAAATCATATTTTTATTTATAATCCCTTCATTATTACTATAACAATAATAAACTTTTTTTATTGTTATTTTTAATAATAAACTTTACTATGATATAATAAAAATCCAGAATTTCTGGATTAATCTCGCACGTGCGGCGCGCAAGAACTTTTACGATTATATCTCCGGCTTTCCATAATCGGAACATACATTAAGCAGCCGCAATTACCGCGGCATATTATCCAATTAACTCGTCCGTCCCGAACGTCTCTATTTCTAAATAAAAATATCCGCCGAGCGCCACAGCCAATTTTAACTGACGCACGAGAGCGAGAGTTATCGCAGTTTCTCTCGCATGCACATAGCAAACAGAGGCCAACTACGAGTAGGAAGTTAAAGCTCTCTGCTTCTAGGCGAGCGGTGCCGCGGGAGGAGAAACAACAGAGAGTAAGCCGCGGCGACTTATCTACTTTCTTTCTCCCTCCAAGCCAACTACACGCGCATCTCTCGCGGGGCGTAGAACCGTAGGTGTCTCCGGATATCGACAGTATTGGCCGCGCGATAAAATGTGTTAACGCCAGGAGCAAATAATCGCGCTGATGAATATGCGCGTATGCAGCGAGTCCGCTGTCAGGCTGGAGTGAGCCAACTCTCCGCGGGTACACGCTGTAGTTGACGTACGACACAGTACGACACACCTGGAGAGGCTTATTTTTGCGCGGCTCGAGTACTGGCGAACGGTACTTTATCGCGAGGTGCAGTTATCGTGAATAATGCCCGTCTTATTTACACCGTCTCGCTCGCGGCAACCTGTACACTCGAAATAGCAGAGTGCGGAGGAGGAGGACTTCCCGGATATTTATGTTGTAAGTTGTCTGTGTACTGCTGTGTACGGAGGATTGGCCAAGTGCAAGGGTTGCTCAATAGATTTTTCTCTCGCTCGGATCGAGCGATATATCGGGAGGAGTCATAGGATGCGATAGACACTCGCGCGCTTCTGTCAGTTTACTTGGGATTTCTCGATCGCTTATCGGCGAGTTTGCTTTCGAAATCCACGACCTTCCGATCTAGGCCAATTCCTTGCGTGGGACGTTTCCCATGGTTGAGGGGAAATTCGATTGGAGATGTGGATGATTTGGTAGTTGGCGGGTGTAAACAACGTGGCGCGCTTGAGTTGGGGCTGTTGTGTGGCACTGTGCTATTTTGGGATGTTTGTTTATTTTCCAGAGGATTAGGAAAATGCTATGGCGGCCTCACTATCGCATAATGGGGATGCGGAGGCTGATAGTGAGAAGCTGGAGGTATCCAAGATTGACAAGCATGGATTCCTGCACGACTCCAGGAGCAGCTCCGATAGGTAGTGTAATATAACATAGTTTGTGATTGGTTGGTTGACTATACGCATAATGTCTGACAGTGTCGGGAAGCAATCACTACCTCCAGAGGTAATGCTGAGACGAGAGAAGAAATGGATACAAATGCTAAACAATTGGAGTGTATATATGACAACAAATTACCGCAAAGTAAGAGAGAGGTGCAGAAAGGGCATACCACCATCAGTGAGACTACGTGCATGGTTGAATCTATGCGGCGGTCAGCTGCTGATGGACACCAATCCCAACTTGTTTGAGGAGTTGGTGGAGAGATCTGGAGATCCAAAGTACATAGATGACATTAAGAAGGATCTCCATCGGCAGTTTCCTCATCACATCATGTTTATCGGAGAGGCTCCCGGCCAGGAAGAGTTGTTTAAAGTATTAAAGGCTTACTCCATTTTAAATAGCAAGGTGGGATATTGCCAAGCTCAAGCACCTATCGCTGCATTCTTACTCATGCATATGCCTGCTGTACAAGCGTTTTGGTGCCTCGTTGCTATATGTGACAAATATCTTTATGGGTACTACAGCCAAGGAATGGAAACGTTACTCAGAGACGGCGATATACTCTTCGCTCTGTTGAAAAGAGTGTCGCCTGTCGCTTACAAGCATCTGGTTAGTATACAGAGTAAGTCTGTTAAAGGGTTTCGCTTATACTGTTGCTAATTTCAGAAAAAACAAAAGATGGAGCCCATTTTATACATGACCGAGTGGTTCCTCTGTGTTTACACACGGACATTGCCATGGGAGAGTATCCTGAGAGTGTGGGATATGTTTCTTTGCGAGGGAGTCAAGATTATATTCAAAGTGGGATTGGTCTTGCTGAAAGGCAGCTTGGGTCGCGCGTCTCTAATCAAGCGTTGCCCGACCGTCTACGAGACGCTTCAAGTATTAAGAAATCCACCCCAAGATATAATGGAGGAAGAAGCTTTAGTTCAATCGGTAAATCTTGCGATCTTACAACTTTACGAGCCCCCGAATTCCCTCTTAATCCACGTTCGCCGGCAGATAAGAAAATTAAATCTCAGCGAGGAAGACTTTGAGTACGAGCATCAGCGCCAGGTACTAAAACGAAAAGCGGATCAAGCAGCTCACCCAACTGCCAATAGAACAGACTGAGCCGTCGAATCGTTCATCGAAAGTAAAGAGCTTACAGGTATTCCAAAGTGTGCCTTCCTTTCTATTCCATTCGAACAGTACGGTCCACCGATTTTATATTTACGTTCTTTCCGAAACGCTGAATTTATATATACCATATATATATAGACATACGTACAGTAAAGTGCAATAACTGCTTTCTGTCCTCTCGAAACGACTATCTAACATTAGCGTACGTCCAAACACATTCCCTGATTAGACGATACAAAGTTATTCCTATTTTCTCTACCGCTTAAACTCAACTACAAACTCGCACAATTTTGTAGACTCTTGCACTAGCGATTAATCCTCGCGCGCTCTGGGATTGATGTCGACTTATACCTTAAGTGTATTGCTAATTGAGAATCCACTTCGTACGATTTATTAATATTTATGTACAAAGGATGATTGTAAATCGTATTACATTTTTTTATTAAATAAAGTATAGTATATGATGATGTTACCGAAATGCGAGACGATACTGCCCTACGCGCACCAGCGTCATCTCACTCTCCGCTTCCTTTTCCTCTTACCTTTGTTAGTGCGATTCTCTCTGGAAAGGAAAACAGAGGTTTGTTGCGTTAACTAAGGACACGTGTACTGCGGCGATGCGACTGGCCTTAAACTTTATCGCTTGTGTTTACCTGTCGAGTGAATAATATTGGTCTATGACTGTGTCGGCGAAGTATGGTAGATTCAGAATATCGTCCTGGCTCTCGCGCGAGTGTAACATGCCGTATTGAGCCATTTTCGGCAGAAACAAAATGCCCATTACAAATATCAGCGCCATGCTGATGAATGTACTTATAGCTACGAATAGAGGGTTCATCACGTGCGTCTGGCTGGTCTCGGTCGCTTGGGTATTCTCAAAGGCAGCAGCAGGCTGTGAATAAGAATAAGAAAATTCCATTCACCTACTTTTTATATAATCAATTACGCGATTATACTCACAATAGTTTTGTAGCCGTGCGACTTGGTGAGCTCGGAGGCAAAGGTCTTCAAGGGAAAGAAGTAATACTGATACATCGGCTGTTTCCCCGGAATTTCCAAATGATTCTCGGCTACCTGTGGAACAGCGTTCGCAGCGAGAGCATTTGTCAAAGACGCTAAACTGACCGCGGACCCTTTTTCAAGGGCATTCTTGTACATCGCGGCCAACTGGCTGCGGGTCAGTCCGAGTGCCTCGGGTTCGTGCATTTTCGTAATCACTGGAGCTTGAACCTGCGGATGCTAATAATCGTTTCCTCATTATTTCGGCAATTTAATAAATTATTGATTTGAATCGTGCGCTAATTGAGAAAGCGACATCTACGCGAATAATTGCGTAGAGGTCGCTTCGCTCGGTCATTAATTTGAATTCAAATCCATATCATATCGCCTTTGCGATATACTTTTAATAAAAATTGCATTCTCGTCCCCGTGGAATCGCGAAATAATGCGATATTCTTAACATTTGACTCCGAAGGTTTGTTTAATCCACAGACTTCAAAACGCAGAATCTCCTTACCCGGTAATATTGCGGCTGGGCATTCGACTGCGTCTGGTCCGAATCAACCCTGTCCGTAGGTCGAGGCGCCGGCATCCGAAACTGTTGAGTATTTTTCTCCCGATAGTTTTTCACATTCTGCCGCGTGCCTTGAAACTGATCGATCGAACCTTCCCCATCACTACCCGCAAAAATCGCCTGCTTATATCGATCACCAACAGCCTGGAAACCGTGACTATTCAAGGGCGACGGGGGCGAGTTGAACTCCTGCAGTTCGCTCATGACTTTCTGAAGATACTCCCCGCTGGACTCGGTGGAGGCTCGCAGGCCCACGGGGTTCAACAACACTACGCCCAAGGTAGGCCACAACAAACTCAAACTCCATGTCACGATCATCATCGCCGTTGTTCATTCCAGGTTGCTGTTGACGCAATTATTCATTTATAGAAGGTCATCCCACGGGTCTCACGTGTTTCTCCAGACAATAGCAGTGTGGAAGGAGTGCGAGCATAATATCCTTTACAACGAGTCCACGGTGAAGTCTAATCAAAGCGCGTATCATCGTATGTAGATCGAATTATTATCTCACTGAGATCGAGGTACGTGCGCCAATTATTCTCCCGTTATTCCTCGCACTTTCATTAACGATTGCCCTTCCCGTTAGCGGAGGATGCACGGTGCGCCGATATTACGTGACATTACGAGAACTGGATCCGATCGAAGGTCGAGGAAGAGCGTGCGTGAGGAGCGCACTTACAACCATCGTGCTCCCAAGTGGACTACACTCAACGCGAGCCCTCGATAAGCCAGGACTGGTTCGCGCCCCCACCAGCTGCCGAAGAGTTCCCTCGCCGGAAGCGAACGCCGGCGTACGGTGACCGCGAGGACTCTACTGAAAGATCGCGTGCACTGTCATCAGTTAAATAGATTTTCGGTAGGAACAACCGCCCGGAGACAGAGAGGCCCAGCCTTTACGCTCGTTGCCCGCAAAAAATGGAGCGGCGAGAGGACGTGCTACTTGCGAAGCACAGCGAGACTAACATCGGGGGAAGTCCGCTCTTTCGATCGCCAGCCTAATTGCGGGATAGTTCGCTTTAATTATGTTCTTGTTTGCGTCGTTATCCAAATGGTCCTAATCCGAAAGCGGCCGCGCTTTTCGTTTGGCGGATTGCGCCTGCGGAAGTGGGAAGTCCGCGACCCCTTTAGATGACTGGGTATAACGCAGGGTAATGATAGATTCGGTAATGTGCCGTTGCATAGCTCCTTTTCACTTCACTGGAATAGACGCGTACGCGGAATAACGGATGCATGTACCCGAAACCTAGACGTATGATCCATGACAGACCGCGCATACTACGTTTCCAAATGGGCAATGGCTCGGGTATGCTAATGGAATCCGGTCCCAGCATTCCTCAATGCTAATTTCAATGCTGAAAGAATTGAATTGTTAAGAATTCGACGTGCGTGAAATAATAGGAACTCGTCCGACAGATCGAGCGTTGAAATTGCGATTCAGTATAGAACCGGCGTCGAAGATGTCGTCACTGTACCGCAAGTAGCATTGTATTATCATAATATTCGAATGACAAAGAAGCGGTTCTATAAAATCGAGAAATTTAGAGCGGCCACTTGTCTCGTGGTACACATTCTCTTACATGGTCATACCACAACCACATTCTCTCAGCGGCGGCCCCGCACGGGCCCCTAGGCGCGATCGGCAGAAAAGCGAACAGAACTACAAACAGAAACCAGTGGGGTAGAAAGGAAATGAGTTTGTTTTGGTTTTTCTGGCTCGTTATTTGTGTCGTGTATTTCCTTTCACATCGAGTGCACTGTTTACCGAGAGAATATCGCTTTACAACTTTTTTCATACAAAAACCGAGTCGATGACCAGCGCTGTTGGGTCTCGCGATCCTCGCGTGGCCCGCGAGCGGCGAGCGTCTCTCTGCGTCTGTATACTCTCGTTACACTTAACTTGTATATTTATAATCTCTTATCTGCTATCTGTAGCGCGTCGCCCGTCCCTCTTGCAAGTGAATATCATACAAAATCTAAGGGGGCCGTTACTCGTTATACGCACGAACATAATATGCTGGCGGCGCCCGCCCTCGTCCTCCCAAAGTCGCGATCTTAAGAGTTAATTTAATTTACAAGACTGTCGCTCCAGTCACGAATCGATGAACATATCCGGCGGTGGTAGGCCGTGCTTCGTGATCTCCTCTCCTCGCTTCCTTCGCCGGCGATTTCATTTCTTCCTCGGCGAACGACGCTGCCAATGTGTGTCTCGCGAACACTCTCGGGACGAGAAAAAAGAATCGCAGGGAAAACCGGATAGAAAATAGGTACATTATATACACACGTACGAGGGAGATCGGCGAGTTTGTAGTATCTGTGTTTGGGGAAACGCCTGGTGGGAATCGAGGCCTTCCTTCGAATAACAGGACCGTTAGCCGGTGCGCGGAAAGAAGCGTCTGCATCTACGGCTCTCCTCCTTTTTCAAAACGTTCGTTCACTGCCGATTGCCGGCCCGATCCGAACGGGTTCCACCTAATAACAGTCCACTTCTTTCCGCCTCTCCACTTTGTGCGAAGTATGTGTGTGTGTACGTGTGCGACACGCGCCTGTAGTTCCTCGGGGTCCTCAGGGTTGTCATCTACGTCCTCTTCCTTTTAGCCTTCGCCGACAGGCCGACACTCGATTCTCCTATTTTTCCCTTAACCGCTAGCGCCGGCAGCTACGTCAGTGGGTCACGAACGACAGATGCACGTCATTGAGCGTATCATTATAAATACTGTCCGATTACGGGATAAAACGCAATTACGCGAGGGTCGGTCGCATCGGGCTCTTACGGTTAGCTAGAGGTAAATTATAAATACGTAGGTACGCTCTATTCTATCGTAGACTATTTCGTAGCTAGACTTCACACCATTCATAGCACATCTTTACAGTACACTCAGAACTACGGATTTGTACATGATAGTACGATACGGTGTATGTGTGTGTGTGTGTGTTACATTTAGGATGCGTCGATGCCACACGCTTGTCCTCCGAAAGAATGATTGCTCGCTGCCACTAATCGTATAATTACAATAAGATTAATTTAGCAAAACCAATTAAGGCCGCCGCAGTTATGGCTGAGTAGGCAGAGACGCGCGGCCTGAAATAAAGCGATCCCTGCTCGGTTGGCGGAAGTTGGATTATACAAAGTAACGAAATACTTTTACTAATACTTGTCTCTACGTCCGCCTACAGCTGCGATCGGCATTCGCGTCGCGGCAAGAAGATCGTTAGTAGAAAAATACATAAATCCGAAGCGAGAAATGCGAGCGTTTCTCGGCGCGGGCTTATATCGTTGAAAGAAGTCTTGTAGAAAAGTCCTTGCGAAAAGTACAAAGTTATAAAAGTACAAGTATCGGCGGTATAAAAATTGGTCTTATCATCCAGTTGTACAAAACTTAAGAGTCGTAATTCGTTACGCCTTAAACTCATCAGTCGCGTAGAATATATCACAGGAACGTTAGCGGGTGACGCGCGGGACTGAGCGAACGGGTTGCGATAGCTATCAAGCAGGTCTCGAACATCGACTGGTTTCGGTCTCGTCCGAAGATCGTTTCTTCTCGAGAGTAACGATAATGCCATTCTTACCAAGTTCGAACGCTAGCACCTGAGCCTGTTCTCCATTATATTTCAATGTCGCGTCAAGTGGTTCAGCTCTTTGTTTTCTAACATTCTGGAAATTTGGTTCAAATTAGGTTTTAATACGAAATGTATGTACGAGGATCGTGCCAGTCAGTGGACACACACGTTTTATTGGTAGTCGGTTGAATACTTAAGCGTGCGAAGCTTCGACTCCCGTCTGCAGTCTATAAAAACGTTAGGAATGATTTGTTCCCAATATTTGGCAATATACACAAAGTCACGTCAATCTCATCACGTTTAATACTCCGCTCGAGTTAGAACTCGTTTACACCTCCTTTTGTGCGCATTCGCTTTTCGTACTTTCGAACGTTGTACTAGAAATTGCCTGATGATGGAGCGTCGTCGGTAAAGATTGTAAGCGCTGGAAAGATAGTTGGCTTGGAACTCGACGCAAATGAAGATCAGTCCAGTATATTTGTTCCAGTCGTTATAATGATAGTCAGAATGACAAATGATTGGTGAGACTTGAATTGCGCTTTTGGCGGAAAAGCTGATTGGCCGTGTGCTTCGGACTCGGAACTGAAATCAAGCAAGCAAGCTGTCCCATAGGCACTTAGCTGAACCCTAAGTAAATCCGGCGACGATCTCTCTGTCCTGTGTGGCTTACTCTTGCGGAACATACATTCAACAACGAGTATGTATAGGAGCGCGAAACAAATATTGTCACAGCGCACTCATCGATACAATAGCAACAGCAATAGGCGAGAGTAACAATATATAAATACAGGCGGAGAGTATTCCGTTTCCTAGAGGACCTATCGATTACGACGCAATCGAGCCGCTTTGTTAACAACTAATGTTCTTCGTTCTCGCGAAAGCCTAGATGGCTCGCACGCGCGCGCGTACATCATTGGAATGAAGCGGATCCCGAATGAAGGAAAGAAAAACGCGATTCCTTCTGGCATGAGAGAAGGAGAGCAGAATCGCTGTCGAGCGCCGCCTTGTAAACCAGATTCAATGTGATTGTCTCCTGGCGCTAGTTGCGTGGCCTGGCAGCGTACGTGCCGGAGTGATACACTTGACTAGAAAATAGAACGACAAAGTGCCAAGGAATAGAATGTACTGCGTGTGTGTGTTCGTCTTTATTCCCTAGACTTACTCTATTTCTTACATGAAGAGTCCTTTTTCTTTCCTTATACGCATTCCTCTCACCAACTCGTCCGGACCTTTCACCTTTAATACCGCCATCCCAAAGGAAGAATACTACAAGTCGCGTGTTCCAATTGCGAGACACGAACCTTTCGCCAGGTTGATAATAGGGTTTAATAGGGTGTCGAGGCGCAAGACCTCGCGCGAACTCGGAAAGTCCTCTACAACTTTGCGCATCCTCCGTCCGTCATTGCGAGGAGCTAGTCTCTTACTGATTAACATAAGCCCTCTACTTATCAGCGACTCACTAAGCAAGTTTAAGGACATACCACGTACATATGTATCTCTAAATTCTTTCGTGTATGAAAAAGTACAAAATCCTCCCCCTCCCTCCGTGCAGTACAATTCACAGCAGTCTACTTTGCGCGCCGCACGAGCCGAAGGTACACCCGCCCCCCCTTTTTTGGTCGTGCGATTCGAGAGCTGAGAGATTCGTGTCAGTCTTTCCTCCGAAGAAAGCGCGACGCAGCCGTATGCATACGCTTCGCGTGCAATTGTCCCTATCTTACAGATTAATACACGCATATGCGTGCGCGCGTGTCTCGTTGATACTACTTAGTACTCGAGGTGTACCGCGGGATCATACTGGCTGATGTAATTCTGTTAGCAAGTGGTACAGTTATACGTGCACCACTAAAGACATCAGGGCTGACTATTAGCAAGTGTTTAGCATCGTCGTCCGGCTGAATGATCCAGTCTTTAGAAAATGTGGCACGTCAAAGGATTCAGTCCAACACACGATAGCATCATCGATACATCAACCTATGCTTTTCCGCTGGGTTTTCAGTGGATAGTAAACAGAGAAGAAAAAACGGTATAGCGGATCTCAAAAAGTCCGTATAAAAGATCGCGTCGTTCTTGAGGTATAATATTGTTTCGAAAGGTTCAATCGAGAACTGAGCTGCTGTTACATTACGAAGGTAGAGATTTATGCGTGATTTGTTTGCCGTGGCACTTGGATCGCAGTACCATCGAGTAGTCGAATTGGTGACTGTAAAAGCACTTACTTTCTTTTACCGTCGGTGGCTTTCGTCGAGTGTTGCCTCCCAATCACAAAACTTCGAATACACTAGAGAAAATAGTCTCCTTCTTTCCTCTCAGATAAAAATAAGTTACCCGAACCACAATATCATTGAAAACTCATGGTATCACGGGGGCCATCACTGTACTGCACTTTGTCAACAATTGTATCCATCGTCCATTAGTATGCGGTGTGGATTGGCGTTGCCCAATTGCTGCGCTTCACTTTAATTCTAGGGCCGCGGGACTACCTATAATATCCGTTTCTTGCAATGGTAATGCGTGAGTGGATGTATCCTTAACGTCTGTACACATGGCTCGAGATAAAAGTCTGTGTATAATACATTCGGCTTGAGGAAGGTGTACTGTTCCCCCGCGCACACACATGCGCCGACCTATCTTGGTCAATGGTGGATTAAATGTTCACCGATACGTAGATAAGTTCTCTTTGGTTGGCTCGACTCCCGTCCCTTCGAGCATGCGGATCTATAAACACCTCGTGCTTGCATATGCGGAACATTTCCTATATCATTCCACTAAACGAGACATGGAAACATGTTGGCTTTACGGTGATTCATATTAAGAGGCTGGCTCGTCGTCCCCTAGATTATGAAGGTTGTAGTAATTCACAATAGCACGATGCAAGAATTCGTACTGTGACTGCAACAAACAATGAAATTCCCATTGAAATCCCCAAGGTCAATGGATAATGTTCCTTCCAGGAATAAGAGTATACTTACAAAAGTGCTAATCATTCCGTGTCTTTGTGAACGAAGCTTCTTGGTGGTGGTAAAGATATCTACACGCTTCTCAGTTCGCAACTGTTGGACGAGTATGCTCAGAGCGACGAACATTGAACTCCTGTCGGATCCATAACTGCAGTGCACGACTAGCGGCCCGTTGGACTCGTTGGTTTCGTTCGTCAGGGTTTGGTTCACAAGTTCGATAAGCCCGCGAGTTACTTCAGGTACTTCACCCTCGACGGTCGGCCAGCCGTGGTATTGATACTGCGTCACAACCACACTTTCATCAGTCTTTGTATTGGAGACACAGAGCTCGCGGCGCGTGTAGTACGGACAGCTCTCGCTCTGAATGTTTTGAACTTTTATGTGGTCGTATATAGCCTCGTCGTCAGGCCAGTACCGTGGACATTTTCGTGGGCCTTCGTTCAACTAGAACAAAGATTGAGATATTAAATCAACACGCGTTGATTAATTAAAAGTCGTGCAACATCGGACGTCGTTTCGAGTCAGGGACCTTGAGATACTTTTCACCGGACTGGAAGTGACGGAATAAACAGAATGTCGTTGCACTTTTGGAGATTCTGTTGCGTCCCATTTCATATTATACGCAACGTCTCAATTAACAAGGAAAGCGTAGTTTTACTGATACTTTACTTACATCGGAGAGCATAACTACTGTAGAAATACACTGCTCCGAAATCATGCGCCAGAAATCTGCTATGGTGGACTCCAATGGATCTTGAGTAATAATGAACGATTCCGAATTGTCGTAGCCCTCGATGAAGGACGCATTTATATAAGTAGAGTGTTCTCTACCCGGTACCGGCGTAAGAATCACGCGATTTCTATCGTAGGGTATCACTAGTTCACTCCTATTTTTCGACCTATTCTCCTCCCCGCCACCCACGGAGAATGACTTTCTGTCCTCCAAGACGGAACTACATTTATCATACTCTTCTTCCATCCTGCACTTCTCTTTCCCGTTGTCTCGTTGCTTTAGCCTGGCAACTGTAGCCTTAAGCTGGGGTGATGGGATCTCCGTGTCCCCGTACTGCGCCATTTCCATTAGAGAGCGATAGATGAAGATGTATTGCTTCAAAGACTGCACCAGGAAATTCCGCTGGTGTCTCAGATCGCATACTGTGTTGAAGATCGAAACTTGACCCTCGTCGGCTAACTGTTGTAATAAAGAATCTAGTGCGACTAAGGTCCCTGTGCGGCCAACTCCGGCACTGCAGTGCACCAGTATCGGACCCTTCTCGAGCGAGTACGCTTCATTCACCCTCTTGACGAATCGCAATATTGCGTGCGGATGTTCCGGCGCCATGAAGTCCTTCCAGACTAGGAAGTGGTATTGGACGATGGTGCGTGTATCTCGCTCGCCCAAGCGCGTCATCTTAAGTTCACGCACGACGTAATCCGAGTAAGGTCTCTCGCGCATGTGTTCGACGGTGATATCTCCGAAGTTCTTCGTCTCGCCTTTATCGGGCCAGTACTTGGCGCACTTTGTCTTCGAGTACTCCTCGAGATTCGTCAGCATGAGGATCAGCTCGAGATGCTGCTCCCAGATCATTCGCCAGTAGTCGCAGACCGTGGTCCACGGGATATTGTCCATGGGGCCCTGAGCGCAAATGAACTTCTTCCTCTCCTTATAGCCCAGTACGAAGTTGGCATTGATGTAATCGGAGCCAGCGATCCCGTCGATTTGCGAAAGTCGCACCCTGGTCTGATCGTAGCACTTGATGTCGGGATAGCGATTCTTACAGATATTCTCGCGGGCCTCCGAAGCTCGTGTGGTACGATCACTGAATCTATCCGGCAACAATTCGAACTCCCGCTGGAATCCATAATCCGAATCTCGATGTCGTTCGAGGTAGGCCTGCAGCAGCTCGCCCTTAGGAATCGGTGGCATGTCCGGCGGACTCGCCGCAACCAGCTGATGTCTTCCTCTCAGACTTCTGCAAAGATGCCTGTTGAAGAAAGGTATCCATTACATATTCCAGCTCCCGTTTCTTACTATCTAAGATACCATAGATACTAGCATCTGCTCAACGCCTAGCTCACCTGAAACTGTTCCTAAGTGTGATGATTTCCTCCCCTCTCTGCTGGACGCGCTTCGTGTATCTATGCAGCACACAGAGTGCGATCAGCAGGACAATAATGATGAGGATTAGAGCCACGGATATCTGGAGGATCACGCCCAAAGTAGTAACTTCCGAGACGGCGACAGTCCGCAGATCAAGGCCGCCGTAAAGCGGAGAAAAGTAACCACTGTAAGCTGCCAATAGTTCACCCTCCCGATTATCGTAGACTGTAAAAAGATTCGAGTGAGTGATTGTCCTTCCATTAAACCTAACATTCCCGCAATTCACGGCACATACCGATTACTTCAATGAATCCAGTGTAATTCGAATTCTCGTCCAAGAATTCATCCTGTGGGGTGAGCGACGGCGGGTCCAAATCCCCGTCACCTGACCCCGGCTTTATGGTTATTACATCCTCGCGTTTCCGTCTCGCCGCATTCTCCGTAATATTAATCTCGAACGGATACGGCGTCGTTGTCTCCGGCAAAGGCGTGATTGTAGTCCTTTCGGTAGTAGTAGTAGTACTAGTAGTAGTAGTTGTAGTACTCGTAGAAGTACTGGGTGTGGTGGTGGTGGTAGTGGTAGTAGCAGCAGTCGTTGTCGTCGTTGAAGTTGATGTAACTGTTGTTGGCACTGGAGTCGTTGTAGAGGTAGAGTCGGCTGCCACAGTCGTTGTTTGGACTTCGGGGACAAAGTGTATTATTGAAGGGGTGACCTTTGGTCGAAGTCCAATACATTTATCACATCTGCTACTGGCATTGTAGGTCTCCCCGTCGCCAAGGAAAATCTCGGATATCAGTCTATCGCTGTCGAATGTCTCGGCAACGTATGCGCCGCCGCTCGGCGAACTATGGGCGTACTGGTAAGAGTACACGTTCATTTCCCTGGGAGGCGGCAAATCGGAGACCGTCTTCTGCGGCGGCATTCTCACTAGGAACACTCGATAACAACATATCGGGCCGTTTCTCTCGGAAATCCTCGGGAGGTACAGCTTGAATAACTGTCTACCTTCGTTCTCGATCTTTCGCCATGTTCGCATGTTCAGACTGTCCTTATCGGGGACTGCGACCGGCGTGGTACAGTTCCCCATAGCGTCTTTGCCGGGCGTGCGCGACCTCGTGACACCATGCACGCGAACCTTAATCGAGATACACAATTGATTAGACGTCTACAAACCCGTGGAAATTATACAGCTACTACGAAGATATCTTACAGTGTAATTAGTGTTGGCAGGAATTTTACTGAAAACCGTGCTGTTCTTCATATACACGCTGGAACTCTGCGGGCCCCAACTATCGACGTCCAAGCGGCCCATGTCATTTTTGAACCTCGCTGTCCCATTGAGCTGAATATTGTATCGAGTAATGACGCCGTTCGGCTTCTCGGGATGGGCCCACGTGATAGAAATGAAACTCGAGCTACTTATATTGTCGAAGCGGCAATCGACCGTGAGATTCTGGGGTGGACTCGCCACTGGAAGGGGATCAAGTTAATTATTCCGACTGTTTCGAAAAACCTCGCGGTACGAAATACATGACGCAGGCAGCGGAATGCCTACCTCCATCCAAGGTAGTGCCGTTCACTTCGGCGCTCCAATTGCCGCACACCTTCGTGTAGTCGCTACACGCGTCAATCTTAAACTTATAAGTAGTCGCCGGATCGAGGCCTACGAAAGCGTATACGTTCAAGGGCTGAGCGGGGTAGAGCGCCTCTCGATTCTGATCCCCGTGAGTGGCCAGTAAATTGTAATAATGCACGTGTTCCTTGAGATGCGCCGGTGGCTCCGTCCAGCCGATGGTGATCGAGTTCTCGGTGACTCCTTTCACGGAGACCGTCGGCACGAAGACAGGATCTAAAAGCCACATCGATTTACACTACACTCCTACTACACCCGGCATATCCGTGCGCTTTACATACCCTTCTCGAGCGTGGTGATCCAGCGCGGATCGAAGCTAATGTGCGACTTTCCAACGACGTTTGTCGCGCTTATGCCGATCTGATATGTGGTGCCGCTCTCGAACCCCTTGAGCACGTAACTCGAGTTCCCGCCGCCGATCTGCTCCGAGTAGTACTGGTACTGGTCGGTGCCGTTCTTCCGATGCTGAATGAAGTACTTCTTGATCGGCTCGTTCCCGTCGTTCGCCGTCCAGTTCAAATAAATACTATTAGCACCGACCGCCTTCATAAAGTCTATGCTGACTTTCGGCACGTCGATGACGAAGGCGTGCCGGTACGCGCTGAGCTCGCCGCCGTAATCGCGCGCCGAGCAGATGTACGTCCCGTTGTCCTTGGGGGCGAGTGCGAGGAACTCGAGCGCGAGTACCGTGTAGGTTTCATTGACGTGGGTGACGGTGGTGATTTCCTTCAAGTGTTCGGTGCTTTCCGAGTCGTTTCCTTTCAGCCAGGCGAATTCAGACAACGGAAAGCCGTGAATGTGGCAGGTCAAGTTGGCCGGCTCGAGCACTTTCACCCGGACGTCCTCGCCGGCTGCTATTCTACCGGGCTCTGAAACACACAAACCTCCCTGTGGTATTGCAAGCTAGAGATAAAGCTCGTCTCGCCTCTCCTCTCTACCCCAGCGAGCCGGCCATTTATTATTTACACCGAGGCGCTCACCTATGATTCTCACGTGAATGTCTTGCTCGAGGAGTTCGCCGTCCGCCGTCTGCGCCATGCACTTGTACTCGCCGGTGTCATTCCTGCTGGCTTTCTTGATGTCCAGCCGGCCGCCCAATTCGAAGCTATTTATAGTCGTGAGATTTTTCCCGTTCCTCGTCCACCAGACCTGCCCGGGTACGTCCAATTTGCAGAATAGAGAGGGCGTGCTGCCGGCCTCGATGCCCTCGAGATTCTGGGAAGCGGTGATCTCCAGGTTCCCGGACTTCTCGCTCTTCTGCTCAGTCGCCTCGACATTCTCGACACCTGCGGGTAACAGAGATTCAATTAAGAAGAGTAGGCTATTAACTCTTTTGTTAATAGAGTCAGCAGATCGGCGAATGTCCTCCAGCATCGCATTGACACGAAAGCCAGATCCTTCACGTAGCGGAATGCGAGCGAGGCGAGCGCGTTAATTCATCACGAGTCATAATAAAATCGTGTCACCGCTCCGGCCCTCGAGGTCTCGAGTGCGCGCGGCCGAGCGCAAATTAAACAGAGCCGCGAGAGTACAGCGATATCTCGAGGGCCGGGTAACTCGCCGTCTGTTACCGCGGGATCCCGAGCGGGCAGCGCAATGACAACAAAATCGATATGCACCGACGGGGCGAAATAGCCGCGACAGTTCCCTCGCCTCTTCTTTCCACGGGGAGAACCCTCCCCCCGATAAGAAGCGATCCCGCGGCCCAGCCGAAATTCGCCGCGCGCCCTCCGACAACCCACTCTTTTCCGAGTTATTTTTACGTCGAGCGCATATCGAAATCGCAGTCGCGGGTATTTTTGAGCTCGGTGCACGGCAAGTGCACTCGCGGCGCTCAGTTAAATATACATTAAATGTTCAATATTTACATTTATATTTATAATTTATTTAACATTTCAATTCATATTTATAACTTTTTAATTTATATTTCTAAATTTAAACATTTAAACATTTAAATATATTTAAATTTGGAAAAGTTTAAAAAATGATAAACATTAAATGACATTAAAAGTAACACTCCCAGAGGACGAATGAAGAACGAACCCCCTCGACCACTGCAAATGTAATCGAACGATTAGCGGACACTCGTATTAATGATGCGGCCGGTTTATTATGTTATCGCAATAAAATCGATGACTCGAGCCGGCTAGTCTCTCGGGGCCCGCAGGCCTCCGGTGTTCGGTTTCATCAGTGAACTTCGCTGAAACACTATCTCGGCCGGGCAATCTTTCTCGCCGGATAGATTTCGTCCACGCTACGTTTGGCAGAGGCTCGCGATAGATTCAGACCTCGCCGAGTAAAACTCGGAGTTTCCGGCCGCGCTGCAACCAGAATTCTAGCTATATCTGTAAAATTGCACAGGATCGTTTCATCGTGTCTTTGCTACTTGTTACAAACTCGGCCAATCGCTCCCCTCGCTTCTTCTCCAATCCGACTCAACCAATGAAAAACTCAGCCTCCCGGACTCCCTCGAGAGGGTTGCACTATTCCCAACAATCGAATCCAACCAACTACCTCTTTGATAATCGCCAGTGGCTCGTTACCACATCGCTTACACAAGCCGGAATATGAATTAACCAAGCGACGCGTCACGCGCCGGAGATCGCGTTGCTTAATTCCGCGAACCCCTGCCCTCGGAATCCTGGCCAACTACACATCCACAGACCAGAAGGGGAACGGGGGACGGGGGGAAGGGGGGCTAAAAAAACCCTCCTTAAAATCAATCGTCGCGCGGAGGTAACTCTATCCGTGCATACCGCGAGGGGGGCGGGCGTTCTGTCTAACAAAACCCAATAGCAAAATCAATTCTCGCCGAGTCTCCTCAGAGCGCGAACCACCGGCGAGCCAGGGACGTGACACCAATGTCGATTTCCCGGGGATCGCGAGCCTCGCAGCTCCTCGAGAGCCACATAAACAGAACTCTAGGCCTCGACTGACAGTCGATATTTAAGTGCGTCATTAATCAATCGCACATGGCGTGGATATCGCACGTGCGAGAGAGAGCCCTCCGGCGGAAGCCGGAAGCGAATCTTTTTCTATTCGCCGGAGCGAGAACCTCTCGAATCCACGAGAGAGTAGAAGAGTGGAGTTGTAGTAAATAGAGAGGTAGGAGAAGAAATGACAGTAGAAGAGATCTATCGAACTGTGCGCTCTCTCGCAGTTAGTGGCAGTAGTCGCGGCGTTTCTGGAAGTGGGTGGGTGGGGGTCAGTATATAGGGGGGAGGGAGGGGGAAGCCGTCGCCCTGGGGTTGGCGACGCCGTTGGCCACTGGGTGGAGGAGACTCGTAGGAGGGCGCCGGTAGGAAAACTCACCGGTCTCGTCGAGGGCAGCGGCGACCAGGACGAGGAGTCCGAGCAGCAAAGGGCCGAGTGGCGACATGGGTAGACCGCTTCGGGGAAACATGGCGTCGTGACAGCCGGGCGGCGAGGCGTTGTATCCCTGGCCCTTTTCCTACTTCCTGCCCACCGTCGTCCTCTCTCCTCCTTCCTCCTCCGCTCCTCTCACTGCCTCTCACAATCCCATCGCCGAGGCGGAGAGAGATCGCGCCACTCCTTGCACCCACTCGCGCGCGAGTCTTCACGATCTCATGCCAACCACCCTTGGCCGTTTACCTTCCTCGCACTATCTCCTCTCTCGCGCGATTACCTCCAGTAGCCGGCCGATCTGCGTTGCAGCGCTCGCACTCTCACTCTCACTCGCGATACAGCCCGTAGCGGCCGATCCTCACAGACTCGAGTCACTCGCAATCCGAATGATCCGAATCATGCTGCAGGAACGCTCGCTCGCCGCTCGCTCGGCTCTCGGAGCTAGTGAGGGAACACGGACAGCACACCGGGGGAACGCGCGAGAGATCCGCCAACTCGAAACGCCCTCGCTCGGCGCACCGGCAGGGAATTCTTCTATCAACAATCGATGCCTCTCAGCAACCACCGCATTTCCCCCCACTTACTTTTATTCGAGTTTGTTTTTTTGTTTTTGAGGAGTTTGAGGGATTCGAATGAAATGTTTAAAGGGCTTTAAAAGTTTAAAAGGTATGAAAGCAGAGGTTTTGGCTGGTCGAGATTCGGAAATTGTAAGCAACGCTTCGCTTGCGGAGTCTCACAACTCTCACGGTGTTCGTTCTCGATGCAGATGGCAGTTGACTCATAACTGAGGGAATTGACATGCGTTCGCACTTATTGTAAAATGCGTTTAGTAATTGCCTCTCCTCGCTGATTCTGTTTGGTTCTGTTGTTCGCGGTTTCTCACCGTCCGCTGCTCGCTGGTTGTGCAAAGTGCGAGGGTGATTGATAACTAGAGACATGGCAGAGTTGTTGCTTGACCCGAATATACGGGGCTGGGTCTTCCTCCCGATCGTCGTCATTACCTTCCTCGTTGGGATTATCCGGCACTATATGACGATATTACTATCCTCACAGAAGAAGGTCGAACTCTACCAGGTTCAGGATAGGTAAGCCACTGCTCTAGCGAGGATTACGGATCCGCGGTAAAGTAATGTCTTCTACCTCGCAGCCAAGTGATGATTCGATCGAGGCTCCTCAGGGAGAACGGTCAATATATTCCGAAGGCGGCCTTCGTCTCCAGAAGGCAATTCTTTAATAACGACGAGACAGGATACTTCAAGACCCAGAAGAGAGCACCCGTCACCCACAATCCCATGACTGACCCGAGTATGCTGACGGATATGCTGAAAGGCAACATCACCAATGTCCTGCCCATGGTTGTCATTGGTGGATGGATTAATTGGATGTTCTCTGGATTCGTCACAAGTACATACTCTCAAAGTTATTCTACTGATTTCTCTATTATTAGAATTGATTTGTTTACCCAGTATTTCATTCCAGCCAAGGTACCATTTCCACTCACATTGAGGTACAAGCCCATGCTGCAACGAGGCATAGAGTTGGTGACACTCGACGCTGCTTGGGTCTCCTCCATATCCTGGTATTTCCTTAATATCTTTGGAGTACGCGCCATATACACTTTGGTGCTTGGCGAGAGCAATGCAGCAGATGCTTCCAAGCTCTTGCAAGATCAAGTGTCTGGTGCTGCTATGTCTATGCCACCGGATCCAAAGGCAGCTTTTAAAGCCGAGTGGGAGGCTTTGGAGATATACGAGCACAACTGGGCTCTGGAGAACGTGGAAGCAGACCTAATTGGCTCTCAAAGTAGGTCGTGTCTGACTTGATATTTGTCAAAGCAGGAATTTCAGTTCTACTTATGTTTGCCGATGTTACAGGTAGCAAAGAGTGAGCAGGACACTTTTAGACCCATTTTCTACACTACAGAATGACTGGCGAATGAAGTATGCATGTTAAAGTCTACAGGAAACCTTTTTGCTGAACTTGCCTGCCGTATTCCTACAGCTCATCGGGCAGGTGTGTCTCTTATCACTTATTGCACACACAGGGATGTGAGTAGAGGGTAGGTGTTACGTTGAGCTTCACCGAGAAACACAGTACAATGGACTTTGTGTTGTTACAAATGTTTATTCACATGTATAGAATAAAGTTTAATCTATTTATACGCCAATCGAATATGTACACTCTGATTCCACCCGATTACGAGCATTCACGACTCTCCATCACGGGGTAGAGATCGGTGCGTCGGTGACCCTCGCAGGGCATGTTCTGGCGGATTTGACGCAAGTGGGATAAATCGATCTCGGCCACGGCTATGCCTGTCTTCTCCATGCATTGCGCGATTATTGTCCCCCATGGATCGATAATCTGAAAGAATCCGTCATTTCAAGTTCCTGTGCCATCCAAAGTACTCTGTTTTTGTTTACCATCGCGTGTCCCCAGCTCACTCTCTTCTTGTTGTGCGTGCCGGTTTGAGCTGCTGCTACCACATAGCACTGGGTTTCTATTGCTCGCGCGCGTAGCAGGACTTCCCAGTGCGAAGCACCTGTTTGATAGGTGAAGGCTGATGGGTAAGTAAGAACCTCGGCTCCCATGTTTCTCAGACACAACGAAAGTTCGGGAAATCGCATGTCGTAACACTGGATCTTTCGTTAAGTGTGTACATTGACATAAATTGGGAATTTGTTGAGAGTTTTCTCAAGGATACAATACTGAGGGCTAGTTTCCCAATGGGAGTGCAAACTGGTTGCTCAATTTTCTGGCCACGCACGACATAGTCCGACTCCATCAATCTCACTCCAGTGTTCTTATTGTCCATGTCAAACAAGTGGACTTTGCGATAGGCACTGACTATTTCACCTTTATTATTAATCAAAAGATGCGTATTGCAGACATGCTTGTCGTGATTCTGCAACTGAATACAAACACCACTAGCATTTATCCACAATAAATATGCGTGTCTTAAGTCTTTCTCACTGCTTCATGAATTCCACCTATCGACAGCCACATATTATTACTAGTTGCCAGTTCCTTGTACGCCGTCACTGTCTCTCCATCCAAGGGTTCAGCCATGGCGACAATATCCCTTTTATTGTCAGCTAAATAATCGCATGCCTCCGGGAAGAAAGCCACCTGCCAAATGCGTTACAACTAATTCCAGCGACAGCAATCTATTCCTTGCTCTTCCAACTGTTACTTACACTGCAGGATCTGGCCTTAGCCTGACTCGTTAATTGCGCGACGGTTTTCAAGTTCTGCGCCTTGTCTCCTACCGAAGTCATCTGGCAAACGGCGATTAATGGATTTGTTGCCATTGTCCTAACAACTCGGACTTGTTGTTTTCTGCAAATTTCGTGCGAAATCCAATCTTTTAGTTCTCTGTCATTTCGCGTAGCAGAAGACACGAACTCACAATGCGCTAATTTCTAGTCTAAATTTGTTTATCGGAGGCTAGTGGGATGTAAATTACCTGTAATGTCTGAGGATGTTGGAATAACCTACGAAGCATCGGAGTCGTGTCATTTTTTATTATTGCCGGGCAGAGGAACTTGTTTATCTATCAACTCATGTGACAGCTGCGATACCACGAGGTTCGTCTGCTAGTGCTCTACTGCACTTGCGCCAATTCATCTCCTATCCGGTGGGAGAATTTTGAAAATTCGAAAAAATGTATATGACTGTTACATTAATTTTCTCTAGATAACTGATTCTTTGACCTGTGCTAATTCTAATAGCTAAATTGTCGATTAAAACTAGATTAGAATGTTACTTACCTTGTTCGCGTGGTAGCTGAAACTAAGTATATGAGAAAGGTAGGACGACATCGGGCAGTTGTATTTCTTTTATTCTATTTTATTAAATCGTCGTAGTATATATAGTACACAAGTGAAACATTCATTTATTAAATTCATTTATTAAGCAGAAATAATATCTCCGTTCTCGTTCAGAGAGTTACGTTACTGTAGTCATTAGAAAGTCAATAACAAAAGGACAGTGTCTGTTCCTACGGAAAAATCACAACTCGCTAATGCATCAGAATATCGAAGACCATCAATAAATACTACTGTGTCCTATCGGTAAATGCATTGGTAATAGACAAGTAAAAGGCTGACAAGTCAGATCGAGAGGAAAAGTAAAATAGCGAAGTGAAGGAGACAGACACGGAGCTAGCGCTTGGTAGCAGAGGTCTCTCCGCGCTCGTCGAATAAAATGGTACCTGAAAAACCTCTAGTAAACTATGAGTCAATCTAGGTAGGTACATTAATAAGGGAAATAGGGGGGTTCGGGGGGGGGGGATAATTGTGCTGCAGGCTTAAATGGTAGTATCGTATTAGTATCATTCCTGCTGTATAAGCAGCGGTACAATTGCTTAGAACTGAGAGACACACATGCATCCTGACTCGCGCGCGCATACACATTCATTTGCCCTTAGTGGCTCGTATCGCCTTGCAAATCTCGATCCACGGGTGACCGTAGAAACTGCAAATGTCACAGACGTCGGACGAGCTTGACGATGGTTGACTAGGTTGGTGGCCGGGTGTACTCGGTGAGGATGAGCCTTCCTTTTTCGATTTACACGTGGTCGACGAGAGATGTAGGAAATCAACTGAAGACGGTAGAGATTCGGAGGCGCGCGACTTGCGCGACGACGGCAGCGTTGACGAGTTGTATGAGGAGTTTGACGATGGTACAAGCGAGGGCGACCGTTCGAGCGATGGGGATCTTGCCGCTTGCATCGACCGACTGGAGGGTGACGATAGGCTTATCCACCGTAAAAGGTTGAGTCAATCATTAAGTAGACCTTGAGATACGCTGCTCAGCTGTTGCTTCAGCATGCGGAAGGATGGTCGCTCCTCCGGGCAGTGGGCCCAGCATTTTCGCATTACCTGCAATCACACATATATCCGCCCTTTAGTCTCAGACCTTCACTCTCAAACCTACCTCCTTCTCTAGTCAACTACCTCGTAGACTTCCTTGAAACAGGCTTTCGGTCTCTCCAGAATGATCCCTCGCTGAACTCGCTCGACGACTTCCGTATTCTTTAGCCGACCATAAGGCATCTTTCCGCATGTGAACACTTCCCACATAAGTACACCGTAAGCCCAGACGTCCGACTTGGAACTAAAGCGGGTGTAGTTGAGTACTTCCGGCGGCGCCCATTTGATGGGGAACTTGGTGCCTCCACTACTGGTGTACTGGTCATCAAGCACGTACCTGCTCCGGCAAACATTTACCATTGTACAGGCTGATTTACTTTCCTTTTAGTCAGGTAGAGGGTGAGTCAGTTGCCTTTTAAACTATTGTTTCAATTGTTTCTATTATTGATACAATTTGATATTACAAATGATAAATAGTGCATGGAAAAGACTCGGTAAAGACTCCTTTATATTCAAGTTACTCAACACCGTATAATTATTAAATTTGTTTTCACAAAGGCAAGTGTATGACCCTGTACACCGACACAATATCCAAACATACTAAAAATCCTCTCATTACCTAGCTAAACCAAAATCAGCAACCTTGACTACATTCTCCGAGCCGACTAAACAGTTTCGGGCGGCAAGATCCCGATGGATGTAGTTGTGCCTTTCCAAATATGCCATGCCGTTGCAGACCTGCAACATGCCGCCTAATTAATGCCCGCTCATGCACGGTCCAGTTAGAGGTCCGCGCGCGCGGCCTCTCCCAGTTAGTTACCTGTATGCACATATCTAATAGGAGGCCGACGTTTGCACCTAAAGTGGCTTCGTGACGACGGAGGTAGTTGAGAAGAGATCCATGTCGCATGTACTCTGTCACAATATATATCGGCCTGTCCTTACTGCAAACGCCGTACAGCTGAACCAGATTCTGATGCTGCAGTTTCCTGAAACGAACCCACGTATTCCTCCGGTGAGCAGGGGGCGACGCATCGATTTGATCTCTAAGCCATTTTTCAGCGGGCCCGAAGGACTCACGTCATAACTTTAGCTTCCTCGATGAAGTCGTCCTCGGACATGGTTCCCTCCTTCATCATTTTCACCGCGACGTCGATGGAGCCGCGCCACTTGCCTCGCCGCACCACCCCGAACTGTCCAGATCCGAGCTCCTCCAATAGATGCAGCTCTGCCGGATCGATTTCCCACTTGTCTGCAAGTGAAGCCAGTCGGATTTATCGAACGGTTCCGTGCCGGCGATTGAGTGTATAGGCGACGAGGGACTCTGACGAACCGTGACTAAGACCGGCAGTCGGCGGGACAGGACGATCGCAGGGACTGGTCTTCAGTCGACTGGCCAGGCCGCCGCTATTGTGTCTGTGATAATTGACGAGATCGGGTATCGAGCCGCAACAATGCTTCTCCGACAGGTAGAACTCGCCCCTGGTGTTCTGCTTAATGTGATAATGCTTGACGTGCGGGTGCGGCCTGAGGACATAGGACCTCGGTCATTCGACTTACGACTATGATCATTGGTAGCAACGCACAGTGGGACAGAATGGACCCTTTACGGCCATAAAATGTGAATACTATCAATGATGCTTTTTAAATTAATTAGAGTTTAATGTACGATTTATAAAATGGCTATAGAATTCAAGTCTAAACAACGGAAAAAGTGAATACTATCAAATATGTTTTTGAGATTAATTCCAGACTTGTATGAGAGCTTTCAAGATTGAGTTTAATGTTCTATTTGAGTCCCATGGTACGTCATTGACAAGCTTACACTTTAGTGTAGAGGGAAAGTGTGTAAAGCCCTTTGGTAGAGGAATTCCGAACAACGAAACAGCCTTCCTTGTCCTCTTGTTTGAGCAGCGATTCAGCGCGTTGTCTTGACATGTCACCCACGTACCACCTGGAACCAGAGATGATTACACCAGCCGTCCATAAATCCCACTCGCCAAACTACCCCAACTAAGACTCACTCGTATTTCTGAAGACCCAGCAGTTCCTTTTCCTTCACGTAATTACTAGGAATGTAGCCAATGGATCTGGAAACAGGAGAAGCTATTACTCCAGTGCTCCGTTAATTACAGGCTGAATAAAAGATGTCCCTTACCCGTGCTCGTCCTTCACTTTCCACCAGTGTTCCTGCGAGTCGTCCAGGACCTCGTACTCTGCACCCTGGACATAAATGTCACGAAATAAATAGAGAATTCTTTGGCTCGGAGGTATGAGAGGAACGCGATCGAATAAATAGAGTTCTATGACGAAGCTATCGGTTTCGTCGCCCGTCCCGTCACTCATCCCGGCTTCTACGTGCTCGGGACGTTCGGTTCGACCCAGTTCCCTCTTTGAGAGCTTCTGTCCCTGTTATTAGTATCATCCGATCGGATCGAATCGAGCGGTATCGTAAAAGCGCCCGGCGAGAAATTTCCCGGGATTATTGCCGGACAGTGTCAATTGGCGACAATGGCAAGGTGACCGGTTCGATTGGCGTAGTCAGTTTTATCCGAGAGAGAGAGAGGGAGAGAGAGAGCTATTAATTTCGGATGCGGAGTTAGTGATTATCGATTGCGGGATTAATGGGAGGTGTTAATGGGATGATTAGTGATGCTCGCCGCTAATGAACAACTGGAGACGGATTCCCCGCGTAACCGCTGCCCACGGAATGCCGAGGTATCTCTGTGTCTTGCGGTAATCCGAGCGATCCCGATATCGATATTATCCCAGGGATTTCGAGAGCTCACCTTTTCGAGAGACAGATCTCCTCCCTCGATCGCTCGAAAAGGGTACAGAGCCACGACGACCTTCGCCCTCATCATTATCTTGTCCTGTAACAATGACAAATAATTAAATTCGCCCTATTTCCCCCACTATAAACAAATTTCTACTCATTAATTCCAATAAAAATAAATCGCTGAAAAAAGCTTGTGCTTAAGTCAACCCAAAAAATTACTGCTCGAAATTAATGATATCCGAGAATTTGGAAGCTGCGATGCAGGTTCTAGGGGTAAGGGTGAGTGGATTACCTTCGCCTTGGAAGACGGGGTGCCGGGTGTGCCCCCTGGCATGATCGGCGTCGAGGGTGTCCCTGCAACAAGCAAAAAGAACGTTCATTAGAAACTTAGTTCTGCAATTAGTCGGCCGGAAACTAGGGATATTACATATACAGATTAACAAGAGAGAACTGGTGTTGGATATATTTCTTGAGCGGCGTGCTCGCTGAAGGAGGCGAAAGAGTCGAGTGAAGCCTCGCGCATAGGTTTGCCTAGCGCGCGTTCTCACTTTTAATTACGATATTCAGCGGCCGCGCGACACCTGTCAAAGGGAATAGGACCGCGGAAACGAAAATCTTAATGAGACCTTCGTCGACTTTCTTCCTCCTCGCGCTAAATTCTCACTCGTTAACAGCAACGTCCACTTTTCGAGCGGCGTGACTCTTAAAGTTTCCAGCCCGCGACACTTTGTACTTGGTTGATTAATGCGGGGATTTTTTTCACCACGATCTTCTCGGGGAGGACTCGATTAACCGGAAGGTGGGGTTCAGTGAGTTTGAAATGGGAATAATGGGGATTTAAGGTGAGTCGCCCACCTGCCCATCGACGCCTCATGTAATTAGCCGGGTATGGAAGTCGTTCACCCTGTCGAATCCATCGCGAGCTCCCAGTCGCGGGCACTCGGACCAATTAGCACCGTTCACCGACCAAATCATTCGGGGTCATCGAAGATCACCGGGGTCCGACTCTTGAGAAACGCGTGCTCGCCGATCGATGAGCGGCCGGCTCCTCGGCCGGCTCCTCGGCGGGCGAGGACGGGAATTCGAGGCCTCGAGATTCACCGGCTCGATTCCGCACAAGTAGCACGCACTTCACAGTGGGGCATCGGGACGGCCCGGGTGCTGCCGGCCCATTAGTTCGTCTCCTCGTAGAGCATCTCTGCGGTCCAGCGTGCGCCGCCGGCCGAGAGCGAGAGAGAGAGAGAGAGAGAGAGAAAGAGAGAGAGAAAGAGATTTCCACGCGGGCGGAGAGATGCGTCTGGCGGCTTCTCCGCGGCTTCTGGTAAGGGTTTGCGATCTTTGCCGGTGACACGCCCGTCCCGCAAACCTCCCTTCTCTCACTCTCTCGAGGGAGAGAGAGGAGAGAGAGGAGAGAGAGTGGAGGAAAGAGGGGAGAGAGGCACAGGTGCAGCAGAGACTGCCGGAATATCAACGGTGAGCGAAGGACGATACCAGAGCTAGTCTCCACCCTGTCTAGACAAAATCAATGCGACCTCAACCTCCTGCATCCCCTCCAGCCTCCCTCGGAACGACGTTCAACGTCCCCACGTGCGTGCCTGCCCGCTTGCCTGCCCGCTTGCCTGCCTGCCAATGTCCGCTTCTACTTGCGCGGCGCCCCTGCCTTTTCTACTCGCCTCGGCCCTCGAGGAGTCTACGCGCCGCCCGGCCGCCGCGGGCTCATTCTACTCCCGCATTTTCGGTCCCATCTTTTCCTACCTCGCCTTGTCTCATTCTACTTGCGAGCTTCCTCCTGCTTCTTGCCTGACTGACTATGGATGAATCTACTTGCGCCCGACTTGCGAGGTCTGATTCTACTTGCGCCTGACTGACGATGGCTGATTCTATTTGCGCCTGACTGACGATGGCTGATTCTACTTGCGCCTGGCTGACGATGGCTGATTCTACTTGTTCGCTTGAACTGGGTGGCTGACTAGGTCTGCTTGTATGTACTCGCGAATGGAAACTTGTGCAGAGTTATTGTTGGGTTTTATTCTTAACAAGCTCGCTCGCTTTATTTATTATTATTCGAATTGCTCTGGTAATATTAACTCGCAGTATCCACGCTGTTTTGTAATTCAAGCTTTTCGCTGATTTGGTATTAAATTTGACTCTCAAAAGCTTGTTTTAGCTATTATTTGATTATTCAGCTCGCTTTTTCGGTATTCCCTGCGCCTCGCGCGCCGCTTTACAATGTTTCGCCGAGCGAGCGACTGGCAAATGTTTCGGCGTGTGCGTCGGCGTGTGGGGCAATGATTGTAGAATGATTTGGAGCGGGCGCGAGGTACACAAGCGAATTAAACGCGGCCGATAGGAGAGCGGAGTTGGCTCGCCGGTGTAATTGCTCAGTTGGGCGAGAGGGGGGCGGAAGCGAGCGGCGAGTCTTCTGGCAATTGGCGGCGACAAAAGGAAAGAGATGACCCATTTTTTTTTCCCCTCCATCCCACCGAACCGACGATGAATAAACGCAATGCTCGCCCCGGCGAATAACATGTGCCCCTCCAGTCGTCTGCGCGTTGTAATCCCATCAATGGCCCCGAGCCCTCGATCGTTCTTTCGAGCTCGCCGAGCGAGATGCGCACCGATAATTCGGAGCCACTCGCTCCGCTCGCTCGATCAATGCTATCGGCTCGTTGCTCTCTTCCCGCGAGCTAAAACAATATCGGCCGCGCGCGCCTCCTGCAAATCCCACTAATTCTCCGCCATTTCCCGCGAGCTCGTCGCTTTCAAAAGAACATCGAGAGCTCACCCACTCCTATTAACATATTCGCCATTCGCTGCGAGGATATTCGTGCTTGCGTGCTCTCGATTCGACCCGACCCTCCAATTACCGCGATATCGAAAATGTTTTTCAAATTAATCTCGGCCGAATAAAGTTCCTCTTTTTTTATACTTCCTTCCACTGAGAGGGTTGAAGGTTTTTTTTACTTGTTTTAGGAAATCCGGGATTTAGCTGGGTGTTGCGAAAAAGCTCGGACTTGCAACTTTGCGATTCCAAGTGAATCTTACTATCGAGCGAACTAAGAATTTCAGTATTACCTCGACTCGATGTGTCAACGGTTACCAAGGACGCGTTCGCCTTAATCCCCCACGACGATTTCCCTTGCAAGCTCAAAACTCTCTCTCTCTCTCGCCATAATTTAGCAGATAGCAGCGGAGTAACTTTTGTCACACTGCCACCAGCACCGGCGGCTGCCGGAGGATTCGGCGCTCGCTATCTCCGAGCAACACTGCCAGCGCAGCCCTAACCGGAGGCCCAAATTTCCATCTGGTTCGCCGCCGCTCGAAACTCTTAAGCATCCTTTATGCACTCCGAGTAATGAGAGTGACTTTGCGCGCTGGAATTCGACGGAGGGGGCTGGGGGGGATTTCCACGGTGGCGTGTCAAGTTTCGGGTCCAATTTCACTAGTCATCAGTTAGAGTGTTCCCCGAAAATCGACACCGCCGGGCTGCCTCGAGCTTTAACCATCGTGTTACTCGGTTGGGTCATTTTTAATAATTTTGTAGCATGTTATTTAAGGTATTTATAAAGGTATTAAAACATCAAATAATATTATCTATCAATGACCTTAACTGACATTATCTTACATTAAACTTTAATAGATAGAAATAGAATAATAATTTAATAGAAATTTCAACAAAGTTTATATTATCTAACAATGATCTTAATTAACATTATCTTATATTAAACTTTAATGTAAGATAATGTTAGTTAAGATCATTGTTAGATAATATAAACTTGGTCGAAATTTCACTGTAAGGAATTAGACGTGAAATATTGATGTATGCGAATTGCGAACAAGAGGCTTAGTGCGGTGGTTGGGGGGTCGAAGGGGGTTGGTAAGATGGAATCCCGCAGGTGTAAACCAGGGTGTTAGCGGCGTCCGAATGTCCTTGGAGTCCGATCGAGGCTAATTGATTGGCCTCCCATTATAGCCAATGTGGGACGAGCGGAGATCAGAGCGGCTGTCCCAGCATCCCACATGACCTATTGTCCAATGCGAACCATCCGTCTTCCACCAACAGGTCACTCATCCACTCAAACCACCAAATAACTCTCCTCGCCTGCAAATGAACTCGACACTCGCTTCCTCAGGACTTGTCCACCCATGTCCCCCCTCGATGACCATTTATTCTCATCACAGAGATATATCCATAGAACTGGCCATTTCTCCACTGATTTGTCACTTGGATCACCTCGGATTACAGGAATATTGGAATAATATTTTGACCGGTTTTTGATGTATCGCTCGAGGGGAGATTTTTCATTTTTAATGGAATTATTTTCCAGCACCAAGCGATTTTCCCCCGTGGATTTCTCATGAATAATGTAACCGAATCGACGAAAGCCCTTTCACTCGGCTCGTCATTTCCCGGAATCAACAAAATCCGGCTTTGAACTCGAGTAACAGGGCGTCGAGCGATCGTGGAAAATCGAGCCCGCTCCAAACTGGAAAGATAGAATTTCGCGCTTGCCAATTCGAAATTGGGCATTCTGCGTGGAAATCGGCCGGAACACAGGGAAAGAATCTGCTTTCTCGATTAATAGCGCACACGGCCATGGTGGAATCCGCGGGGGCCGGGCATAATTGCGATATCCGCGCTGATCTCGCGGAACTCGGGAATTCCAACACAATCTCCTCCCCCTCCCACCCCATACGTTTCGCATTATTTCGGAAAATTGCTCGCTCGTTGCTAAAAATCCGCGCGGGTTTGCGCGAGGCCACACACACTCAGAAACACTCTTTCGAAATTCACACACACACACACACACACTGAGAGAGGGTGGAGCAAGACATAAAGCGCGAACTATATTTCCGACGCTGCACTCGTTAATGGAAAAAGCATTACTAGAGAGCGGAAGAGGACAGCGATTCACTCGTCCTCTCATCCGCCCGGCGAGCAATGATAATTTTCCCCAGCTGCGAGCTCTTCCGCCGGCGGATCATTTCAAAAGCGCGCTGCCATCGCCGAGCGGCCGCGCACTCAAAGATTTTCGGTCACAATCACTCTCCCCCGGTGTCGTCGACTCGTCCTTTCAATCCCACTTTCCACCCAACTACTTTCTCCCTCTCTTTCTCTCCCAATCATTACTCCCACTGAGCTTTCATTCCTCCTTTATAAACACACCCACTGTTATTTAACTGTAATCTCTACTCGGAATCTCCTGCGCGTATTCGGGGCTTAAACAACTCCGGTTTCGAGAACTGCCGAGTCAACCCTTTGCGACCTAGCAACATGTACAGGTCTTCTCTTTTAATCCCCACTGTTGGGTATAAATAGATGTGCACGGAATCATTGTAAAGAAATTCTTTATTTTATTTTTGTTAAGTTCATAATTTTTGGGTTATGAAATTAACCTAATATTCATAATTGTTAAGTTATGAATTTAACTCGTTATTCATATGGTTAAGTTATGCACTGAACTTATTATTCATATCATTAAGTTATGAACTTAACTTATTACTCATAATTGTTAAGTTATGAACGTAACTTATTATTCATATTGTTAAGTCCACTATATCTGATGAACAGGGAGAATGAGACGCTGCCAACTGAAATTACAAGTGCATCACCCTGTAAACAGAGTCTATGCACCCATAGTGGACGATTACAAAGAGATCGAAGGGTCAGGGAGAGAGGGGTGGTACGGGGGTTAATCCGTTGGCCAGTAGGATTGCGGGATGAAGGGCCCATCCCTTAATTCCCAGGGAGACTGGAGGAGCTCCGCCGCGCCGCACCGGGCGGCCGAGCCACGCTAGTATACAAGGGTTCTCGATCAAAAGCTCCGCAAATCCCCGTGGAGTGTCTGGAAGTCTGCAGCCTCCGCTCTCGAGAGCGATGCCTAAGTCGACCTGAGTCGGCCATCGTGGATCCCAGTCACTCGACGCATCATTGACCGGTCACGAGCGGCTCCTTCCCTTCCCCTCCTCTAGGCCGACTCGCTCTTCTACTTATTCCAGTTATTAAAGTAGTTTCTGGCGTAAGTTCATTGTTTAGAAGCAGTGTTCCCGAAAGCTGTTAAGCTTTTAAGTGAATTGGTAATTGAGTAAAATACTAATTCAAAATTGAGTTATTATTATCCGAGTTTGTGATGTAAATTAGTCATTTATAAATAACGTTTATTTAATTCAACGATATGTTAAGTGGATTGTTGACACGGTGTCCAACTGGCTCAGTCATTAACACTATTCGAAAGAAGGAAGGAAAGGCTCAAGGATATTAAAATGAAGGTGTCCCTTATTAATTTAATCTCTCGGCCCGACGAATCTGCATTTTTCAGGTGGAGCGTGAAGTAGGTGTTAAACGAATTCGACAGAGAGCCGCGGTAATGGGGCTGCTCGGAATACTACCCTAGCTGCTATCCTCCCACCGAGCTCCTGCTCCAACTTTAAATCGAGAAGCTCGTCGAGCTATGGACTCGAATCTCGCCTCTCGATTCCCTTCTAATTACAGACTGAATGCCCGCGCAATTCCCAGCGCTGCTGGACCCGAGAAATTAGTGAGCGATTGTATCCAACTATCGAACATCATGTCGGTTCTAAGTTCTTTTTGTGTACTTGCAATCCTTTTAATTACATCTATGTCTATGGTTATGTCCATAGTTATATCTATAATTATGTCTATAACTATGTCTATAATTATGTCGATAATTATGTCTATAGTTATGTCTATAATTGTGTCTATAATTATGTCCATAATTATGTCTATAGTTATGCCTATAGTCATGTCTATAGTTATGTCAACGTCTATATCAATGGTTTAACGATTGAAATTCAATTAAAAAATGTCAAAATCGAAAAAATCTCAGTAGAACACATTAACTAAGTTGGCTGAGTTACGTCCTATCCAGCCGACCTCTCCACTGCAACGATACCCCCCAACCATATCGATATATCGCCGTCCCACCGAGGAAAAATCGATTAATTAACAGAGGGGGGTTACAGTGCGGCTGGCTCGCCAGTTGGAAACGTTCTGCTATGTGTTATGTGGGCTGCCGTAGGCGCACGGAGCCATTGTGCAGGAGCAGCCGGCCGTAAAACGGTGAGCAGTACTGACACGCATTGGTCGGCTGGCTCCCGCAAAGACATGTCACACCGGCTCCAGGTAATTACGGCCTGCACTGCTCCCCTGCGTCATGTAACAATGGCGAATTAAGCCCGTTACGCAAAGTAGCCGGATTCCATCCCTTATTAAGAGCGCCGCACGCTCCTTTCCAATTGGCTCGGCTGCGCTCCCGACACTTGCGCAATTTAAGTGTGAAATTGTCGAATTTTCATGTATCATGTTCTTTTGTTCCATTAGGGCAACAGTTATTGTATGATTTTACGGAAATTTGTATTCAATTCTTATTATCATGATTGACGCGATTTCTTTATTTATTGTTATTCGCCTGGACACTTTGGTAATCAGCGTTTAAACTTCAAAACTAAGATTAAGGCAATTATGACATTAATTTGTAAGTTTTAATTACTTTTCCATTTAAATTACGTGAACTTTAACTGTTTCTTGCATCACGCAACTTCGATGATAGATTCCCATATTTCTATATCCTTAATTGCAAACTAATTTCCCTTAAATACCAATTTCCCATTCCACTCTCTCATTGTACTCGGTTTTTTCAGCCGGCAGGTTCATTAGATCAGTAGATAATTAATTCCTTTACTCGAACCCCGATATTCAGCGGGGTGGGGGGTGGGGCTTTTATCAGCCGCTCTTCCTTTCGATCCATCGTGGGGAAAATTGGGTTTTAAAGCCGGCCGGGCGCAATGCGATACCGATCTTCCAATCGGCCGTCAATAGAGAGTGGCCCGTTGCTTTCCCAGCGGCGATTGGATCCGGAATTCCGTCTAATAATCGCCGGGCGATTTCTCACTCGAAAAGAAGTCAATTAATCTCCCCCTCCCTTCCATAGTCGGGCGAGGAGGAGAGGTGGACCTGCTTCCTCAAGGATTTCTCATTAGTGCCGATAACGAAGACTCCATTGCGTAATTGCCATTCACTGGGCTCAGCCGGATTAACCTTCGCGAATAAGACTCCCCCCCACTCCGCCGGCCCAACTTATTGTTTATAGCGAGAGTTGGGCCGGAATTAAAAAACTTGCTCGCATTTTCCGGCACCGACCGAAAGAGCTTTTCCCTTCGTCCCCCCCGGCAACTTCCGCGGACTTGTACGCCAACTTATAATAGAGTCCTGGGAGTTTCCACTCCTCTCTCTCTCTGTGCGCTTTAAAAGGGTGGATTAAGCGTGCGGATTTAAGCGACCTGTACGTACACAGGACGTCTCTCTCTCTCTCTTTCGAGTTGAGCTTTTTTTAGTCGCGCGTTCGTCCTCGCGCAAAGTGCCTGAAAGGAGTAAGTCTCGCGGAAGTAACTAGCCCGACTGGAAGACTTTTCTCCGGGGGATTCTCTCCGCGAGATGGATGGTAAGATGGGCATTTCTCGTAATTATATTGAAGTGGAACGTCTTGAGGGTTCTTAACTGATGCATTCTTATGCGAGCAATTGTTTTTTTAATTTGAGTATCGCTGGGACCAAAGAATTGGAGAATTTTTAAACGAGTTTGAAAAAGAAGGAGGTTCTTATTTTCGTCTTTTTTGATATTTTTGTCTTTTTTAATACGAAACACAGTATACGAAGTTAATTCGGAATTCATGTAATATAAAAGAAATTTAATATATATCAAACTTATTAAATTTCTTTTATATTACATGAATTCTGTCGATGAATTACTGTCTCTTCCCACTGGACTGCAATAAACTCGAAGTACAAGTAAAATCAACACAGCTCCATCCTACAATTCCACTCGCAAGCGACAGCGACGTCAGTTTTCGCCAGTCGGAGATTCCACGGGGATTAATTGACGCAACGCCGTCTCCCTTTCTCCGGTGGCAGCGCGAATGTAATTGCGAGCGACTGGCAAGGTTCGCGCCTTCATTATAACATCCGAATACCAGGAGAGAGACGGGAGCACTCGCTCCAAGTTGGGACGCTGGGATTTGTCTGGATTGCATCGCTGCTTCCCGGAGAGGAATCGCGTATCCGCGTCAAGAGCATTTATTCGGCTTTATTGAAACGAATGCCGGCCACTAACTCTGCCGCGCCGGGATGCATTTCCTCCGGGATTCCGGGGGATTTCGTACATTTGTAATGCTTACGCTCGTCACCCACCATTCGCTCGACCCCCCTTTACCTCTGCGGGGTTGTCGGAGGGAGGGGAGAGGGAGAGGGAAATATAGCGAGATCTGAAATATACGTGATTCGAATGCGCGGTTTCGATGGCCGCCGGAAGTCGATGGGGGTGGGGGGTGGGGGAGTATCTCGGAGTCAGTTCCGGTTGGATAAATAAATTGCTGCGATTTCGAGAATTAATTCCAGAGCCATAAAGGATTTTCCCGATTTCTCAAGTTGGCCAAGATCTCGAATCCGAATGTTAACCGACAGAGGCTTCCAAGGGAAACCTCCTGGAATTGGAAAAGTAGAGCAAGATATCAGACCCGCATGCCTCGGCAACCTGCCCAGCGCGTGGAAATTGCAGTGTCACCTTCTCCAAAAATGCGGCTGGATCGCGTCCAGGTTCATTGTGCGGGAAATCGAGTGAAGGCCCCGGCCCCTAAATTCGTCAATAATATCCCGGAAGAATATCTCGCTGCGGGGCCGAGAGCTTCCGTTTAATAAAGCGAGGGGTAGGATCCCGAAGCCACCACCGGGGGAAATTGAAGTGCCACGCGCTTAATAATAATCCCCGGAACCTTTAATCTGGATTGCTTCCAAGTCCCCCTACCGCCCCCCTTACACCGCAGGAATAAAACAAAGCCGCTCTCGTCAGTGGGCCAGTGGCTGCTCTTCAAGGTGTTGAATATACATCTAATCAATATTAGTATATGAGGCATTCACACGAAGATAGTCACTGATATATATCAGTGAAGATAGTACGTAATCGATTGTGTATAAATTTCAAACACTAATTAAAATTGTTCGAACCAAAAATTAATAAAGTTTTATTTGTTCTTCTAAAGAATTTAACTAATTAACACGTTATAAGGAATCTCAACACAAGGATTCTATGGATTCTCTATCGCGACACCTGTTTCCTCTAATCCTGATTAAAGGAGATCTGAATTCGGCGCAATTGTGAGTTGGATATATCATCGGGCTAAACCGATTAGGGAATCTCCGTCGAGAGGCGGCTGCTCGAGTTTAAGCTTGGCTCACTCGCCGAGTGATCGCATTGGGAATAATATCTCTCAAACAAGCACCCAAACAATCGAGCCAATTGGCTTCGATGCCCCTTAATGGATTTCCATCAAAAAATGGAATTGTTTCCTTCGTTTTCGGGGGAGGCGCTTTCCGTGTAATTACCAGATTTCGTTTATTATCATGTTAATGATCAATTAGTGAAAATTAATCGGGGTAGAATTGCGCGTTTTATATTGTACGATTGGAAATGAATTGGGACTAGAAGTTGGTCGGTTGGGAGAGTTTCAGAATGCAAGGATCAATGAGGGGGGAATGGGCAGGAGCGAATATTACTCGCTGCCATTAATCAGCAGGGGAGAGAGGGAGAGAGAGGGAGAGAGATAGTGTAATCCGCTCTTTCGAATCGATGCGATGCGTCCCTCGAAGGTGGTCCATCTGCTCCCGAACAAGCCCGAATCCCAGTAATGGACGAATTCATTATCGCCCTTTCCAACCGCCCGCGCTCGCGCCCGCGCGATCCGAATGAAATTAGACACTGTCTATTAGGCCGCGCCGGAAACTAATCGTCAGCTTACTATCACAATCCAATCAAACTCGATCAGCCTTTCTATCCATTCTCCGAATCACTCATTCATTCCCACCAAAGACTCTCTCCTTTAAAAAAAATCATTAATGACTCATTAAACAGTAATTAACAGAGTTAATAACTCATTAATCAGTATTTTAAAAAATAATAAAAAATCGATCTCAAGTCGACTATAATGAGTTGAACGTAGAAAAGGGTGAAAATAGGCGTGGAAGCGGAAAGACGCCAGGCGTTTAAAGGGCAGAAGGCGAGGAAAGCATTCCAAACATTAGCACTGCTCTCGGGCCGGAGTGCCTAATAATATAGTATTAAATTCCGGGACTCCGGGGCGCGCGGCCCCAATTTCCGAAAGCGTTTGCGTATCCACTTCAAAAGGCAGGGGCGCGTTCAGTCTGGAGTGCCTTAACGAGCCTCTGCCAGCCTCACGCTCCGCCTAGAGATAGAGCGGGACGGGACGGAAGAGTAGGAGAGAGGAGACCCAGGACCCTTTGAGGAATTACTCTTTATGGAACTGTTGTAAGGTCCGAAATTGTCGCTGGTCTTATGTGCCTTGAAAATCGGCGATGCGAGTCGGTCGTGGAGTCCCAAAGTTCAGGTTTCGACCCTTTTGTTTAAGGGTGGGAAAAGATTATACTCGTAAATGAATATCTTTTTAGTTTTGAAGTTAGTAATAAATATCTTGGAC
Organism: Crossocerus cetratus; assembly: GCA_963675795.1. Classification (NCBI taxonomy): domain Eukaryota; kingdom Metazoa; phylum Arthropoda; class Insecta; order Hymenoptera; family Crabronidae; genus Crossocerus; species Crossocerus cetratus. Next base: position 19,653,550 of record OY776668.1, read on the forward strand.
GTTTTCTTTAAATTGTTATTACAAGTTCAGTGGTTTTTAAAAATTTATGGAACTGGTACCCTTCAGCCCTTTCGTTTAAGGATTAAAACAGATTATACTCATAAATGAACTGGTTTTTAATTTTGAAGTTAGTAATAAACGTCTTTGTCGCCCCCGTCGAAAGCTCTCATTAAGTATTAAGTGGCTTTTGAAAATACATACATTTTAATAGAGGCTCGTGGCCCTAATGTTTTCCGGCCACTCCAGATTTAACCACCTCAGAAATGGCCGGGCTCAGTGGACGTTTAACTGCTCGAGGTATTAAACCGCCGCTCAACACGGAGAAGGCAAATTCGCACTCGCAGCAACCACCGTGTCACGACGACGCATTCCGCGAGGGTACTCAGCTCTCGCAATTACCGGCAAAGTATCATTGTGACAGGGACATTTAAAAAATCCCCTCCGCCCCCACTCCCGCCGCCAAGGGTTCATTAAACCGTCATTAAAGCGGCCGATTATTACGCGATTTTACAAAAATGCACTCGGCCTGCTGCAAGTAAATAAATAGGAGCTCAAATCGATCGTAACATCCCATGGACGATATTTAACCAACGCCGTTCGAACAAACGCGCAGAGTTTGCTCGACCACCTGTTTACCTATAACAAAAAACGAGAAAACAGCGGGAAATAGCTACGCTGACATGCGGGCAGATTCCTCCGATACCAACACACGTTTGCTTTTTCATTGGTTGCAGAAAACCAATGCAAAGATTATTATGTGCAAGTCATAAAAAATTCATAATAAAACTGATTTTCTTCACCACCTATCCCTTAATTAAATTAAATTATTATATACACAATTAATATACATACTTTTATATATATATACAATTAAATGAGGGGTGAAGTGAAAACGACACATCTTCCAGGTGTAATTCCTTGACAAGAGAATTGCACTTGTCGCGGGTGCTTTTCGCTTGCGCGCTCACCGTAAAGATTGAGGGAGAAAAGGGATTTAATTGGAGGGAACCGGGGGGGTAATCGGAGTGCGGCGTAACCGCAGGGAAATAAGTGGAAGATGTGTGGAGAGCTGGCGCGTCCGGGTGGCTTTGCGAGGGAAGCGGAGCTTCCTCATAAAGGAGACACGCCGGCTGACTTTGCGCTCCGGAGTGCATAATACTACTGGTAAGGTGAAAGAGGGGCTTGGCCTTCTGAATCAACTGGGCCTTTGTCTTCCGTGGCTGCCTCGCCATTCTTACCGCATCGCTACCTTCGAATGACGTCCTTCTCTCCTCCTCAGTCAAACTCAACCCCCACCCCAGGAATCCTGGACGCTGTCGCGTCTTCCGGCTGGATTAATCAGTCATTGATTGGACCTCGGAGTTGTTGACACAACTCCCGGGATATAAAGAATTTTTCCTTCTTAAACTTTAAGAGGAAAGTCTCGTTTTATGGAGAATACCAGTACGATTTTAATGACTTTGAAATTCAAAGTTATTAAAATCGTGCTGGTATTTCCATAACTTAATAACTTTAAATATTATATATATATTGGCATTTTAATAACTTTGAATTCTAAAATACAAAGTTATTAAAGTCGTGCTGGTATTTTCCATGAATTTATAATGACTTTGTAAAATGGAAAGTTTCCCGTCGATAACCAAGGGAATTAATGACAGGACTCTGACAATTTTTCATCAAAGAAACGACGCGAACTCCTCTACACTTTATATTAAAAATTGATTTACGAAAGAAAATGATTCCAAGAAAACCGTGTAAATGGAGCTTTCAAGTCCGAAGCGGAGTCAAATGGAAGCTCGTCCGCCGACAGTTTCGTTTTCACACTCGGGAGCGTCCGGCGCGAGAGATCGACTGCGGTTTGATTCGAGTGCAGCTAGCTGTGAGACATAACCGGTCGGCAGGGAGCAGCTGGGGCCCAGCGCGACAGATAGGAGCAGCGCATCCCAATCGATTCTCGCTCGAGTAATCCGGTCAAGATAAATCGAGAGTACCAGTCGCCGATTGCCAGCCTGATGGAGGACCCGCCGATATTTGAGACCATTTAGCAAACCCATCGCTTTCCGCCATCTATTAACGCGCTTCGTACACCTCCACTCCCCATTCGACCAAACGCCGGAAAAGGGAAACAAAGTGGCCGAAAAACGGTCCCGCTCGAACAAGTAGTTTTTGGTGCAAGAATTTCGGGTGTTGAAGAGAGAGAGAGAGAGGAGGTAGATATCCTTGGAAAGTTGAAAGTTGGTGGATTTTGATTAGCTGGATTTAGAGGGAGGCAAAGCTCCCAGGATTCGAGAGAGTTGGTAAATACATAGTCGCCGGGGGCTAATCCTGATTATCGTTTATTTTACGTCCTATCTACTTAGTAGTATTCGATAATCTCTTAGTTGGGTTAATGCGAACTCATCAAACCAGTTTGATTAATCTTTTTATTCAACAGCTTGTCAAACAATACACACTGACTCGCAAGTTCATTTTTGTTTGAGATATAGGTGAAGCTAACTTTCGCGAATCGCACGTAGATTGAGTTTATTGATGTATAGCGGCGTCTCGACGCTCATCTGTGTGACTTGGACTAGGACAGAGTTGTGATGGCACACACGGTAAACTTTGACAGGAAGACATGTCGGAGCGTCCTCTCCGCAGGCGCCAACTGCCAGGAGCACCAGGAGAGTCAGGAAACCGAAACAACTTGCCATATTTGCTCAGTTCCGAAGAGCACAGTAGACTGGACGCGATCAGCTTCGAACCGGTATTTATATTTTCGATTACAGTCGATTAAATTCAATGTCCACCTGCACGAATCCCACTTTCTTCATCAGTATTGAGAAGAATATCGCAAGTGGGGGAGAAACGGGAATTGAGCCTGACATCCTTGGAAAGATCCTTGGAAAACTGGTCGATTTGAATTGGTCGGCTTCGTGCCGAGACAAAGCTCTAAATATTCATACTTATTTTACGTCCGATCTACTTAGTAGTATCCGATAATCTCCTAGTTGGGCTTATGCAAACTCATCAAACTAGTTTGATCAATCTTTTTATTCAACTGCTCGTCAGGTAAATATTAAGGGCGATGACTGGCCGCCGAACGGTTGTAGCATGCATTAAATTCCTCGAGCCCAGTTGAGCAGGACGATGAAGACGCACACACTTTGGTAGTAGAAGCCAATCCTGTCGCACTTTTATTGATCTCTGTCAAAGTATTTTTATGAAAATTAAGAAGTTTCAGTGTAGTCAAACCGTCAAAGCCACGCGGTTCAATACTTCTAATCAACATATTCGAGAGGTCCAAATAACAGAGTTTCCCTAATCCCCGGAAAACCCCAGCAGGCACATTTAATAATTTGTTGCCGGAAATATCGAGGCTCTTCAGGTTAGTCAATTCAGCAAAAGTGTCGGGTTCAATGGCACTGATTTGATTGGCCTGTAGCGCAAGTTTGTGCAGTTGTTTCAAACCCCGAAAAGTGGCCGTTTTCAGGTTGGTCAGCCGATTAGAGGACAAGTTGAGTTCTTCGAGGTTTTTCAATGCAGCAAAAGTGCCAGGTTCCAAATCTGTCAGGAGATTCCTGTCCAAGTAGAGTCCAATGAGTTCCTGGAGTGGTGAGAAGCCGCCGGATTGGATACTCGTGATTTTGTTGCGGGTCAACCAGAGATGCCGCAAACTTGAGAGTCCATCGAAAGCATGACTGGAGATCGACGGAATATTGTTCCCGTCAAGGGTCAAATCCCGAAGGTTCGAGAGTCCAGTAAAAGAGCGATCAGGCACTCGATCGATCTTGTTATCGGACAATTGCAGCAAGTTCAAATGCCTCAGTTCAGCGAAAAGATTCTCTGAGAGGCGAATCTCGTTGCCCCAGAAATTAAGGGTTTTCAACTGGTACAGGCCTCGAAATGATCCTCGAGTGACCATGGAGATGCGAGTACTCCGGCCGAAACTGATTTCCTTCGTTGAGAGATTCTTGAAGGCGTTTTCGCGAATCGCACGTAGATCGATCCTGTTGAAGAACAGCGGCAACTCGGACCTCATCATCTCTGTGACTTCGACTAGGACAGAGTTCTGGTGGCACACACGATAACCCTCCATAGAAAGACATGTGGGAGTGTCCTCTCCGCGGGTTCCAAGCGCCAGGAGCACCAGGAGAGTCAGGAAACCGAAACAACTTGTCATGTCCGCTCAGTTCCGAAGAGCACAGTAGACTGGACGCGAGGAGATTCGAACCAGTATTTATATTGCGATTACCGTCGATTAAATTCAATGTCGATCCTGAATTTTAACATTCTTGTCTTCACATATCAGCTCGCACCTCCACGAATCCCACTTTCTTCATCAGTATTGAGAAGAAACGGGAATTGAGCCAGACATCCTTGGAAAGATTTGCTCCTTTTAACCAGATTGAGAAAATGACGGGTGCGAACTGCCAATAGCTCGGCTCATAATTTTTTAATCAGTTAAATCCCGGAGGTAATCGTGACTTTGATTCTTGACTTTGACATTCTTTCACCTCGGTCTTTTCGAATACCATTTGTTCCATTACGTCTGTGGAGAGTCGACTGAATGATATAACCTTGATGGAATTGGATCGGAGTGGAGGGTTTGCCTATGGAAGTTTAAGGCGAAATTAACATTTAAAAAATATTCTTCTTCTGTGCTCAATTTCCATATTTATTATCAACTTGTGCAACAGCGCAAAGAAAGCCCATATTAGTACAAAATTAGATTGACAACGAATTGTTGCTAAGGATCCAAGCATGTTGGATGCCTGGACAGCTGTACTCTGGATTAAATTACCTTAAGGCTACCCAATACCATTTACTTGAAGTTAAACTGTAAGGTGGCTTCTGAACCACCGGCTAGCGCGGCAAACATCACTTACAAATGATATACAAAATCAGGGTTCAAAGGCTGTTCGCATTGCAGGCGTACCGCCCACTTATCGGAGCTTAGAGTAAAAAATGGGTTAGACAGTACACTCTTAGACTCTGGCTTTAAGTATACTTTGGTAGTCGAAGTCAAACCTGTCGCACTTCTATCAACCTCTGTTAAAGTACTATTTTCAATAGCGACAAGTCTCAGTGTAGTCAGATCGTCAAAAGCATGTGGTTCGATAGTCGCAATAGGAATATTTGAGAGTTCCAAATAACAAAGTTTCCCTAATCCCCGGAAAATCCCAGCAGGCACAGTCAACAGTTTATTCTCGGAAAGATCGAGGCTCTTCAGTTCAGGCAAATGAACAAAAGTCTCAGGTTCAATGGCACTAATTTCATTCTTCTGTAGATAAAGTATGGACAGTCGTTTCAAACCCCGAAAAGTGTCCGTTTTCAGGATGGTCAGCCGATTCTTATCCAAGAAGAGTAATTGGAGTTTTTCCAAGTTAGAGAAGGTGCCAGGCTTCAAATCGGTCAGTTGATTAGAATAGAGCTTGAGTTGAATGAGTTCTTCAAGTGCTGAGAAGGAGTTGGAATCGATATTGGCGATTTTGTTGTCGCTCAACTCGAGAGCAGTCAGATTTGAGAGTCCATCGAAAGAATGGTTAGAGATCGACAGAATATCGTTCTCCCTAAAACTTAAATATCGAAGATTCGACAGACCAACAAACGAGCGATCAGGTATCGCAGTGATCTTGTTATCAACCAAAAACAGCGATGTCAACTGCTCCAATTCAGCGAAAAGATTCTCCGATAGACGAACCGCGTTGCTGTTCAAAACGAGTGTTTCCAACTGGTCCAGGCCTCGAAACGATCCTCGACTCAGCTCGGAGATGTTGTTGCCCAAGTTCAAACTGAGATAGGTCGCTGGAATATTCTTGAAGGCGTTTTCGCCAATCCCAGTTAGATCGTCGTCGATGTCCAGGTTTTTCAGGAACCATTCGTCGTCGGAGCTCGTCTGTGTGACTTCGACTAGGACAGAGTTCTGCTGGCACACGCGGTAAGCTTCGAGAGAATCACATGTCGGAGTGTCCTCTTCGCAGGCCCCAACCGCCAGGAGCACAAGTAGAGTCAGAAAACCGAAACAACTTGCCATATTTGTTGAGTTTCGAAGCGCACAGTAGCTGGGACTCAGGGAGACTGAATGCGAGCAGATCGAACCACTGTTTATATACTCTGCAGCTTAGATCTATTGCTAGACTTGACTTTTGGCATTGTTATGTTTGATGAGTCAGTTCTGCTGTTCCACGATAACCTTGGTGAGTAACACAGCTCGGGATCCAACTGCCAGGAGCACCAGAATGATCGGAGAATTAGACTGGTCTGCATCGTTGCCGAGTGTCTCTCGAAATGTCCTGTGCCGAGACTTTAACCAGACTGAGGATCAAAGCGAGCTTAGAACACTCGATCATTCTTTTATCAATTATAGAGGTTGAGTTTAGCGTGACTTTTGACATTGTTGTCTCTCTGCTTCTCCAAGTACTACTTATTCCATAATCTCTCAAAATTCCACTGAATTACATATGTTTGATCAAATTGGACCAGAGTGCAGGCTTTGCGTATTGTAATATAAAGTGAACTTAAAGTTAAAAAAATATCCTCCACCTGCGCCCCATTTCCCTATACTAGTCAAACATAGATTGACAATGGACAGCCGTACACTGTGTCAAATTATCCTAACGCTACCCAATACCATTTACTTGAAGCCTTGAAGCAAAAGTTTAAGCTAAAGTTTTAGTTCGATCCTGACAATCTTAGAGCGTACCATTCGAGTTCAACATGTACAAACGCAACTCGCATTGCTCACGCAAGAAAAAATTAAAGAATGGCACCCAATGGCATCTCAATACCTCAGGTTTGCACTCCCGCGTTATATGTAACTGGGTAGTGGAAGGCAAGCCTGTCGCAGTTCTATCGATCTCTGTCAAATTATTATAATCAAAACTAAGAGAGACCAGTGTCGTCAAACCCTCAAAAGCATGCGGTTCGATAGTGGCAATCGACATATTCGAGAGTCCCAAAAAACAGAGTTTCCCCAATCCCCGGAAAACCTCAGCAGGCACAGTTAACAGTTTATTCTCGGAAAGATTGAGGGTATCCAGTTCAGACAATTCAATAAAAGCGTCAGGCTCGATGAGACTGATTTCATTGTTCTGTAGGTCAAGCCTGGTCAGTCGTTTCAAACCCCGAAAAGTGTCCGCTTTCAGGCTGGTTAGTTGATTAATATCCAAGACCAGCGCTGTGAGGTTTTTTAATGCCGCAAAAGCCCCAGGTTGCAGATCACTGATGCGATTTTTCTCCAAGTTGAGGTAAGCGAGTTCCTCGAGTCCAAAGAAGGCGCCGGATTCGATGCTAGAGATGTTGTTGTGGCTCAACCAGAGGTAAAGCAGGTTTGAGAGTCCGTCGAAAGAATGGTTGGAGATCGATGAAATATCGTTCAAGTCAAGATGCAGAGTCTGTAGTTTGGACAGTCCAATAAAAGAGCGATCAGCTATCGCATTGATCTTGTTAGACAACAACCGCACTTCTTCCAACTGCTCCAGTTCAGCGAAAAGGTTCTCCGAGAGGCGAACCTCGTTGTTCTCCAAATCGAGTGTTTTCAATTTCCCCAGGCCTCGAAACGACCCTCGACTCACCACGGAGATCTTATTCCCCCAACCGAAACCAAGATAGTTCACAGAGAGATTCTTAAAGGCGTTCTCACGAATCCCAGTCAGATTCAAATCCTGAATGCCCAAGTGTTCGATCTGCAATGGATCTTCCGAACCCGTTTCCGTCACCTCAACCAGTTCAAACTTCGAGTAACACACGCGGTAACCTCCGAGAGAAACACATGTCGAGTCATCCTCGCAGCCTCCAACCGCCAGGAGCACCAGGACACTCACGAACCCGAAGCAACTCCTCATATTTGCTTTCTTCCGAAGTGCACAGTAGCTCGGATTCAGGGAGACTGGACGCGACTCGACTCAAACCGGTATTGTTGCTCTGGAGTTCGACGAAGAGCGGACGATTAAAGGGGCTTTTGGCGCAAGGATCTCGGGTGTTGGGGAGAGAGGGACGTAAGGGCGGAGGCTGATATCCTTGGAAAGTTGAAAGCTGGTTGATTTTGATTGGGCGGCTTCGGGCCGAGGCGAAGCTCCAGGACTCGAGGGAGATCGTAAATAGATAGTTGTCGAGGATAATCCTTTAGGACAGCCGGTTTAGCTTCATTCATACTTATTTTATGGTCGACCTACTTAGTGGTCGATGACCTCCTACTTGGGCTAATGGAAACTCATCAGATTAGTTTGATTAAAGTTTTTATTCAGCGGTGCTCGTTAAAGAATACACAGGGTTTCGAAAGTTCGTTTGAGTTAGCAGTGTGATATGGATGAAGCCTGGTTTCAAATAGCAAGAATAATAGAATTGGATGAGGATGGAGGAATCGAGTATCGAAGTCACTCGATTTCCATCGGCGAAACACAATGCCGGAGATTTCAAAAAACTTTGTTATTTATAATGAGACTCTGATACGATGGAAAAGCCTGGAAACCCTTCGATTTCAATATTCGACAAGGTTTAATCGATACAGAAGCATTGACACAATCAATACAATTATCTGTATATCGTTATGGAATTATATAAATTCAGTTGGAAGATTCGTGGACGGTTAATCGTATGAGGGTAGTGGAAGCCAAGCCCGTCCCACTTCTATCAATCTCCGTCAAATTATTATTAAGAAAATGAAGCACTCTCAGTGACGTCAGAGCCTCAAAAGCGCGCGGTTCGATACTCCCAATCAACATATCCGACAGTTCCAAATAATTCAGCTTCCCCAATCCCTGGAAAATCCCAGCAGGCACATTTAACAATTGATTTCCTTTAAGATCGAGTTCCTCCAGACGCGCCAATCCAGCAAAAGCGTCGGCTTCAATAACACTGATTTCATTCCTCTGCAGATAAAGTGTGGTCAGTCGATCCAAACCCCGAAAAGTGTCCGCTTTCAGGCTGCTCAGCCGATTATTATTCAAGAAGAGCGTGTCGAGGTGTTTCAGCTTAGCAAAAGTCCCGGGTTCCAGAACTGTGAGGAGATTGAAATCCAAGTGGAGTCGAATGAGTTCCTTGAGTGGCGAGAAGGCGCCTGGTGCGATGCTGGAGATGTTGTTGTTGTTCAACCAGAGATAAGCCAGGTTGGAGAGTCCATCGAGGGAATCCTTGGAGATGGAGGGAATATCGTTGTGTCCGAGATATAAATACAGAAGATTCGAGAGACCAGCGAAAGTGTGTTCGGGTATCGCGTTGATCTTGTTAAACATCAAATGCAGCGATTCCAAACGCTCCAGTTCGGCGAAGAGATTCTCCGAGAGGCCGACGACGTTGCTGTCCAGGTCGAGTCTTTTCAATTTTCCCAGCCCTCGAAATGACCCTCGACTCACCACGGAGATCTTATTGCCCTCGCTGAAGGCGAGAACGCTCGCTGAGAGGTCCTTGAAGGCGTTTTCGCGAATGGCAAGTAGATCGAGGTTCTCGATGTCCAGCCGCTTCTCGGAGCTCGTCTGGGTGACTTCGACTAGCACAGACTTGTAGTGGCACACGCGATAACCCTCCACAGAAACACATGTCGGGGTCTTTGTGTCCAGTTCCTCTTGGCAGGCCCCAACTGCCAGGAGCACCAGGAGAGTCAGGAAACCGAAACAATTTGTCATATTTGTTGAGTTTCGAAGCGCACAGTAGCTGGGACTCAGGGAGACCGAATGCGAGTCGATGGAACTGCTGTTGTTATACTCCGCGGTCGATTAGATCTATTGCTGGACTTGACTTTTGACATTGTTATCGCTGATGAGTCAGCACTGCAGTTCCACGAATCCCACTTTCCACAGTGTTGAGAAGGATCTCGGGAGTTGGGGAGAGACGGGAATCGATAGCCCTGGATTTCTATATTCGATATGGTTTAATTAATACAATTATCTGCATATCGTTATGGAATTATATAAATTACGTTGCAAGAGTCGTGCACTGTTAACGGTATCTGGCAGTGGGAGCCAAGCCTGTTGCATTTCTATCAATCTCCGTCAAATTATTATTAAGAACCTGAAGCGTCATGAGTGACGTCAGACCCTCAAAAGCACGTGGTTCGAAGCTCTCAGACCCAAGCGACATATCCAGCAGATTCAACAAAATGAGTTTCCTCAATCCCCGAAAAATCCCGGCAGACACACGTAATAACTTATTTCCTCTAAGATAGAGGATCCTCAATTGAGTCAATCCAGCAAAAGCGTCAACTTCAATGGCACTGATTTCATTGTACGCCAGGTCAAGCATGGACAGTTGTCTCAAACCCCGAAAAGTATTCGCTTTTAGGTTGGTCAGCCGATTAGAGGACAAGTGGAGTTCTTTGAGGCTTTTCAATGTAGCAAAAGTGCCAGGTTCCAAATCGGTCAGAAGATTATAACCCAGGTGGAGTTGAGTGAGGCCCGGGAATTGAGAGAAGCCGCCGGGTTCGATGCTCGCGATTTTGTTGTTGTACAACCAGAGTTCCTGCAGGCTACGGAGTCCGAAGAGAGTCTCTTTGGCGATTGACGGAATATCGTTGACGGTAAGATCTAAACGCAGAAGATTCGGCAGACCAACAAACGCGCGTTCAGGTACCGCATTGATCTTGTTTCTGGCCAAATCCAGCGATTTCAACTGCGCTATATCAGCGAAAAGATACTTTGATAGGATAACCGCGTTGTTGCTCAAATCGAGTGCCTCCGGTTTTTGCAGGCCTCGAAATGATCTTCGAATCAGCACGGAGATGTTATTGCCCTTGTTGAAGTTGAAATGGGTCGCTGAAATATTCTTGAAGGCGTTGTCGCGAATCTCAGTTAGACCGAGGTCTTCGATGTTCAGGCTTTCCAGGTCCCATTCGTTGTCGTAGCTCACCTGCCAGACTTCGACCAGGACAGAGTTCTGGTGGCACACCCGATAACCCTCCACAGAAACACATGTCGGAGTGTCCTCTTCGCAGGCTCCGACTCCCAGAAGCACTAGCAGAGTCAGAAAACCGAAACAACTCGTCATATCTGTCGAGTTCCGAAGCGCACAGTAGTTCGGACTCAGGTAGACTGAATGCGAGCCGCTCGAACCGCTCTTCATATACTCCGCGGTAGATTAGATTTATTGCTAGACTTGAATTTGGCATTGTTATCGTTGATGAGTCAGCACTCCAGTTCCACGAATCCCACTCTCCACAGTACGGAGAATGCTTTCGGGAGTTGGGGAGAGACGGGAATTCCCGGATTTCTATACCGATATGGTTCAATCAATACTCGATAATACCCAGGTAGAAAATTATCATGGCACGGCGAGGCACGTCTAGACGGGAGCCAGTTTTTATCATGGCAAGCTAGACTCGATTGTATAAGATTGTGCTAGATTGGCGCAAGCCATTTTCTGACGTGGTAAACTAGACTCCACTAATACACAATAATCAATTATCTGTATATCATTACAGAATTATACAAATTCCCTTGGAAGATTCGTGAACTGTTAATCGTATTTGGCAGTGGAAGGCAAGCCTGTCGCATTTCTATCAATCTCCGTCAATTTATTATTAAGAAGATGAAGTTTCGAGAGTGAAGTCAGATCCTCAAAGGCACGTGGTTCGATGCTCCCAAACGACATGTCCAAAAGATTCAACAAATTGAGTTTCCTCAATCCCCGAAAAATTCCAGCAGGGTAGAGGACCCAGGGAGACTGGGTACGAGCAAACTCGAACGAGTATTTATATTTCGATTACAGTCCGTTAGATTCAATGATCCCAAGTTGGAACTTAATGTGTTAAGATTGAGTGAGAGTCGATGCTATATTTGACCCGAGTCGATGAACTTGCACCAGATGTGTGACGAGTGTAGGGAAGAGTGTATAATTAGTCGCAAGCCTCTTTTGCAAGAGAACCTTTCGGGTGACCGACCCGCTTATCTGCATCGCAGAAACATCAAGACTCCGGTCTCCGGTGTCAAGGGTCAGAGTTATGTAACGGGAATTCCCTGTGAAAGCGATTAAAGCACCCAGTCCCCATACAACTAACATTTCGAAAAACCCTTAAAAATCTCATATTCAATCAAATAATTATTTATTAAATAATCTTAATTATTTCAATAAAAACCCAGATCAATCCACGAAACCTTAAATTAGAATTCCCTACCACATTCACTCTATAAACTAATTTCATTATCTTCCCACACAGTTGGGGATTGTCGATTACTGACAGTAGTCAGGCGATGACGCTCGGCCGGCTATCGAGAGGAAAGTTGGCCGATCCGAGATTTGGCCGTACGATCGAAATATTGTTTTTCAATCCTCTTTGGAGAGGGGGCGGTGGAGAGGGGCTCCTTTCAGAAAAACTCGACTCGACCGGCCTCCAATCCGCGGGTCAATATCGGACTGTTGTTTGGGGAGGTTCGGCAATAGTGTGTCTGGGCGCGCGCTGCCCGTTCTACTTGCCGCTGTTATCTTCGCTTTGATCTGTTTGCCTCGACGAGTACCCTTTGAGCCCAGGCTTTCGTACGGACTCCCGACCCTGTCGATACTCGCTCTATAATCCTTCGCGATAACATTTGCTCTCACGATCTTCCTCGTCTTCCCCTATCGATACAATCCAAAAACTCCTCTTTCCAGGTTCCTCAACACTCTAACTTGTAACCGAATCCCAATTCTTTCCCCAACAACAAGCAACCACTGTGTGACTTCCTTCAATTTCTCCCAAACACTTCAATTTCAGTCGACTACAAGAAACTGGCGTTAAAAATTCAAAAAGTTGTCTTAGAAAAAACTGGCGTTAAAAGGTTAAAACTGTTGAAAAGGGGCTGAAAATGCCAAGAGGAAGTTGGCGGGTGTTTTTGGAGTTTGTCAGTTTAAAATGTTAAATGGACGTGTCTCGGGTGATTGGACGATTTGGAGGCGAGTCCGGGGCTCGAGACTTGGGATCGCTCGAGGAGGGAGAATGAGCGTGCACTTGGCTTATTTCCGGCGGCTAAATTACCTGGCGGAATATCGGAGAGCGTCGCGCGTAGTATTAGAACGTCGATCACGATGATCGATGGCTGATGAAAAAGGAGGAGGCAGCCAGATGTATTTTATCGACTCGCACTCCCACCTCGTTTGTCTCTCGCTCGCGAGGGGTATTAGCATGGCCCTCGACGCTTCTCTGTGTTAACTGCTTATCATTTCAAATGTTACGATCTATAACGCCCGTCGACCTAAAGCAAGCTGCCCTCTTCGAGCTTCCTTAATGGCTTTCCTTCGATCTCGAATTATCTCAGGGCATCCCTTTCCTTTCATCCTCCTTTTCCCTTCGAAATATCGTCGCCAACCGAATACACTTAAAACGTACTCGCGTTCCCATCCAAAATTACCTCTGCTTCGAAACCGTCTTTTCAACAATTATATGTATTAATTAATCATGAAGAAATCGAGATGAAATTTATGAATTTATGATCTAAACTTAATTATATAATGTATTGATAAAAGTATATTAATATATAATTATATATAATAATAATAGAAGTGAGAATTGAATTTGGTAGAATCAGAATCTCCAAAAACAATAATTACCAACCAACACCTGACCGAATAAAAATTCGAGTCCCCGACGGAATGTCCCCGAAGAAGGAAAGCCGGATTACTCCAAGAGAGAGGCAGCGCCCGTAATAACAAGGCTCGTGTCGCAAACAAGAGGCGAAAGAAGCGAGTGGAATTGCGGAGCGCGCAACACAGAGAGCGGCGAGCCCAGCTGCTTACTGGAGCAGGGAGAAGTGTGCGCGGGAGTGGATTACGAAAAGGATCGAGTAGGATGTGCCCGCGGAGAGGGATATATCCGGCCACTCGAACTCGAGGGATCCTCCGAGTGCGAGGCGTGCGCGCACCGCTTTAATGAGAGTCCGAGTGCGTGCCGGCGCTCGACATTATTGCGGCGGCGCCGCGGGCGAGAAGGAATCGCGAGACTCGCGCGTCTATGTACTCTAACGATTCTAACGATGAGAGGAGTCCCGTTAGCCGGGCACCGTTATACGGGAAAGCCTCCTCCAGTCGAGAGGCCACTCGCGCGCGTCGCGCCATTCCACATTGCGCAACCGGCCGCACCATGACTTATGCAGATGCAATAACTCGCCGCTCGAGTGGAGACTCTTTTCTTCGATGGTTGGTGCCGGGTGTATGTAGTGGCCAATGGAAATGCACTTGGGGCAATAGTGAGTTTTAAGACTTCTGCAAAAGTCTTGAATGTTTTTCGAATTTTTCTCGTTATAATCTATCATATATGTATACAATATATATATCTATCATATCTATCATGTATATCATATATATATGTCTATATACCAAAAATATAATGAGTGCTTTGTTAAGTTCCAAAGTTTATTTTCCAACCCTTGAGTCAGAGGGTGAGAGAAAATCGTATTTTGTATTTGAATTCGAATTCCTCAGAAACTTTTTCGAATTAGAATCCAATTTCTCGGTAGAAGTCTCCGGCGAATAGGAAAACCGGCGCCAGTGGCAAATCTGCCAAGGGCACTCGAGGCTAAACTCGGATCTCGAATAATAAAGGGAGTGGACCCGGAGAAATCCTCTATAGCAGTAGCTGTGCCGGGGATTTGAAGGAGCGAAAGCCCATTGGCCGGGACAGGGCGGATTCATTTCTCCACGTGGTCCCAAGCACTCCCATACTTCCTCAGAATGACCAGACCGTTTCTCAAACCCCCACCCCCCCCATCCCCCTCCAATATCGAACACATCGCGCGCGAGAAAGATGCCCATTAATTCCCCGAGTAATTAATTCGTCCGACGGCTGATAAATGGCTCGGGGGTCGCGAGGAATCGGGGAAAAAGTCGGCGAGGAGAGGTCAGGTCCGCGCGGCGATATTACCGAGATATTATTTACGAGGGCGGCGTCCTCTCGGTGCCGAGGAATTTATCGGCCCCGGTTGATGTTACGTAAAGTAGCTCGGACGGCGCAGGCGCCAATGGTCTCGAAGCATTTTTCGCTCTTTGTCAATGCGTGTGGTAATTAAATTGTTAAAAATAAATCAATAGTCAAATAATAATGGTAAATAAAAATGAAAAATAATGAAAGTCAGATCAAATTTGGATTTGTGATGTTTTTTGGGGGATTTATGGACTCGATGCTCGATGTATGATTGATGAGGTGAGGTGGGAGAGAGAGAAGACAGAGGTTGATACTGTTTTTAATGGCCGTGGGCAATGAAATGACGAGTCGACGCAGCAACTCGCGGCGCAGGTGAGAGTCTATTGGATAAGCGGGGGAAGAAAGCGAGGCGAATTGAATGTGTTCACCATTACCGGCCTCGCATTCACACCGAGTTACTTGAACTCCGAGTGAATGGGAGGCGACGGCATCGTCGGCGTCCGAGTCGCGAAAGGATCGCGTGCCGATGAACTTGAATAACGATCCTCGTACAACATCGCGCGCTCGAGTTTCTCTCTCGAGTCACAACTCGACTTTGTCTCCCCAGCTCCTCAAGCATTAATCTCGCCTTTGAGAGAACAAGTTGACGGATTCATTAGGCGACTTTAAATCAACTCCCCGTCAACTCCAAAGACAAACTGCCTCTTTCTCTCTTTTGGTGATCCTGCTGGATATTTCCCTGAAAATAGTCCATTTCCGCGAGCGAATATTTGCATTATTCACGTAGGCTGATCGCGCTTTCATTTCGCTTAATTACCTGGAGGGGGAGGGGGAGGGGGAGGGGACGTGGCGAAGTGGCGAAGTGGCGCGTTGCGAATGCTAGAAAGTAGGATGGTAGCAGTCCAGTGAGCAGGGAGAAGCCGACGCCAGCCTCGGCGAGGGCTCCTCGCCATCTCCTGGTGAATGGGAAACACGCTCGAAATATCCTCGCCTCTCGCGCGCCAATTAATCACCCAATGAAAGCACCAAGGATTCCAGGTACTTCGAAAGTCCCTCTCGTTAAAGGACGGGGAGCGCGTTTACTGGAGTTTAATCAACCGGGATAGTCGACTAGTTGCACTTTCAAACTTATCCCAATGCTAGTTAATATTTCATAAAGAAATCAATCAGTATAAACACTACAAATACAATTTATACCTTAATTAATATCTTGTCCGCTTTTAAAACAATAGTTGATATTCATGGATCGGCAAATCGATAAAGCGATAAATCGAACAATAATTTCTTACGCCTGCAGGGAGTCGACATTAATAAAAATAATCAATCAATCGTCTATGCACTAATAAGTATAATAGTATGTATGATAGGGGCGATTTTAAAAAAAGTCGAAAAATGGAAAAAATGAGAAGGGGTACCATCGCAAAAATTTTCAATTTTCGACATCTCTCCGAATCGGCCCTAATGGTCCTGGTTCTTTAGTTTCTGCCTAGAAACTAACATTCAGCCCAGAATTAGCGGCTCCGAGGCCATAACGGCGCCGAACGAACGTCTTTTAGACGCAAAATAAACGAAATATTGTTGATACGGCGCCGTTATGGCCTTTGACCGACCAATTCTGGGCGGAATGTTAGTTTCTACACTCAAACTAAACAGCCAGGGCCATTAGAGGCGATTTGAAAAAATTTCGAAAAATGGAAAAAATGAGAAGGGGTACCATCGCAAAAATTTCCAATTTTTGACATCTCTCCGAATCGGCCCTAATGGTCCTGGTTCTTTAGTTTCTGCCTAGAAACTAACATTCAGCCCAGAATTAGCGGCTCCGAGGCCATAACGGCGCCGAACGAACGTCTTTTAGACGCAAAATAAACGAAATATTGTTGATACGGCGCCGTTATGGCCTTTGACCGGCCAATTCTGGGCGGAATGTTAGTTTCTACACTCAAACTAAACAGCCAGGGCCATTAGAGGCGATTTGAAAAAATTTCGAAAAATCGAAAAAATGAGAAGGGGTACCATCGCAAAAATTTTCAATTTTCGACATCTCTCCGAATCGGTCCTAATGGCCCTGGTTCTTTAGTTTCTGCCTAGAAACTAACATTCAGCCCAAAATTAGCGGCTCCGAGGCCATAACGGCGCCGTATGAACGTTTTTTCGACGAGAAATACACGAAATATCGTTGATACGGCGCCGTTATGGGCTTTGACCGGCCAATTTTGGGCGGAATGTTAGTTTCTACACTCAAACTAAACAGCCAGCAGCAATTAATAATAAATATATGATTATAAGCGTTAATTGAGATTTCGGACGCGACTATATCCGAGAGTTTCTATTATCCTCGATCGAATTGGCGCGACACTCGACTTTTCCTCGGACAAATTAGCCAAGCGCGCCGTATCAATGATGAGGCGAGGACGCGTGGATATATCGGGGGCGAGAGTGTCGCACAAGTATCCGCTTTCCGGCAGGCTATACGTCGGCAGCCGGCCGGAGCTTATATCATAGCCGGGACCGACTTTCACCGTGCGTCTGGCGCATTCTCGCCAGTGCAAACTCTCCGGCGCAGAGTCCTTGTAATAAATATCGGCTACCTCGCGCCCCCTCCGATGACACATCGACTCCGCGGGAAAGCGCAGCGCCGAGCTAGCCTGGATTCCCGAATCGCGAGCGGAACACAGAGAGAGGGAAGAGAGGAGTCCGATGCTTTTTGGCTCCGAGGCTTTTTCCAGTGTCGCGCGCGGATATTGGGTGTTTCTTTGACGCGACGGGTTTACGTCCGTCCCGCGGTAGCCT
This sequence comes from Crossocerus cetratus, assembly GCA_963675795.1. Taxonomy (NCBI): domain Eukaryota; kingdom Metazoa; phylum Arthropoda; class Insecta; order Hymenoptera; family Crabronidae; genus Crossocerus; species Crossocerus cetratus. The sequence continues at coordinate 19,671,146 of OY776668.1, forward strand.
GAGTAGTATTGGCATCTGTCGTGGCGAGATACCTCTTTCCGCTTTTTACACTCATTTCGAGATCCACGAGCTGTCGCTCCCCTCAATGTTTCCCTACTTTCTGGAGAAACATTGCCTTACCGAGTTTCACTGGGTTTATTAGCGATTTTCCTTTCTGATTTATAATTTCGAGAAAAATTTGTATGAAAAAATCCTTTCGACTATTATCGATAAAAAATGAATTTCATATTGCTGAAGAATTAATTTCGAATGAATTTCGTATTATTGTAGAATGAATTTCGAATGAATTTCGTATTGTTGTAGAATGAATTTCGAATGAATTTCGTATTGTATAGAAATTCGGTGGCATCGAATGAATTTCCAGGAATCACGTAGCCGAGCTCGCCGATTTGTCCAGCGACTGTAAAGGGAAAGGGTCGCCTCTCGACCTACTTCCATCATCGTGATCGGCCCCCTTCGCCTCTCCCCTCGTCCTAATTAAGGCGTCTCTCGGCGCGAGGCTAATTATTTCGGGCGAGTGCGCCCGCCCGCTAAGTATCGAGGCAGTTCCGAGGGTCCGATAGCGCGGGGCATCGCATCGCTCCAAGTTAAAGAGCGGAGATCGCTGCCAGCGATCGGCCCTGGCAATATAGAAAGAGGGAGGGGGGTCGAAGAAATGGCCCACTATGAGGCCTGAAATATAGGCTTTCTTTGCCCGGGCGAAGAGAGTCACCAGCCGCGGAAAATAGGACGAAAGGATCGAGTCTGCCACTCTCCCCCCTCTCTTGGATGGAAATGCCCGAAGAGGATACCTTTCGCAGGGGGAGAAATATCGCCGTTAAGTTCCCGCTTGTCGTCGAACCGGCCGACGGGGAGTCGATACATAAAGTGGAGGCCTGATATTTTCGGGGTGGAAGCCTCTTGGCCGCCGCAATAAGAAAGAGGGTGTATAATATATGTGTGTAGAGGGTGGTTCATAAATGGTGAGAAAAGAAGTTGAAAGTTTCGCCGAAGCTTAGTTAGTGGAGGACATCATTAATATTCTATATTAATCCAATGCATCTGATTGTTATACAATTTTTTATATTAAAATTCACTTAATAAAGTATCTTGTGTTTTAGCGAAACACATATTTCGTTAGCTTCGTAAAAATGATTATTGAATAATTGAATCGCGAGACTAGAATCATCTATACTAAATTTGTGAAAGAACCTGTAGAGGTGGAGAGCCGCGACACCGGTTCGATTTTATTCTCAACCAATAGTCTGTCCCTCATCGAAACCAGCTGGCTCTGCTCCGGCACTCTCTGCACTCGGCGACGAGTGCTATCTCGAATTTTCCGCTCTGCTTAGCAGCGGCGGGCGCGCGCGCGCTTGATAGTTGGTCCCGTTATTAAGAAAGCATTAATTGTGCGGAGAGCGCTGGAAACGATCCAGTTGGATCTAAGTGGCTCGACTAGCTGGTGCGATTGGTCCTGAAATCAATCGACGGCTCCGTCCTGCTTCCAGAGTCTCGGCCTGTCGCTCGCGCGCCCTGTTCCATCAGTTTTTCCAGCTGGAGGCGAGCGCGCGCTCGATGATTGATATGCGGCTGACGCTCAATTACACTCGAAATTTTCGGCCCCGGCCCTGACACCGTTCCGAGTCGCGTAATACCTTGCCCGAGAGATCCTTAGCCTTCGCGATAGAATTCGCCACCGAATCTCCGCCTTCCCCACTTTCTTCCGAGGGATATCTATCGTGTAGTTTCAATTAAATAGAGTTTTTGAGAAAGCTAACCTTCTACTATACAACTTGCATTAATTAATTAATTAATTAATTAAATTGCATTTTCAACGGTAAAACGTCCGGTTGCGTAGTTGGTGATGTTTTTTGCAGGCCAATGAAAAATGCATACAACAGCGAGTTTTGATGTCGGAAATGTAAGGTGTAATTAATTAATTAATTAATATGAGATGTTTTGGGGTGGAAACATGGCTTTCTTTAATTTAGTTTCTCTCTCTGGACAATGTAATTTAAGATTATACTAATTTTCCCACTGGATAATGAAAACCTGTGAATATCAATTGAGAGAATAGAATTGACTCGAGAAATTATTGGCGCCCCAGTTGGATTCTACTGATAATGTCATTTCGCCCGAAAGGAGCCACCTTTTCACTCCGAGGCTCCTGATGGAATAAAACTCAAATTTTACAGGTCGCAGCCTTTTTTACGCATCAACAACTCCTCCGATCGGATCATGAAGCTCTCAGCGTGTATTCGATGACAGGATTGTAAATTCCGAGAAATCAATTGGCTGCCGCGACGGATTTTTCGCGATAATGTCATTTGGCTCGCGAGGACCTTTCGAGTCCGAGGCATCTTTTTTCGGCCTGTTGACACTGATGACTCGATGACTGGCTGTGCGCGCGCGAGGTTTACGATGGATTTTCAAGGCTCGCTCGATTCCGCCCCACCCACCAGCCACTGCGCGGCCAACTTTCTATGGTGGCGGCTCGCTCGGCGAAAAGAGAGGCCGGAGAGGAGCGAGTCTCCTCTCTCGCCGCTCCTGCGAGGTCGTCGAACGATCGCCCACGTACCGCTCACTTGACTCGCGATGCAGATATCTTGGTGTTTATTGCAGTCGCGGTGGAGGACTCGTTGAAAATTCCCGGGACCATTTGGACTCTCTTATGTAATTGGCTGGATACTCGTTTTTCGGCTCAAACTGTAGAATGTGACGAAAAATTGATTTTTTTAAAAAGATATCATAAGTCGCTTGAGTCTTTCATAATTGATGTTGTGTTTCAACAATTTTTAGATTGAAAATATTAATATTCTCCAATGAAATTAATACGATTTTCCGAAAAATTCATCAAACTTCTCCAAACTTTCCCGAATTCTTCATTTCCCCCACAAGATTTCCAATAAAACTCGATTATTCACCGGAGAATATACAAATATTCGTCACCGGGAGTTCTTTCGGCGATTTCCCGCGATTTCCCATAAAGCACCGAAGGGAAAGGCGCGCGAGCCATTACGGCTGAGAGACAGCTACACAAGTAGCCAATAATGGCACTATCGGTATATCGGGAAGAACGGGCGCGGCGGCTTTCGGGAAGCGATGCGCCGCCGCCGCGCCGGCGAGTGAGCGAGGGATTTTCCTGCGGCCCCGACGTATTCGCCGATCATTACGAGCCCGATGAATTCGATGCGCCGTGATATACTCTCCATGCCCGGTAATACGGCATTTCCGTATTTACGGCCTCGCCAATCCCCGGGACTTCGCCCTGTCGACGCCCCCCGGAAAACTGCGGAAATTCCGCCGCGATCTAGTTACAGTAATCGTTGGAATTCCCCGCTCAACTCTCCGGTGACCCTCCAGTCGAGCACCGCACTCGCATCCACACGTTTATTCATTTAACTAAATATCGAATGAGTTTCAACTTTTATTTACATTTTTTTTCAGATAGTAAGATTTCTTTCGGTTATGCCACAATTTTTTGCTTTTACTCGTTGATGTCTCGTTAATAAATATATGTATGTTAATTAATCGTGAAGAAGCCGAGGTGAAATTTATTAGGATTAACATGGAAAATGTAAAAATATTCTTGCAACCGGAGAATATTGAAAGTATGAAATAATGATGTGTAATAATAAATGAGAATTTAATTTGATAGGTTCAAGGAGCATCGAACCACGTGCCTTTGAGGATCTGACTTCACTTTTCACACTTTATATTCTTAATGATAATTTGACGAAAATTGATAGAATAACCAATGTGTCGGTATAAAACCATGTTATCTGCACAGCGCTCCGCAGCACTTCTCAGTGGCGCCCGCTCGCGTGGAAAATGTGAGGGGCACATTGTCAAGTCTGAATCTTAATCCGCATTGTCTTTTCCACGAGAAAAATAACAGAGGAAATTCATATCTTCGGAACGACTGGACCGATCCACATGATTCTCTAACTTTCGTAGAAATCAAGGATAAACAGCTAGAGTTCGGGATAAGTATCCTCGGCTGTCGCGCGCCGAACTGTCTTATTCTACTTGGCGCGAGACTCTACCGAGTCTCCTCATTTCCCCTGAAATTCCACCAAAAGCCCGTCCATTTCGATTCTCCGATTTCCCCGACAGATATATACCGAACCTAATAATAAAGCAATTTGTGAAGTTCCAGTCCTCCAGCTATTTCTCTCTAGCACCGTCGCGCACACGCTCTCTCGCAGCATAGTGCGTTACGTATGCTGGCGACGTTACATCCAAGGTGGCATTCAATGCTACAGAGCGCTCGCGTCGCCAGATCGCAAAGTCTCCGAGAAACAGAGAGCCGGCAGGTGGTTTGGAAGGAAGCACAATGAGCACCGGCTGAATGTCAATTCTAACGAGCAGACTTCCACCGGCACCTCCTCGCCGCGCGAGCTCTACGTAATTGTTTGCGGGCTCAATTTGTTCCGGCCGATCGTTCGCGCTCTCCTACACACACGCGCGCCCGCGTCTGTCGATCAATGCCGTCAGACTGGCTCGCTGGATTAACGCTGCCAATGCGATTTACGGCTTGATCCATTATTAAAGCGTCGACTTCAGTTTCTCGATTGGTTCCGCGCGCGCTCGCCGTAAGTAGAAATGCTCCTTTTACTCCCAATACAAACTTGATTGGACAGCCCAGTGACTCTATTCATTAACCGATTCTTTCAAAACGCACGTCTCTTTCTTTATAATACAATTTTATTATTCTTATTTCATTGGTACCCTCGAAATGTCTGTGTTTCTGTTTTAAAGGTCATCGATGGGAAAAATGTGTGATTCAATTTTAATCAGGCCATTGTATTAATTAACTTACACTCATATTTTCGTTTTTAAATAAAACTTAATTATCGTCTAAAATTTAACTGTTATTGAGTTGTTATGTTCGAAATGTTGTTTTCTTCAGAATATAATTAATGGAGGAATTTATAATTCCATTCATAACAGGTGAATATGTACTACAGAACTCCTGCTCAATGCAATTCGCCACGGACGTCAATTACGAATAAAACCCATTTACGATTCCTCCCCACTACCCTCCGACTTACTCCAAATGAGTCTACAAGCTCGCAACCCGAGCAACACCACGCTCTTGACATTAGGCGTGGCAGGAAAATCTTCCAGTCCCCCAGTCATTAACTAACAATGCACCGATACAAGCTCCCTCCACCACCAACCACTACCCCCAAGACCCCACCATTCCAGGTATACGAAAGGTCCCGAAGCCGGGCATTAATTACCGGCGGCGGCCGGGGGATGAAGTCATTACCGAGGTCCGTTTGGTAAATTCGAGCTAATTAAAGGTCGACACACAACCTCCCCGATCAGATAGACCGCGGGCCAATCATTGTTGCCGCGGGCACGACGAGTCTTATGAACTGGAGCCGGTGCGGTTCGTGCCACTCTTTCCACCTAACCTTTCGCGGTTTGCGCAACCGATATTTCAATGGGAGAATAGAATGGTGCATGCGCTCCCGCTGGATCTGCTTTCCCCTCCAGCGAGCCCAAAACCCATGGAAAGTGTTTACCTCGCCGGAAGCAATTGCGAAGTGGCTTGGAGAATATATTTCTTTATTCTATTATTCTATCTATATGTTCTATAATATCTTTATCTATATATGGTCCATAAATATATTTAACCTAAATCAATCGAGATTTTTAATGTTTGAGTTTCTTTTGGGTTGAATTTTGATGGGGAGATTTGTGTTGGGTTTATTGGGTAGTTGAGGTATGGAATGGGAGTATTTTATGAGGCGGGTTCGACGCCTTTTATGGTAATTTGGTTGAGAATCGAGAGGAATCGATTGATTGCTAAAGAATATAAGAGAATTAGCATCGATTTTATAAGACGCTCTTATTTAAACTACCTTTTATGGTAATTAAATAAGCGGAGGAATCGCCGATGCGATAACACGACTAAACAAAGGTCCCACAACACAATTACCGTCCACTTTACAATAGAGTTCGACCAAGCAAATCCAAATACACAAGCACCTACCAGAATTAGCGTGTCCATGTCCACCGCTAGCGGAGTGAACAGCATTAGTAGCGGCGTTGGCTACGTGCTTGAGTGCGCTTATCACCATCATAGCTCGGGCGCGGCTGTAGTCCGAGGTCCGAGGCTCTTATCACAATCCACCACTATACGCGTCCGCTGCCACTCTCGCCGTAAACCCGGCGAGTGCCATATGCCAGGCTGACAGCCACCTTACATCGACATCGGGACCCGGCCGATCACCAAAACGAGCGGCACTATGGGACCACGGCACGAGCGACGCCAACTAGCCGAGAGAAACTCGAGTACACCAGAAAGGCGAGTGCGCTGGCCAACTCGTTTCTCCGTTGCGTTCGGAAAGGTCAGGTCTGGCGACGTCGAGCGGCGGCCGGTTGGTTGCCAGCTGGTTGGCTAGGAGCGACTAGAGCTCGCTTTCAGCAGCCAACGCTCCAAAGGCACCGGGGGCCCCCTTCTTCCTCGGCTAGTTTCACCTTCGCGGAAGTCGCTGCCCGGCCTGCCCGCACTCCGAGACTCCGACTCGCCCGGCCAGAAGACGAGCAGACTCTGTGTGGGTGGAGTACGCCGTGCGCGGCTCCTCTCTCGCTCGCTCGGTTCTGTTCTGTATCTGCCGGTGGTAAATTGCCTGTTTCACTTGGCCCCTTCCACGCTCGTTTCGCGTTGGCCTGCTCTCCTTCTGTCTCCTGGGATCGGCCGGTGAACGCAGCTGATCTGTGTCGGCGTTACGCCTATGGCTTCGTGATAATTGAATAGTTACGTCGGCTACTTTGCCATCTCGACCTAGTTCTCTTCTGGTATTCCATGCTTGTCGCATTCGATGTCTGCCTTTCTTGGGGTTTATTGGATCTTTGGGTTTGGTTTCTCTTTGCTCTTCAATTCGCCTTAGTTTTTATCGAAAAAGTATATTTATATTGTATATTAATATATATTATAAAATATAATCAAAATATTAAAAATATGTATTACTCTTCTTTGGTTTCATTCGAGATATTACAAAAATATATATTATACATTAATATTATTAAATAATTATTGTATATAATATATACATATTATAAAACAAATATTAAAAATACCTATTATTCTTTTTTGCTTACATTTGACACGTTTTAGTGAAAACCCACGTAATTTTTCTATTTAATATTGTGATTTAATAATGAATGTGACTATTGAAATTGACGAACACTTAATTATTCAAAACAAGTGTGAAACTGAAAAGAATAGGACGTGGTTTCTTCTCGTGCGAATAATCGGAGTGATCTCGACGCCCGGGAAAGACTCGGCGAGCGCACGTCGCCGCTAATAAATACCCGCTCGATTTCACTGACGGAACGCACTCGGCGATCGAGCCGCTCGCAACTTGACCAGACTCGAGCGGGTTTCTCTCCTCTTCCCTGGATTCGCGCGAATTGGTAGGACTGGGGAAATTCGGAGGCGGCAATTGGAGAAAGATCGGAGAGCGAGTTGGCTGCTCTGGAGTCTGGACCTTATAAGGAGTTGGAGTCGGCGGCCGCGGCTCGGAGTTTCAGCGGCGCACCGCTAAAGGCGAGTTTCCACCTTTCCAGTCAAGTCCAATCAAACTCGTAGGATCACCAGTGCGTCGTCGAGTACTGAGACTAATTCCTGCTTCCTAACATTACCGGGGGCTTCCAGGCGCACTTTGGCTCCCGCCGTCCAATTCGGAGTGGGGAGTCTCGAGTTGGAGAAATCGCGAGAACCTCACGGGAGACAGCGGATACTTGGGTTTGGGTAGTTAGGCGGTCGATCGACTCGGGACAAAGTGCTCATTAACCAAGTTGGCGACAGTTGAGCGGGGTCGCGGTGGAGATGGCGAATCTGTCAGACGCGAGGACTCGCGTGATTCTATTAAATCAACTCATTAGTCTTGCGGCTTCTAGTTTTCGAGAACCTAGAGACTTCTCTCGTGGTTTCCAGAGGAATCGGAAAAACAGTATTAGTTTTCCGGTTCGATCAATCGACTCGAGAAAAACTGGTCGGTTTAATTGCTCATAAATATTTACGCTCGTAAATACTTCGGTTCCGGCCATTAATGTTCCAACTGCAATGACTCACTCGTGACTAACAGGATTAAACAATACCAAAGCCTCCTAGTGTCTTCTAAAACTCCAAATACAAAATCCAAAACTGAAAAACTTAAAGTCAACATATTACTTTTCGAAACAAATGAAGACAAAGTGCCCGATCCCGGAGATCCCCGCAATCCCATTGGCCGAGAGAGCGCGCGATGGCTTTGCGCTCTGCTTCTCCGTTTGTTAGCGCAACGCGCGCGCCATCCGACACCGCGTCGATCGAAATTCAAGACTCGGACGCATGATCTCTCTCGCGCGCTGCAACTGGAACTGGAACTAATAGGGTGTGTGTGCTCGGAGGTACGTAGTGTGCTCCGCGTGCGGTCGTCTCGCCGCACTGGCGACGAGTCGGGTTTCCAAGTTTCGAGCCGGCGACAGGTATTCAGGTGCGTGTGTCGCCGGGAGCCGACGCCACCGCTTCCGCTCCCCCGCTCTCTGCACCGCGGCAAATCGAGGTACTGGGAAAAGCGATATGGAGGCGCTTTCTAATTTTCGAGTTCTCCGATCGCCTTGGACCATTTAGCCGAGAAATGCAGATTTAGTTGGAGTTTGTGTTGTTTTGTTTTCAAGAGTTGCGTGAGACTTTCACTTTATCTACTATTTTTCGATAAGAAAACTTGGATGTACTTGGGGATTTCATTTTTCCTTACAAAGAATTTAAATTTATATTATTTTTATATATATTTATATTTATAAATTAGTAATTATATTATATATATATTATATATATTCTTTGATTAAATTTAAATGTTGTCCTTTTACCTATTTTATTGTTATCTTACTCCAAGAGTGGAATCACAATTGTGAAATATCGAATCCCAGGACAAAGCTTGAAATATTCAAACACGAGAATTGACGGGTGTTTTATCATGAAATCCGAAAGTGCACGTTCTCAATCAAACTTCTCAAGGCCTGGAACAAGTAGACGACGCGATACGGACGTGATATCGTCGGGCCAAGACGTCGGAGTTTTTCCACCGGCACGCTCTCGTGAAAAGTCGAATCGCAGAATCGTATAGCTCGCCCGCGCGCGCTCACTTCGGGAATTCAATGATCAGCTACGGCTTTCCAGGCACGAACGCGCGCGAGACTCGAGAGGCGAGACTGTCTAGCCAGCGACGGCTTTTTCCCCTGCGAGAGCCCTGAATTCCATTATCACCGGCGCGGTGACTCTGCGCGCCCAACTGGCACGCGTGTCACACGTGATCGATCGGTTATTTCTGCTATGGGAACACGCTCGAGTTCAAGTGCGATCGCTCTCATGACCAGTGGGATTAACAACTTTTCAGGGACATTGTTCACGTTTTTAAAACTGAAGTTGGTTTTTGCGGGAGAAAGTGGTTTTTTATCCACTCGAAATTAATAAAGTCTAATTCGAGGAAGAATCAGTTGTATCTTTGATTTTAAGGGAATTAAACTAATTATGTCCCAAGATAAATTATTAGTCATTAATAGATTATTAATATATTATTACATTTATAGATTAATTAAGTCAAGACACAACGACTCAACTCAAATCTAATCAATAAAAAAAACACCCTGATTTTATCAACTCCAATCAACCAACCCAGAAACGAATAAGAAAATCAACATCCACCAAAGCGCGATAAGAATAACGAACCACATAACTCGCGACAGTGGCTCCTGCGACAAAGGAGCCGAGGCGAGTGAGGATTAAAATCGACTGGTTTGGCATCGCGAGTGCATAATGGAAGAGAGGAGCGCCGGAACAATATGCAAAGAGGAGGCGTCGCCAGGAGGAAGTGCAGAAGCCGGAAAAAGAGGGAGAGCCGATCGAGCGTCAGGCAGGAGGGGGAGGAGGCGCGTCCCTTTTGTTGATGTCCGCGTGCCAGGGATTCCGGAAGCGCTGACGGACAGGGATCCCATCCAAAATCGATGCCCTTTTGTCTCCGGCGCACAGAAGGCCAGCGCCGCTTTTCACCGGGCGCCGCCCGCCCGGGAAAAAGGCCGACACTGCTTTCCAATTTCCCCTCCCCGTCCTCTCCAATCACCCGGCCGAGAAAGATACATTTTTTTCCGGAGAGGACTCGCTGGATTGTTTAACACTGGAATTACTCGCTCGGTGGAATGAGAGGTCTCCGGGTTTTTTGGGAAATTATTCATGTTCTTGCAGAATATAGTCATATAGTGGTAGTCATATTCTTGAATAGTTATAGGAACAGAACCATTTTCTTAATAGCCTCTCATTTTTGTATTAATAGTTGATGTCTATTCATATTCATATTCTTCATAACGTAGTCATATAGTCATAGATATATTCTTGCATAATTATAGAAATTGAACAATTTTATACCAATAGAACATTTTTTATATTAATAGTTGATTGACACGCGATGCGCATGAAATAAAGTTCCGCTTTCCAAATAATAAATTCCGCAAAGATAAAAGTCCGATCGACACTCGGATCCGAATTCAAAAGAAACGAATCGCAGGGTGAAATGAAGTGGGCGCGCGCGACGTGAGCCGATCGGAAGTTCCAGTTTCTAGTGTTAACCAGCGAGGGAAATGGGAGTGCGAGTGCGCGCGGCCGCGGTATAATTGCCGGAGGTCGGGGATTTTCGGAAACGAGGTGTAATCCGTTCAACGTCTATCGAGGTAACTAGAGCCAGGGAGAAAGGGAGGAAGAGGAGGTGGATTCCTGTCAGTCCGACATCGACGCTCCTCGCAGGAAAGCGAGCAGAGAGACACGTTCGCGCGAGGCCCCTGGAAAAGCCCCCGGGGCTTCCTGGCATCGAGGGTGGAAGCGGCGCTCGAACAAGGCGGAAAAAAGCGAGGAGGGAAAAAAACCTCCTGCTCACACTCGCCTCTCTGTGTGTGCGGGAATGCGAACAGGCTTTTGTTGTCGGCTCGAGCGCCTCCTCTACTCGCGCGAACTATAATTAAAATTCTAGACTTCGCTAGCTTTGGACCACTTCCAGATTCCCCGAACCAACTTACAACCCTCCCTTTCTCCCTTTCTAGGCGGGAACATTTCCTCGGCCAACTCTCATTTGGATTGCGCGCAAGAACATACTTTTTATTATCATACCACCATTCTTTTCAGATTTATTCTTGTCATTATGCGACTTATATTATTACGAGTTAATTAATTCTTGCCAACTTAGGATTGACCTTGTGACTGGACCTTGAAATCTTTAAAGATTTTCCTTGAAATCAATTCCTCACTGACCAGATCTTAATGGCACTTTAACACTTTACAGCCGAGAGCTGCAAACACACCAGCCCAGAGTTCTCCGAGTCTACCAACAACCGCGAGCGAGGCGCAGCAACTTTGCACAGTCCTGTTTACGAGCCTCGCTCTGCACGTGCAAGTAAAACAATGCATCGTCAAACTGCTATTAAATTCGATAACTGCTTCTTCCCTCGACGGCGAAACTCCCTCAGGAAGCAGCCGGTGTTTGCGCCGCTCGAGGCGGCTGCGGCAGAACGGAAATTTCGCCGGGGAACGCGCGTCGCGCGCGTTTAATCTACGAGACAGGCGTGTCGTCCCGCGATTAAAATTAAAATCCTCTCCATAATACACGGGATTTCGGTGAGCGCAGGACTCCGCGAATTACCGTGGGATTTCTCCGGTGAGTCCGACAAATACCTTGAGCAGAGTGCACGGTGTGGTGGATTTTCGAAAAATCCTGCCCTTTGTAGTTTCGTTCGCTTTTTAGCGGTTGAGTGTCCTTCCGGTGCTGGGGAATAAAAAACTTTGAACTTTTGTTTTGAAGCTTGTGGTTTTGGAAGGTGAGAGTCAAATACTCGTTGAGAAATCCTTTCGAATTATGTATATATATTATCTATTATGTAATATATAATTATATCTAATAACATGCATATATTTATAATACATAAGAACAAATGAAAGTCCAAATTGTTGATTCCTGCATATACGCAGGTTTTGTCAAAGTCCCAGAAATATTGTTTGACTTTGACTCGATTCGAAAGCTGGAGCTTTAAATTCAAAGACACACGTTTTGATTGCAGCTTACTCGTCCGCGGGCGAATCGAAGGGAGTTTAGATTTGCCTCGGAATCGCGCGATGTTTCCACTCTGTTTGCCGAGTTCTTCGCTCCCCAAGTTTCCCAATTTATGCAGGCGTGTTTGGAGTTGCCGGGGACGCGCGCGTTTAATAGGAAATAGGAAAATGGGGAGTCTCGGGACAGCGCAAATAAAGCAGTGGCTCGTGTCCTGTTGGGAGGAGGAGCAGAGCCGCAGCGCCCGGAGAGAGGAGACTCGCGTGCCAGTGGTCATATTTCCGAGTTGATTTTACCTGAAAAGCGCAGTTTAGTTGTGCAACGCGACGCGTCGCCTCCGGCTGCCTCGGCCGCCGCTAAATTACTCATGTGTGTTTAACTTTTCTTTGAGCGGCCGCCGCCCCGGGAAAACCGAGCGGAATTTCCGCGCCCTATTATTTTTCGCCCGCGCGCGCGCGTCCCCAACTAATTACTGCAGGCCTGGAGGCCTGAGGAAAAAAATGCCGGTGGCAAGTTGGCGAAAGTGGAGGATCTCGATTGGCGATGACAGGTTTGGAATAATTAAAAATATAAAATTGAAGAAAAGGAAAAAATGTCGATTGTCGATACTTAGAATAATTAAAATTATATAATTGAAGAAAAGAAAAGAATGTCAATCGTGAATATCTTTGTTAAAGTCATTCTGCACTTTTGCGTCCACCGATCCATAGATGAGCTCGACGCAATTAATCCGATAATTAAAGAAACGAATTAGCTCGTTAAAGGAGCTAGTGAACCTGATCCTCTGCTACCAAGAAACCGGAAAGAGCGGCTCCGGATTTACCTGGGAAAAGACTGTCGGCCAACTAATTGCGTAGTTTTTTCCGCGATCCCTGTACCGAGCACTCGACGACCCTCGGCCGCTTTTGTGTTCCTTTGGTCGCGGCGGCGCGGCGGTGGGGTTGGCTTTCCGCTGCCCCAGCAATTTTTACAAAACGCCGCACACCGCGCGCGATGAGTAAGAGGGCACATTGTTCTCTCCGGCCAGACGAGACCCCTTTCGCCCCCTACCCCTCCTCCTCTTGACTCGCTGAGCTACCTGATCCATGTTATAGGCGACGACTAATGCCGGCCTACCAACTAGAGGGAACAAGTATCGAAGTCCCTCGAGTTCGAGAGAGAGCGACACCACTCTTCCTCCAACGTCTTAACCCTTTTGGTACTCGAGTCGACACTCAAACGAACAAGTTGCCAAGTATTTCTCAACGTTTTTAATAAAAGTCGCATTTTATTCATTCTGATTTTAATATAAGAATTTTTGTTAGGTGCTGTGTTAATTTATAGGTTTTGAGGGTTATTAATTCTGATTTCAATATAAGAAGTTTAGTTGAGTACTGTGTTGATTTACAAGTTTTGAGGGTTATTCATTTTAATTTCAATTTTATTCACGGGTTCCAAGTGTTTTTAAACCGGCGCTAGTTATATGAGTTGTATTTAATTCTGAGTTTGAGAGTGTTATTAATATTAATTTGTATTTTATTCGGAGGAGTTTGTACTTGAGTTGGATAGTAGCTGATTGAAAGGGAACATTGAACGGTAGCGATATTGGCCGGCGGTGATTTGCGCGCGTGTCGCGCCACTGAAATGTTGATTAAACGCGCGCTCATAAATGCAAATAACCGAGAGAGCCAACAGAGCCGTAAGGCTCGCTCGGCCAGGGCCGTCTGTCCACTGGCGCAATCGCTCCTCTCCCTGCAAGAACAATGTTTCACGCTGCACATAATGCATCGCGGTCGCCCCTGATGATTTTCATCTATCGCCGCCCACCTCCACCACCGCACACCAATCTTTCCGCGCAAACACATATCCCACCGATTATTAATTATCTCTCTCTCTCTCTCGCTAACAAGCGCCGGCGATCGAACGCCCCGCATCACAATTATCATCAACCGCGGACCATGGGAAATTGAGATGTCGGACCCTTTGGGATGCGCCGCGATGCATTTACAAATTTACCTTCGTCAGTCTTCGCCGCCGCTGATTCCCGGCGCGCCATTAAAATCATCATTAATTAGAGAATCCCTTTGGGATCCTCTCCCATGGATTTACACTCAGCGGCTCTTCATTGAATATTCCCAACCCCGTTAAACTCCACACGAGAGATTAACATAAGTCGATTAAAATCATCACTGCGCCTCGCGCCGAGTTATGACCTGGACCCTCGGGGATCCTGCGAGAGAATTACATCTGCTGCTGAAAATTCACCCAATTGAACCTCCCCTTCGGTACAAGGAACACGCGCGATACGTGTATCTCCCTGCACATGAATGTATGAATGAATAAATAATTGATAATTGATAAATGAATAAAAATGAATGAATAATGAAAACAGGGTGAAGAAGAAGAGGTATAGTGTTTCGGGGGTAGAATAGTCGAAAAGCTGGAAAGAGTGGATGAGGGTAGAGAGAAATAGCTCATTACCACATAGTCCGGCGAGCCAGCCGGCATTCGGTCGTTCCGCTCTCGGTTCTCTCGCCGCGAGACTGAAGCCGCCCCCTCGTAATTGGGGTTAATGATCGTGTGTACACGTCCCGTGCCACTTGTTCCCGGCGCGCTCTTGCCAACTCCGCCCCGGCCATTACCAAGTGAAATCCGCGACGCGCTACTACCTGGACACACCCCTGGCTTTCTTGCCCTTTCGTCGAGAAAGCCTCAGTGTTCGGATTCAGAGTTTTCTTTTAGTGTATGGCCAGCGATTATTCTGAGATGAGTGGATTTTGTGTTGTAGGTAGGTCATTATCAAAGAATTTGAAGTTTGTTAAATATTGATGATTGTTCTTGCGCAAACCCTGAAATTTTCGTTACTTGGAATATTATCTTATAATATATATTTTATAATATTATCTGTATATAGATATATAGATATATAGATGATATAGTATTATCTATTAACATAATATAATATTATCTGTATATTATCAGACATATGTCTGACTAAGCAGGCTTTCCACAAACATGCGATTTCCACCGCTCGACAAATCCAGCCAACTTATTCCCAAACATTTCAACACTTGTTTAGCTTCCAGCCGCTTTCATCTGGTCCGCGGCCACTGTTTACCGTCGGCACACACACGTGTTCGACATGATCGGCGCATTTGATAGAGCGGTATATTGACAAAGTGCTTAGTTGGCAATCGCTCGGTTCCCGGATATGTGTAACAGGATAAATAGAGCATAATCGGAGGTGGAGGTGGGAAGATGGCAGCTCGCCATGGGAGGTGCGAGGCTTGAAGGCTTGAAGGCTCGACGGTTGAGATGCCGTCAGGGATGTCCGCTTAGGGAATCCGGCGAGCAGTGGATTTCCATAGTCGAGACAGAGAGCTCTGCGCGAAATGCATTCCATATTTTCATATGATCCGGCGCGGCTGCTCGGCGTGTGGGTGTCGTGGACGTCGGGCGGAGCGACGGCCTGAGTAGAGCTCGGCTCTCTCGAGCGATTTATTGACGGCACTCGCCGCCGGCCAAAGGTGCGAGAACTCACGCTCCATGTAGCGTTTCCACGGCGAAAGCTTATTCTCAACTCTGACAGAATTTAGATTTATTTTTGTTAGATTTAGTTTAGATTTATTTAGACCTTTTTGATTAATTAAGCAGCTCGCTTTCATTGACGGAATTTGTAAATTCGAAATTATATAATCGACATTATTATCTTTATTTATCTTTAGTTATCTTTTCTATTAAACAAACATACATTTACAGTTTACCACCCTATGGTACACTGTAAATGTATGTTTGTTTAATAGAAAAGATAACGCGATGACTTTTTCGATTAATAACCAACTCCCTCGAGCCGACTAAAATCTGTAAATCCGCAATTAATCTCCGTCAGACTTTTCTTCGACAAATGGGAAACTGGCGAGATTCTCGGGCGGAATTTATTCGATTTCTCGGCGCGCGCCGGTGAAAAGGTAGGCGATCCGGCGCGAGCGAGGCATCAACCCAGATTTAGCCTCGAGTGGCGGGTATTATTTTCGAAAATCGCGGAATTACAAATCCATTGCTCGAGGAGGACTGGAGCAAGAGGAAAATCCCGCGGAGTCGGGACTTTTTACATCCGGCTGCGAGACAAATTCCGAGAAGAGAGGGGGAAGTAGGCCAGCAATATCGGGAAAACCTGTCGCGATTCCTCGCCATTTCCCGCGACTAGCTAAACAGCGTGGCTCCCGGATGCGAGAGTGTAAATTCGAGAATTTGAAAAATCCCTCTAACCAACCGTCCACTCTTCCCCAATTCATATTTCATACGCTGCGTTTTACCCGCCGCTTAACCACTCAATACAGAAAATCCTGCGTCCTCAAAAAAAGTGAAATAAAATGAAAATAGTTTTAGCTTGGAAATGAGAGAAAGTTGGTCTAGTTGGATTGGAGGTGATTCTGGAAGTTGATTAGTCTCGGGAGGAATTAGGGAGGATGTCGAGGGTGTCGAGAAGTGACACGATACTCTCGGAGAGTATCTCGATGTATATCGGCGGAGTGGCAGGAGTCGATCAATCGTCGTCGGATTAGCCAGGTTTCCGGAGAATGCGCTCGCGTGATTCGCATCCTGCCGTTCATTATAACGCACTTAACACACATTGCCGCATGCACTCGCATCGATTAACAGTGGATATTCGTCTGCTCCTATAACCGGTACATCTGCGGCTCCTAGAACACGCGCGGTTCTCCATTAGTTGGATTCATCGAATTCGAACCTTCACTATTCATTATTTCGACTTGCAATTCAGCAATTCGGAAATTGGATGAATCGCCGCATGAATTCTGCGACTCGAATGAATTACTATCGAATTCATAAATTCAATAAATTCAATTTATTAAATTTTAATCGTTCGAATTTAATCCATAAAAATCCAATTAGAATCCCATAAGTAGCATCGAACTTCCTGCACCCCAAAAAGAATTCGATAGATCTCCCAATTCAGAGAGCCGAGGAGGAGAACACTCGTGGCTGAGGAACGTTAACACCCAGTTATCCCGAGGAATCAGTACCTCCGCCGACGTAATTAGCGAGGGGTAATTGATAGGAGGAGGATGGGAGTGGGGGGCGTGCGCTATCACGCAACAATTACTCTCTCCGGGCATCGAGTTTAACGAACTATTACCGAGCACAGACTACACTAGCATTTATCGCGACGGCTGCCCTCGTTCGGCGAGGTCGAGCTCCATCCCCGTAAGGAAGTGCATCCCAGCTCGACCTCCCTCGACCCACTGGATTCGTCGCAATCGATATTCAATTAGTGGCCAGTGCAGCCTGCCTGCCAAGTGATAAGGAGACCACCCACCCACCCACCGCCACAAATTACTTTTTCAGACATCCCACTACTATCCTTATCGACCGAATATTACTCGCAAGACATCTTTCTTCGATTCCTGCTTATTGTACTGGTTTTCTCGATGGCTGTGTCGAGATTCGATTCAGGTCTCGATTGAATTGTGTGCCAAATATGGTTCATTTTATTTCAGCTTTATTTCGCTGAAATTAATTAACCATATTTCATCTTTACATTGTGTATCTTTTATTCAGATTGTTCTTTAGTAATTTCTATTTGTAATTTATATATTTTAATATTAATAATTTCTAATATTTATACATTTATTTTTATACATCTGTTTCACCGAATGAATTTCTTTCTTTTAAAATAAACAAATCATCAATTATTGTTATTATACTCGCTGGTTAAATATCAAACGTCGGTGTAATTCCGAGGTAAACACATCACCCAATAAGGTCAACAAGAGCCTACCAACGATAGATCGAATTGTCAAGCGTCGTCCCAGGACGCAACTCACTCACCGTCCAACACGTCGCGACGCTCGAGCGACTCCAACACGGCCGGGCCTTAAACACTAATTATCCCAACGAAACTCTAACGACGCGACCGCGCGACACCGATACCAAATCCCATCTCCCATCTCCCCTCTCCCCGATTAATCGGCCGCTCCTCGGCCAGCATCACAATTCCGACAATGCCGCCGGCCCTCTAATTACACCTGGCGACGCGCGCGTTTCATAAGTGACAGGGTTAGTTCGCCGCGAGAACTTCCCCCTGCGCTTGGCAAGTAGTCGTCCACAGAGAGAGGGAGAGAGAGAGAGAGTGGTCAGAGTGTTGGTCGCCGAGGGAGACGGGACTTTGACTTTGAGAGACGTTGGGGATGTGGGCCTGCGGCGGCACATCGCTACCCTCGAGCGTGTAACTTCCTCGATGGCACTCGGCGCAAGGGAACCGGAAGGTTCGCTTGGCTTCGTGGGCTTCTGTTTGGAATTGCGGGGATGTACGAGGATTTCGGGGTTCATTGATTACTGGGATGACTTTGTACTTTGTTTATTCTTGCGACACTTTTGGAATTCAATGATTTTTAATTGAAGGGAGGTCTGAGTTTTGTTTCTGCGAGGATGAGATAGATTTAGTTATTTTTCGTTAATTGGCAGTTGCTGAGACTGACAAATAGCTAACAAGGAGAAACTGGGATTTGGAGAGGCTTCTTTTTAATTGGCTTAATTCTTTTTAATTATACACTGATTCTTTGAGTATTCTCTCCTGTAGAAACTAGAAAGTGGCGTTTCGACGAGTTCGTCTTTGGTAAGCAGATGCAATTATAAATATAAATAGAGTCGGAATATTTATCCTATCATTTTTCCCTGATTAATAATTCCTCTTTCAATTATTGAATTATTTGAGGAGCGAGAGAGGAGACGCTGAAAAGGTGTTCGGTGCGGTTGAAATGGAGCGCGAAACAAATATTGCGTTCGGTCGGAAGAGTGGGGGGTGGAGTGGAGTGGGGCTGGTTTAAGGGATTAATTAAAAGCGGCCGCACGTGCGAAGGAGATTCGCCGTGGCGCGTCTGCTCGAGCGAGGCAGCCCGGGAGAGGGAGAGAGATATAGTTCTTGTAACGGGGAGAAACTTTAATCGCCAGAATGAAAGGCGACACCAGAGTTTTACGCCCGGCAGAGGACGTTTTACCTTCACGTGCTCTCTTCGTGACTCGGATTTTAAGGGGAATTTCATTTGCCAGGGATCTTTTAGCGCCCTGCCACTCCCACTCCCACTCGCCCGTTACTCACTCCAGCCTCTCTGTTATTAACTCAGGGATTTAGCGACGTCCGTTATGTCATCCTGCACAAGTCACGCTTACCAGCAACAAATCCCACTGAAATCTGTATTGAAGCAGAAATTCTTCGCCTTTGGTGAATGTGAGTTTTAATGCTCAGTCTAATGAAATATGATGAATTCACAGTTGAAAGCCCAATTGTTGGGGATTCAAGAGTCTGAAATTAAAATTATGATTCGAATGTTGAAAGGTCAACAATTTGGGTTTCAAATTTTCATATTTTAATAGTTTGAGTATTAAATTTATGATTTGTGTCTTGAAACGTCAACAATTTGGGTTTCAAAATTTCAAATTTTACCCAAACAAGATGAGAAACAAGGCAGATACACGAAGCATCGGAGTATTACTCAGCCGGTGATTCGATCGCTTGGAGCGTGACGCTAAGCCAAAGTAGGGGATAGCAGGGCAGGATATCCTCGGAGATTCCCCGTCGCCAATGGGAAGTTACAGGCTCGCGTATGTTTCCCTCGGCCGCTGCTGGCCTAATCCTCCCGGCCTCCTAAATTCCCGCTCTGTTTATCGCGCCTACGTATGCGCCCGCGTTCCACCTCCGGATTTGCCGACGTCGACAGACCGCTCGCTCTCTGCGTCCAATCTAATGTCCGCCTGAGATTAATCGTCGCGGGAGAATTTAGGTTTTATAGAAATCAATGGGACTTGAAAATGTATGTTTAGATTGTTGAAAGGTGTGAAGGGAATTCGATTTCTATGAGAGTGAAATTGAATTCTTCAAAAAAGGTCAACTGTTAATAGTTGTATTTATACATATAGATATATCGAATATATATCGTATTAATAATCATATTACTATTATTAATGATATATATATATATCGAAGCACCAATGAAACATATATGTACACGACAAAAAATCGAAATCACCAATAAAAAGATTAGTAATTCTCGCTCGATTGATTCCCAACAAACCTCCATTCCATTTTTCGCCCAACCCCGGCATTTTCCACATCTGCTCCGCCTCTGCCATTGGAAAAGCGGCATTTCCGCACGAGCTAAACATTTCGATTAAGCGAGTGCGTGGCTGGCGAGTAGTTACCGTCGAATCGCGTCCAGCAGCCGAGGTAATGCGAAACACGGAAAATGCGAAACGCGCGGGTCCTCTCTTCGCCCGGGCAAAAGTGGAACTAGTGGCTCCGGGTGTATGCTGATTGAATTTCAAATTGTTTGTGAGTAATTCCCCGATAAAGCCGGCCGTCTCTGTGCAATCGGCGACAATCGCCGCCCCGGGGGGACACGATTCCCCCCCACCGGGTGGGAATTCGCCCAATCACCGGGCCATTCGCCGCGAAAAACCGCGTTTTCCCATGGAAATTGGCGCGCGCGCGCGATTAATCTCCCGAAAAACACTACGCGCCTATTATGCGAGAGGACACAGTGTACAGGGTGATTCACTCGGCTTTGAATCGCTAATGAGGGATATAGGCCGAAAAAATGAAAATTGTAGTCGCTACAACATGTAATAATTATACGGTGTTTGGTAATTTTAATATAAAGGAATCTCCTACCTAATTTCTTTCTACGTCTAAGGTGTAACACTTATTACTTATATAGCGTGAAGGGCCTGTTTAAAAGACAACTAACTCACCCTGTATATTCCGATTGACTATAAAAGGCGTGGGATTTTAAGGGGGGCGATAACAGGACGAACCTTGAGCACACAAGACAGCCGGCTGTTAACCAGTGGAGAGGGCGGAGAATCCCCAGTATAATCTAGCCGCCTTTTATACATTTTGCAGGAGCACGTTACGGTAACAAGCTCGAATATTGCATCCTCAGTGCACACAGGCTGCTGCTGCGCCTCCACGATAATTCCCATAAACCTCGACGCGCGCGCGCGCACGCCTTTTTCCCGTCCTCGCAGAGCCGAGTGTAAAGCTCGGGGAAAAGCGAGAGTGGCGGGCACAAAGCGGCGGAAAAGCTCCTGGAAAGTGTGTTCGCACCCTCAATTATCGTCGTTGCTACGATTTTCGTATGGGAGAGCGGAATTAGGGTATTTTGTGAGAGTAAAACGCTCTGGAGAGTCTGGATTGCACAATACTCATCTAAATTTATCAATTAGATAATAGATACAATATTATATATAGATTATATATATAATATTATAATATAATGTTTAATATAATATTATATACATACAAATAAACATTGCAGTGGCGAACATCGAATACAACTTTTAAGAAACCATAATTAACTCCCACCCCACTTAACTTCCTCCTCTAATTACCCCTAATTAAAATACTCCTAATTAACATTGAAAAACCCAGTTCAATCGCCCCCGGTCTCATTCTCCTTTAATCTCAAGCTCCTCCAACTGGATTCAGCAGCGAGCGGAAACTCCCGGACAACGAACACCAGGAGTTGAAGCCGCCCACCAAGACCAACCACTCGAGGGAGCTAAGTTGGCCGGCGCGGAGGCAGGAAACGTCGGATTCCGGATGGCCGAGAGGGCAATCGCGGATGTGTATCGCAGCGGTGAGTGGCTCGAGTTGCAGCGGGTGCGTGAATCCGCGGCCGGGCCCACTTGACACGAGGCCGGAGAGTTGGGCCCCGAGCTCCGTGTCCAACTAGGTCTCGAGGCCGCGCGATTCCACCCTGGGATAATGAGAGTGGCCGTCATTTCCGAGGGTACAGCGGACTTCCATTTGCCAACAACTTCTTATGATTACCCTCTATATCTGTCTCTATCTCCGCCTAGGAATCCTCGAAGAAAGGAGAGAACTCGATCCTAGCGAGCCCCGGATTGGCCAATCACAGTCGGAGATGTTTCAGACTTATAATAAGTGGGTTAAGAATCCGAAGCGAGTTGTTTCTCGGACGCGAGGTTACAGAATTTCCCCGTGCATTTGCGCGCTCGGGACAATTGTCCCGAAATGAATTGTCCTACTAATTGGACACGCGCGAGCGTTACAACTCGAGCAACTATATATGTGCTAGAGGCTGACTTGGGTGAACTCTGTTGTCAAGTGTTAGTGAAGCGGTAAATAGAGGCGCTAATGACTCCTGGGAATGAGCGAGGAAGCCTGAATCGAATGATTACTGGTCAGGCGAAATCCTCGCTCGAGAGCAGAGGTTGGATTTTACACTGGCAAGGAATCCGAGTTCGCACACGGTAATTTAATACTCTGATACCTGGACCAGTCACTCTTTTCTCACTGCCCAGCGCAACCAATGAGGAAACCGAGGAAATATCCTTGGGCCAGTGTACGGAAGAAATCAAAGGATCCACATATTTCGGTCCTCGCCACGAGAGTTCTAATGAGAAAGGTAGGATCGCCCTCTCCTCTTTGTGCCGCGGCTCCTAATTAGGCCGCGGTGCTCGAGTGCGCGAGGGTGCTTTCTTCCACGCCTCCAGCTAGCCTCGCCACTCTTGCCTATTTTCTTGGCGAGCGCTGCGCTCCCGATTACCCTTTGCCGCGCGCCCTTCTAAAGTTCTAACTAGCGCATTCGCCGAGCAGTGGATATGTGTGTCGCGCGATGCCTCGGGCCCACTCTTCAATCAGCGGGCATTACGGGCAGGTGTCACGCGTCTTCTCCTTGAAAGCGGACTCCTCGCCGTCGTGCAGTCACACGAGTTGATGCCACGGGCGGCTGCCACTTGGATGCCACTCGCTAATAACTTGGATGCCTTTTCGCTGCTTGGGGCTTTTTTCGTTCAATGTTTTGGATTGAGATTAGCGGTTGAGTAAATGGTGAAGTCTGGGACTTTTTATGGGTTTCAGTATGTAAATATGTATGTATTGAATTTGAATTATATTGTGCAATATTAGTTATTAGTATTGTGTTGGCGGTAAATCATATTTAATATTTTCAGTCAATATTTACTGCTGTTGAATATATATTTTTGATTTATATATATTTTGATTGAATATATATTGATGATTAATTGTGGAATATTACTTATTAGTATATTAGATTTTGGTGGAATTAAGTGCAATGAAAAGGAAGAGACAAGTACTCGATTGACATTTTGAACATTTTATAATTATGGAATAAGCGTGGTCATTGATCTAACGTGCGATCGTCGGAAGTTAGTAGTACGGAACCGAAAGGAGGATTTTTGCAGAGACGGGAGACGGGACGAGAGTGGAAAGGCAGAGAGGCGGAGGGTAATAGAATTAGAGCGTGGCTCGAACGTAATGAGTAGATAGAGACGTGTAATGGCCGGACAGGAGACGCAGTCGGGAGAGAGCATTCGCATTGTGTGCACACACGCCGTCGGAACCTGCGGGAGAGAGCACGCGCGGTAATATCGGGGAGAATTGTTGCGCGAGCGAGCGCCCGTGCGAGCCTGTCATTTACCTCGAAATTGTTCGAGCCGCCAATTGGACTGTGACGATGCAATGACGCCCTTCTCGCTCCTACTGAATTTGCTGAGAGTCCATGTAATGCTAATGGAAATGTCCAGTTGCGCTCAGCTTCGACAATTTAAAGAACCCTCGACAAAATCAAATCTAGGATTCTATTGAGGTTTAATAGTTTGGATGTCGTCATTGACTCGAACTTATGAGATTTCGTTGATTTTTATTTTAAAAAATTGAAAAATATGATTCGAATGATAATCACAGCATCCAAACACAAGTTTTCAATCCAAAAGCCTCGAGTTCCGAAAAATCGCGAAGAATTGAAGAAACTCACGAAGACGGACACCGATAATGCGAAGGCGATCAATGCTTACTCTTCAATTCCCGATGAGGTCCACCCGTCGAGGTAGATAAATGCTCGGGCGGGGAGTCCGGTAATGCGATTACCCTGAATAACCGGCGGATTGACTTACCGAGGATTCGTCGGGGTCGATTCATTCGGATCGCGGGCCGGATGTCGGCTCTTTCCCAGCCGATAAATCGTAGGCCTGCGCGAGGAGCCATCCCTCCAAGAAGTTCGCTCCCTCGAAAATGGAACAAGTTTCGCGACGATAAACCGCGCCGTCTCGGAAACTAACTGAATTATTCGATCCTGATTGCGGGAAAAGTGCTATCCCGCGGCCCGCCCGGCCGGCTTTCTACTCTTATCGGAAACCGATAAATCCCTAGCAGCGAGCCACACCATTAGACCATTTCATATTCATATTTCAATGCTGCTCCGCTCGAGAAGCTTGTCTCTCTTTAAGGGTTCTCTTGACAATCGAGGGGGGGATCGATTTCTTTCCAGTCGAGTTTCTTCGACTATGCCACTGTCTGACAATGAGGATATTGCGAGTATCTTTCGAACTTTGGGTCCATTAATTATGAATTATGTACTTTTCTTTCGCTCGGTCTAATTAATTGAGGAGATTAAATTCTCTTTTTATTCGATGACAGAACTAGATAAATGAATCCAGTTGTCCTTGTATTTCATTTGTTTATTTACAAATGCTTAATCTCAGAAAAACGTGACTTCGCAGAAGAAAGCGTTGCTGTTGCGGCAGTCGACGTCATTCATTCCTCCGTCCTGTTCGAGGACCCCGCAGTGCTGCTGGCCACTGGCATTGTTCGGTCCGTTGGGATTCTTCCGGCTCCACCTCGAGTAACCGGAAGTCCCCAGTGCCTCGTCCTTCAGCGTCACCCAATCGCCGGACTCGAAGAGATCGTGTACACCGAGCCAGGCAGTGAACAAATCAACGTCGTCCATCATCCGCAGGAGGATCTTCTCCTCGGCGTCCGAATTGATTATCGCCAAGTGACCTGTCGATCGATCCCACAACTCATTCTATTCCCTTTCTCTCTCTGCATTGCTTCATTATCAATTAAAAGAGTTCGCTCTTTCTATTCAAACTAGATCAAACAGTTCACTCTCTCTCTATTCAAACCAGAAGATAATAATTCAATTTTTAAATTTGTTATCTTATCAATCAATTTCAGAGTTTAAGTTATCCATAGATCATTTACCCTCCAAGGGCAAACAACACACGACTTGAAAGTCTAAACTAAATCAGCAGTTTTTGGCGACGCGCAACTATGCGATAACGAAAGAGATAAAAAGCTAGCGAGCAAAGTCTGGCAGTGTGCGATCGAATCCGAGGGAGCGAAAACTGTCTTATCTCCTAGATGACGAAAGAGAATTGTTCACCTCCTTCCTCGATGCAGGCCTTGCGGGCCTTGTTCCACGTGACCTTGCGCGTGTGGAGCTTGTGAGCGCCGAGGCCCGGACTGACCACGTAGTCAGTTTTCAATTCGCTCCTCATATGCTGGGGCCCGTAAAAGTAGAAGATCTGCTGGGACGCGTGGTAGTTCTGCTGGCCGTGCATTTCCACCTTGAGCGGCCGCTCACCTGAGCCAAACTTTCATTATTCCACCAATCCGCACTCGATTATCACTCATTTCCTCTCGCGGCTCACTAGTCCCACTTCCGAACTGGCAAGATTCCTCAAAGTTACCTGTGTCGGTGAAATTGTGCACGATCGTTCCGGTGCCAAGGGGCATCGTGACCGACGCACTCCGGGCCGACGCGAGCCAGACGGCGAGAATGCCAATCAAGTAGGTAAACATCGTGTCCGAGCGCCGCGGACTCTCGAGGAGAACTGATATCCCCTCGCGAGGCAGCAGCATCCGGCGAACCAGTCGAGCAAATCAGCGCGCGGGTCGTCGAGAATCGCTCGGGTCATCGGAGTCGAAACAGGAAAATCGAGTGTCGACGGGATTCCTCGCCGATGATCATTCTCCGGAGGCAATACAATCTCGCGGGGATATCGCGGTTTGAGTGGGAAAATTGGAGTTGGGAAAATCGACGGAAATTGAGCAGGAGTTGGAAAGATTGTTGGGTTTTAGAGATGTGGTCTTCGGGGAATACTGGGTTTCTTTGGACATTTTTTAAGGTTTAGTGATATTTGATTATATATTAGATTATATTGATAAATGTTTTTCCAGGACTGAAAGAGTTAACAAGTAAACTGTTTTAAGTGGCACAAGTTTTTGTTCTGAAAAAGTATTTCGTTCTGGGTTTCAGGAACCATCCGACATTTACACAGAGCATCATCACAAGTGAATTGCAGAGATAGTGTCTAGTTATCTAGGAAAGCTACGATTATTCTAAACAGGAATGCGTTCAAAGCTGAGAATCCGCGTTCAATCTAACACGCCGGGAGGAATCCGACCGGCGTCGTCGACGTCCCCGAGATTTCCTTCTCGAAATGCTCCACCGGGACGCCGGCACTGGCTCGAGAAAAGAGAGTAGGAGTTGGGAGGTTTCGCGGGGCCAAGGACGACTCTCTCCCTCTCTCACCTAGAGAGAGAGAGAGAGAGAGAGAGAGAGACGCAGAGAGCCGGGTGGCTTTCGGCCTCTCCCTCACCGATTGACATTTTCCAGTTTCGAGGCGAATAGTTGACCTCAGCTGATTTCGCTCTAAATGGGATCGCTCGCCAGTTTTCCGCCCTCTTTTTCCCTCTTTCATTCTAGTTGGCCGATATGTGCGAGCTGTGCCGATGTCAGCTCCGCGAGCCCGCTGACGACGCAGCTAGAGAACCTGCGATAGATCGGCGAAACACTATCTTCCGCCAGCCAACTCTCTATGCTTCCCAGGGCTCTCGAGGATATATGTCTCGTAAACTGAATACGTGGGGAATCGAGTGTCTCGACTATCGATTTCTACCGTTCATATCGCTTTAACCCTTTCAGCGACCTCTTTCTTTTTCGCTCATGTAAAACTACAGTTCTACCTGGGAATTTACTTATTTATTTTTACAAATCAATTGAAATATCGTATTAATCATAATTTCAATATAATTATCAGTTTCACAATTAATGAAATTCATCATAATGAATTGTCAAATTTATTATTTCAATATAAAGCCACGAAAAATGGAATCAACCCTCATGAATCCCCTTCCACAATACTCGATTTTATACCAAATCCCCAATCTGCACCCATCACCACCAACAACACATCCACCTCACCACCCTGACTTCCGACCTCGAAAGTGAAAAGGTCGAGTCTTTAAATTCAACGTTCCAACAGCTCGGCATTAAAGATTAACAATTCCGGAGAGCCAGTCGAGCGTAGGTCGTAAAGGTAAGCGCGCAGGTATAGAGCCCTCGGTCTATATACCTGGCGATCCCTTTTTCGTTCTCGTTGAACTTGAGGCCGGCCGAGATCCAAAGGCACTCGCGGGTAATCACTCGACAGTAACCCAGTTTCGCGCGGCGCACAGGTGCGCCCGAGGACACGCTGCCCCTCTGCCCTTCGACCTCATCCGAAGAGAACACCGAGGGTGAGTGGGAGGGAGGGGGAAATCTCGCGGCTCGGAGATATGGGAAGCACTCATTGATGGATAGAGTTTTGGGCGCTCGCCGAGGGAATTTTTTCCGGATCAGCCGATTATTCGGGGAGGCCTGTATTATGCGAAAGTGGGTCGCCGAATATGTATCGGCTGTTCCTTTATGCTGGCACGAGCGGGTAATAAATGGATATTGGAGAATGATGGGCGCTTGTCGTTCTAGGGTGACTGGCTGTCCTCGTGGATTTACCGTTTTGAGTTCGATATTTATTATTAAATTCTCAATATATATACATATATATTTCAATCGAATTGTTTAATTTCCGATTTCTCGAATCGATTAAAAAGATCGCAAGCTCAGAATTGCAATCCCAATTGCAAATCGCAAGCGTCTAATTAAATTTGTATTTTTCCCAACCAACTGATGAGTCCTGACGTAAGAGTATTGTTTTGATGAGTTATTGACGAGGATAGGAAATTAGCCTATAATCATAATCATCTCGATAGCCAATGAGCCTCTTCATCTTGGCTGGTGACAAGACACTTACGGACGGGGAATTAAGGGGAGCCGATGACGTAAACAACTCTCGTAATTAGCCTTGGGAATATGCGAGTGGTATTACAGGATGCCCCTGCCATACTGGTAAGCGGTCGACGTACGCTGAATAAGAGAGTCCCATGCGTGAGACGCTCCCGGCACAGGAACTGCCGCTTTTAAAGGATCAGATATGTATGTGCATCGACGTCACAACCCACTCCTCTCCAACATTATATTCCTCGGCAACGAAACTTACATACAAATATACCGCAGATCCAACAACTCAAATGTCAGACATTCATCATTTCATCCTTTTTAACCTACACAGAGTCATTTTGCCTTTTTCTGTAAAATTGTGGTCATGTATTCAAATTTTAATTTTAAATTAAATTAAATTTTATTAAATACATTTTTTTGAGTATTACTAATTTTCTGATTTGGAAAAGGATTTTCAAGAGATCGACATCGCATAAGTAAGGTCGCAGCCTCTGCGTGTCTCATCGGTGATCTCGCAAGGACATTGGCTGAAAAATGTATGCCTCGCCGCTGCTGGCACGACAAAGATAGCTGGTTCCCGATGGTCGATACGAAGCACGGAAGTGGGCTCCCCGGGCGGAGATATTCGATAAGGAAGCCCCCGTGATTCGCAAGTAATACCTTGCAGCGGCGCGCGCGTGCCGTGAATTAGAGGCCGAGGGGAATATCGTCGTGCGAGGATGCCTCGCCGATACGTGCACGGCCTCCCTCGCCCATCTCCTCCGCGCTATTACTCTTAATGCTACGAGTATTCATTTACTCGGCTTCGTACAGCTTCCGCGCTCTCGCCGAATTAAATGGCACACGCGCCCACGAAATATGTCCTATTTCTGCCTCTCCTTTTTCATGAGGTTCGATCCACTGGTACTATTGGCAGGTTTGACTCGCAATATCAACGGAGTTGTCGGCAAATATAGAAACACGGAAAGCGCATGTGTAATCTCGTTGATTTAACTACTCGGATTAATTGGACATGATTCTATGTGCCACAAAACTGTTTCCCCTTCAACAGAATCCCTGCGCACAGTCTCTCTCTATTACAACAGTATCGAAGCAAACGGATTTCAATTATGTACTAACTCCTCCAAATTGACCAAAAATATAAATGGACCATTATAAAGCCAAGTCTTCATAAAGAATTTAATCGTAGTGTAGAACACAAATATTCTGTTTAATTGTTCTATAAATCTATATTTCTATATTTCTATATTTCTATATTTCTATACTTCTATATTTCTATATTTATATAGAATTGTACTCGGCTGATTATCCAAGAATCATTAGAAATTGGCGGACGGTTTTAATTATAGAAAATACCGAGGATGTAAATCAGTGGAAACTGGCGTCCGAGGGATTATTGACCTTCGCTAGTTGCTCGTGGCCGTTCCCGATATTCCAGGAGTAGGAAGTTATCGAGCGCGGCCGGCTAGTCGAGTCCGGCTTATTTTTGCCGGGGTCCATTTGGTAGGGAGATTCGCCGGGGAGCGGGCGCGCAATGTTCTACAGGACGGACACTGGGAATGAATTAGAGGAGCGCGGAGGAGAGGATAACAATCGCCAGCCTCGGAGCCGGCTGTCTCCGCGTGTCACGGACTAACATCGCAGGGAACAAGCAATAGGCGGGCAATGCGATTTCCGCTCGGCTGCCTCTCCGACCGGATATTGCAATTGCCGATGAGCCAGGAGACGTCCTTCGCCTCTCTCGTCTGTCTCTCCTCGACGACGACGACGGCGAGAAAAGGAGCATCGTTCCGGCTAAATGGATTCGTCTACCAGGACAAACAGGATGTCCTCCTTCTCAACCTTCCATCAAACCTCCTCCTCCCCTTTTTAATCATCCCCCCCCTCTCCTTCCTCTAGAGAATATTCTAATTCTCTTTCAAAATATATTTACAACTAATTTAAATTAAACAAAAATACAAAATATATAATATTTATAATATGTATGATATATATTCGAAATATTGAAAATGCAAATATTGAAATGCCCGAATATCTTTTAAATATTTGAATCGAAGTGAGTAATTACTCGAACGCGTCGCGGTGATAGTTTAAAAAGGTTGGCCGTAGCATAACGAGTCAATAATCGACGAATACCAGAAACGAATCGAAAGGACGGAGTGCGGAAGGGGAGTGGCACTTGGCTCGAGCGGTAGCAGCGAGTAGTTAGCATCGTCGGTAACTGGCGAGCGATAACGAGGAGAAGCAGTGAGAGGGAGAGAGGGATGACCAATTTAAGAAGTGGTTAGCGCGCGACAATGTCCGTAAAATCCGTGAAGCGGCAGGGACGCTCGCCCGCTCGACGAGTAATGATACGATTCCGAGGGGCGGAACACGGCATTGTTGGCTTCCCACTGACAATGCGCCGCTCGCGAACGCGTGTGTAGTCGAGCCGGTGATAACCAGCAGGTAAAGCGCGAGAGAGAGAGAGAGAGAGAGAGAGAGAGACAATGGGAGCAGATCGATAAATTCATTGGGCCAATGACTGGTCAACTACCTGTTATAACTGACGAGCCCGGCCTAATGGACTCGCACTCATTACACCCGAGGGAATCACCGGCGCACTCTCTCATGAATCATTCCAAAGTCCCCGCGGCGATTGGATGACGCGAGGAGTCATTCGCCGTGTTCGTCCGAATTTAAACATCCCCCTCGAGCGCCGCGCGACGCGCGCCGCCGCCTTTTCACCGTGCATTATAATTTTAATCAAAGCCGAGCGCGAGCCACCTCAAAGCCCACTCGACCGATGAAAGGTTACATTCAGCCTCCTCTGGAGGCAGGGTTTCTCTCCGCTGGGAAATTGGCGAGGTTGGACTCTCTGGATTTGGTTTAGCGGTGCGATGGGGTCGCTGGTTTACGCGGACTCGGTGGGACTCGCGTGGGCCCGTGTTTATGGGAGTTACAACCTCGAGTCCACTCGGCAGAGCTTTCGCGCTTTAAACACCATTTTTATTTCATACGCTGAGCTAGCTGGTGGGTTTAATTTTTAAAACTCGAGTTGTATGAATGGGTGAAAGAAAAGGGTAATTGGATGATGTAACGGATTCTAGTTTACAAAGTCGAGAGTTGGTGGTTTTAATATTAAAACTCAAAAATGTTAATGTGATAAAGATAAAAAGTATATTCAAACTTTTCATATTAAAGTCATTTGATATTTATGCATAGAAAAGCAACGAAAGAAGCTGGAAACAGTTCTATGACGTTAAATATAATATATGTATTTTAATAAATACAATATATATTGTATATTAAGATGTTAAATATATGTATTCCCATAGAAAGAGGAGTATGTTGATTAAGAACGATGTTTGGAATACACGTTTCCCTTTAAAGATCCATTTCGAACTGGACCCACAGGACCAGCGGAGGATATCGTAGAAACACGAGTGTCCCGGCGGAATAAGCGGTTGATTGGGAATGCGAATACGAGAGTGTGTCTACCTGCTAGGTGTGCGGCGAAGTTCCAGAAGGAGGACCACCGGCACCCGAACAGCTTCATCTCCCGATCTTCCGGTCGCCGGTCCTTCATCGCCGACGAGAGCTTGAAGGACGAAGCCAGTAGGGAGTTCATCCGAGTCGATTACTCCGTACCATCGCAAACCAACACACTCTCCTCCTCCTCCTCACCCTCCTCCTCCTCCTCCTCCTGTCTGACGGTAATCCGAACGGGATTCTCACTGCACTGGCAATACCCAGGCCCGGTAACACCACATTCCGTTCACTTGGCCGCACTCCCGAGCCAGTCAATGGCCAACGATCATCCCATTCTCACTTGGCCCCGCGAGAGATGATCGTCGAAACACTCGATCGCACACACGCACCCAATTAACACGCTTCGTTCTAGAGAGAAAAGGGTTGCAAGTCGAGCAGTTAATCATCGATACTTGCGATTTATTGGCGCGTGAGATGCTGGTGATTGAGTGAGGCTGAAGCGAGGAAAAATCGCGGGGAGCAGGTGAATTGTTGGGATATGAGTTTGAGGGGTTGTAGGGAAAAAATGTGTCGAATTAAGTTTTGTCAGTTGTGAGGGTTTAGGGTTGTCGGTGGATTATTGGAAAGAAAATCCACTTTGGGGCACTGATTTAGCCTAGAATCGTAGTTTCTAGGCAAAATCTGTTGAATTATCAAGCATTCGATCGAGTTCGAGAACCTTCGAAAAATTGAAAATTTTTCCATACCTACCCCTTCTCATTTTTTCGAATTTTCGACATTTTTCCAATTCGCCCGATTTTGATATTTTTCAATAGATTTAACCCTAAAACTAAAATTCTACATAGAATTAGTGCGTCAGAGTCCATAATTGTGTCGTACGAGCGATATTTCGTTGATTTTCGGGTGAAAATCCTCGAAATCTCATCCATTTGGCACAGTTATGGCCTCCAACCAACTAATTTCCAGCCGATTCTTAGTTTCTAGGCTCAAACTAAAGAAATATCAAGCATTCGATCGATTTCGGGAACCTTCGAAAAATTGTAAATTTTTCCATACCTACCCCTTCTCATTTTTTCGAATTTTCGACATTTTTCCAATTCGCCCGATTTTGATATTTTTCAATAGATTTAACCCTAAAACTAAAATTCTACACAGAATTAGTGGGTCAGAGTCCATAATTGTGTCGTACGAGCGATATTTCGTTGATTTTCGGGTAAAAATCCTCGAAATCTCATCCATTTGGCACAGTTATGGCCTCCAACCAACTAATTTCCAGCCAATTCTTAGTTTCTAGGCTCAAACTAAAGAAATATCAAGCATTCGTGAGATTTCGGGAACCTTCGAAAAATTGAAAATTTTTCCATACCTACCCCTTCTCATTTTTTCGAATTTTCGACATTTTTCCAATTCGCCCGATTTTGATATTTTTCAATAGATTTAACCCTAAAACTAAAATTCTACACAGAATTAGTGGGTCAGAGTCCATAATTGTGTCGTACGAGCGATATTTCGTTGATTTTCGGGTAAAAATCCTCGAAATCTCATCCATTTGGCACAGTTATGGCCTCCAACCAACTAATTTCCAGCCAATTCTTAGTTTCTAGGCTCAAACTAAAGAAATATCAAGCATTCGTGAGATTTCGGGAACCTTCGAAAAATTGAAAATTTTTCCATACCTACCCCTTCTCATTTTTTCGAATTTTCGACATTTTTCCAATTCGCCCTATTTCGCCATTTTCCTATAGTTTTAGCCCTAGAACTAACATTCCACCAAAAATTACTCATTCACAATCCATAATTCTGTCGCACGAACGATATTTTCCCAAAATTCCGCAAAAAATCACTAAACACTGATTCCAAACCATGCGAATAAATCCCGTATTCTTACTAACAAACTGATTACATCGACGATTACACCGTTATTACTACCAAAAGGTAGTCCCACGACGGAAATGAGCTTGGTCACCAAAGCGGCCGAACCCAATCAAACTTGGTAAGAGGATAGCGGAGGAGAGCGGAGTTGCCTGCAGAGATCGGAAAATGGAGATTAATCGGAGCGAGGAGTTTCTCGCGTAAGCGCTATGCAACTCTCTCGTGCCGGCAGGAATCTTTATGGGAATTAAGCGACGGGCGCAGATTTACGATACACCGCGCGCTTTATTGGCACAAGGGCGTGCACGCTCCGCTCCGCTCGGCGAGCCGCTCCACTCTGTCGCCATCCCACCATTGCCACGCGCTACTCTCATATTTGCAGGCCAGTCAGCTGTGCACTTTCCAATGACTCTTGGACTGCCACGTGTTTCTCGGCGACGGTTGCGCTCGCCGCTCGAGAACCTGCTCTCTGCTCGAGTCGGTTTGCGCTTTGGGAATTCGATTTTCCTTGTTCGTTGCGGCGTGGAAAGATGGTAATGAACACTGATACATTTTTCATTTATCAATTTCTTAGGTAAATTTTTCTTTTATCAAATTCAAGGTCAATTGTTCATTTACCAATTTCTAGGTAAATTGTTCATTTACCAATTTCTAGATAAATTTCTCATTTACAAATTTCAAATATTGAAAAAATGTAAATTTTGAATTCCAGCGCACTAACAATGACAGTCTTTGTGTCTCCGATGGAAGAATACTTCCTGGCGCTCTTGGGCGTCATTGGCAGGAAGCTGACTCAGCTCTCGGGCGTCATTACGGAAGCAGCGAGAGAGCATCGTTCGAGCAACGATCATTAACTAAGCCGAAGTAATAACAGACCGCACCGCACCAAGAGAATCGTAGAAGTGTATTTTCCCCCAAGACAACGTGTGATTCCCCGCCGGAATCAGTGGCGATTGCCGGCAAGTGTTACCTCAGAACTTTGGAGGGAGGATAATTCGAGGTCCCAACTGTGTATTAGGCTCATAAGCGCATTAAAGCAGTGCCAAGCTACGAAGAGAAATAGCCACTGGCAGATAGCAAGTGCAGGATATCCACTCTCCATAGACGAGCCTCTCGGAACTGCGCCCTGTCGAGTGCACACTCGATTATCCTCCCAGGCGGAGACACATCCCAGCGCGCTTGAAACACTGCCAAATGTCCACGCGAGAGAGAGAGAGAGAGAGAGAGAGAGTTCTGATCGGCCAATATCTCGCCGAGCGGCGAAAACAAGCGCCTACTGTCCCTGCCAAGTGTGCTGCTCGAGAGCAGCTATCTCGAGCACACACCGCGCGCTTCTGAGGCCGCGGCCGCAAAAGTTCCAGGAGGAGTTTGCCCTGAATTCTTAGAGGGATTTGGTGGATTGTTGTTGGAAGCGTGGAAAATTCGAGTTTGGTGCGACTGGAGGAAAATATTGATATGAGTTGGATTGATGAAAGATGGATATTGATATAAGAATCGAGTGGATAAGAAAAAATGTGGCGAGAGATTTTTTGGGAGATGTGTGTGAGCGTGATGTTTGACGAAGTTTGAGATAGAAGAATCGATGGAAAATTTGGGTTTAGTTTAAGTTAAATGAAATAACATTGATGTAAGAATCGAGTGAAAAATTGTCCGGGAGAAGATGTGTGTGAGCCTCAAGTTTGACGAAGTTTCGAGGTAGTTTGATACACTTCAATCATTGAAGATTGGATTTTATTCGACCTACATCGACGGAGCGTATTGAAATAAAATTCGAGCAGGTTTGCAAGCGTTCCTTGAGGGTTTTATTTTGAGGAAGAAGAGTACAAGGTACCCAGGAAATATATGCACAGCACGAAGCAACGGCTCACTCGAAATACTGGTTGGCCCGTGGGCGTCAGGTGCACCGGACCGTTTTCAATAAGATGCACCTGACACACGAGATGCCCCGTGTCTTGGGGGACTCGCGCACCATCGATCCCCGAGATCACGTCCCGGCTGCGCGATAAACCTGCAATCCCGTTTGCCCGAACCGTCCACTGGTCCGCGGCGACGTCGCCCTAAAAGGAGACTCTCTTTTCATGGGCCGGCGTGTCCCATCAAACCTCCGCCGATGCCTCTTCCTTATGCACGGGGAATATTGCGCCGCGCAGACAATATAGCGCGGTTCTACTTGGCGGAGTTCGAGAGCGAAGTCAAAGCGGAGCTCCCATCGAAAGTCACGAAAGCTCTCGGCCAAGTAGCCGAGTATCGAGTGGCCGAGGGCAAGAGAGCGGTTTCTCCGAGTTGGAGTCATTCGAGCGCTCCGTGTACTACTTTAGTGTTAGTTGCCGATCGCGTCAGCGATCGATTAATATTGACTTGAAGTTTCCTCGGTGAGAATAATATCGTGTCGAGTACCCAATCCAGTTCCCGAAGGTCAATGAAATTCCAATCACAACTTTACAACAATTCATTCTAATTAAATCGTCCCAACTTCCAAAACGAAGTACAAAATCGATTCCAAGAAGAGCAGAGACCTTCAAACTTCACCTTCACAATTATTCATCGATTAATATTCAATTCAATTCCCCAACTAATAACTCGAGCTAAGTAGCCAAGAATCCCGAAGGTCAACGAACTCTCGATCCCACCTTGGCCACACTTCCCAATCACAGGGAAAATCCATGGGGCAACTTCAACTTTAATTCGACACCTTAATTAATTTCAACTCTCCGGGCAAGTTTAATTGAGCGTGGAGAGGAGTGAAATTTAAGGACAGCGGATTACTCGGAGGTGGGTTGGGTGAGGAGGGGGAAACTTGGTAGCGAGTTACCGGAGTATCGAGAGTGTCGAGGCGGAGCGGAGGTCGGTCGCGGTGATTAGCACTGGCTCGATTTCGCGCGAGTGCCACATGCGTCGTTGGAATCGACACGCAGCAGGTGTAACGTGCCCGGTGGTGTTTCACTGACTGAGCCTGCAATGTTCATGGCTTTCTCGACTGACATGAACCTGCTTGCCACCGCCTCGCTGCACCGCCACCACTCCCTTCCTTCTTTCCTTCCTTTCGCTTCCTACTCCTTCGACTGTCGTCCACGCTAGTTTCTCTCTCTCTCTCTGTCTCGCGTTCTTAATCAACCTCTCCTTATTAGCTCTTTCAGGGGCAAACACGTCCACTCGTTCACCGAGATATCAATGAATCCTATTACTTTATTAACGCATTAACCGATTATTCACTGTCTTATTATTCTTTAATAAGAATTCTGGACATAATTTCATTAATCTTTTGCAATTCATACATTTGCATATAGTCGTACACGAGTACTTGTAGTATGGCGTTGTTTAATATTTAATTTGATTGCTGGCGCGTATTTTGAGAAAACGAGATGATTTCTATATTTTTTAAGATGAATAACTTGAAGTGCTTATATATATATTTTATAGGAGGAATTATGAGGATGAGAAACCTCGGAGGTGATTCGAGACTGGTGCGAGAGGACGGAGAAGGATATTTCCGTCGAGCAAAGTAGACCGGCTCAGTTAAACGTCCATTTGAACAGCAATTCGCGGAGCAGCGAGAAGAAACTGGCTATTTCTGTTGGCCGGTTTATTACGGCTTCTCGTACGAGCGGTGTGATGCCGCCCGGCGAAATCACCATGGTACACAAGGTTTCAGTCTATGTGGTTGCAAACCTCGATAAAAAGCAACGCGCGCTCCCGATATTTAACCGCGCGCTCGATCGACTTTTACGCCGACCTGTAACCAATCGTTTCTCATCGAGAAACATAAGAATCGGGGGAAAAACTCACCCCGTAAAAGGCAGATTCGTTTCTCGATCCCAGAGGCACCTGGCATTCCAGGCAATTCCTCTAACATTTATGGTATCAATAATTCCCAGAGTTTTTGATATATATTTTGATATACATTTTGATAAATTTTTAAACGGATAACTGAAGAATAATGAGCATAGAAGGATTGATGGGATTAGATTGAAAGCACTGGACATTAGCTGGAGAAGTGGAGGGCGGAGAAAAATGAATATCAGCCGGTGGCTGATTGGAGAATTAATTTCACGGTGGTTGCTCGGGGCCAGGGGCGAGGGGTCCTCGAAAGTGCGTGGTGTGCAATAAGAGAGGCCACTCAAAAATCGCGCCCGGCCGAACGCTCGATGAGGATGAGCTCCGGTGGTGTTGCCGGCTAATTGAAAAACTTGGCCGGAACCTCGTGCCGAGAGCTCCGATGCGAATCAGGCCACGAGCATTCTAATGGGCTGCTGCCTTTGCATTTCATAAGGCGCGCGTCCAGCGAATCCCTCTCTCTGCTCCCGACGTGTGTTAAAACATCCGAGTCAAACCCAAAAGGAAAAAGATTGCAATTCTCCCCGGATTGGCCAATCTCTGTCAAAACGTGGATTAAAGTGGTTGGTTCTAAAAGCCGCTTCCTCGCATAAAAGAAAGAAGAGAGAAGAGAAAGAGAGAGAATCAACTATACATTCCAGGAAGCTCGAGAGCTCGAGATTCCCGTCGCCGATACCTTTCGAGACTCCCATCCTCGGCGTATTCCGGAGCGGAAGCCACTTGCCTCCTCCCCAACTCGAAGCAACGAAAATGCATTCGGCGAACCTCGGGGCAGACGCGTCTCGAATATATCCGAGGGCCATTACACCTTTTCTCTCTTATACTCCGCGGAGAAGACACAGGCGGACACGCGTCACGCGGTTACTCTCCGGCCAATGAAATATTTAAATGCCTGTTGCGGTCCGCAAAAAAGAATATAAAAATGAAAGGGGGGGGGAGGGTAGCTGAGGCCTGATGCAATTGGATCGCATGAATTATGGAGAGACAATTCCCGATATGCAGCGACGTGTGTGTGTCGTGGAAGGGCGACAGATAGAATCCCCCCTGAATATTCATCCCTCTACCGACTCCCGCCGATCAACTTGGCCAACTATTGACGCTGGAAAATGGAGCTTCGACACTCGCTGCCCCCGTGCGAGCCCTCCACTACCTTCAAAAGGAGAGCTCCCACCGCCGACGTCCGAATCCTGAATATTCCGCTCGCTTTCCCTCAGTCATTTTCCGCGGCAACGCGACCAATTGCAATTTCATGCCAGGACTGCGGTGAAAGTCTAATTGGTTCGACCACCAAAAGGGGGTGTTACATGAAAAAGAGTGGCACTGCTGCTCGTTTTTCCCATAGGATTCTGTATTCGTAATGAATTCATATTATTGTGGGGAATTATTTATTGATTGTTGGGGAAATCGGGGGAAATTGATGTTGGAGGTGTCGAAGAGAGAATGGTCAGTCACTTTAGTGAGGACTTTTCGAATGAAATTATAAAATTTACTAATAATAAGATTATATATTATTATTAGTAATAATAATAAATTCTCACAGAATAAATGCAAAAAGAAGATATATTCGGTGGAAGTAAAGACGAGCTGACGGTATTATTCCCCAGAAAAGTTGGAATGTCTGACAGATAGACTAGTGCGATGCTGCGCTCCGGATATACCACAATAGACCGCATGATCCTAGCACAACTATTCACTCCCTCCCTCCCCCTCCCTCTCTTCCGACACGCGTGGCAAACTGTTGGATGCCTGTGTGCGGAGCGGTGGCCCGGTGGCATTTTGATTAAGAGGAATTACCGTCCGCTTATTAATAGTTAACTGCATTAAAATGGCTCGATTCGCGCTCGCTCGGCCGCGATTGTTATTCGGCAAGGCAGGGCTGGCAGGGCTGGCAGGGAGAATTTGACGGGCGGCTGATGATCGAAGTCGACGATGGGAAGCGGCAATATTTGGCCAATTATAGCGGAGCGGGGGGCGGGCGGGCAAATATTCCCGGGGCTTTGGGGAACAAATTCGATTAGTAATGTCGTTAGCGGGTTAGTTGTAAATCATTGTGGCCGCCGGCGCCGACCGCCCGCTAATGAGGAAATCCGGCCGGCACAGCCCGCGCTACCTGCGAACAACCCCGAGTTATGGGGTTCGAGCAAAAAATTTACTCTCTGCACTTCATTTCGTGGAACGTATGTTCTCTGTCAACCGTCGGGAAAAAGTTTCGAGTTGCCAACGCCAAACCATACGGTTTTTATACGTGTGCAAACAGTCGCGACATTCCAACATTTGCATTTTTTATATTACATTTTATTACGTTTACATTACATTTATTATCTACATTACATTTTTCACGCAATTTAATAGTCAAATTGAGTAAAGAAATGTAATGTAAAAAATATGTAAATAAATGAGTAAAAAATGTTGAATTCTTCAGGGAATTTATTGTAAAGATTTTAGCTCGGCGAACTTTAATAAATAGTTGGAAGAATTGGCATAGTAGGAGAATTATAAATCCGATTGGCAGGAAAGGTGCCAGGTTTGAGTTTGGCGAGTTCACTCGAGTCGAGAAGAGCGAGACATCCATCTCGACATTATCTCGAGGGCACTTTTTGCTGACTCGCACCTGCTTATGGGCGAGTTATATTGGCGCAGATAAAAGAAGAGCGCGCGAGTGACGTCGCGAGGAATGCTGAAGCGGCTGGCAGGGCTCTCGTCACGTCGTAGAAATACTGAGTTATCGCGCGGCGAGCATACTCCACTCTCCACTGCGATCCGCTAATCTCCCGAGCATTCGCCGCCTCGTACACTCGCTTCTCCTCTTTTTCTCTCTCAATTATACTTGCCATTTTCCCCACTCGGCTTTTTCAAGCGGAGACTCTGCCGTCGCGGCAAAAAGTCATAATAAATGCGGGACGTTTAATAATAAGGCGAGTAATTGCGCCGATAAAAGAGCGAGGCGATTGAGAAATTGGTCTATGAATGTTGGATAATTAGTGGGGCTACATGTTCCGCGGGCGCTCGCTCTGTGCGCCGCACATTTCGCGAACCGCCGGTTCCGCTCGCTGCTCCCGACCCTCCGCATCGCGAAAATCCTGTAATTGGTAATTCGTATTACTCATTAATTACTTCGTTAACTGGCTTAATTGCTAGGCTGGTCAGTGGACGCTCGGCAAAAATCGGCCAATGAGCGCGATCGATCGACCCTCCTCGAACAAACTCCTCTTTACAATTTCGCACTTTGTCGCGCAATTGTCAATTTTAATTATAAAATTACACGTTTAAATATTGTGAATTCGCGGGACTTTTTGTAATTAATGTAAAGCTCGCGGAATGAAAATGCATCTCTTTTAGAGTGGAATAGATTTGGAATGGGGCCACTCGATAATGATGGCAATGGAGCCAAGCGATGCGAGTACTTTTCTCGGATTGATCGGGACGAGACGATCTGGCATGCATAGCAGGTGATTTAAGGATGCACCGAGAGCGCTGGACGCGAGGACGCCGGGCTTTCGGACGCGTGAATTAGGATGCCGAGTGTACGGAGGGAATCGATATCGACCAGACGTATCGCTACGCGGCCTATTGGAATTCCGGCTGGACGATCGACGCACGGCCTTGTATACATACACCAGATCTACGTGGGCATACACGCTCGGCTACGTGCACGAAAAACTGATGGACGGTTTCCTCACACTGAGCTCGGCTGAGCTGCTCGGCTGCTCAGTTAACGGGGAGTAGCACTCCGAGTTAGCTGAGTGTCGTTTATTAAAGTCCTCGGAATCAAAGATTCGAGGAAATTGATAAATATTTAAATGTTTTGGAAATTATGTGACTTATACTTGTAAAAATTTTAATATTTTTTCTTAGGGCGTCGATTCTATAACGGTTGGGTCTTCGAATTTCAATTCTATAATCTTTGGGCCTTAGCCTCCCACTCTATAACCCTCGGGCCTCACAAGTCCCTTCGCCCGAAATCCACCAGTCTCCAATTCCCTTCCAAAAAGAAAGTCGCTACTGTGATTGACAGGTGTCGGACACTACAGATTTCCCAACCCGTGATTCTCTCGGTCCGGCAAACAAATCACCAACTACGAAACAGGAGGAGGAGGAGGAGAGGCATTAGAGTGTGCGATACATGTGGGATTTTCCGGGCGGAATTGGCGCCGATTATTTGGGGCCCCGTTCGCGATTGATCGCCCGGCGCACTTTGAGCGAGCGATGCCCACTTCCTGAAAGCGGCGCCCTAATGCCCGTCGATTAATCACTCCTGTCCGAGCGAGCCGACTAATTGCTCGGCCCACCATGTGTGTCCAACGCCTCACATTCCACTGGCACCCCCGAGGAAGCCCCGGCAAAAAGCGAGTTCAATCTCTTTTTCCCCGTAGAAGGGAAAGGGAGCTTGTGTCGGTGCGAGCAGATTCGCTTCTGTCGGACCTCGGAACATCCAGCTGACACGGAATCATTAGCGAGTTCAGCTTTACAATCACAGCACGATCTTTCGTTGTCGCGGAAATTGTCCAATTTTAACATTTCGTGGGGAAAGTTATGTACATGCGATTTTATTAAATCGATTTATTTTTTTGGTATAATATATCTGATTCATATCTGATTCAACCCCTAAAATCACATTTGTTGTATCCATTTGCGATTGGCATTCGCTCGATTGGCATTAACATTATAAATCCGGGACTCTATTAAATGAATGTTTTATCCGCGGAAGCTTAAGGGAATCATTAGCGACTAAACCCTTAAAACCACACCTCAATAATCCTTAATTTTCGAATCCCATGGGAATCCGCTAAGCCGATATATGTTTCAGGGAAAAACCGTACATGCCTCGCGCCACTTTGCCCGCCCAACAAATTTCCCGGCGCTTAATTAACGTAATTAGAGTGTGCGGATGCCCCTCGACTTCTGCCCTTTTCCACGCGCCCCCGCGGAAATTCGGGCACTCGCTTCCTCGCGCGATACACCGAAATCCCCTCGAGAGCCGAGCGGGTGCGAGGAAGCGAGAGAGATCGTTCTCGGCATCCAGAGAACCTGCGGAATTCCACGGCGAAATTCGAGGATAATTTCGGGAGCGGCGAACGAGATCTGTCGCGGTTACGGGATCGAGCAATATGGAGGGGGAACGCCTTCCAGAAATGATGATGAACGCTGGGAATTCCTCAGCGAACTGGGTTCCCAAATCTACTTGCCAGAGCAAATCATCAAGAGCTCTGCCTCGAGAACTATCAGTCAAGTTCATCTCAATCATTATTAAAATAGATATTATTAGACATTATTAAAATATTTAAAAGAGTAAGTGAAAGTAAGTAAACATTATTCAAAAAAATCGTATTAAAAACTCACATATGTAACTTCATTTGAATTCATCATTAAAATCCGAGTCGTCACTTACCTGTAACACAAAAAATCACAAATTAACATGAAATTCCCAGAAATACCTACTCAAGAAAATATCTACATTCAAAAAATCCCTCCTCTCCACTTTCGTACAATATCAGTGTAGAGAAAAGTTGATTGCATGGGGCTCAGAATATAGTTGGGCCCGTCATCATTAAAATGGTGCAGAGGCCTCTCGGCGAGCTTTTCAGAGTTGGCCGAGTGAATTCCGGGTGCGCAAGCACTAGGGTCACAGAAGGGAGGAAGCTTAAAGAAAGCCGTCGAGGCGGCGGCGAGAAGGAAGTAGGTAAACGTATGTACGTTTATTCGCTTTTCGCAAAGGCGACCCTTTTATCGGAGTCCAAGGGTTGATGGGAGAGAGTGTGGAGGAGGTAACGCGTCCCGGCAGGAGGGCTCGAGGCTTGAAAGCCAGAGAGGGAAGTCGTGGAGAAGAGCCGGACAACGCCAGTGGAGTATCAAGTTTTAACGAGGTCCCGAGTGCTCGGACCTACTCGCGCTTCTCCTTCTGCTCGGCAAGTGTGCGTACTCTGCAGAGAGACACAAAGCGGCATGGAATTGGAAACCACCCGGAATGCCCATTCCCACCTTCGCACCCGGAGCAACCGTCCCCTCTCTACGATAACTCAACTGAGAATCATCCACGCGGCCAATCATTGCTATATCCAACCTGACACTTTCATCATTGGCTATATTATGTGTATATACGTAAATCGTATATTATAATGAACATATTATATCTAATATATATACAACTATATTTATATAGTAATATCATATAATGATATTTATCATATATAGCATACTATATTATTACAAATAAATAAATGGAAGAAGAACTGGCTTCCAGGCTTCCAACAGAATCCCACTGACAATTACCAAATTACACAAGCGGCATATATACTTGTTCCCCGATAATTGACAATTTCCACGCGAGACCGTGTTTAGGGTCGCTCGAATCGAGGAGGTGGAAATTGGTGCACTCGCGCTTCCGCCCGCAGCAGTCGGCGAGCATATTCCTCATTAACTCTGTTGCTTCTTTAAATTTGGAGCATCCGCCGTCGCTCGGTAGAGAGAGAGGGCCGAGGGGGGTACGAGGGGGGGGGCGCGTAATTGCCGGGGCTCCGCCCGAAGCCCGGGGAAACAGTAATTAGAGGATTCCGCGTGTAATGCTAATTCGCAATAAGCGCCCCGGCTCAGTGCGGTTATTGTTGGAGGCGGAAGCCCAGTGTTATTGGAGCCGAATGGCTCTCGCGGAAGAGGGGAAATAGCATCGCTGGAAAAAGGCCCGGGAGATGAACCACATTCATACATTTCCAGGGATATATGTATAGCGAGGAGGAGGTGGAGGAGGAGGAGAGCCAGTTGCCAACTCGAGTTACAGTTTCC
This sequence comes from Crossocerus cetratus, assembly GCA_963675795.1. Lineage (NCBI taxonomy): Eukaryota > Metazoa > Arthropoda > Insecta > Hymenoptera > Crabronidae > Crossocerus > Crossocerus cetratus. Next base: position 19,715,061 of record OY776668.1, read on the forward strand.
CCGGGAGTGGCCGCGAATTCGGAGCGCAGCGCTTTCAGAGAAAACACATTTGCCCGCTCGCGGATATTCCCGGGAAATTGAATGTTAAAGCCGCGGTGAGTATCGATATTATCATCGAGCCCCTTCGGAATCGAGTTACTTGGCCGAGTCTCGATCGACCACTTTTCCTACTACTTGGAGTCTCTGCTCCAGTTTCCCCCGAGGAACCGAGAACAGAGGATGGGGGGGGGGGGGGAACTCAACGGCAATTAGAGGCGCGCGCCCTTCTGGAAATACATTTCTCGCCGAGCGGCGACTCTGTATTAATAACATGTCGGGAGTTTAATAAGCGACGGGCGGGGGGTGGCGGGCGACAAGGGAAATACGTGTAGCGCGCAGTGTTTTACGCCGAGTTTAATAAAAAGCGCGGCGACGAAGATTGCCAGGCTTTCGGGCTAAACATCCGGCAGGAAAAGTGGCCGAGGGAAATCTATGTTGGCGGATTCTTTCCACTCCCCCTCCGCATTATTCACTGCCCCCCGGCGACTTTAAATTTCAATCAAGCAGACGCTCTTCCAGCATCGATTCGAGGAGGCGAGACGCCAGCGAGCACCCCCGTTGACTTTCCAATTGAAATACTTGACGCCGCCGCGGTGAGCGGAGAGTGGCACGTTTGTGATCTTACCTCTTTCGATTTATAGTAGTTTTACAGGGGAACTCTGCCGCGGCGGTCAATGGTGCCCTCGGGAGATGGTTACGTCTTTGCCCTCAAATTCTCAAACGCGATGCGATGAATCTCAAACAGGAAGTTGCGAAACGCGACAGAAGGAAAATGTGATAAGAATGTTTTTCAATTAATTGGATTTCAATGACTTCGAACCAAATATTTGTATTCGATTAATTATTCACTTTGAACATTCAATTCTTCACAACTGAATTTCCAAAACACACAATATTTCTATTGGCTCAATTATACATACTCAGATCCCAACACCTCTTCAAAATCGAATTCCTCACAATTGAATTTCCAAAATATCCCAGCTAAAATCAGATTGCCCGAGTCATCGATATTCCAAGAGAGTAAGAGTCGGCGGCAGAACCGGCCAGAAAGGGGACCAATAACAGCCGGGCGAGAGACTCGGTCAAGCAATCGCGGGATCATCCAACCGGATTATTAGCGGCTCGGCGGCGGCGTCCCCGGCTGATATCCGCCCTCGTCGGCATTATTGATGCCGAGGGCGCATCCGGGCGCATTTATATCTCGGCGGGCGCGCAACAAAAGTTGGGACGAGCGGGAGCCGTTCGAAACTTTTCCAGGCTACGAGAGCGAGGGAGGGAGAGAGAGGTGGGGGGAATGGAGGAAGTCGGTGAGCAAAAGCATTCTTCGCGAACACAGGAATCCCTGATACGCATTCGACTTCCTCGAGCCAACCACCGCGCCGGACTCACTCACGTACTTAGAGATATATGGTTTCGCAGATGCGCCGGCAACTAGACAGCCGCCCAACTTCCATCTCCGCTTTGCTCCGCTTCGACCAAACTTTCCCCACCAGAGACAGAGAGAGAGAGAGAGGGAGTGGGGGAATTAGGTATGTATTTTAAAGTAGGAAAGTCGTCCCCGGCCGACAGAGAGCGATTTAGCTCGACTCCACTTTCCAAGTAGGAGTCCGCACTCGTTAGGTCCGTTAAGGATCAACCTCGAGCAAGGGATGTAAGCTGGTGGATATCGTTGATTCTTAATGGAATCATTTATGGCCCGCGCTCCCCTAATAAATAACCCAGAGCCACGTGGGGATGAAGTCGGATAGTTCTCGAGGCTCATACCCCCAGGGATTATTTATTTATTTATCTCCAAGTCCGAAAGTCTACTTGTTTATTCTCAGAACTCGCAACTTGCCGCAATTCCAGCCGCTAACTTGCCGCGCGAACCACCCAGAATTACGATAGGAAGCTAAATCACAAACTCCGCGGGGGAAAGAAGTTGGGCGAGTTTTATTAAAATCGAGAAACCACACCAATGAATTTCCAACTCAGTTTACTTCCATTATAACCGCGGGAGCTACGGAATCCTTAATGGCGAAGTTAGCGATGAAGACTCGGTTAAAAGAGTCGAGATTAGAGAAGATCGAGGGAGAGGTTTCGCCGGGGTAAACCGAGGATGACTCGAGGGCCCTCGGGCCCGCGCGGCTAATTAGCCCGACGAGCTCGCCTCATTCCCAATGACAATGACGCCGGCTCGCTCATTGATACCTGGCAATCGTCGCCGCTCGACGAGACCGGCAAATTGCCAACTAACGAGCGCGCAAGCTGACACTCGATTCGAATTAATGTCTCCGCCGCTCCAGAGGACAGATCCCCCCCAAGCCCCCCCCCCCCCCCCCCCCTGGAGGCATATGTGCGTCGATGTAAGCGCGCAGGGTCATCGCGGATTAGAAAAAGAGATGATCGATGGAGGAACCGGGACAGCGGATTTCTTTCGCGATTCTCGAGTTCGCGTCGGTAAATCAAGCCGAGTCTTTCCGGCCAACTTTTTCCGAGCGCGACATTGAAAAAGTGGACCGAGCGACGCCCGAGAGCCGCTGTGCATTGAAAAGCAGTGTTTGCTGCCCCGCGACCTTTAAGTCCCGTCCACACCTTCGACCTTACCAAATCAAACCATTCGCCAACCACATATCTTGTTCTCCAAATGGCAAAATACAATATATGTATAATTATATAATAATAATTATATAATAATAGTTATAACGTATGTATAATTATATATACTATATTATATTATATAATTATAATCAAATATCGAATTTAATAACGATATCTTGGAAGCTTAAGGTTCGCAGGTTGAAGGGGGATGAGAACATTCCTACTAAAACCAAAGGAATCCATGAACCCTCACCGGATATTACTACGAGATCAATTGGTCTGTGAACCGAGCTTAAGATTGGCTTGGCAGTGATCAAAACAGCGACTAGTCCCCTCGGCGATGTTTCTCGATCCAAGGTAGCATAATGAATGCGCACTGCGTCCCGCCAACTAAAGGCGAAACAGAGCTTTCGAGGGCGCTCGGGCTCGCGCTCGCGACGAGTAGTACGAAACTGCTCCATATTAATTAATAGAGTTTCCAGAGGCGCGGCCGGTTCGCTCGGGGGTCCATGGAAATGGGGCCAGCGAGCACGGAGATTGAAAACGGCGGCGGCGGTACGTCGGAGGAACGAGTGGATTACACCAAGTGCATAAAGCCTTCCACCATGAAGAGTCGCGAGAGCGGGCGCGCGAGCCTTGCGATATCGGCTTAAGGCGCGACATTAATTTCGCCCCGCTAATTGCATTGCCTCGCCGATTCAAAGGGCCCCCGGCGGCCAAACAGAGATCGATCGAACGGAACAGAAGCGTGAACGGGGCCGTTTCCTGTAAAGGGCACGCGCGGCTGCCTGCCGGGGGAAAAAAAAGCCGAGGGAGAAAGGGCGCGCGCGCTTGCTCCCGTTTCTGAAAAGTTCATATTGCCGGAACAAATGCGCACGGCCCGTGTACACTGTGTTCCCCGGGAATACTCGCGGAGAGTGCGCGAGGGGGATTGGCATTGTTATGGCTCGAGTTCCCGAGGAGCCGCGCACTCTCGTTACATTTCATTTTCGGGCGATAATTCCGCCCGGGCGGCTCATCGCTCTACATGGAGAACTCGCGGCGGCGGCGGCGGCGGCTTACGAGCGCTCTTCTTCCGCCCGAGTTTCCAAACTTTCCGCTAACAACATCGTCGAGCGGTGGGCTCACTGCCAGTGAAACGGCCCCCTTTTCCTTAACCCCCCACTACCACCCCCCACCTCCTACCCCCCAACCAAGCTGCGAGAAAGGAATGCTTTATAGGGCGGACCTGGCCACTTTGTACCGACCAACTACTCTCGAGTCTTCCTATACCCAGCTGCGTCTACCTTCGGTGAGCCGACCTTCCTGCTAGTGGGCTCTGCGCTCTTTGGGAATTTATCAGTGAATCTGCGGCGGGTTGGTACTTGAGGCGGAGAGAGTAAGAATTCTGGGAGGGGAGTCTTTCGAGTTCGAATTCTTACGATTATTGAGGTACAATTTGATATTATAAATAAATCTTAGTATATTTAGTATATTTAGTTAGTATGCTTAATATATTTATATATATAATATATAATATATTAACAACAGATTAATAATTAAAAAGCGTCTTTCTAAAATTGATAGGAACTATAGAACTGGACCAGCCCTATCAACAAAATTCATATACATATTCCACCACATGGGTCCGATACATTGCATCCGCAATTCTATCTCCTCCTCCTAAAAAGAATTGTAATCGCTACTTGTCGAAATAATGACCTAATTATGCATTCAGCACGAAGCCATCATTACTCCCCGCCGGAACCAGACGATTACAATGGATTCTTGGAGAGAGAGAGAGTGCGTGTTCCCGATAAAATCTACATAGAATCGACTCATCCCCTTCGGCACCGGCGAACGTATACACACGCTATCGGCGTGGCGGCTTTGACTCCCAGCGGCTTTGACGGAGGAGACTGGAGCAAACCGGGCCCCGCAGTCTTTCACCAGCGGCTCCAAGGGCTTCCAGCGGATAGAACACGTTTCAATCTTGCCGAAACAGAGCCGCCGCGATGATGCCAAGCCGAGCGCTTTCTCTATCATCAAATTCTTATGGAAATCGCGGCGTCGATTGATCGGAAGCCGCAGAGGGGTGGGGGGTAGATCGGAAGAAGCTTGATTAAATGGGCGGGCGTGCTGTATAGGCTGTTATGAGGATACTCAGGGTACTCGGAGCTTTTATAGAAATGGTGCTATGTGAAAGCTAGTTCTTCCAATCGAACAAACTCCGCGTGGTTTGATAATGGAATGTAAAAGTCCAGGTATTCTGGTTTTATTGAGGGTACTCGTCGTGGCCTATAAATAATGAAGCACGAGTGCGTACTTTTGATATAAAATGAAATACTTGAAGGGTTAATAGTGGAACTGTAAAAATGTGCCGAATCGAGTGGAGTTGGAAAAGCTTTTTATGATTTTTATGATTTATGAGGACTTTCAGCTCTAAAACTAACAATCTACAAAAGAATTAATAATCCAAAGCCATCTACTTCATCAAGCCAATGATCTCCCACCAATTCCCCCCGAAAAACTCTACCTCAAACATCCTCAAACCACATCAAACATACAACGAAACATAGACCGATTGATCGTGGCGCATCCCTTGAAGACAGGGCGCATCGGATTTCGAGAAGTGTTTCATTAGAGAGGTACACATCCAGCCACTCCAGCATCAACCACTCGACGTCGATGGCATGATTGAGGCTCGACGAGAAATAAAGAAACGAGAAACAGAAAGGAACGAGACAACCGATCGACGCTGAGGGAAAGAGAGAGGCTTCAGGGGTGGGGGGGTGCGAAAGAGATGGTGAGTGGCTGGCGGGAATGGATAATAACAAGTCGGGCCGATTGAAAATCAAGCGGCAAGATGAGACTCGCCGGGAATAAGCTGGCAAATTGAAAGCCATCCGGACACGGCCGGCCCACCGAAACGGCTATTGGACTGAGTGCTCCCTCACTCCACAACCCTCCCCCTTTTCTCTCACCCGCACCCTGCTTCCTCCACGTCCCTCGCCGAGCGAGGAAGAGCTGCATTATGCATAGATTCGATATCAGGATTCAGTGCTCGCGATTATCAGCCGCTCGCTCTCGTCGCACTCGATATTGAACCTCGTCCCTTTGAATCCCCCCAGGCCACTTACTCCACGATTTCTGCTCGACACTCCTGTCGATACATCCACTGTCTTCCTCATTTTCGTGTATGTCCAATTACGACTTTAAAAGGGATGAATTAAGTCGAAAGAATTGTTAGTAAATCGTTGGGTTTTCGGGGGAGTTTTGGAGATGTTGAAGGAGAGGGGGTAAAGTCGTGTTTCACATCTGGACGATAAAGGGGGGAACAAAGTGATTTTTCCACTGGGTGAACATCGCAGGCAACAGCCGGCTGGTGGGCTGAGGATTGGTGTAGCTGGGGGAGAAATCGGCCGAGGTTCCCTCAAAGAGGCTATCCACCCACCTTAATCTTTCCTCCAGCTTCCCGCAAACTTTCCCTTGCGAGAGGATCGTGGAAGGGGAGTCGGGGGAATCCGTCGATGAAATGTTTCAAACTCTTAACCTCGTGTTGGTTAACCGAAATTCGGTGGGGTGAGTTCCGAATTCCTCATTTCTAATTTAGCAATATGAAATTCCTCCTCTGTAAAATTTCAAATTAAGGGAAATAAAGTCTCTAATTCCCGAAAATTGGAAATTCCTCCCCAGTAGGAGACTTTTCCACTATGAAAACAGTGGATTTAAGAAGATAGGATCTCGAGAAATGAACAATGCATTGGCAGGAAGCTGCTCGGCACAACAGTGGAATAATTGGCCGGCGAGAGGGTCAAAGGAGAGAGGGCGAAGGGTAGTCGGGAAGTTCTCCAGTGGCATTTAATACGCCATGAAACGAGGCAACTTGCCGCTCCGACAGAGGCGGCGAAAGAGAGGAGAGAACAACAAGCGGCAGTGTGCGGCGGACGTGGTCATAGGAGAGGAGAGAGTGTGCAGGGGGCGCAGGGGGCGCAGGGGGCGCGGGAGCCGACGAGGAGGTCTTATTTAAAAGGATGTCAAGGCACTTCTCAACGTGGAAAACGGCACTGGAGTGTCACTCCCTCAAGTAGGTCACCAGGCAGATGTGTCGAACGGGCAAATTCACTTTTTCCTCCTTCGCCCTCGCGACCTCTCCTTCATCCTCCATTTCCCCCAATCTCCAACAACCCTCCGGAACAACCAACCCTTCAAGGACTCGCCCACCGAACAACTACTAATCGAATCTTGCCAATTTCTTGGGACAAATCGCAGGGTTAAAGGGGAGAAATTGTGTGTTCTATAGTTTTCTATCAATTTTGTAAAGACCCTTTTTAATTACTAATTTATTATTAATCGAATGTTGGAAATTTCTTGGAAAAACTGGCAGGGTTAAAGGGGAGAAATTGGGGATGAACGCAGTTAGTCGCTTGACAAGATCCTGACGGGGGTTGCGCGAGTCAAGGGGCCAAAGGTGACGCGTCCCCTTTGAGGTGATCCTCGCCGCAAGAAGAACCGGAAGAAGAAGAAGCGGGCGGAATTTCGCCGCTTTATCCCTCGCGAAGCCTTTAATCCATCGCGATTCAGGGCGTCCTCTTCACTATTCATGATCCCACCTTCTAATCACGCGGCTCTTCTCGACTGGAGCCCGGAGGGGCCCAGGTGTAAGCGGCTTTAACTTATTTGCCGAGGACTTAAAGAACGCGGCGCATCTTAATGAGCGCTGCTCTTTGCGCCCTCTTTCCCAGGAGAAGAGAGCCGCGACGCCCGCGACGCCTGCGACACGCTTATCCCTCCGGGGCCCGAAACACCCCGCACACGCTTAAGCTCGATTCACAGTCCAGCTGCGCTACCACTCCGGCAAAAGAGGAGGCCGTTGACTTAAACGGCTGCTTTCCACTGAAAGCGGCATTTCCTTCCTCGTGCTTGAATCCAGTCAAGTTTTCCCCAATTTCTTAAAATAGGATTAAGTATTTTTTAAAAATATGTACAAGAATTGAATTTGTCCGAAGTCGAGTTAAAATGGTTTCTTCGATTCTGAATGCAAGTTCGGATCCCTTAAAGTCGGAGGATTGAATTCGAAAGCCATCGATTCCTATCTCCTTTAACTCGAAATCGCGAGCCCCCGGATCTGAACCGTCGATGCGGTTGAACCTGGGATTTTTCACAATCACTCCGAAACCCAGTGTCGAATAACCGACGGCGAGTTAACGATCTTTTGTGTGCGCGGAATCGCACTATCAGCAGGGTGAAACGGGCGCCGGGAAAATTCGGCAGACTAGAATCCCAGCATCCAAGAATCTTTCCAACTCCCCTGACAAAATCACCAGATCCCATCTCATCCCATCTCATCGCAGCTCCCCCTTCTCAGCTGGAAAATAAAAGATTCTCAACTAGGAAGAGCGGAGATGTGCGAGCGATACAATTCTATGGAAATTTTCCGCGAGCGAATCGTGCGTGGCTGAAAGTGGTACTCGCCACGGTATCCTGGGAGATATCTAATCTAGCACGGGGGTGGGGGGGCGAAGAGTTCGGGCCAACTCCGGCGCCGAATTGGCTTGGATTCTCGAGAGTGCGATTCACATTCCTGTAAGCTTCTGCGTATACAGGCTTTTTCGCTCGCCCTTTAATCACCATTGTTAACTATAAACTGTACTCATTTTATTACATTTAATAATCAATGAAATCATAAAATACATAATCAAATAAATCATCAAATACATAATCAAACGAAATCATCAAATATAGAATGATGAAATAAATAATCAACTATATAAAAAGAAATCAATGAATCAAATCATTGAATAATATGCAACAATCTAACACACAACAATCTACAATGATCCAGTGTCTGAATCGGGGGCTGATTCCCTTTGACGAGCCAGCAAAGCCGAGTTTCCCAACTCGAGCCAACCAGTTTCCCCTGAATGCGTCGCTTTCGACGCTGCTCTAATCCGGCGTGGAGTGAGCCGTCAGCGGACGCTTGTCGACGCTCGCAGTTCCGCGTGCCCGGATATAGGGGAAGGAAAAAGTTAGCAGAGCCGGGCGTCGTTAGCTAAATAAGCAGAGAAGCCCCGTCGCCAAGAGTACATCGGCCAGGATCCATCCGCCTTGTCTCTACATGGGTGCGTGTGCACCTGACAGCCTATTAGGCTGACCTGCTTCTTGGCGGCGAGCATGCGGGAAAGGGCGACACCTGGTAATAACAGTGCCCGGGGATCCGAGGGAGATCTCGCTAACTCGATCCCTACCCAATCACAAATGAACAATAAAAAGAAGAAATGAATCCGATAAGGATGGAACTCTCCCGACATCCCAACATTTCGCCAATAATTTCACAGGCATCCGCACACTGATCACCTATCGCCGAGATTAAACCGAAAGCCTACGCCCGACGGATTCGCCGGCCTGGAAATTACAGGCTCCAAGTTAGTGGCGGACTAATCCGGCCCTCCGGGACCCCAACTATGAGGAATCTCCCTCAACTACTAACCAAAGACGAGTCCGGCGAGGCATCTCCATCAATATTGAAGAGGCCGCGCGCCGTTCAATAGCTTCCCCGCTGATGACCAGGCTAACTTCCGGAATTCATTAAGGGACCGGCGCTCGCCGCACGTAAGATTCCTCGCGATTCATCAGTCAAAGACGACAGACTATTCCGAGAGGTCGAATTGCTTGGTTACCCGTCGCCCTACGAGCAATTATGAGTGCGGGGGGCGGAGGAGGGCGGAGGAGGGCGGGGGAGTTAATGGGGGGTAGGTAACGCGTCGCTCGCTAACGGCTGAAACAAGCCCGTTAATTGCATCCCCGGCGTTAATATAACGGAACTGTGTCACGTCTGATCCACTCTCGGCGGGCGGAGACAACGGCGGCCAATGGGCCCGCTGATCCTCATCTACCATCCTTAATCGCATTGTTCGATTAGGAAAATAGCCGAATCGCATAACTCTGATTATCAAAGATTATGTAAAATATTGAATATTTTGTGAAAATAATAGACTTAATAAACATGAATTCTGAATTCATCTGAGATTCGTGCGAATTACATTGCACAAGAAATTAACGAACAATAAAGATGAATTCGGAATTTATGAGATTTATACGAATTGCATAACAGAAGAAATGAACGAATCCCTAAAAGGATGAACCAACAAACCATACGACAACAACTATCACAAAATCCCAAGAATCCTCGTCATCGCTCCTCTAATTAGATCATAGCAAACACACAGCCGCACCACTGAAAGCGATACGGAGCTTTCAATCCTCGACGAGGATCCCCACCGCCCGCACAGAGAGACAGCCCATCTAATGGCACTGAAAACGAACTGCGCGACAGCTAGCCCATTCACGACGCGGCATACTTAATCAGATAGAGAGAGAGAGGGAGAAACACGCCGCGAGATGTACGTGCTGGAAATGTGTCTAGTCGTTGCGCGGTGGCGTACTCGATGGTCGAGGCTGTCGCTCGGAATTACAAAGGATGAGGGAGAGAGAGAGGTAGAGACTACGCGGATGAAACGGCTCATCTCCGCCCGCCAGCAGCCGTCAGAGCCTCGCGCCGATATCTCCGAGCACTCATTACGCGATATTAACAGTATTGATACAAGCCGCTCACTCGCTCTGTAAGCGAGAGGCGGCGAGGGTAACGAGATCCCCGCGGCCGACAAAGGGAATAAAGGACTGAAATTGGAGCAGCGCCGATAAGGCCCCGAGGGACCGACGCAGGGGGAGACGGGGGAGGGGGCGATAGGTGGTAACGGCCTAACCCTCTGTCAAAGGGAGAGAATTAGCCTGAGAATGGGATGATAAACGCTCGTGGCTGCGAGCGCCGACAATTAAAGTCAATGGGCGCATCTTAATCCTCGGGATCCTCGCTGACCTTAATTTCCAGCCAACTCGAACATCCGAGTAGAATAAGCCGAGCAAGTAGAATAAGAAGCGCGCGGCCAGACCTCTCCGATAGTCTGTTTTCCGCAAGCGGACACCTTATACTTATTTCATTCGCAGCAATTGTTATTGCCCGGCGAGCGGTGACAATTAAAGTCAATGGGCGCGGGATAATCCTTGGAGAGCCGGCTGACCTTAATTTCCAGGGAACCTGGAAGCTTTAAGTAGAATAAGTAGAATAAGAAGTCTTACATTGACATCAGCGTTCAGACACAGCTTCTACTTATTTAATTAGTAGAGACTGTTATTGTTCTACATCGATGCGAGAAGAAACAAATCCGATTGTTGTTTTGTCGGAATTATGGAAAGGAGCTTTCGAGATCAAGTACACGAGCGACTACAACCGCTCGTTTATTATTATTGTTTATGAGAGACGGAGAGAGGAAGAGAGAGAGAGGCGTGTTCTCGGAGGGACTGGCAATGGCCGCCGGGAGGCGCAATTTAATTACTCGGCGGTTCGGAAGGGCTGCACTTTCTTGGCTGGTGCGGCTGACTCGCGTAGAGCTCGCGCGCTCCCATAATGCAATGGGACGAAGGGGGGGGGGGGGGGCATTGTCTTCGTCGAGGGGTAGGCATGCATTTATGTATGCAATATTCGGTCCTCGAAGCTCCCAGAGCCGCAGCCACCACCGCAGCATCGCCGCTCGCTAATGCGCCCTCTTGTAATTTATAATACAACCCCCTCCACCCACCCCACATCCTTCCCAGCGTCGCACCGCATTGATTAGAGAAATCCACTTCCGGCTTGGCCTCACATTCGCTCCGATCACTTTGCCTGTCGCTCGGTCTTCCTCTCGCAGAAGAAATCTTATGGCTGAGATTTTCCAAGCCTGGGAAAACGTCGGATTTCCACTTTGAGGTGCGGTTTTACATTAAACATAATTCTCGAGACTTCTGACCTCGATAGTCGAAGAACGCCCCAGATTTGTAGAATCGAAATATTTTACATTAAAAGATGTCATTTCCTTGGGACTTTTTCTCTCCCTCTCTCTCTGGAACGGATATTTAGTTTAACGATCGATTCGAGGAGTCTGCAATCGCCGGGAAAAAAGGAGAGCGCCTTTGATCCAGAGCGCCTATCTACTAATGGATTACGAAGCCCGGCAATCGGGAGGAAGACATGCCTGCGCTACTTGGTCTTTCTTTCTCTTCGAGAGCGATTTAAAGGATCAAACCTCCGCCTCGATAAGATGCATTCACCCCCCACGGAGCGGTGGACTTAATATCAGAAATGGAGCGGCTGGGAAATTAGTGACCTCGTCAATACACTTCGTCACTTCATCGACTCACTTAATCATTCAAGTTTGGCCAACTAAAGTCATTTCAGTTTCCTCTCGCAAATTAACATACACTTGCACAAAAAATCAAATGCAATTACTTCTTGCGACCCCAATATTTAATTCCCAAAAATCTTTAATTCCAAATCCAAAAAAAAAATTGCAACCATCAAACATGAAAATGTCAATGTAACTCTATGGGTCGATTTGGCTGGTATCCGGGAAAGTTTGAGATTTCCGGGGATATGAAAGCGTTCGTTTTTGAGGGAGGTGGCTTGTCGGTGGGTTTAGAGGGCGGAGAGGAGTCTTTGAGCGGGCGATCAGCCGAACGAACGGTGAGGGCAAACGTCAGGGAGAGAGCCGCTCGGCGGTGGCAAAGCGGCAAGGCCGAGCTTTCAACCTCTCCAGTGGACGTGATATCGTGCGTGCCCACCCGCTCTCCCTCTCTCCCTCTCTCACTACCGATTGCCGTCTCCGCAGCGCCGCCAAAAGGACTCACCGTCACTTGCGCGACAAAGTGAATTTAGAGTGGGTTCATTAGCGGCCGATTTCACGGAATTTCACCTGGAATCGACCATGGCTATCTTCAATTTCCTACTCAATCTTCGGCCTTAAATAAATGCGTTCAATCTACGACATATTATTAAATATATAGATATATAATAATTTAATATCTAAAATTATATATAAAATGATTCACGACTAACATTTGAATATCATTTTATATATAATTTATATATAATATATAATATATAATAGATTTAATATATATATAAGTTTTACTGTTTTAGAAATTGCTACTTTGTTAGAAATCGTGATACTTTCTGTGCTCTGATTGTTTCATTTTTAATAAACTGCAGTTATTTATGTAAATAAAGCGGATACGAATTCTAAAAAATCGTTATTGACTTGGCACTAACAAAGTAGTCAATGCCAGTCCATTCAAATTACCAATGAAAGTTGATACTTGGCAAGTGAAAACTACCTCGACTCTAAACGATTGTCCCTCCTCGCGGAAGAGGAAACGTCGAGGAAGGAATTACCAAGCGAGTCCTTGAATACCACTTTCCCAGGCGCGCAATGTTGAAAAAGCCGCGGAGGCCGGTGGGGGAAAATTGCTAATGAAATGTTGCGTCAAGCTGGCATTGCAACATAATAGCCAACGAGTTAATAGCCAAACACACACACACACACACACATACACACACTCTCGCATTCCCCAGTCAAGTGTAAGCGAGCGCAGCGGCAATTGAAGGTAAAATCCTTGGAATGATTTTGCATAATGCAAGGGGGTTTTTCACGGGCGGCTAACTTGGGCTCGGGGGATCGGTGAATCGGGCGCGCTTCATTATGTTCCCGGGGCACAAAGCCGAACCGACGTTCGCGCTTTATCCCGAAACAATGCTCGGCTCGTTCCTTCGCCCCGAAAAATGGAACGGGCCGAACATGCGCGCTTTTCCTCGAGTTCCCCCCCTCCCCCCGCGCGCCCGCCCGGGGAGAAAAACTCGGCCGAGTAAGGGAAAGAGCGCGCACAGTGCTGCTCTGGCCGCCGGGAGAGAAAGACGGAGAGAGGGAAGAGAAATAATCTGGGTCTCGACAACCCACCGCACGCTCCACGCTCGACACAGGCAAACAGCTTTTTTTGTTGCTTCGCTCTTGGCCATCGGCGCCGAACGAGCGCGATATCAAACTCGGCAAATTCTTGAGTACAACACGCACAGTATCTCGCAAATCTATGCATAGGATTCAATGGATTCAATTGTTGTTGGTGTACAGGGTGATTCAGTTGGCTTTCAATCGCTAATGAGGGACACAGGCCGTTGAAATGTAATAATTATATTATATATTATACATCATATGGTATTATTTGAGTATAAATGAATTTTTTCCTTATTTCTTTCCACGTACTAAGAATTTATTTATAATAAATTTATTGCCAATAACAGAATTGCAAATAATCCAAGAGTTTTCGTTATTTGGAAATATATGCCGATTTTACTTTGGATCCTGTGTATTTTGTATGATATTTTGGATTATGTAGATTGGTTATTGATTGAAAAGGGTCGACCTCTGCGTATTACAGAGTCCGAGCTTCCGTAATACCTCGCGCGAGCCGGCTGGCAATCAACGAATATGCCGGCGGTAAATAAAAACCAGCCGAAAACAGGTTAAACACAGATATCCGTGAAAGAGGTGTAGCCGGTGCTCGATTGAGCGATAAAACTGACGGGAGACTCGTGTTCGCCGAGCTCGACAAGGTTGCAGATCCCACGAAATTCGCTCAAAGTCGACTGGGACTCTGCGGCTTGCTCGTCGAGGAGTTTCTTAAAGGCAAGAAACATGGGGAATGGAAAACCGTATGCTTTTACTCGGTTTCCCTTTCGCTCGGGGTTTTCATTACTCAAGCCCTTTGTCGGGGAGGATTCCTCCAAGAAAGCAGCTTCCACTGTGCTATTCCCCCGGGTTTATCATCCGCGGGCGAAAAACCCCAGAAACGCGTCCATTCTTTTTTCCGGGACACGTGTGTCCTGTTGTTTTCCCGCTCGGCATTCAGTGGACTCGAAGGAATCGCGCGCTCTGACCCCAGTGGAATAAGTAGAATAAGAACTGTCCGAGTGAAACACAGATTAATCGACTATTATTCCCCCCAATGAACTCCCCATTCTTTTCCGCTCGGTGTTTGCCGTTGTTCGCCCGAGCGGAATTCCTTCCAACTTTTCCTCGGCGACACGCTAATATCTGCGATCAAACTCGACTTTCCGCCGACTCGCAAACTTTCCCTCCACATCCGAATATAAAGTCGTGTTCACATTCACAGTCCTCGGACTTGATTCAACACACGAGTCAACCTCACCCGCGGCGTGAAACTTTGTCTCGTTTTCTTCAGCGCGGTCGAAGCCTGCAATGTGAATCTAAGTCGCCTGGACTCGCTCGATTGCTCTACTTTCCACTGATTTTATCCGAGATGATCGATCGGCCCCCCGCTCGCTCCGATAATGCACGCGCCAATCAATTAGGGGAGAGCGCGGTGATGAAAGAAAGGCGAGCCGATACAGTCCAAGAAGTCAATCCAGTTTATGCGTCGGAGATTGCGGCCAGTTGGAGATGTAGATCGAGACGAGAGAAACGGAGGCAGTTTTTATTAGTGGCCGCAGTCTGTTTCGCTTGGAAACTAGAGCTTAGTTAAAATGACAATAGTAATATCTACTTTGTTGCTCATCAAAGTCTTTGTAGTTTTAATGTTCCAGCGTTAAATATCAGAAATCAATTTCCCAAATAACTCGCGTCGATAATCGAATCAACGAAACCGACCGATTAATTTAAATCATAATCGAACAACCGGACAATTTAATTACACAAAATGAAACTCTAATATTCTCCAATTGTCCGAAAATACGCCACTGAACCAATTATCATCTAATTAACAATAATACTACAAACCGACTGGTTAAAACGAACCCCCAAGAAAAACTGTAAAAACCCGCCCGGTGACGAAGAACCTAATCTACTGGCAGCGCGTTGAGTGGCATCAGTGATTGAAAAATGTCACCCTTCAGCATATTCTCCTGGCGTCCGTCGCACCAATAACTGCAAGCTGCGTTATAAGCGCGTTTCCACGCGAAGGAGGGTTGAGGCGAGCCGAGGGGGGGTGGCAGGTAACCGACGAGCCTTTGAAATTCATTAGCGGGCTGGTAAAAGGGCCGGTGATTAAATCCCATGTCCCGCCCATTAGCCTTTCATAGTCATCATTCCGGTTATTAAATGCATTGTGCTCGCCCGCGGCAATCGGTAATACAATCCTTTGATCCATTATTACAGTTATGAGAATAAATAGAGGCGGAGCCGCGCGCGTTGTTTCCCGCTCTCGCAGCTCTCCACCGCGTGTCCGCCGATCCCACTTGCTCGATACGCGTTTCGCCTTAACGGGTGCGTTAAAGCCTCTCCAGTCTCCACTCGATTGTCCGCATTTTTCCAGGAAAACAATCAGTTATTTATTGCACTTGCGAAGTTCGTTAGTCCGCGAAATTCCGAGTGGTTTGCTCCTCTGATTACTTTAAAGTTCGTCGGAAATTATTGACCGCCGGACATTTATTGCCAGTCTTGTTAAGCTGCGAAAATCCTCCTTTTTCCAGAGCCGAAAGTATTTACGGTCTCGGTGCCGGAGCGATCGATCGGAATCATTATCGCTGGCCAATAAATATTAAGGGCGATAAAGCGGGCGGTGAGTTAATTACCGATTGGTCGTCGCGCACGCACCGGCGATTGCCTGTTTGACGCGGGGCCACCCAATTACACTCGATACCACGTTGGTGCTCTTATCGTAGCCCGGACCTAGCGCACACACTCTATCTCGACGAGTCTTCGTTACGAGGAGCCCCGGCCAACAAGCATCTATATCGCCGCGCGCGTTCCGCTCGAATTAACTCCGCTCGCCACTCATTCTCCCGCAAACTGCGCGCGGCAACTTCGTCTACTTGTTATCTTCTATGCATTAAAGCTGCCCGCGAGTTTCGACCGTGATTGGTCGCGAGCGAGGAATACTGTACGCTGGATCCTCGTGGGAAACTGTGACAAGTTTTGATGGATTGTAGAGAATTCAAAATTATTTAAAATCGATGTTAAGTTATCGTAAAATTTATGAATTTTAGAAAATCATATCATACATTTTATGATAACTTAGTAGTTATAATAATTGTGGGAATTTTTGACATACATTCTTACAATTATGACATTATAAGGAATTTATGATATAAATTCTTAGAATTATAGCAGAATTGAATTAATTCCTTTAAAGAAACCAATCTGACCACCGCAAAACACGATAATCGAACCATCTATCAGCATTACTTCGCCATTCGTTAGACTAAAATTCGGCTGACACGCGAGGCTTAAACTGCGCGCATTATTCGACTGGCAAACTGGAAGCTGTTTCGGGTCCTCGGAACATTGAATCGCGTGGCCTCTCGAGAAGTTGGTCGTTCTCTCGACTTGGTCGAGCTAGCTCGAGCAACAGCGAAGCTCGGTTTACCATTGGGGGGGTGGGAGGTGCGAGGGCGCATTGGAGGCGTATTGTGCCGAGGCCGAACTCTCTCCGATTACTATGCGGCGGGCGTCGCGACGGATTTACGGGAGAGCGCTCGGGCCGAGTTTATGTTGGAGTTTCCGGGATATTTTCCGCTGGAGCCGCGAGCGAAGAATAATCGAGAGAGGGGACAAGCATAGTCGCAGAGTGGCAGGTAGTCGGACGTACCAATAGTGGATCGAGCCTGAGACTGGACGACGGGGTTGTTGTTGGCCTCGGCGTTGTTGGCCTGGGCGCGCTCGGAGGTGGTGGTGGTGGTGGCGGTGGGGACGGTGCTGCTGGGCGCGGAGGTCGAGCTCGAGGTCGACGTCGAGGACGGGTTCGTCGCGGCGAGCGGCTTCGAGGACCAGGAGCTGCAGGTGTCGCAACCCTCCGCCGAGCGGGTCGACAGGCGGCAACACGACCACCGCTTCCCGCTCCAGAGACCCGCGTGGTACCGCCCGCTTAGTCCTGGATTCTCGCTGCACACTGTTCAACAATTCAAAGGACATTCGTTAGTATTCATCATTGGCGTTAAACATAAATTCATTAAAACCATCTCAGCAGCCAATCTCTCGATAACATTAAACAATATTAAACACTAGAATCTTAAAAACACCCACGCTCCACTTTCAACGGGAAATAATCGCCGGACAATGTGTTAACTGGCACGGAGCCTTCAGCCGTGGAAATGCGGCAAGCTCGCCCTCCCGCAGTACTTAACGTAATACCTTTCCCCGACATAACGTGATTTCTCGCGGCGGTATTTTCCCGAGTGGTTTCTTGCGGCCAAGAGTACGCGTGTCCGCGAGAAAGCCTTTCCAAATGGCAACTGGACGCGCATCCAATAGCATTGCGAGCAAGAGAAAAGGGCTTTTCCCGAAATGCTAAAAATACTAGTTGGGCGAAAATCGCCGGTTAGTCGGACCACTGAGCAATCTCTCATCCCTTGGAATGGGGCTGGGCCGCGCGCACTACTGTTTCATTGGGGCCTTGTCCATTGACAATGGGCTAATTTCCTGGCGGCCGGCGCGCAGATTCAATTGGAATCGCGCGCGCCCTCTCCGGCCTACGTGCGCCGGCATCCCAAAGAACCGGAGTGAACCGGAGGCAACGGCCGCCCGCGGGCTTTTCCAGCTGAAATAGCGGGTCAAGTGTAACCATAGTCCCTAACGAGCCGGGAATATTAATTAAGCCGCGGCGGCTCGTTAAAACGGCTTAAGAGTCCGGCGTTAATAAACAGAAATCCGCCGGGGCCACTTGGGCAATCGCTCCCTCCGCCACATCAATCATATTATTTCATACAAATTATTAATTTCCATAAATAATAAATAAAATAATAATACTACTCTCTGCCTATTACGAGCCTCAATGACTCGTGCGCCTCGGAGAAGCAAAGAGGCTCGACGAGAAGACTGTTTTAGGGACTCTGTTTGCCGAGCTAGAAACGCGGGGGCGCATTGAGCGCGCGGACTCATCTTTTTCAGGCGAACTAAGCGAACACAAAGAGCAAAGGTATCTGCGCCGCCGCGATTACCGACAGTTCCTTACCTAGTACGTGATAGGCCGAGCCCTTACGCCTAGGAACGAGAGCATTTTAAATGCACACTGGAAAACGAGAAGTCTCCCCCTCCAGCCTCGCCACTCCCTGAAAGACCATTCAGCCGCTTCCCGCATATGCGGCAATGATCATCTCTCCCGGCCACCGTTTCAGATTTATGTGAGAGCGAGAGAGAGAGAGAGACCAGCGCCCGGTAATGGCACGCGTCACCAAAGACTCGCACTCGGAGGGGGGGGCGAGGGGGCGAGGAGGGGGCGAGGGGGGCCGGGCGTGTTCATTTAAAAATTGAAGAGTCACTCCGGAGATAGGCTCGACGAGAGCACACGCTTTCCAAGGAATATCCTGGACGCTGAATGCAGAGCGCGCCGCGGCCCGAGTTATTGAAATTCGCGAGAGTCCTCTCTGCTTCCTAGTTTATATTTCATGCGCCGCGGGAAGTGTGGGGAGGGTGCGCGGTGATTTGGCGAGGAATAGGGGCGGATTTTTGTGAGTATGGTTTGCGCGGCGGAAAGGAATCGATAGTGTGGCGAGGTCGAGTTGAGTGTAGGAGGACAATATCAATGAGGAAGCTGGAGGGGAGATAGTGTCCGGGCAGCTTTCCCGGAAATGCTCCGGGGCCACTCCACCTGTTCCGCTTATTTCGCTCGGAGCAGCTCTCATTATTCCCGCTCCACTTCTTCCCTCGGTTAAGTGAATAAAGCGAGTAAACCGACTAATTGCGGCGTCGAGTAAAAGTAGCCTAATTATTATGGCATCGGTGCGAGGGAGAGAGGGATTCGGATTGGCCTCCGAGGAAATCCTGGCCCATTGTCCCCAAATCCGCTCTCGCCGGAGGATAAAACTTCCCGGGCGCCGAGGACTTGACCACGAAAATAGACGGCGAGAGCGAGCGGCTTCCAAGAAACGCGGACCCGCAGCTTTTCAAGCGACTATATTCTCTCGGTACGATTAGAGGACGGAGCTCGAGGAAATTCTTATAATGATGCGCCGGGCGGGTCCAGCGAGACAACCAAACAACTCGGTCTTTGTCGGCGGGATTCCTTGGCAACTCGTTAAAAGTCCCAGCTAGGTCCGCGGGTGTCGAGAATCAATCGCTCGCCGATATTTCCCATTTCCCGAGACCGCCTCTTTGAGCGTCGGGGAGAAAGAAAAAAGGGGGTTGGTCGAACGAGACGCTCTTCAACCAACAACCCATCCCCCCGTCGGGGCCGATATTTTCCCGGGCGTCCATTGGCTCTCTTTATCGACGAATCAAGAGAAAAGCGCTGTTACTGGAATTGGGAAATTGTTTACTGACAAACGCTCGCCGGTTTCCGATCGGGGCCGAGGGGGGCTTCGATTGGGGAATCGGGGCCGGGGTGCGATAAGGGGTAACACGTAACGCAACGGGGGGGGGCAACGGGATTGGAACGCCGCCAAATCCCTGGGATCTCATCTCAAAGGCCGATCTCCCTCGGCTGCGGCGCGAGATAATTGTGACATTCGATTCGAAAACCACCCCCGACCGCCCGCCGACTACAACCCTGCCTGGTTACAGGCCGATCGAGAGCTCGGGGATGCATGCTCTGTCGCGAGAAAAAACCTGCCAATGCCCCCACCCCTTGTTGGACGAGCAGTGGTGCATTTGCTATTGGATCGGCGCTCTGTTTTAGCCCACTTTTATCAGACACTGCTTTCATGCAAGAGCATCGCTTTGTAATTAGTAGCTTATTAGTCCGTAAAAATCCATCCGGGACAGTTTACTTCCCCTAAATGAAATTTGAAATCAAAAATAATAACCACAAATTAAAATTTTCAATTCATCACTTGAATAATAAAAATTTGAAACAAAAATTGAAGCCTGTGATTAGAATGTTTGGGTCCAATCATTTTTCATTGACCCATAACACTACGGAATTGCGGTCGCTAATACCAAGACACCTGATTAAAAGGCAACTGCACCACCCTGTACCTGACTAAAAGGAAAATGAATCATCCCGTACAGAAATCCGCCGACATTCGACCTTCCAAATCCCCGAAATATCCAGCGGCCTCGACAAAATTACCCGTGCCCGACCAGACAGCAAATCCGAGCGGCGCGCACAGAGGGCCGTTTGTCCACTGGCTGCAAAAATTCCTTCCCACCCGACGGGACAAGCCTCGCGGCCCAGTTATCAGTGGTCCCTCGAAGGTTGACGCACCAATTAGAGTGAAACAGCAAAATGGGGGATTTAAGCTCGATTTAACGTGTTGCGAGAACGCTAGGGGGAAATTGGCGGCGAAAGGGCGAATAAAGTAGGGGGCTGAAGTCGCCGCAAGTTATGTTGCGGGTTCGGCCGACACGCTGCCCTGACTATTCGAAACACGTGTTTCGTGGAGCGGCCTCGCCGGGCATCGAGCGTTAAATGTTAATTACAATGGAAGGTTCACTCGCCGAGAGGAAACTGACAAATCTCTGCCAATCCACGCGCGATCTCCGCTAACGCGCGCCAGTTCTGTCTTCCCGGCCGTCCGGGATTTCGCCGGAAAATATTTCGGCCAACGAGAGCCGCGCGAGCTAATGGCTCTTAATTAGCGATGCGAGGCCGGGAAATTCGGGCGGGCGGGCTTAATGGATATCGTCGTAAAATGGCGCTCCGCTGCCGCGGGGATCGTTACACTGTCATTACAAATAAATGTATATCGGCCGACATTATTATTCGCCGCTCGCTCGCTCGCTCGGCCCACTCGACGGGAGCCCCGCGCCCATAATAGCCGAGAGAAAGAGGCGCGTGCCCGTGTAATTTGGATAACGAATTCAAATTCATCCCCGGCATATTCACTTTCCCGAGCAACCAACAGTTTTAACGGCGAACGAACCCCCGGATTTCCCGGGGAAAAGTCCGCCGCCGCCGCCGCCGCCTCTTCCAACGGCGATCATTGTCCGCGGGGAACATTGTTGGTACAATAATAGCGGCGGCCAGAAATAATTGAGGCGCGCGTCGAGTGGACGCGATCCGGGCCGGGCAAAAAGCGGGAAAAAAGATGCGTGGAGGAGCGGCGGATGAAGGAAGAGGTCCATTGTGCTGGTGCGCTCGACGTAATGACTCTTTCAGGTACATCCCCCGATCGCCGCTCGCCGCTCGCCGCCCGCGTGTGTGTACATCTATTTCCTACGTCCAATAGCATTAGTGCCATTCGGAGTATTGCGCCGGAGCAAATCAGATGTTCAACGATTCAGTGGAATCAAAGTCCTCGTATCGGTTGTCGATGTTCCTATTAACGTCCACCTGCAATCAGCTGGCTTTAACTATACGAAAAAAGAAAAAGAGAGTGGGGATGCTCGGTGGTCGAGATATAGAGGGTGTTTGAAAATGTCCTAAACGAGTATTGCCATCTTGTTAAGAAGTTAATATAGCTATGTTGCTCGCCGCAAAATTCCCTACAAGATGGCTATACTCATTTAGGACATTTTTGGAACACCCTGTACTAAAACGTGGGATAACTCAGAGACCGAATGAGTTCGGCGCCGAGGCGATATCGGGCGGAGCATTCATTAACCCTCGGCGCTTAATTGAGTCCTAATCCGAAGACGGTAAAGCGCAACCTCGACAGCTGAACTTGCTGAATAGAGTCATCGTGCATCTACCACCCGCTCGGCAATCGCTAGCTCTCCTCTTTCTCTCTTTCGCCAGCGATTCCTTCGGCTACACAATTATACGGCTTGAACTTAATTCCAGCGGGCCTCTCCCTCTCTCTCCTAGTTAATCTCTCATCTGCAATGCTGGCCGCTATTATTACGGGGTTAAGTAGCAGGGCTCGGCGATCGTCCAAGTCTAGACCGGCGAAAGAAGGCTCGTTGGAATATTCCTCTCTGTTGTTCCGCGCTGATGAATTAAGCATAACACGTGCGCCTCGCGATTTCGTAATTGCCAGCACTCGTCGCTCGCCGGGGCAGAGGTCGCGCGAAAATGGCCCTTTCAGCGCGGCCCGCTCGGCTTCTAGGAACGAGCTAGTTCCCCATTGTTGGCCGTGCCGAGGGCGACGTCGCCATTCACAACTTTCTTTATTTCCGCGCTCGCCCTGTAATTCGGCCGCTTCCGCAAATCCATTCCGAGCCCCGCGAGTAAACGGACCTTTCGTCTCTGCGTATGTGCACGCGGCGGGGAAGTGAGTTTTTTCCGGGCGACGCTCGCTCCTTCCCCCGGCAACTGACGCGATATACAGCCGGGTCGGGTCACTTCAAGTCGCCGTATTAAATATTAACGCAAAGCGAGCGCGCGCTGGAAATGGGTCAAACGCGGGGATTGCGAGTGAAAATAATTCGTCAACTTTCGCGCGCTGATTCCGACGTCGAGCGGCGGAGAGACGTGTACAGGGTGGTTGCGGATTTCGCGGGAGGTTCCTGCGTCGATATTTATGCACGCCAGTTGGAAACATCTATTTCGGACGGGTCTCCTTGACTACTCGCTAATTGAAGACCGCGGACACTCGAAAATGATGTGACCAAAGAAAATTATGTGCCGTGCGAGCGTGTGTGTATGTGCAGAGTGATTCAGTTGGCTTTCAATCACTAATTATGGATATAGTCAGTTGAAAATCTAACAATTGTATGGTGTTGAGTAATTTTAATATAAAAGAGTATTTACCGAGTCCTTTCTACGCACCGAAATTTATTAACAATATCAAATTGGAGCAATAATGGAAATAATTGAAACTTGAGTCTGAAGAGGATTTTGACTCACCCTGTACCCGACTAAAAGTAAAGTGAATCACCCTGTGCGCAACACAATACACGTGGGAGCGCAGTCATAACTCGTAAGAATACAGGCAAAGGGCCACTCGTCGGGCCCTGACGCTGACAGGAAGCAGGGTTGACTGCGAGCGACCTTGCAACCAGAGCGAAATCACCGGGCGAACACCGAGCAAGCGCACGCACATTCTTCACAGGAATCGCGCGGGGCGCTCGTTAATCAAATCGAGAATCGGAATTGAAACAGAGAGCGTCGAGGCGGCTCCTCGCAGCGGCGAATCCCGGAGGTCTGTCTTCTCGCAGAAAATATGACTCGCGCGCCAGCGGAGAGTGGCCGATTGCCGAGGGCGGCGTCCAATTCAATTTCCATAATGAAGTATCGCTCGCGGAAAAATCCTTTCTCCTTTCTCGCCGACGTCGTCCTCGCAATGAATTTATACGCCCGCGCTAATTATACCTCCGGCCCCGGCCCCGGCACCAGGAGGCGGAGAACAGGTACGAGGGTCCGTTACAGAGGGCGATGCCATTCGAGACAGCGAAACAAGGCGAAGATTAATTTCGACGACACGGCGCTTGACAACGGCGCGTAGATAACCGGGCGAGCGGCAGCCGCCGCTGATCCACGAGCTCACAATTAACGCGGAGGAACATGTGCCTGTCGTCGCTGCTCGACCTCCCTCGCAGTAACTCTCCATTCAGGAGGAGCTTCCCAATTTCCAGGAGCGGATCCGCGGATTCGTTAGTGAAAAAATGAGCGAACTGGGTCGCAAATATTTATCTCATTAGCGTGCAATAAACGTGTTAAACGAGCGTGCTCGATTGCCGACGGAGGAGGCCCGATTAATCGCAATTTCCCCGCAATAAAAGAGCCCGCCTTGACAAAAGGCACGCGAGCGAGAGAAAGAGAGAGAATGTCAAGAGAATCGCCTAGCGAGCTACAGATAATTCCTGCGGAGAACCGAAAGAATGTCGTCTCTCACTGTTCGCTTAATGAGGAATAATTAGAGTAGTCCCTCTCTCTCCCGTCGGTGGAGCGCACCGTCGCGAAATAGCGTCGGCTGAATGGATGAGTTGGTCGCGGCGAGTGGCGTTCAAGACAGCGGCCTCGTATTCCAAGTTTGAGGGGCGTCACAATGCTTAACGACGCCGCGCGGCTCTTTGAGGTCCTCGGCTCGGCAACATGAAAAATCGCACTGGATCGCGAATCTGGGTCGCGCGCTGATTAACGAGGGACAATGCCAACCCCGGGAAATCAGCGGCCGCGCCGATTCTAATCTCCACCTCGGCCAGTTGTTTCGGAGGCCGCAAGATGCATCCGCGGCGGCTTTGACATGGTCGTCCTCGCGGGAAATTAGTTTCTGGTCGAGACTTCCACTTTCTGACTCCTCGGCCTAATGGGACGGGCGGCGGGGGCCACTCGCCTGAAGTACTGTCGGCCTTACTCTAACTTAAATATTACTCAGCACCATAGCAATCTTGCGATTATCATTTAAGAATAATTCTCTCATTGATAACGGCTCGGCTCGAACCCGGGACCCGCTCTAACCACTGTGCCACTACGGACCATCTCCTGCGCGGTACGATTCGCGTTTCTCGAGTCGAAGACGCACTCGGCCAATTATCGAGCGCACCAACGACCCTCCACTCGGCTAATCCTTATTACTCCTATTGCAACGATCCTCGATTCCAGAGCGTCGACGGTTCATCCCTGAAACAGCAGCGGCGTGAAAGGGGATGCGGATTAAAGGGGGACGCTAGGTATCGCAGGCTCCAATAGCCGTGGGGGGCGTGGGCGGGGGGTGGAATATCGATGGGGCCGGAAGGCCGCCGGAGCCAGGGGATATTGGCGGCGAGGCGAACGGTGTTAATAGGAAGCGCGTGGCACGCGACGCCCGCGCGGATGCCTCGGCCGGCTTGCTCAATGAAAGTGCGAGGGAGAGTTCACCTAGAGGAAGAGAGGTTTTCCTGAGACAGAGAGAGAGAGTGAGATTGAGATCTAAGGGCGAGGATGAAGGAAGAGACTCACCGGCACGGATGGCACGAATCCACTCAGCACGGTCCTGCTCCCGGGCGGCGAGGAGGTAGAGGGTGTACTTCTGCCCGGCTTCCCGGTAGCCCACCTGGAATGGCAGTCCAGGTGGTATTCCGCCGCCGCCTCCGCCTCCACCGCCGCCGCCGCCGCCGCTACCTGCCTCGCTGCCTGCCACCTCGGCGTTGCTCCCAAGACTCGCCGTCTCGACCACGTGGACGCTCTCGATCGCAATGCGACCTCGCTCCTTACGACGCTGTCACAGAAAGACACCCAACCACCTCGTTAATACCATCCACTCGCTTTTTCATATTTCCCTACTTTTACATTCATCTCCATCTCGAGAATCCGATAAGCGCGAGAGGGTTCCTGTGACGCGGGGACTCCAGTATGCCTCGGAGCCAACTATCCCCGGCAAGTATTTGGAAAGCCCCCGTGCCACTAAGCCCCCCCTCGTTACAATGGAATTACTCGAGTCTATCGTGTCGCTTTCCGAGCCCGAGAGCCTGTTATCCTCTAATCTAACTGCCATCTGCGATGTATCGTCGATTACACCGCGCGTGTTAGCGGAACTGACTTTATTCGGAACTGCCTACTTTAGTTCAAGTTGTCACACGAGTGCTGAAATCGAAGATAATCGATTGAAGAAGTCTCTGTCTCATGTTTCGATATAATAGATATTCGCTTTTGAGTGGCCAAGTTCCGCTTTTGAGTGGGCACGAATTCTGAATTCTTTTAAAATTCATTTCTATTAATTTTATCATAAAATTTGTATCTATAAATTTATGTCTATACATTTTATCATTATTTTATCATTATTTTATCACAATTTGATCATATCTATACATTTTCTGATAAAATTTATTTCTATAAATATTATCGCGCGCGATTCGCTACTACGGTCGGCGCATAATGACCGGTCGAGATTGTTCGTCTTACTAATCTAACTGCACAGTTCCAGTGAACAGAGAAAGAAGGAGAGAGAGAAGACGTGAAAGAATTAGCGGAGATTAGTTTTTAGGGGGTCACGGGGTAATTGCGCGGGGAAGCTCGAGGAAAACTGGGCGTGGAATCGCGGGCGACGACGTTATATCACGGGCGAGTGTCGCCGCGAGCGAGTTGCGTACACTGGCCGATCCCGCCAGGGCCTCGTAAATCACCAACCGAACTCGAGAAAAGTAGAGTGGGAGGGAGCGCGCGCCCGCGGGGAAAAAGTGGCTGCCGGATGTGCGGCGATAGCGAGGGTGGAACGGCGAGAAAAGCGCTTTTATTGGCTTGATAGGCGAAACCGGCCGAGACTGATGGGAAGACGGCTTGTAAACATCGGATAGATAGCCGCCTTTACTGCCGACCAATCTTCCGTGAAACATTAAATTATAATAAATCGCAGCCGCGTGATTAATTAACATCGCCGCGCCGAAAATATTCCCACACCAATACCGAGCGATAACTCGTCAGTTTTTGTTACAAGCGTGAAAAATTGCGCTCTTTTTCGCTCACCCCCGCATCATTGTCACGATTTCGACTTGGTGAAACGCACAGGCTATCGGTCGTGAGAGGAGTTCTCGAAGGAGGAAGTCGGTGTACGTGTCTCGTAAGGAAAAGGCGACCCACATATCCATAAGTAAATATTGATCGCAGCCGCGCGGCAAAATAGGCTAAGCTCCGCATAATCCGGTTATTATATCTGTCAAAAACTTCCGCGCCGATTCTTTAACATCTATTTACCAATGGAGAGCATGAACAAAACTTTCAAAAATCGCCGGCGGCATTTCCATCTCGCAAAAATTGCACGCGCCAGCCGCAATATCCGGCAAGATTTACGACGCAACTATTATCCGGTAATAACATTGAGGAACCGGGGCCATGAATTTCGAGCAATTTCGGGCGAGCGACGCTGAAAAACGCGGCCGGCTGCTGGCATCAATTTAATAATTCCGTTATTAGACTCGGACGAGCCAATATATCTCGTTTACATGGGGAGGGTGGTGGCCGATGGGAGCGCGAGTGTGATATATCCAGGTCGCTATCGCACAGAGACGCTTCTCTCTCCTTCTTCGGAATACAGGAAATCCGCCGAGACAAATCGAGTTCCCTCGCCGGAAGTATATCGCTGGCCGTCTCTCCGTATACACCGAGTGCTTTATGCGATAATGGAAGAACGGGCCCGAGTAATGCACGAGTCTCTACCCTCCTCCGCTCAAGCTACAACAGAAAGGCGTGAAAAATCAGTGGCATTCTCTCTCGCTCTCTTCCCACCCGCAAAGTACTGCCGGTCTGCATTAGCGGCTCTAATGCCGGCAATTGGATCGCCGGAATCAAGAGGCGCACGGGGAAAAAAGCTCGCTTTTCCTTGCTACTTACAATTAGCGACAACGGCGGAGAATGTGATTACGCGTGTGTTTAGTCCTCGAGGAGGTTTAGACGATTCCACGGGTTCCTGATCTGGGGGATTTGCTTGGTTGTAAATGAAAATGAGCACAAAGAGCGGCCGATTTAATTTCGGTCTCGAGTGGCTTAGGAGGCCCGCGGGCTGGAAAGAGTGCGCGCTCTTTATTAAATTTCCCTCTGCTTCCGGAGCTCTGATTGCCGGGCTTCTTCTTCTTCTTCTTCTTCTTCCTCGCGCACTTTCGCCGGCTAAAGCCTAGCCCGCTTTCTCCCCGGGCTTTTTTCACGCTCAGGTGAATCTAACGTCCGAGTGGCATCGAATTCCATTTGGGCTCAACGCGCCATCGCTTTTAGCCGAGGTAACGCGCGGTGTTCTTTCGCTCGCTCGGCTTCCGGCTCTCTTCAATCGGCGCGCGCGAACAACACAATTTTGCGCTCAAAAAAGGGCCGGGAATTCGCCCTAGAAGGTTGGCCGCGTCGGTATGCGAACGATGTTGAAATTCTTGGGGAATCGGGCGAAACTACGAGTTACTTGGGATGAGGGTGAAAGGACACGCTCGAAAGGGTCTTTTCCTCCGAAGGAAGAGAAGTTGGCCGATTGAGCGGAAGCGAAGCGAACCGAGTTCTCTGTTTGCTCTAGCTACATGCAAGTAGCAGGGCGCGATCGGCTTTTCTCTGTTCTTACCTCCACGTTGCCGAGGGGATCGCTCGAGTCGGAGGAAACTTTGCCGATGCAGGCGGAGGAGCTTCTCTCCTCGACGCTTCCCACCCACGTGGAGAGAGAAGAGGATCCGCACAGCACAATCGGCTGCTCACCACAAAAACTCGCAGCGACGGAATTCAATTCCCACTGGATATATCCGCGCACTCCCTCCGGCACTCCGATGCGAAGATCTTCCACCTCCTCTCTCTCTCTCTCTCTCTCTCTCTCTCTCTGCGATCTATCGTCTCCCAAGTTCTCTCGCTCGTAAGCCCGCGAGAGGCAGCGACTTCAGTTCCGTCACTTTAATGAGACAAGTTCCCGTAGAAAAGATCGGCCTCGCCGATTTCTCAAACTTGCTCAAACGAATCGCTCGCCAATCCTTTCGGCCTAGACGGTCCGGCGAACAACGGGCTGGCCTCGGCAGAGAGTTGATTAACTCGCTCGTAATCCCCGCCAAGTTGGCCGGTAATCCGACTTAAAGTCCAACTTCACCAACTGCCGATTTTGCTGGCGGTACTGTCATTAGCTGGGTCCCGGCGGCTTTTCCGACTCACTGGAAAACTTGCGAGGATCACTGCTCGATCGATCCGGTCCTGGTTGGCATCGATCACCGATGGGCGACGGCGACGGCGGCAGCAGCTCGACTATCACAGATCAAAACTCACAGGATATCACTGGGCGAGGGTTCGCGCGGACTGGCGGGGTGGCAGAGAGAGAGAGAGCCGAGGCGGCAGCGCTCCAAGCTGCTCGACTGGACTGGCAATGCGACTGGCAACCCCCGATGTTACATGAAAGGAGCGGGCGAGCGAGAGAGAGAGATGGGACGATCCCGTCGACGACCACCGACTGAACGTGGAGCATCAGGAGGCCACGACGGAGGAGCGGAAGAAAGGATGAAGAGAAGGTGGCGGTGGCGAGGGAGGCCGGGGCGCCTGCGCTACCAATTTTACACATGGTCTACGAGCACGTTATATCCACCACCCCCCGGAGAGCAACCCCTACCAGCCGGCCCGGATGTCCCGCCTGGACCACCTAACAGCCTGCGTAGACCTGCACGCAGGTAACTACTCCCGTTAACCATGACCGAGTCTAAGTACAGGGCCGACCCGCACTCGCGCGCTCCACTTATCGCCACCTCCTCTCCCGCATCCTCCACTGCTCTCGTTACCTGATTCCATCGGGTCAAACTGCCCCGGAATACGTCTCGATCTAGCCCTATTCTCCTTCTTTCCTTTCCTTTCCTTTTGGTTTAAACGTTTTCGTTTGATTTATCTCGGCCCTCGTTACCCTGGGGGGAATTGGGCTGAGCGGGTACAGTTGGCCTCTCGATGGACCGAGACATTTCAAGGTGATGGCTCTCCTATACGCTCGAGAGATGGACCGAGCGAAGAAAGTTCCTGAGAAGCGTCCGGGAGATATGAGACTCTGTCTTCGGGAGTCGTGGGTGAACTTGTCAAGTGCAATGCGATGTGTAGTCTATCGGCCTGGAGTGCCATTGCTGTCTGATGCGGCTGTGATTAGCGTTTACCTTCCGGGATCGGTTCGGCCCCGTTCGAGATATCCTCAGAGTAGTTAGGGATTCCTGGGTCGATGAGGATGATCCATGCCCTTCTGCTCTTCTGCTCTCCACTGGAGAACCACTGTCAACCTCCTCCACTAGGAAGCGCGGAGGGTTTTTTCCTCCTCGACGGACAAAGCCGATAAAAGCGGTCGGTAGCGATACGCGAGGCAGATTGCAGATGGAATTAGTACAAAGGCTCGGCGGGTCGGTGGCGCCGGCGGAAGAGGCCCCTCTTTATCGAACGCGCGAAAGGGAATAGTTTGGCCCGCGAGATCAGAGGGAATTTGAAATACCATCCGGCTCAATGCGACCCTTAACACTAAATATAGCCTCGCTCGGCGCTCGAGCTCCAGTCCGTGCCAGTGGCGCCTATTCAGGCCTTCGCAAAATAGAGCGCACACACACTCGAGAGAGAGTATGAGCGTAAAGTCTGCGTGTTCTCTCGTCGAGGCTCTCTCGTTTTCCAGGGGATCTCCAATGCGACAGCGAGCGGAAAAGAGTAACATTTTCGCATTCCGTCCGCTTCGAGCGGTGAAAGGGAGTCGAGGCAGTGTGCGCACCTGGAAGGAAGGTGAACGGAGAGCGGCGAGAGGGTGAAAAAGGGAAAAAAGGCGAGGAGGGTCGGAGAGTGAAGTTTAATACGTACCTCGCCATCGCCGTCGTAGTAGACGAGGTGCTGCCGCGTCAGAACGAACCAGCGCTGCTTGTAATTGACGGGGGTGAAGCGCTTCTTGTTCTGCGAGCGTTTCACCATGAACCCTTGACGCACCACGTCCCCGCTCTTCGGCTCCGGCTTCCCGTCTTTCCCCGCCATCACCGCTGGAGGGCCTCCCTGCGCTCACACAAGCGTCACACTACATAACTAGTCCCACCAATCCCAATCAACCGACCCAACAATCATCCAAAGCCCAGAGTTTGGGGTTATATTGGGGTTCTATTAGGTTTGGGGCCCAAACCCAATTTCTTTCCTCCATCAACATATCCAGCGGACACCCATACCGGCCGGCAAGATTGCGTACTTTAATAATCGCTCGAGTCGGTAGGTGCGCAAACGCCACGGTGCACCGGTGACCGGTCAACAATGTGTTAATTGCTACCTATGCGGTAGGGAACAATGCTTTTCCCGAGTGGCCGGCCGCGAATAACTCGGCCGCGGGAGGAGCTTAGTTAAAGCGGCGACCACACGGGCGCGAGTGCAGTCTAGCAGCAAGTTGGCGCAGGAATTAAACGGCGAGTGTAAAGCCGGAGAGGTTTCCCGCAGGTGTCGGGAGGTAGTCGGGAGGTAGTCAGGGACCAGTGACCGGGAGAGGCGGTGACTCGCCGCTAAAGAATTCCTGTCAAAAATAATGACTCTCTCTCTCCCGGCAGTCGCTTTGACTTTGTCTCCTTGGAGTCGGAATTACACTCGGGCGAACGCGCCGGAGAAATGGGACTCTCTTTGCACTCCGCCAACCCTCTTTTGCGCCCAACTCCGAACTCCTCGGTGCTTTTAATTCCATTGGAGCGCGCGAGCGGATCCTTTTAAGGAATCCGGCGAAACTAATGTCCTGATGTATGCGGTTGGTTATCGGTTTCGTGAGTCACGGCGGTGTCACGTAAGATCGAGCAGCCACGCGATTGCTGTGCTTCGTTTCCTGGCGCACGTGTCTGCGAGCGATCTGCATATGTCGCGCGGGCAATTGGCTCAATAAAGAAAAACCCGCGCCAATTGCGAGTGCGGTAACCCAGATAGGATCCAGTGTCATCCGCGAATTCTAATTCCTCGATATCCGCGCGGGCCTTTAAAATCCAACAGGAAGAGAACTAGGTCGCAATGCCTCGATTTATTATATCACGCTCGTCTGAAAGGACAAGAGCAAATTGCAAATTGCGACTCTCAATTCCACAGAGTTCTCGGAATACTCGAACAATACCGCGAACAATAAAAGCCCCTCGATATTAAAGAGTCTCCTTAAACAACTGTCCCACATCGACGCTCCCTCCCCAAAAGAACTCGATCCACCTCGGATCTCGGACTCCGTGCGACACACCTTGTCCCCGGTTGCATCGCCGATCGAAATTCCCCCGGGAGGCCGGAAGTGCTCGTGGCCGAGCTGGAAATTCGTCGTCGAGGACAATGTGACAATTAAATGCGCGTTCGATATCGGCGGCGAGCGTGGCGGCCGTGGCCGCCGTAGCTCCAGTCCTCTGACACATGCACACGCGACCGCTCGCAACAACACACAGCCACATATCACTCTCCCTCTCTCTCTCTCTCTCGCTCTCTCGCTCTCAGTCTATTGTTTTGAGGAGTTAGCTCGGTGGCGTGTCTCGAGTGGCCGGTCGAATCGAAGCGAGCGGAGGCAGAAGAGGCGGAATGTCTAATCGCGTGGGTAATGGCGAGCGGCGACTAGCAGGGCGGTAAAATCAACAACAACGGAGGGCGACACTT
Source organism: Crossocerus cetratus (assembly GCA_963675795.1). Lineage (NCBI taxonomy): Eukaryota > Metazoa > Arthropoda > Insecta > Hymenoptera > Crabronidae > Crossocerus > Crossocerus cetratus. The sequence continues at coordinate 19,747,329 of OY776668.1, forward strand.
TGTGGTTAAGCCGTGTGTGCGGGGCCTCGGCGCATTAGACAGCAGGCGGCTGCCGGCTCGCTTTGAGCTCGCTTTGAGCTCGCTTCGAGCGCGAGAGAGAGCCTGGCCGGCGACACCGGTTAATTCGAGGATACTCACCATCCAGGCGATCCTGCTAGCAGGCCGGGCCTCCGCCACTTGTCAAAAGCATCACCGGTGCCCAAACAAAGAATTCACGTGGAAGGAGCGCACGCACCCACACACCGGCCGCGCACCCACACGATCTCTCCCCGACACTGCCCGACACCGCGAGATCAACACAGATCAACACAGACGGGCGCAGACGGGCGCAGACGGGCGGGCGGTGCGCGGACAACACTCACGCGCGCGCCAGAGATAGCGCAGGAAATGCCAGACTACGTGAGTAGAGCATTTATCCCGTGGCGGGCGGCGCGAGAGAGCCAGTCCACGGCCAACTTACCCGCTCGCGCTCCCTCTCCGTCGGCGGCCCCCTCCCCGCGCGTCCTTCGCACTCGCGCGATTTAATTATTAAAAGGGAGAAATTGGCCAGGCTGGGTTCGACGGCCCGGGCGACACGTTAACTCCACTAACTTCCCCAGCAGAGAATACCTGTTGACTCATTTAAAAAAAGAAACAAGATGGCCGCGACGGCTCATGTCTGAGTCTCGTTGCTTGTTTTGCTCTGGTTCGCTGGATATAGTCGGCTGGCCTGCGAACACAAACTCCGCGGGACTCGAGCTGCCGAGGAAACGAGTGACGCTGGCCTTTTGCGCCGGAGAGTTGAAAATTGTGGCCTGCGGACCACTGCGGACGGCTCGGTGGTAGAGGGGTTGATGCCAGGGCGGATAACCTAGAGAGAGAGAGCTCGGTGGGAGCTGGGAACTAGTTGGTGATCGCCCGGGTTTCGTCGATTTTCCGGAGATGGCAGCCTCCGAGCCGATGCAGGTCAGCTCCCTGCCGCTCCCGCCGGTCCAGTATATTAATTTGTATACTGACGAGAATGTACGACGGGGACGAGCACCCAGGCCACCGCCGCCGATTCATGATACTTACTCGATGTTTGGGAATGCGTTCAATGCTGACGACACCATCATCCGCCCGCTTGAGTCCCAGGGCATCAAGCGACTCTATCCCCTGCACTTCGATAGGCGAAGGGAGCTGAAGAAGCTCAATCATTCGCTGCTAGTCAATTTCCTTGACCTTATAGATCTGCTGGTTCAATGTCCTGATAGTCCCAGGAGGGCGGAGAAAGTATGAGACGCTGGATTTCAGTGGCAATGAGACCTTTGGATTTTGGCTCGAGTTCAATGTTGGTGTATTGCAGGTGGAGGACTTGAGTTTGCTCTTTATTCACATACATCATCTGCTCAATGAGTTCAGGCCGCACCAGGCCAGGGAAACCCTGAGAGTTATGATGGAACTGCAGAGGCGGCAGCGTATCGAGACTGCTCTCAGGTTTCAAAAGCACTTGGAGAAGGTATCGGAGAGTGTGGTTGGTCTGGAGACGGAGTGGAGATGGGGTTGAAGTTGAGGATGGTAACAGAGTTTCTTTTAGGTACAAGAAATCCTGCAGCATGCCCTGCAAATGCTGCCGGACACGTCCGAGTTGGATTCCAAGCTTGCGATTAATACGGATGCGATGGAAGCTGTAGACACTTTGGGTTCGGAGCAGCAGAGCTCCGATGCCTGTAGTCCTAGTGATCGTATCATGTGCAAAGTCATAGATGACATGATCTCCTCGAATGGATAGTATTTTAGCGCGTAATTAATCATACTTTTGATATTTGTAAATTAATTGTAATATTTAGGAAGAGTATAATAAGCAGCAATACACACTCTATTCTTTGTCCGTATTGTACTGACTTTAAGGAATGAAACGTTGTCCCCCAAGCGCTCGTCTCTCGTCTCTTCATTCCCGCAGAACACCACCAAATCAACTACGACGACAGTATCTGTAGAATCTATTTTAATGAATCGTTACAAGCTTGTACAATAAATTCGCACGGTCTCATTGGAGATTTACACGCCGAGAACACATTGTTATTACAACACAGAACATATGACGCACAACTGGGCATAAAAAACAACACTTCCTGGAGTAGCAATGTTTATTAAATAAAGTATTAATTCAATGTATTCATAAGTCACTACTGATACAAAATCTTTGCGTCTGATGGTGGGTGGGGAAAGGATATCAAAATGTCTTGTCAAACTCACCTCACAAGAGCTAGAATCAATACACAAATATAAAGCAGTATACAGATAGATCGGCTGGAACTGATGCTGAAAGGAAATATCGAATCAATATCCAACTCGAAAGCCGCCGTGGAGTTCAGCAGAGATCTGTAACAAAATTTCATTATGATAATTCGCGCGCGTTCGCCGCCTCCCAGGCCTCTGAGAACAGTCAACAGGATCTGTAAAATACAATTGGATATTATAGGCAAAACACCAGATCGTCGGCGGCACAATCAAAGAAATAGTTCGGCATGACGATTCTTTTCCATTCCCAATCCGCGTGAGATAGAACAAACGGACTCAGCTATGCTGCCTAGAATTCGCATTGGAAGAATGGAAAAGACGAGCGCCAATCTATTTCTTTGGGACGATTGTTCCGTTGTTTCTCCGACCGCAATGATCCCCAGGTATAATCACCTGCCAACAGAGAAAAGAGTACATCGGGCTTGGGTTTGGGGGGGGGGGGGGTGTAGGAAGCTAAGACGGGAATACGAGGTATCAGGCTACATTTTCATAGTACGTTAGAGCTTTGAAACTTTTGTGGAAGAGAACTCTTTTGCGAACACACGTGCGGATACTGTGTCCATGTGATAGCACAGTCCAATAGTTATACAGTTATAATGTTCAGATGTTGTTTGCGTTCGAATACAACTCTCGCTTAGGTTTTTTTTCGTAGAACAAGTGACATTGAATATTGTACTCGGGTCTGCGTGTGCATGTGGTCTTGGCTGTTCATTGAGCTTCAAGTTTTTCTTCTCGTCTTCCTACTCTCTTCTGTTCTTCCTAATACTTCTACTTTCACTTAAGTGGTGATTCTCATTGCTATCGGTCTATCGGCCGAAGGGATTTCATCGATATTTACACAATACCATGCACTATAATCTTGCCTTATCTCACAGACTTCTCTCGCGCCACTTTCCATCCTCGAGTATGTATAATTGAAAATCTTATATTGACGAATAATATAAAAATTGTTTTAGTCCTGTTATTACACCGTCGAGTAATATCGCGCCGCGGAAATTCGCTCCTCTAAATGATTCCTCCGTGAGTTGGAGTAGAGCGGTCGCCATCACCGAGAGAGAAAGTTCATCCTTAAAACCGCCAGCCGTACAATTCTTGCGTGAGGAAATCTTCGATACGACGCGAAGGAACACTTGTTTACACTAACGTTGGTAGAACAAGTTGCGCTTGTGTTGTCACTCCGTTAAAACCACTCTCCGTAGGGTGACCACTTGTACATTCTTCAGTTGTATATACATCTTACAGGCCTACATGTAGTCTTCTTTGTATCGTGGCAGCCGTTGCTGCTCTCTGTGCTGCTTGCGACTCTTAATACACGCGAAATTAGTAGAAGTTCTTTCTCCATGTGCCGCGACCCCTTGCACGGAATCCACCGCGGCTTCCCGATCTGTTGCCCCGAAATCTGCCGCGACCTGCAATCAAACAATCATCAAAATCACAATCACACTTTATTGTTGTCTTCTTATTAATGATTTTGTTCAATCATTATTCCTTTATTTACCATAGTTTGACGATATGTTAGAACTGTATTTTCCACTGGGCGGCGTATATAATTCTCGTTTGCTGCCTTTCTCCTCCTTGTTCCGCTTATTCAGACTATTGTCATTGCCGAATGTGATTGGTGTGTGCCTCTTTTGACCAGTCGAATTCTTCTCATTCTGCAATACGTGAACGTGAATGTTAGGCAAGATAAATAAGTATTTTAATAGGATCAAACACCTTCTAGGAGGATGTGTACCTTTTTGTCAGTGGTTGCCGTTTTCCACGAAAGATGTATCACGCTCTTAAAACTGGGAGGCGAATGGAATAGATCCTTGATTAACGTATTAATGTTGTTGGTCGTTTTCAATGCCACCACTTTCAACTGATTCTCCTCCGACTTGAGTTCCTCCTCCGTTTTGCCGCTTATGGCTTCCCGCAGTTTCTTTATGTAGCCCTGAATTCCGCGCGCGAAGTATTGCAGCCTCAGCCTAAATTCTTTCAGTTGCTCGGGATCTTTCATTAAAAATTCCGGGGTCTGTTTGCATAACTTATGGAAAGCGTACATTAAGCATTCAACATGACTGAATTGAAGTTTCGGTACCTCGGTGATTTCTGTCGCTGGTGGGAGTGGCATATATGTCTGCGAAGAACAATCACGAATCCGGTAAAGTAAAGCATAAAATCGGTCAAAAGGAAGAGTAGTTCTAAGGAAACCGCGAACTTACGACCAAGGTATTATAAAGCTGCTGGACTTTCTCCTCTGGTTTCTCGATAGTCCCGCAAAAGACCGCCAATTCAGCGAGAAGTTTCAACAGCTCCAGCTGGACATCCCTTCCGTCGGGCGAACTGATCAAAGAGAGATGTGGCAAAACTTGCATGCAAATGTAGGAAACAAATCTTGAAGAATCAATCTGTGACTGCAAAAAGGAAAATTACAATTATTCTTCATTATTCTGAAGTTTTAAATAACCGATTTGTTTGTTCAAGATAAAATAATAAAACACATACACTAAAGAATGGAAGAGCATGTTTCACACATTGCACTAGTCTGTTCCATTGCTCCAAGTTGGTGTGCTTAAAGGGTACCGATAATTCAGCTTGCTCCACTGTGATATCAACCAATTCCTGCTGCCCAATCACTGTTGATCCTAGTCTAGTCCAGGCGAGAATCTCCATAATATTATGGAACTCATCAGCAGTAACATCCTGCCAACAAAAGGAATATAGTAAATACACGAAATTCCTACAGAGTATAATCCCCCAGCCTGAGTAGCATACCTGTAAAACTTTTTTGCATTCAGCAATTAATAGGTCTTCCGGCTCCTTGGTAATGACATCATGACCTATGGCCTTCAATTTGGTCGCTAGGAATTTAATACACCTTTCTCTTGTTCCATCATCACCATTGATAATCTGACTGAAAAATCCGCTTATGGTACCTGAAATAATAACACAGATTTCACATATTTGTCATTTAGACAGAATGATTGATAATCAAAGAATATTATTACAAGAGTAGTAGTATTACAAAGAATAATGGATAAGTTAATGAATTGGAGCACGAACCTTTAGGATCACTTTTCATAAGTGACATAATACTGTTATGAACAACAGCCAACTCGGACGTATCTTGCGCTTGTAATAACTGAGCTAAGATGTCTCCTATCCTTGCTGTATGCTCTTTATTATCTTTGCACAATGCTGGCAAGTCCTTAATGGCTTGTTTTCGAATCTGAAAACAGATTTTCAATATTGTAAAAAGTTGAAAATAAAAGCAAATTTTACTAGATTGGAGTAATAAGAGAGCCACATACAGCCATGTCCTCATCTTCGCAGAGGTCCAGATGCGCGTCTATCGCTTGATCGGCCAACTTGGGGAAGTGCTTGAAGAACCTCGCTATGAACTGGGACGCTAGACGCTTCTCCTTCGGGGATCCCTTCACGGCTGTGAGTATTTCCAAGTATTCCTTTTCATGCTGCTCCGAAAAAGAATTCACAAGATTAATCGGCGCTCGATGAATTCGCCGCCGCGAATTTCCCAAAAGCGGGAAAGGGAATCGGGCGACTCAGCAGAGGAGTTTCATAAAACTAGATATTAATAAACGACTATTCCGCGAAAAGCCGATTATTTTCCTGGGGATTTAATCGAACGTGGTTAATTCGGATAACCAAAGCGGCGCTCGCTCACCTCGGCTAGCTTATCCTTGGCATCGGCTAGGATGCCGAAATTCTTGTAGAGCTTCTCGATGCTGTCGGTACTCATGTTGACGGTTTCGCGTATACTCTAGTAATCAAGCGATGAGATACATAAATGCGAGGATTTAATGAGTCGAAACAGGAACTCTCGCCGGCCACGCACCACGCCAAGAAACGGTAAAGATGGCAGCGGTTTCATTAGCGTTTTCAGGATACGCGAACGCTCATCCCCACCTTCACTCGCGCCCGCGACGGCGGCGCTTCGATCGACCTGCGCCAACAATCTCTCACTCCCAAAAGACAATAAACAAATCCTCTCATTCGTTGTTTTATGTTATTCGATTATTTCAAGCTGGCAATAATCAGATTTTTCCGTTTGTAATTTGTGTTCTAAATTTCTTCGAATTCTGCTCGGAAAATAAAGAAAAGCAATGCCCGCCATATTTTCTATATATGGCGCTCTATATATAGCGGGCCATATTTGCCCAAATTTCAGAAGGGAATCGTCGAAATCCCATCGCTGGGCAATCATGGACTTTGGTCTATCAATTTTTTGTAGAATCTTCGTTTTAATCCCCGAACTGTTTGGGAAATCTTCAGCTATACCATTTCCCCCAGCTCCAATTCGTATCATATTCAACAAATTAACATACTTCAATGAGTTTCAGAATTTTGTTATCTGGGAAGAGAATCAATCAAACAAGCTGGTGTATTATCAATAGGTGTAAAAATGTAGACATATATATATATTTCTTTGTACATGATAAAACATTATGCGTATCAAAATATTCAACATTGTATAAATATTTGCACAATACACATATCTGTGTGTTGTCGTATTTACAATTTCTCTGTAAGTTCAGGCACAGCCTTGAACAGATCCATAACTAATCCGTAATCAGCTACTTGGAAGATTGGAGCCTCTGGATCTTTATTGATTGCTACAATTGTCTTTGAATCCTTCATTCCAGCCAAATGTTGAATGGCTCCGGAAATCCCAACAGCTACATACAGGTCCTACACAGAAAACAGCAAGATAATAAAACAATCCATTACACCTTCACTACAATTACATTCCCACAAGTTCAACCTACAGGAGCAACAATTTTTCCAGTCTGACCCACTTGCAAGTCATTGGCTACGAAACCAGCATCAACAGCAGCTCTGGATGCACCAACAGCAGCATTGAGCTTATCAGCCAGGGCATAGAGCAGTGTAAAGTTATCACCAGACTTCATTCCTCTGCCTCCTGAAATGACTACTTTGGCAGATGTCAATTCGGGTCTATCGGACTTGCTCAGTTCTTGAGACAGGAACTCTATGAGGCTGGACTTGTAATCACCAGCCGGTGCAGGTTCGCATTTCGCGCTGCCACCCTCCAAAGGAGTGGGCTCAAAGGAGGTGCCTCTCACAGACACCACTTTCACTCCATCCTTGCACTTCAAGGTCTGAATGGCGTTTCCAGCATAAATGGTGCGCACAAAGGTATCAGCTGCTTTTATCCCAATAATATCACTCACTGGTGATACATCCAGCTTGGCAGCAACCTTAAGAAAGATTTCATATCAAGTAACTCGAAAAAAGTTACGTAACAAAGTAAGATAATATATTTCATAGAACATTCTCCGCAATATGCCTGCGAAACTAACCCTAGGCAAGAGTGCTTTGCCAAAGGCAGTGGCACCAGCCAGAATATGCGTGAACTTGTGTTCATTCTGAGTGGCAAGGATCAACGGGGTCAAAGCCTCGGGCAAGAATCCTTTGAAGGCATCGCTCTCAGCCACAAGAACTCTGCTCACTCCACTGGCCTTGGCGACACTCTGAGCGACGGCATCGCACTTGGTGCCGGCGACCAGGACGGTGACATCGCCGCCGATTTTCTTCGCGGCGCTCAGCGTATTGCAAGTTATCGCCGAGAGGACTTCATTATTGTGCTCGGCGATGACCAGGGTCGACTCGTACCGCGATATTGTCCCCAACTGAAAGGTTCAATGGCAATGATTAGCGGAGGAATTCCTCCCAGGAATCTCCCCGATTTCTCTCCTCGCATAACACGAACGGGCGGAGAAACAATCGGTGGTGGTTTCGTACTCACTTTGTAGCCGGTTCGCAGTGTTCGGAAGCACGTGGAAAACATTGTTTGAGCTGGATGGTACGGGTGTGTGGCCGAGTTTTATTATGGCAAGGGCAGAAGGAATAATTAAATCTGCGGCCTGTGTCGGTATGAGATTGATAGATACTGGAGTCCAAAGTTCATCGGCATTCGAGTAACAGTTTCGTACTCGATGTTTGGAATACTCTGTGCGCAAGGATTCGTCGATATCATCGATACAAACTCTCATCAACACCTTGTCAATAAATAGATTTTATGTAACAAATCTATCAAACATATTTTTTATCTAAGTAGCATAAAAATGTTAATGCGATAACTTTTAAGAGTAATAAATCCATTCTACTTTTATTGAACTCTATTGCTTCGGCCGCAAATTTGTTAAAACTTTATACAACAATGATAAGAGCAACATGCAATTTATTTTTCAAACCAAGAGAATATTTAAAAAATTGATCATCAGTGCCCGTCGGTAAAGAAGATTGAGAATCGAAATAATCAACCGAGTGGCATATCTCGAAAGTTTTGCCCCATCAACGGAGAGAAGTTGTCGGTGGTCGTTCATTTCGTTGGTTGCTCTAACGCGACAATGGTAGGGTTATGCGAAATCTGTTTATTACATAGGCATCCCGCTATTTATTGGGAAATAACAAGTAAAAACTGGTGAGCGAAGCTTTCATGAACATTTCCCTGTGTTTCAGTCTGCCCACAAGACCTTCATTATCAAGCGAAAGCTTGCCAAAAAGCTGAAGCAAAACAGGCCCATTCCACAATGGGTCAGGATGCGTACCGGTAACACAATACGGTGAGTAATCATTTCTACCAAGTATCAAACGCACTTGTTGCCACTAAACAATACAACTGAAACGTCAGTTATTCGGTCGAGTGATATTTAATCGTGTTTGTTATGTGCACATGTCTGACATCGCACAGATTGTTGTATATAACGGCCATGACAACCACGAACCAGACGATGTCTTGATGCGATTTATAATTGACGCAGTTGTCCTTGTTTATGTTTTGCCTAATAAAATCATTGCCTACTTTCGCGAAGGCACGTCATTTAATACTCAATGATTTTTGTTTCAGGTACAATGCCAAGAGGAGACACTGGAGGAGGACCAAGTTGAAGTTGTAGATTAATTTAACTGTTATCCTTACGACTCCAGTTTCTACAAATCTGATAACTCCTTCTCAATAAACGAAAGTCAACACAATGTGGAGAAACGCTTATTATTACTTCCTTTATCACTTAAGATTCTCTGATTGTTTCATTTGTTGATTTATCCGGTTGGTGATGAATGACAAGTGATGCTCGAACTACGCAACAGGTTTTATTTACAAGCAACTTAGATTACAAGGAATTGGGAACTTTTCTCATGTGCATTTGTTTCATCCAGGCATCCAACAGATCCTGTTTAGTTTTAGGATCTCCATAGTAATGCTTGGGTGGTGTGCCTTCTTCCAAGCGCAGGAAATAATGGCAAAACCTAAAATCCACTCTTCCAAACCTACCCCTGGCGTGTCTCCTCATACTTTTCATTGAACCGGCTGTGGTGGCGAATGAGTGAGCTAAGGAAAACAGTTGCCTTCAATTAAAAACATCCTGAACCCAAGGAAAATAAACTTACCAATCCATAAATTCGATTTGTATTCAATATTGTGTTCTATAGCTTTCTGTTGAGCTTCTATAATAGCTTCCTTAGCGATAACTGCTCCTTTCTTGTAGAGGAAGCTCAACTGCTTCACTGCTTCATCTACTGTCATCCCTCGTACAAAGGCAGCGATGTACCACATATTTTTGGGACTGTACTTTATGAATGGCTTGACATGGCACACGTACTGTAAATCCATTTTATAAATTATTGATCAAGACCATTTGTAAAATAAAACAATGCGTCATTCACTCACCCCTTTACGAGGTTCTTCTGTGTGCTCTTGTGGAGGATACACCACAGCATTGTCTCGTAGAAATCTAAAGTGGTCCTCCCGCTGGGATTTCTCATGCTTGAGTCGTGTTGATACGACGGGGAGACTCTTAACAACACTGCCGAACAATGTGTTACTCACCGCCGCTTGTCGAATGCAGTTCAACATTTTTATTCTGGAAATTGTTTGACAATTTTATATCCTTCCCGAACCGCACTGATATTTCGGAGTTCTGTATTTGGGTTTTACGGTATTGTCAGGGGTTGTGGGGAGAATACTGATTATACCTGTGGCGGGAGCACTTGTGAAGGAAGTTTTACTTATTTTAAATGGATGTTTAATTAAAAAGCATTGTTGATTGCTGGAAATGCTGCCTAACCAACAATGCAATCGACAACAGGAACTGGTACTCATCTGAAGTGATCTTCTTTTAGATTTCCAGAATCCAGATCAGCCTATACGTATACAATGAAGTTGTTCAAACTGGCGAAGCACCAATCGCGTTCCGTGCCCAAAATTCAATGGGCAGTGGTGGGGGCTAGTTACCACGTGCTTGGCAGAGTATTGTTTGGATGATTTATTTCGTGATTTCGATCGTCAGAAAAGTCTTCTAATACTTCAATCACATGTTGCGCTAATGAAGAAATCATTTTCCCAAGGGACAATGTCAAAACTCTTGCGCACCGATGTACTCGCGATACGATGCGTGAAAGATTTCATTCTCGTAGGTTAGTTGAGCATTATTTTGAATATACATAGACAGAGAATAACTTTACCAAGAATGAAATAATTTGCGCTGCAGGCATTGGATGTACTTTGCACGTTTTCAATAAAGATACTTATGAACTGGTGAACATAATATCATGTCTCTATCCCCACAACATTCATGGAATTATTAATGGGCCTGCTGATAGATTGTCTGTGTTTGGAGCCAACTCAATGCGTGTATATAATGTTCATGTAGAAAATGGAGAATTTAAGTAAGTCTCCTAGAAGAACCATAATGATTCTTATGCTAAATCAGGTCATCCTTTAGGCTTCATAGTTCCTCCGGTATTAGCGAGCTCAGGGATTGGATCATTGCATTGAAATGGTTTAGCATCCAGGGAAATGATTACCTGGCTGTTCTCTTCGCTCATAATTATGTAGAGATATATGACATATCCTGTGGACTCCAAAAAAATATTGGTTGCCAAGAGAAATGTATTTTATATGGTGGTTCCATCTCCGAGCATAGTAAAGGGAAGTTGACCATTCTTAGTGGAACGGTATTTCGGGAAATATTGATTTGGGAAGTGGATTATGATAGTAACAAGTTGAAGGATGTTCCAATACTGCACAGATTAACAGGTCACAATGTTAGTCATGCACAAATTACAAAAGTAGAATTCAGACATCCCCAAAGACTCCAAAAATGATATCAAACTTCATTTCCCAACAGGGTGTGATTTTCTCTGTGATTTACGATCCTCATAAACAACTGATTTGTTCAACATCAGATGACAGAACAGTCAGACTATGGCAAGTAAATTTTTCCAATGCTTCAGAAAAATGTATGGATTGGAAGGATGCTGAAGTCAAATTGGTGAAAACAGCATTTGGCCACTCGGCAAGAGTGTGGAGATCAATAATTAAGGATGATGTGCTTGTTACAATAGGAGAGGCAAGTAATTGAGTTCTCAGGAATCAAGAATCTTTACTGACTCGTGCTATGTTTAGGACTCTTTAATCTGCACTTGGTCATTCACTGGCCAGCTATTGAACAAAGTTTATGCTCACAATGGGGCAGCTATATGGAGCATCGAAGTAGACAATGATAGAAATAGAATATTGACTGGTGGAGCTGATGGAGCTGTGCACCTTTGGTCTCCAGACAATGACTACACCCAGAAGATAATAACAATACCTGATTCTGATACACATAACACTTTGAAATCGGTTTGTTATTTCAAATCTGGCACTTTGTTAATTTTCAATGATGCTGGGCAGATTCTTATTTATGATAAAGATGAGAATGATCCAAAACAAATTTTACTATTGGAGAAGTATGGATCCTATTGCATAGTTCAGGTATCAGAATGTCGATCTTGTGTCGCTCTGGCTTCAAGGGATGGATACATTTCTGTATACAAAGGTACATTTTTCCTTATATTTTGGAACATGATATATAATATCTACTAACACCCGAGTTTTCCATACACCCAGAAACCGATGAGAAGAATGGCAAACAAGTCGAAAGAATATTCGAAGAACAAATCCTGACTGGACAAATATTTTCGTTACACTGGTTGTCCAAAGATTCGATGATTGCTTGTGGTGTAAAGGGGGTGTTGAAAACGTTCAGTTTCTCAGATAAAGGTATGAACTCATCGAATGATTGTCACACAGTATGAACAACGTGCTTTCTTTCAGGACAAATAAACACGGAGTCAATGTACTCTTTACCGCAGGCTCGGGAACGATGGCTAACAGCTGCGATAACTTACAATCAATTATTAGTATGTGGCGATAGAGCAGGTCACGTTCACGTATACAGAGTTAATCCCCCAATGGATTCCCAAGCAAACCCCATTCAAACCTTCCACAAGGTTCACGGAAGAATTGGTGTTCAAACATTCGATATATTAAATGGAAAGCTAATGTCCGGGGGACGCGATGGCACAGTCAAGTTTTACAAGGTAAAGAAGCAGGATTCTCTAAGCGAACTCTACGAGTTGCATCGAGAAAAGATGCCGATGGATTGGATCGGGAAGTCAGTGAAGATCGACGAGGACGTGCTCATCCTAGGTTTCAAGGAAGTAAGCAGCGTCCATTTGAATCAAGTTCCAAGTGACTTTCATCATACATGATATCTACACCAATTCCAGGCGGAGTTCATAATATACAGTATGTTTCACCATAGAATCCTTGGGAGGATAGCTTGTGGCGGAGGTCACAGATCCTGGGACTGTATAACATTCAACGAGTCCATTAAATTCGCCTTCATTCGTAACAAACAAGTATTCCAGTACAATTACAATCTGCATCCTATTAAATGCCCGGTCCTTCTGGTGAGTAACTAATTCTTACTAAAATCCAACCACCAGCTAACTTCCCCTATTTCGACTCATAGGGTGGATTCCACACGAAGGAAGTATATTGCGTTCGTCTTCTTCACCGATTCGGCCATCACAATATCTTTGTGTCCGGCGGCGAAGATAGTTCTCTACGTCTAACTTCCATAACAAACTGTCCGAAGAGCGGAAAATGCACTTACCGTACTTTGGGCGTTTTTGACGGTCATATCTCCAGTATAAAGTCCATAGCCGTCGCAGGGATACACAGTGATACCCCAGAGAAGAAGTATCTTGCCTTCTCAGCGGGCGGAAGGGCCCAGATAAAAGTCTGGGAAATTAGTGCAATTTGGAACAATAGTTCGGCGGAGCCTGTTGATATCTCTTGTTCCGATGTAGTCTCGCATTTGTTGTACGGATTAGATAAATATCGTAGGAAACCATGGCAGGACAAAGAGGAGTCCTATGTTATGGAACCTGAGACTCGTTATATGGATCTTAGCATTTATCGCAGCTCCGAAACGTCACCGTACATTCTTCTATTCGCCGCTTGCGCTGACGGATATTTGAGGTCTGTATTTACTACTCTTACATTATAATACCAGCAACAATTATTAAAATAATTATGTTGTAGGGTATTCCTGTATTCGACCGACACCAGAACAATACATTTGCGAGGATGTTCGAAGTATTCCAATCGTTGTATATTACGAGTATGTACTTTAGTGTATGAAGAAACGATCATTGTATTAACAATGTCGACCGACGGTGTTTTACGATTCTTCGACTTTACGGAAAGCATACAACAAATATTAGACGCAGCTCCTCTCGTTAAAGACAGTGATTGTTGCGAGATTGGGGAGGAAGCTTGTTTGGAACTCAGTCTCCATCAATCTGGAATCAATTCTTTCGACATCAGCCAAGTTGACAAAGGACAGTACATTCTAGCGACTGGCGGCGATGATAATCTTCTAAGTTCGGTACTCTTTCGAGTAATTCCTCCCGCAGAGAGGACTCATAGCAAATCTTCAGTTGAATTGCAATCGCAATGGAGTAGTTCTATCGCGCATTCTACTCAAATCACAGGTGAGGTCCTCTTGTATTTGTAAATGAAAAGATGAATGTGGTAATCAGTTGATTGATTTCAGGAGTTCAATTGAACGAGAACAACACGATCTGCAGTGTTGGAATGGATCAACGTGTTATATCACACCAATTGAAACTCGAGGATAATGTTTTATCAGCCAAATTAATTCGTGAGACCTTAACATCTGTAGCAGATGTGCAAGGCTTGGTCCAGTGGAATCCGCTAGAGTATGCTGATTCTCTCAACACATAATAACTCATATATTCCTTTGTCTTACCTTCCACCTTATATTTCAGAGAGGAAGACTCATTCGCGTGTATTTACGGAAAAGGACTGGAGGTGTTATCCTTGAAAGATGATTGATTGAGGTTTCTTTAGGTAATTATTCAGAAAGACGGCTCCTCACCGATTTCAATGATTTGCACATATGTTATAGAGCGCATTCTGCTCAACATTTATACATACAAATAAAAGAAAACTGTTATTTTTATTGAACATTTTCCTCCTCATTTCCTCGATTCAAAGCAGAGTGGTGGGGTGGAAGCGAGGGGAGAGGGTACCAGTTAAAGTTAGGTCGCGTATTTCCCGAATGTCAAGCACTGTTGATCCCGTCGGTCAAGGATCCTCCAGTGACACAGCCACTAAACCCAATCCTCCAAACAATCTCCAAAACCGAGTGCCGCAACAATGAGTAGCATCACGATATCCGCGGTCCGGCCGCGGACGAGTATCCTCGACAAATCGCTGAGCAAAGGAAAAGGCGAGGTTAGCCTCAGCTGTTTCGCCCTGTTGTTCTCGGAGCTGGTGCAGTACTGTCAAAACCGCGTGTACACTGTGCCCGAGTTGCAGAACAAGTAAGGAACGAGCGTAGGATCGAAGCAGAGAAAGAGCCGATGTTGATTTAAGCAGATATGTTGGTCGACCAGGTTGGCGGAAATCGGGACGGAGGTTGGCCACAGGGTGACTGACTTATTGGTCGTCCGCGAGAAGGGCGGAAAGCGAGAGATCAAGCTGGTCAATATCCTGCTCTTTATTAAGAGCACCGTCTGGAAGTCGCTGTTCGGCCGAGAGGCCGATAAACTCGAGCACGCCAATGACGACGAGCGCACTTACTACATAATCGAGAAAGAGGCTCTGGTGAATAAGTTTGTCTCTGTCCCTAAAGACAAGGGAAGCCTCAACTGCGCTTCCTTCATTGCGGGAATAATAGAAGCTATCCTCTGCGACTGCGGCTTTGTAAGTGCAATTGGGAGCTATGCTCAGAACCACTGGGATCACCTGTAACTCTAATGCGTGATTCCTGAATCTTTGCAGCCGGCTAAGGTCACAGCACACAGGCACAAAGGCACCACTTACATGGTGAAGTTCGACGACGCCGTCATTGCCCGAGACAAACAACTCGAGGATAGATAATTAGGATAACTAAAGACAACTAATAAAACCATTTCATCTAAATGCAATATAAATCGAAAGAAACACCACCACTTTCTCTCATTAACAGGCTACTGTCTTGTACCAAACAGCAGCATCTGATTTATATTACATCGCATTGATACATTTATTTATTGATGCTAATACAATATCTAATTACCAGAACCTGAGATCCCTGTCGGCGTAACTTACTTGTCCCGTACGGATCAAATGATCTTCCTTCTCCTGAAAAGAGCATTAAAAGTAGTGCGATTCTTATTGATACAAGAAGTTGAAAATTCGTATTGATACATTGACTGGTATGAATCTTGCTGGGCTCTACCTTGCAATAAGTTATGAACATCGAGAGGCCAGTAATGGAGCCGATCAATCCAGCAAAACCAAGGAAATTGACAAAGGTTGGCTTGAAGAACTTGTCATAGTTCATCTTGAGCGAATTGTACCTTTGGACGGAAGGGTCATTCTGTGTGGAAGAAAACAAGTTGAAGAAATCTGTTGCGGAGCGTCAACTTGTAGTTATGTAATTTCACTGAGTCCTGGCGATTTAAGGGGATCCGGGCTGGAAGGAACTCGCGGGAATCCTCGAAGTCGAGGAATTATGGATTGTCAATTGAATGTGGGAGCTCGTGATAAGCTTTTGGCAGGATTTAGCGGGTGATAGTTGGTTGCTTCTACTAGGTTACATACGTACTACGAACGCGTATTTAGTCGGATGGTGGAATTGTTTGAGGTATTCCTCTCGCAGCAGCATCCGCCTCTGATGCTTCCACTCCGCGATTTCCCTGTTTTTCGGGGAGATATCATAGCTGTCGTTTTTGTTGCTCATCTTTCCGATTCCTTGAGTCCTTTGCTAGCTCTGTGTGTACTTTCGTGCGCGACCACCTCGACGATCAAGCGTTCGTGGGTGCTGTGCTCTGGCTAGTCAACACATGCACACCAATCCACACAACTTTAATATAAACACAGAGTATTATCAATTCCTATAATGCAATTTATTATATTTTCTATCAATAATCATATCCTAGAACATTTGAAACATACATGATAAGATAAACCCTTGTAATCGCACACTGTAATATAAAAGTAGAATTTACACACGCCTAAAAGTGTAATATATAACTTTGTGAGTCTCATGTTATATTGCGGGAACATTAGATTCGTATTAAATGTGTTACATAACTTTGTTGGTCCAGGAGTTATATTGCGACAATATTGGGTTTTACCAATTGGGGATTACCAATAAGACATTGCGTACAGCATTTGCGCGCAGCAAAGAAGACTACGCGAGAGAAAAAGGCGATTTTAATAAAAGGATCGGCAAAGATAATTGCTAAATATACGCGCAACTAGCTCCACGCGAAAGGAGATATTGCAAGTACGTTTCGGAGCGACAGGAAAGAATACGAAGCACATTTATAAATGCAATATTCATTTCTACGCAGAGCTGGCACTTTATGCAGCGATACGAAGCGTACATTTTATTGATAATAAACGCACGAGGTGCGGGAGATATCGGCATCACATGATAGTTCTACATGCAGCTGGATGATCCTACTCGGACACGAATTTCTGTGTAACACAATGTTGCAGACAAAGCGAGTCCCGAATGTGTAGAATTTCACTGCGAGGGAGATAAAAGCCAACCGACGCGTGTGGACGCGTCCTCACTCAGTGTCTCCCAAAGCAACTCGTCCTGCACTCTTCCTAGAAAATCTACACACCCACACACAAAGGAAAACCGTTATATTTTAAACGCCTGGCATTTATTCATACACGATTCCAGCGATGACTAGAATCATATAGTGGAAGAGTCTCTTCCACGCTGGACACGTAATCCTGCGAAAATTGCGCTCGCCTTCCCAATTCGCGGAAGTGCAGATCAGAAAAGATACCATCATCGGGCTTTATCTGCGTCGAAATAAGCCTTTGTCCCTGAAACGAGAACAAGTGAATTTCGAAGGCGAGGCAGAGCCGTTGATAAACGGAACTCTAAATCGAATGAACTATAATTTTATTTAATTTGATAAGTGGAAGTATCGGATGATAGGGAAGGTCGAAATAGCGAATATCTTTTGCGTATGTGGAATCGCTGACGAGCGAGAAAAAGGAGAGTCGTGGCGCTTCGAAAAGAAAAACAGACGAGACTCCTAGGTTGGGAGACGCTGGCCAGAAAACGAACGAACGGCGATGAATCAGCTGTAAGTGGTAGGGGAGGGAAAGGCATATAGAAGAGCGCGAGCGGTTCCCTCGGAAGTGTTGCACAGTCTGTTGCGTTGAAGAGAACTCGTATTGTGATTTACCAGGTAAGTAACTTTGTAAAATCTACTTTCTCCTTTTAATCCGCTTTGCTCTCAAACCAAACAATTAGCGAATATATTTGTCGAATAAATATTGCTCTATTATGACGTGACGTAATCCTGGGATGTTACGAATCAGCGTCATTGTATTCGAGTTATGTCTGATATTGACACTGATACGCTTCGCTTCTATTGTATCGTTGGTTTCATTGTTCTCTTTTTCGATCCGTAGTATCTCATTATAAAACCATGCCAGCTCCAAAGTCTGACTTTCAGTTGTTCGCATCAGTTCGCATCGACGCCCCTTTGTTTAGTAGCTCACCACAATAATCGCGCGTCACTCCGCGAATCTTGTTTACGGCTAGCCGAGCTCGGTCCCGTTAACTCTGCCTGCGAGGAGGATCGAATTCAAAATTCAACGCTCATTGCCAACGCATCGCATTTGCGAACGGGAGGTTTGTGTTTATTGTTAAAAGAGTAGAGTCTGATCTAGGCGGGAGGTGGTGGGTATCGTGTGACCGACGCGCGATCGGATTCCGTTGTTTACCGCGGAAGAGCTCTGGCGAAATCGCGGCGTATTTCGTGATCCAATCAATATTTTGCTAGCAACGCTTCCGTCTTGTCATCGTTATCGAGTGCGAGGCGAACGGCGCTATTCGCGGGAGAGGCGCCGTGGGAGTGGGGCGATAAGTCTCAAGGTCCACCGACGCATTTTTCGACAATTTCTGGGTCAATCAGATTACTCTAGATCATTTGCGAGTAACGCAGTAATCTATGGAGCAATCAACGAACTAATGACCGAGTGACTTTTGACCTGTTGCAGTGAGAATAATTAGCCATAATGAGGACCCTGCTGGTAGTCCTTCTGGCAGTGGTTGCCACTGCTCAAGCAGTGTCCTTCTTCGAGCTTGTCAAGGAAGAATGGACGACGTTCAGGGTAAGAATCTATAGGATCAATTTGAGGAATGTTGGAAGCTCATTCGATTGTTTTTTAGATGGAACATAGAAAGAATTACAAGTCTGACATAGAAGAAAAGTTCAGGATGAAGATCTTCATGGATAACAAGCACAAGATTGCCAAGCATAATGCCTTGTACGAGCAGAAGAAAGTTTCGTACAAGCTGAAGATGAATAAATTCGGTGATATGGTAATGAGTCACAAATACATTCGGAAACTGGAGTCTCGTTGATGAGATAAAAGAACTTAAGAAAGATTCTTATTTTAGCTCCATCACGAATTTGTTAACACATTCAATGGGTTCAACAAATCTATAAATCTCATGTTGAGATCCGAACGTGAACCATTGGGGGCTTGGTTCGTCGAGCCGGCTAATGTGGAGCTGCCACAGTCAATCGATTGGAGACAACATGGCGCTGTCACTCCAGTTAAAGATCAGGGACATTGTGGATCATGCTGGGCTTTCTCTACAGTAGGTTTTAATTTCTGGGCTGATTACGATATTTTTCATTTCTCTTCTAAATGGAGAATTCACTATTCCACAGACTGGATCTTTGGAGGCACAACATTTCCGAAAAACAGGTGTCCTCGTGTCGCTGAGCGAGCAGAACCTGATCGATTGTTCAGGAAAGTACGGTAACAATGGCTGCAACGGCGGATTGATGGACCAAGCATTCCAGTACATCAAAGACAACAAAGGTGTCGACACGGAAAAGACTTATCCGTACGAGGCGGAGAACGACGCGTGCAGGCAAGCCCCCCAGACAGACACTCGACACAGCAATCGTCGCGTGAGAGATGACATTCATTTCTCAATCTCTATTCCAGATACAACCCAAGGACCAAAGGGGCTACTGACGCTGGCTACGTCGACATTCCCGAGGGAAATGAGAACAAAATGAAATCGGCGGTGGCTACGATGGGTCCAGTTTCCGTCGCGATCGATGCTTCCCACCAATCGTTCCAATTCTACTCGGAAGGTACGCAAACGAAACACACGAGACACAAGTACTTCTCCTTCGACAGAAATACTGAGAGAAAATTGCCCTTTGAAATTGCAGGTGTTTACTACGATCCCGAGTGTTCCTCGCAGGAACTCGACCACGGTGTGCTCGCCGTAGGCTACGGAACCGACGAGGACGGCAACGATTACTGGCTGGTGAAGAACAGCTGGGGCGAGACCTGGGGCGACCAAGGTTACATCAAAATGGCCAGGAACAAGGATAACCACTGTGGCATCGCCTCGTCCGCCAGCTACCCTCTCGTTTAGACTAAGCAGCGAGCACCGTTCGCCAAACTTCCTATGTAAATAATCCCAAAACCAGGGAAGCGAAGTGGGAAGGACATTGTGAATGCCTAGATATTATTTTCCCCCATTTCTCACTCCACACCCAAGATGAATAGGACTTTTCTTTTTTTTTAAACAAAGTTTTCGTTTGTATAAGAAAAATAAAATACATATTTTTTGACGAACACCAGACTGTTATTCTCCCGTCCATATGACGTTACCAGGAACGACTCATTGCATTGGCAAACAACTGTTATCGAAATCCCAGTGGGAGGCGTGTTTCTCCGATACCAACTGACGTCGAAACATTTCCGAGGCCTCCTAGACTCGATTTCAAATCGAATACCCGAAATAAATACTGAATCGGGACAAGGCATCTCTGCCTCTATCATACCTATATATGGCACATCCCCCTACAAAATGGTTGCCATATAGACAGCTGCTCACAGCTGTGACCTGTTGTGCGCTACCGGGGGATGTCGGTTAACGGGATAACGACCTACACATGTACCAATCACTTCTTTTGCTCGCTTTTCTTCGCTACACCGTCAAAACACGACGACAATGTCCAAGTGCCCGTGGAAATGCCCCGATCTATAATGCTATGTCAGAATAGGCCTCTATAGGAGCAAGCAACCTTTATAACCTCCAACGACAAGGATTTCGATTTCGCTGGGCTTTCGGTGATAAACAGAGTGTAACCGGTCGAATATGTCGATATCCGCTCGATCCCTAACGAGCCTCTGCCTTCCCAGTCCACGCAACTTTCATTGAGGCGTGAATAACTTGCGTCTCTTTTCGGCGACGATCCCATTGCTGAGACAGCAGTAAGTATACGAAATGATAGCTGTGACCTTGTGTTTACACTCCGCCAGCTGTGCACTGACAACTAGCAATAGAATGCAAGCTTTTGTTAACGACCGGCATTTCGGAGTTATCGAGATAACAATGTTGTTCGATGCTACTGGGATTCGCTCTGAAAATGTTGGTTTTGGAGCGGTGGAGTAATGTGATGTGATTGATTGTTCTAGATCCAACTGCTCGACGATGGGGGAATTAAATGTGTGCTTTCAAATTGATACCGATAATCGGGAGAACTTCCCGTCCGCGAATGCGTTTCGCAGTTTTAAGAAGCAGAGGGACTCCTTTTATGATATACTGAGAGTTTGGGAGGAGAATCATGCTGTGCCTGGATGGACGTTTGAGATAGCCCTCGGTGGGATAATAAGGACTATGTTGACACTGCACAAAGATGCGATAAATTATTATCATTTTGCTAGATTGTTTAAGTCTCAGTTGTTGATATCTTGTATTAAGAATGGAGAGCAGGTATGGATTGTTGTTCGATGTATGAGTTCCATTGAACTTGCTCTGGTTTTGGAGATAATGTTTGTGCGACTTCCTACTATTTTCAGACAGATGTGGATGACGAGAGCCTGAGCGTGCTGAGGAACTTACAGAAAATCAATCCGGAAAAGTTGACCCAACTGAGAAAGAGGTTCGTGACACCTCTGCCGAGTCAAACCCAACTTGAAGGTCCTTCATTTCCAGGGGCACAAGAGTTTTTTAAAGACTTCATTTTGCACGCTTTCAATCCTGTTTTCTACGTCCACTTGGAGAACTGTTTGGTTCACGAAATATTGGAACTGAATGATAATCAATTCTCAGCTAGCGAGATAGAGGATTCAGGTATCTGAAGCTCTCCTTGTGATCTGATGAGACTTACTGGCGGAAATCGGCAAAGACGTGTGTGTGACTTTCTTGCAGAGACAATAGTGGACGGACAAACTCAGCAGAATTTCATGACCTGCCTGGCTAGTTTGAGACTACTCGCGAAGATGTTGGGTCTTCTAGTATCCTTGCCGTATAGATCTGAATCTAGTAACTCAAAAGAAATAATGGTCACACAAATTGAAATGAGAAGCAGAGTAAGTAACGAGTAATATGCCTATCGAATTTTTGTTTGATGTGAACTGTCTTTCTAGGTTCTACCATCGTTAAATCTGCACATTTGCTTACACAGCGCTGTAAAGTTCGGCAAACTGTCGATAACGATACCTTGGATGGCCAAGTACCTATCGATGCTAGACACGGTGTCCCTCCGATTACCGTACTACAAACAAGTGATCGAAATGTTGTATTACATCCAGAAAGCACTGAATAAACCCAAATTTGCCACCGCCGACGGTCCCATCTCCCAGAAAACTCTGATCCTTCTCAAGTCGACGCTCGGGTGGCTGTTCGGCTTGCCGAACATGCCGAAAGACTTCTCGCCATTCTGGGAAAAGATGTACGACGCTCGAAAGCTGTGGAACTTCGCCAATCTCGAGGAGTACTATGTTCAAGAGAACGTCCTTTTAAAAGAACCGACCACATCGACCAGTACAACGAAATGCAATTTGGACAAACTAGACCTCATTAATGACAGAGCATTGCGAACATGTTGTCCTCGACCGGGCGTCCACGTACCCGTTGGCAGCGGGAACATGACCAGTAATAATTTCAATTCCAACAAACACATCACGCCCGTTTCCAGTCCGCTGCACAAGTTCGGCGGAGCAGCTGGGGCCAAGCATTTGCAGGTACGTGCCCTGTCGACTATTAAACTAAATGACGAATGTACTCATCTTGATTTGTCCGCAGTTGAAACTCGAAGAAGCTTTCTTCCACGGCCAACCGATCTCGTTGAGGAAAACAGTGGACTTCGTAGCCGAGAGAGTAGCATCGACATGCATAAAACACATATGCAACACCTTATTGACACCCTCGAGAGAATCGAACTTGGCCGCCTTTCGAAAGATTATCCGGAAGAAGCAGAGTAGTCTGCCAGCCGGGAAAGCTGAAGAAATTACACCGGCTGATTTTAAGGCATCCTTCGGAAGTGACATGAGTTCCCTAGCCAGTGCGGTTTCGAAAGAGCTGCGAGAAAAATGCGAAACGACTGTATCACCGATTTGTCAGACTCGTGTCTCCAAATCCCTCGAGTCCTTGTTAGCCGAGGACACCCAGCCAATTGTAAAGAAGATGTGTACAGATATTGCCATTAGATTAGCAAACGAGAGGATACATCAATGGATTCAGTCGCACATAGTGGGTGACTCGTTATTTATTAAAGATATGGAATTAGAACTGAACAGGCATTTAAGGAATAACAGTCCACTCCTATTGGACTGCGTGCTGGATAAGCAGCACAATCCTCAAGCCTTTAGCCCGACTACTATAATCGATCATATACGTGTAAGTATCTTTAATCATAGAAATCTTCCAATTGTATTTTTATTCGAACCATTTCTGGCACAGGCTCTAATATGGGACGTGCTTGACGAGAACAGGAAACCTGTTACATTTGGCAGCATAATCGAAGCTCTCAGTAAATTACACCAGACGCTAAATGAAAGGGTCGATCTAATCGTCGGGCCGGAGAAAGTACTATATACTCTAAGCGTGGATTTAGCATTATGTTTATGTAGGTACTCGTGACTCTAAAATTACAGAATTCCCATTCACGAGCTAATTCGACTCTTTTACCAACAGCTGCGCACAGAATGGACCTGTTCACGCAGAAGCTCCAGGACGAGTTTATAAAACTATGGGCATTGGATCGCTGGAGCACGATAGAACCGAATCCCCCGATGCACAGGATATTAAGTCCGCGAAATGTGATGTTGTTAGCCCAACCGGATAACGAAGACGTATGGCCGGCGTTCGGCAAGTTTTTAAAGAGATTATTAGGGAAGAAGATTCTGACCATTGATATTTTGAGCGACCAATGCGTAGCTCTATTCCGACAAGACTGGCCTGCGGTAAGCAGTTTTTCGTCGTAATAAATCTCAGCGTCCGATCCATGAGTTTATAATGTGATTATATGAATTTTTGCAGCCGATATTGAAGCATTTATCAAAGTGCCTGACGGAGGCGACAAAAGACTTTGAATCGTCCGACGAGGCGACGGAGAAAGTCAAGTACCTGCTCGATTGGATAGCCGAGACATATCACCAGATAGAATTTAGCGGTGATTTCGATGCACCGGGCTAATCGTTGTTGACTCGATTATTTTGTAAAATGTTTATCGTCCCAGTGCAGATGTACATTTGTATAAATTTGTTGTACCAATACTCATCGGTCACTGACTGCGTGATTGTTACTGTTGCGTGCTGCATCCGAGCCGATATGTCATGCTTCTTGACTACTGATTTACGCTGTTCAAACGTGTTATATGTATCATAACGGAGACTTTCATTACTGACGATGGTCCTATTCTATTTTACTCAGCCGATGAGCATTTTGTACATACAGACCAGGACGAGGTTTTGTCGTTTTCTATTGCCGAGATTCTGAATAAATGGATATTCGTTTTGTACCCAGCGTCAATTCTCATTTCCCCTTGCGACTCGGAATATCAATTTCCCGAATGACACTGGCGACAACCGTTCGTTGCACTAGAGTGGGCCAACATTTTACCAGTAGATGTAGATGGAGGAAGGGACCTTTCCATTGGTCCTTCCGAAAGTTCATTCCGCCAGATGGAGTGGGTTCCTCGAACTCCAATCCTCGCAGTCGGTTGACTAATCGAGGATGTTTGCTGTCTGTTTTACCACCGATGCAATTCTTATTATCATCATTATTAACAACAGAGTCGTTTTCTTAGATACATGTTTTTACCCGAACAACTCGGATGTGTAAATTCTGCCGAGTGTCGTAGAGCATGCTAGCCAGTTTGCTTGGGCAACTGAAGGAGTAGCTTGTTAACGTGTCCCGCCTTGGGCCCCAACAGAATCTGGGCTCGGGGGCACAAGGTATCTCGAGCACAGTCATCAGTGTCAGATGCAAACTATGATCCCCGGAGTACATTGTTCCTCGGCTCGAAAGTGGGCTTCTTTTGTTCCATGGAAAATTGGGTCAGACATATACGTTTCATTCCATTAACGTAACTTGGAATGGCCGGCAGCAGCGAGCCGCTATCCAATTGCCAGCCCGTTGCCAACGGTGTCGATTCACCTGTTAATGATCCGGACCAGTTCCTTTTATCGCTGCCGAGCAGAATTAACTTCTCGACTTTCGACTGGCGTCCGACGCGGAAACGGAGTCAACGTCTTTCGATGGGTTTTCATCGAAAATGGCAAGCAACACTCGTGTCACGGTGAAATCTTTTTTAATAACAGTCTGAGAGCGCATTTCTGATGGCTGCTTGAAAACACTTGTTCCCCACTTGACCCGCTTTCCTTTCGTAGACCGACGAGTCCTTTGCGGCGGAGCGAACGATTTCGCTTTGTTTTTTACTAACGAATTGACGCGCATGTTTACACATGAAATACTTTCCATGTCAAGGAAGAACATTCCTCGGATGTTGCGTTCAGTATATCAACTGTGTGCTTACTCACATCAAAATTCCTGCTCTTTGTCGGCCTCTCTTTGCGAATGGAGGCGCAGAGATTGACTCTGTCGAGAGAACGTTATTACATATTTATATAATGAAAAGTGATGTAGTTGCAATGTAGTATTGTACGCTGGAGAGAATTAATGAGAATAATATTGGTCAATATTGGTGGAGATGAAACGCAGAACTATGATGATTCGAAGTGCAGCACTCGGACGGTGCGAAGGGGACTGGCCCGCATAATTCATGCAGCCGGTTTAATTGAACTTCGCATTTAACGTCAAATATAATGGCAAATGTTGCTCTTGTCGTCGGCTACCCTATTAACCCGCCCATTCTAAATGCGCTGTGTGGAAAGCAAACGCATCGCCGAGCTGCGGTGGTAAACGGGCGCTCATCCAGTTTACTCGTGCAACACTCACCTCTGCTTTATTATTCCATTACGCCGCTCACTCGGATCGCGAGGGATCTCGAGTTTCAGCTATTTTCGCGAGAGGCCCCCGCCGCCGGCAAACCTGCAAGAAAAGTAGCGCGAAATGCGCCACCCACTTGGTACAATGCATCGCCAACGAATCCTAATTAATTTTATGCTCACCTGTCTCCCGGAACCACGAAATTCCGCGTCTTCTCTATTCCTGGGTTAATATCTTGGATAGAAGATTTCTCGCGATCAATTAACCAGGCGAGAGGTCACTCTGCTTCGAGTTTCTTCGGGCGCGACTTTTCGGAAAGTCGTGGCTCAATTAGGCAGCGGTGGGTGGTCCCCCGAGGGTGGGTGTCACTTTGTAGAGTGAGCGGACGTCTGCTTTTTCACGCAGGATCTCGCACGCCCCGCGATCCCGTGCGGGTACATGCGCGCCAGGGCCTCCCGGTAAACGCGGCGTCCGCCGCCGACGAATTTCCTCGCAGTTCGGTGCCGCGGCTCGAGCAACTCCTATCTGCAAGCCCTGGCTCTTCCTCCGCGATCTCGGCTGGCCACATTCCCTCAGTTCTCCGTATGCGAGTCATCGCGTTCCCCTTGCGATCCATTCATTCCTTAGTCGCTGCGACCAGTGAGAGGACTATTTAAAAGATTATAGTCGAGTTGCACGTGGACTTTCCCTGGTTTAATCGAACAATTTTGGAAAAGTTAGTGATGGTGTTCCGGGGTCGAAGGAAAAGCGCGGGGAAAGGAAGTTAATACTTGTCCTAAGGTACAATTGCAATTCTATCGATACCCTTACATTTTCTCGTTTCCTCTTCCTCGCTTGTCTTCGTGAAGGTATTCTTCCTGGCAGGTGTTAAGCCGCGATCGACATCGATTCGCCGTTCGAGAGAAAATGCTCTGTTTACCTTCGCCGCGATCCTCCGCGCGATAACAACTCCGCTGTTCTACTGCTCGACACGAAGCCTGCGGGTTGAAGGGTTGAGTGCCAAGGTCCAAGGTACAGCAATGAGCCAACTAAAAAGCAACGCTGAAATTTTATTGCCTTTGTAACCGAGCCTCCTTTCCCCACTAATATTATACCTCTCGCAGTTATTATACCAGCTCGCGAGATCGAAGCGTCGTCTCGTTCCGCTTATTGTTCGGCGAGCGTGGATCGGGCGACGTGTTGACCGACAGGCTGCGAGATCGATCGCGGGCGACGTGTCCTCGAGGATGTTAGCGTGGTGCACGCGAGCAGTCCGGCGACAGGAAGGTCCCGCGATTGCGGTGGTAGACCAAGTTCAAGTTGGCTGTAGAACCAGCTTCTGGACAGAGGAGAGAGAGAGAGAGATATTAGAGCCGGGGAACACGTGTCGCCTCGAAGGCGGCACGTGGTTCCCGGCGGAGTTGCAAACACCCTGCTACTTCTTTCCCGCAGTACATTACCTCTTAACCTCAAATTCCCCCTACTTATAATTCTCCCCAGTTTTCTCCCATGCAACCACCAACCATTTCGCCCGGCGGCGACAGACATCGTCTGGCTTTCGCAAGCCGACTGGAATGATCGGTCGGAATCACACGGACTGTTTGCCGTGGAGGTCGGGTGAAAAAATATTTGTCTACTCGCGGCCCACTTGTCGACGCTCATTCGGCAACGGGCACTCGCCAATCAGGGCATTAGCGTTCCCCGAAAGGGAGAAAAAGCCCCTGTGCCGCCTGGCCGACCGAAATTTTATTTGCCTGACTTTTCCGTGCCGGATCCTCGTCAATCAGCTTGCCCACTCGCTACCTAACGGGACACATCTGCCGCATACATCTCTAGAGGATACTCGAGTACTCTGTTTCACTGGAATCTAGTAAAGTCCTTGATTTAGGCTGCGTTGAATAAAGGTTTAAAAACAAAGTATAACAGTCGGCAATTTCAAATAAACTTTGTTCATTAGTTGTAAGTTCGTGAAGAATTTAATGTGTGAAAGTTTAAAGAAAATTTGAAAAAAGTCGTTTTCTACCTTAACCATTTTAAGATGATAGAAAACATCTGTACACAGGATAGAAACACAGAATTGAAGGGTTCGCATCCCAATGAATGCTCGCCGGAGGCTTTGGAAGGTGCTTTCAAAAACATGCTAATTCCAGCGGCTCCGTGTGTAATCCGGCTTTAGAGTCTCGAGGCAATCAGGCTACAGAAGGTGTGTCTCCCGCGACTTAAATCCACTCTCAACTTTGCCCCGCGCAACACTCCTCCTTTCTTGGCTCGGGCGTTCAAGGTCCTCGGCGGTGCTCTAGTTTGGCGAAGTGAGAGAGAATAAGTATTGAGACTCGAATTCGAAGCGCGGTCGGAATTTCAATTAATCGCTCGGGCGCCGCGTCGAGGTTAAATCCCGGAACTCACTGGTTAATGGCAAGCACGTATACAAACCGGGGGCCTGGCAAGGGAGCGCATTCTAGTGACGGCGAATCAGCCAAATTGCATTTGTGCGGAGAGTATGCTCGAGCGCCATTTTGACTCTGCTCTATCCTTCCCGGGGAGATTGCGCCGGGCCCGTTTCAATTTCCCACGGACCATCCGAATCGCGGCGAATTAAGCCTTCGCCAGCCCGCTCGGCTAACATTACTCGCCCCCTACGAGTCTTACTCTATGCTGCGTTGATTCTCGATGAAACTGCAATCTGCAATCTCTCGAGAGGTTTTACAGAATTTTTTAGCGCAATTTCGAGGATTTTCGAATTACGGTCCCTGATTGGTCGAATCCGTGTATATTTGTATCTACATAATTGTACTATTACTTGTATTACAATTTGAGTACAGAAATTAATATTGAGCACCGAATAACTCGAGATTATTACTTGCATTACAATTTCAATACAAAAAATGAATATTCACCACGAAATAACTCGAGATAATCACCATGCAATTTCTAAACTCGAAGCTCCTAGATCGATACAATCGATACATCACTACCTCATCACCATAACCTTCCTCGTGCATTCAACGACACGCTTTATCAGTGAAACGTGCCACTGTGCCAGTGGGTTTTTTTCCCTACCTTGCGACTCTAATAATGCGACTGGGCTTTTGGCGACTGTTGGCAGAGCAGCCAAGGAAACGGGGTCTGCCTCGGTAAACAGATCGAAGATCACGCGCGCCACGCTCTGATTTACGTAGGGGGGGCAGCTCGCACGAATACACATACCTTAGGAGCGCGAGCCTGTAATGCGCGGAATCATAAATCTTAATAAAGGCTCGCTTCGCCCTTCCGATATCCCCGGCGAAATCATAAATCAGCAGCCGGCAGTACTGCGCGACGTAACGCCGCGCGCTAAACTCTTCGAGCGAGCCATTCCCGCAAGTCGCGGTCGAGTTAATTGAATCGGCATGGAAGCCAGTAGTGCGATAATAGCGCGGAGGGAAGGAAATGTGGTATTCGAATGGTGTTAACCCTTTCAACGGTGACTTTTAGAAATAATTTATATAACTAGAAATATATACTTATAATTAAGTTTCCTTACAGTTCACGAAGCTCTATTTCAAGTTAAGAGAAATATCTTGAAGTAATGTTGAGATGGAAATAGTGAAACGGATTCTTGTTGCCGACAGATGCCGGTGTAGAGGAGACATGGAGGCACTCTATACAGGAGGGATTCACGGCTTCCCGCCGGGAAGCGGCGTCCTGGGGAACGGGATGTCGCCGGGAATCGCCAGTCCCTTCGACCAGGACGGCGTTCTGAGTCTGATAGTCGTCCTAGGCGGAAGCCTCTCCCTCGTCGCACTCGTCTTCGCCTTCATCACCTACAGGTAAGTCCTTCTCCTCATAAAAGCTCATCTCTACAATGACCCACTTTACATCGAGCAAACTCCCAAGATTAATTAATACATTCATTATTAAAAATGATATTCAGGTATAGGAGAGCAAGCCGATATTTTATTTGGACAAGAAGCAGCTTTCGTGTTTCAGGGAGAGTCATCTGGTTTTTTAATCGAATATCTTAACAATCCCATAACAATCGGAGCTCGCGCGCCCAGTGCGTTAAAAGCTCGGGCGAGCGCGCTGGAACAACACCAATCCCAGGGAGGAATATCGGATTAGCGTGTCCGGCCGCTGAAAAATGGCCAGCGTATACCCCGGCCGTCCAGATTTCGCCCGATGCGCAGATCATTCGCGCGTTCCTGACTCTGGATAGGGAACGATTGCCAAAGGATTATAGCCGGCGGGGTAGCGCGCGTGCCAGCGCCAAGGACAAATCACGATACGAATGCTGCTTAAATCCGGGGAAATAGAAAGCGCGCGCGCCCCGAGTATAATAGAATCCCCATTCCATCGGTGCGGCGCGACCAGCTCTCTCTCGCTCCCTTGGCTGGTGCAAATTACCAGCCGGAAGGATTAGCCCCTCGTTGATAGGCTGAGAGACTCCGTCCAGTTTGC
The DNA here is from genome assembly GCA_963675795.1 of Crossocerus cetratus. Lineage (NCBI taxonomy): Eukaryota > Metazoa > Arthropoda > Insecta > Hymenoptera > Crabronidae > Crossocerus > Crossocerus cetratus. Next base: position 19,777,625 of record OY776668.1, read on the forward strand.
TTTTCCCCTTTCCAGTCGCTGGCCATTCGTTTATCTTTGAATCAGCTACTGTTGCCGCGCGAAGGGAGTATTAAAAATTGTCGGGTATTTTCAGTGGGATTAATGTTTAATTTGTATCTGGAAAAATTGAGTATCTCAGTGTTGGGCTATTTGACTTAGAGTAGCAGGCGGATATGCGTGCTCCATAGTTTTAACTCTAAAATTAAGATTCCATACAGAATTAGTCAGCCAGAGTCCGTAATTGGTTCGTACGGTCGATATTTCATCGATTTTCGGTCGAAAATCGTCGAAATCGCATTGATACGGCGCAGTGAGGAGCCCTGGCCAACTAATTCTGTGTAAAAACTTAGTTTCTAGGCTCAAACTAAAGAAATATCAAGCATTCGTGGGATTTCGGGAACCTTCGAAAAATTTGAAATTTTTCCATACCTACCCCTTCTCATTTTTTCGAATTTTCAACATTTTTCCAACTCGCCCGATTTCGACATTTTTCAATAGATTTAACCCTAAAACTAAAATTCTACACAGAATTACTGGGCCAGAGTCCATAATTATGTCGTACGAGCGATATTTCGTCGATTTTCGGGTGAAAATCCTCGAAATCTCATCCGTTCGGCACAGTTTTGGCCTCTGACCAACTAATTTCCAGCCGATTCTTAGTTTCTAGGCTCAAACTAAAGAAATATCAAGCATTCGTGGGATTTCGGGAACCTTCGAAAAATTGGAAATTTTTCCATACCTACCCCTTCTCATTTTTTCCATTTTTCGACTTTTTTCCAACTCGCCGTATTTCCCCATTTTTCCATAGTTTCAGCCCCAAAACTAAGATTCCACGTGAAATTAGTCGGCGACAAGCCGTAATTGTGTCGTACGTGCGATATTTCCCAAAATTCTGAGAAAAATCACTAAACATTCACAATGATCCAAGCCAAGCGAATCATTCTGCACCCGTATCCAACGAACGACGAACATACTAGGAAGTCGCGTATCCGTGACGACAATTAAAACAGCGGAAAGAATTGCGGAGTTAATGAGAATCCCGTGGTAATTAGGTGCTCGGCATCGAACGTGCATTGTTCATCACGGCCGTCTGCATTCGACAGTGTTATCCTCCTTGGGACGCTCTGCTTCGGCCATTGATCGGGACAAAGCTACATGCTCGTCCAATCGAACGGACACACATTATAGCGCTAGGTCGAATCCCGGTTCATCGATAAATAATTAGTCGAACATCGGCTGCCCGCTCCATTTGCCAGGACTAGTGTCTGGCACTCGGGCGCTCTCCCTGCGCCGTCTGACCACGCACCGACTCGTACTACTTGCTCTGTTGATCATTGGCACACGAGCGCCTCGCTTGATGGATTGCTTTATAACTGCGAGCTTTGCGAGGATCCGCCTTCGACCGGTGACATTCCACCAATTAAAGCGTCGAGCAACATTTGCAAATATATTCTGCAAATCAAAATTCAACTTGCGAGGTTCCATTGAAATTCAAACAAAAAACAGTGAACTCTAAAATTCTTTTATCACCAATCTAATCAATGTAATTTTATACCAACAGATTTACCCAAAATGTAACGCGAGTCCTCACACTCTTCGGAGCAGCGAATGCCACGAGACGTCATTAGCGCAGCACGCGAGGGAGAATCGCAGCTAGAACCCTGGTAATCCGTGGGACGAAGCGATCGGGCCAGGACTAATTAGACAGGGAGCGGAGCGAATTAGATGGCGGACAGAGGGCCGAGATTTAATCCGCAAAACACGAGAGGGTAAAAGCTTTAAGCGAGGCTAAAACGATCCCCGCTCGCCGAGAGTCATCGCCGCGTAAATCTGCGCGGATGATGCGTCCGGGTAACACAGAGGGCAAATATTCCCGCCGCAGGCCCTGGGCCGCTTTCCGTCCTGCGCCGATCCCGTGTCGACGGAGAGTTAATTCAATCGACCGACACTTTACGAGCGCGTCGCGCAAACTGCTCCCATGGCGAGAGTCGATGCTGGTGATCGGCGGATCTGTTGCTTCGGGTGCAGTGTTTCTTAAATTGTGGTTATTAGTTCGTTGTTTTATGTGATGTCGGGCGACTGTGAATTAGGGCTCTGTGTACCGGGTGATTCAGTTGGCTTTCAATGGCAAATTATTTACCCAGTCTTTTTCACGTACTGAGAATTTATTCGTAATATCAGATTATGCCAATAATGGCACGTAATTGGAACTCGAGTGTTAAGGGGATGATTAAAAACCAAGTAACGTAACTCTGTACATAGATTTTGTGATGAAACGTCTATGTTAAAATATGTTAAACTATGTTAAAACCGTAGAGAGTTACAAAGGACTTTAGCCAAATCGATAAAATGTACAAAGAATCGAATTCACGACGTTCCAACAGTTTGACCAACAACCAACTCGCGGCACGAATGAAAGTTGATAATCGAAAAGGATGCCTAAGAACCAGGCGGTTCCGCTTGCTTTTATAGCGCGGTCATTCATTTTCATTCCGGAGCTCCCGGCGAGTATTCTTTGCTCATTAAAATGTATGAGTGTGGTTTTACTTGGAGCGAGTTCTAATCCTAACACTGTGCGCTAAAATAAACCTTCCACGAAGTACGAAATACGGAAAAAAGGAAGAATTACTGATGCAAAACAAAGTAGAAGATTTTCCCGATTTCCTGCATAAAATTGTCCATCGCATCAACCGACCCTCATCAATTCTCTCCGCCACTTGCGATTTACTAAATATAAATATCTCAGCTCACCCGCACTCGCGAGCCGGTCGATGGTTACATTCCCGTTTTTCCGCGGCGCAGTTGTACTCGCTTACGCCGGCAGTTAATGCGCTCTCGTTCCGCTCCCATTAGGAGGGAAATCGGCGAAATCACAGGGCGCGCGCTCTCCCCTGCAAAGTACATCAAGTTGGAGCCTTGGAGGACGCCGGAGAGAGTAGAGCGAGGAGACGCGCGCGCCAGGTGAAATCGGATCGGACTCTCTCGCGCAGAAATGACCCGGTGAATGAGAGAAGCTTATACGAGGCGGCGGGGGGTTTGTCTTGGAGAAGTGTCAGCCGAACGACTCGAATCCTCTAATGGAATCTGTGCCCTGGGATTATGGCTGTCGGCCACGTTTCTCCTATTCCTCGTGCCAACTCCCCCCCGATGGCCCCCGATGGCCCCCGATGGTGGACATATAATATTACGCACTTTCCCAGTTTATTCTTGGCTTGACGCACTCACGTATCAGCTTCAGTGGCAACGAGACACGCATTTCCACTGTGCGATGTGTTATACATAGTAACCCGCACGACTTTCAGCACTTTTATCAAGTATACGGAGTTCTAGAACTGACAGGTCTGTTAAAATGACTTTCTTTAAGAATTATTACTATTATTACCAGATTAATTTTCGTTTAATCGTTTTAATTTTTCATAATCCGGCGAACGTCTCGCTAGATATATTAAAGCCATCAGTCACTCGAATATTAACGCTCGGATAGAGAATCTAATATTTGAGGGACCGAGTCGAACTGCACCGACAACTCGAACTCAAGGAGAACTGTGTTGGAACGTTGGAAGTCAATGCAGAGGAAGGGACGGAAGGTGCGAACTGCGAAGTGAAGAGGAGGATCGATGAAGTGTCGATCAGCAAGTGGAACGTGTTGTCCCTCGGGAAATCACAAGTACAGCCAAAGAGAAAGCGAGCGAGCGAGGTAGACGAAGCCAGTAGTTTTAAAAAGGTCGGCTTTAAACAGTCCGCGGAATATGCCAGGCTTTAATATCACCGCTCGAGTTACCTTCGATCTTTCGCCGCTCCTGATTCTCCCCTTCAGGACTCCGCTGCTTTCCTTCCTTGATTGATAGCCAACACTTCTTCATCCTGGATCTCTCTCAACCCGACTCTGATTCTCCAGCAATCTCAGTAACCCTTTGCGGCGAATGCTATTCCCACTGCTTTTCATTGACCCATTAAGCAGTTAACAGTGAAATCTCACGAGTTCGACATCATTCAGACTCTCATTCCCACGTGAGCCGAATTCCAAGTAGAGAAAATCCGCCTGCCAGTTCTCCACTCGACAGATCTCATCTGTCATTTTCATATGATGAAAAATATGAACAAGATGAAAGTTCAATATGTCAAGCTGACACGTTGATAGACAGATCAAAGTCGAAAGAGACTCCAAGTGTCAATGGAACCGACAGTTTCCGAACTCGCGAAATGTTACATTAACAGTTTAACGCGCCCTAAGACAAGTTGCGCATACTAGAAACGCTCGGCAACTGTTCCCGGCGAACGTGGGCGAACAGTCTCATCTTTACCCGATAAATTCCGGGCTCCCAAGTTAGTCTATTAGACAAGAGGCAACATAGCTGGAATGGCACTAGGCCGCGCGGGAACACCGGGGACAATTAGGTAGTTACGGGAAGCTCCTTGTAAGAGGCTTACGCGGAGCCGATCTCTGCGATAGGTGCGCATCTGCTGGCCGTTTTAACGCTCTTCCTAAGCGCACACAGATTCCCACCGTCGGCCAAATTAGCCGCCGGCGTGACATTAATAGGCCGCCGGAGATGCGTGCGACTGCAGCGGCCGATATCCTGGCAGTGGGATCGATTTAATTAGAGCACGCGCGCGACGTGTTTCAGTCGCTAATCGAATTCGGCTGGAAATCGGCTCGGACCGCAGGCCCAGATGCGGTGGGATCCGTGGAGGCGGCTCGTAAAAATGTCCCGTCTTTGATCTATGTATTTCATACGGGCGGCAATAAAGCCTGGAGAAATGGGATCGACTGCAAGGTCGAACCTTAAGATTAAGGTTTCTAAAAACGAGGGGGAGTCGTCTGTGGACTTTATAATCTCGAGTCTCGACGAGGACGTTGAGATATCTTCGGGATGTCTTGTTGTTAGTCCGCGAATCCTTGTTGCTCTCGAGAGCATTGCGGGGAATTAGAATGCCGGGACAGGTAGGCAGGTAGCAGATGGCGGATCGATGCCTTTCAATCTCCCTGTCTCCTCCATAATGTAGCTATAAGCTCGGCGAACTCTAGAAATTACTTTCGCCCTACTATCGGCCGCCTCGCATGCGAGATTACAGGGTAGGAAGCCGTCTCGACGTACCGCCAACGAGTCCTCCCTGCGATCTCTCCAGTATTGACAGATTGTAATCGGGCTGCCCTTCTTTCGTCATAGTTCGTGCTCGTGAAAAGCACAACTGTCCAATAGAATTATTCTGATTGGCTTCGGTAATATTTCGTTTAATTCTGAAATTCACTAATTTCGTATTGAAGAATTTATATTATATTTTATATTTTATATTTTATAGCTGTTATATTGGGAACTTACGGTGGAAAATATGGAGGATTTTCGGGTTATTGGTTGGTTGGTTAATAATCGTATTTAATGTATTCGCCTTTTGGGGTGAAAGAATTTGGAAGAGTGTAATTTTTCTTCGTCTTTTGTTGGAGAGAGATGCTCTTGATAGGAATTGAACCGCTGAGAAGACTCGCTTTATCCCCGCGCGCACGCCTTAAATTAAGATCCGCGACCGCATTACGTGGGCTGCATTCGAGCAAGAGGGATTTTTGCCGGGGCATAAGCCTCTTTCCTCCCGTCGCCGGGCAAAAATCACTCCTTTCCCCGAGAACGAGGGCCTCTTTTCTCATGAGCTTTTTAAACCTATTACTCTCATCCTGCGCCTCGTCTCCTCCCTGCCAGGCTCATTCACTGCCCGGCCAATGGGGGATTAGGACTTTCAGCTGGAAGCGTCCGAGAAAAAGATAAGTCCCGCAGCGCCTAAAGCAATAGCATAGCCCACTCGCTATTTTCTTAGCGTCGCCCATCTCCGACCTCCTTCTTCCTTCCTTTACTTCATTTGCTCTTCCATTGTCACTTTTAGATTTCCGTTCTGACACTCTTTTATGACGGTCAAACATGCAGTTTGCCAAATTATGAAAAGAATATTAATTCAGAATATTGCAATTTGTTTGTATTTGCTCATCAGAATAGTTCAACTCACCGACCTTCAATTACTCTCTATTGTTGTCACGATCTTTTGTTATTCTTTTCTGTTTCACGCGATTGCTAAAGTTCCGTATTTCACGACGACACAAAATGAATCTAATTAAAAACGATCCAAAAAATGCAGTCGAAAATATTGATTTATTCTAACGAATTTTTTCCCATTCGATTTCCAGAATAATAGATGAGACTAGTTTTTGCCGAACGAGCGGTCAACAATGCGTGTACCATATCGAGGATCCGTCGCGCCGGAGGGGAAAAATTGGGCGAGCTCGAGAGCGGCGTCGGCGGCTTCTCGCCTGGCAATGATTTACGATCATCGAGTGTGCGTCAGGGTGGACAATGGCCCGGGGCTTGGTAGCGCAGGCGGCGATATCTATTGGCCAACAATATCGTATTCATATCGAAAGGTCCTCCGGTGCCGGCGAGCGTGACGCGTCGAGAGGTCGGCTGCTCGGGGGGGTCATTGTCATTATTAGGGGAAACTGGAGGGAGCTGAGGTGGGGGGCTGGCCAGGTGGAGAGGAAGCCAACCTTCCCTGATAAGGCAATGCGGCATTCAGCGCTCGAGCCAAGGGGAAATGGCCCGCATTTCAGCCGAATGCAAAATCCACTCTACCCTCTCAGTTATAATGGCATTTTGCCCGCCAATGGGAAAGAAGACCGCGCGCGCGCTCTCGTGCCAGAACATTTTACTCGGTGAATGGACTCTCTTCGCACTCTTTACCCTCACGCTTTTCACTCTTCCCCTCGTGCTCGATCTCGATGTCGAGAATTCGCCTTCTTAAAACTCCCTCACGCCCCGTCAGACATATCTCCTTCTCCGCGCGACTATATTTCCCAGGATTATAAACTCCGCGACGAAAAACTCGCATGATTTATACTCCAGTCATTTGAACTCATACCTATATCTGCTTCCAGGCGCGTTAATCAAAAGTCACTGAGCGCGGATCAGCGCAATCAACCGAATCTTTTACGTGGAAACGATGCCCGATCCGCTAATTATTCCAACGGGCCGTTTTTGTCAGCAGCCAGTTAGTCCGATTAATTCTGTGTCCTGCCGCATCTCATTAATCACCTCTGTCATCGAATTAATTAACCGGCCGGCGAGCGCCCGGTTCATTTGAGATACTATCAGTTTCAATGACGCTGGCATCGTCATTCGAGGGTGACCTTTCGCCTTGATAGGCGTCGGGGCCGAGTGTCCTTTGAAGTGGAATTCAGCGGGGCTTTTTTCCGAGGCTCGCGATGAGTGGAAACCGCGAGTGCGGCTGGGCCAGAATCCACCTGCTGGTCGAGAGATGAGAGGAGGTCGATCGGGCTATTTAATTACACGGCTCAACGAAGCCGGCGTCATTTCATCGGTGTGTTCTGGCATTCCTATCCGAGAGGAACAACCATTGGTCGTTGATGGTGCTAGGTCGACCTTCGCCATCCAGTACTTGCGCGGTTGTTCCCCTTTTTTAGTTTAACGATGAGTGAGAGTCGATTCACTGCAACACTCGCATTAGTTGAGTAAATATTTATCAATTATTTTTCATAATATATCACATTCTTTTACTGCACTTTAGAAAACAAATTGATTGTTAAATTAATTCACTAAACATGATAATTGTATGATTTAATATAGAAAATATTCAATATTACTATTAAGAAATGTCGGAAAAATTGAATTTAGATATTTGAAATCATACAATTGACATATTCAGTTAATGAATTCAAAAGTCAATTTATTTCTCAAAGTCCAAAGGATTTCAACCTACTGTTCCAATGCCGGCGATTCGATTCTACGTAATGAGATGGTCAGTTACAATCGACGCGAGGATACTCGAGGCGCATCGGCGTCCAGTTCGAGTCATCGAGCAAGTGTTGCCCGATCAGTTACAGTACGCAGAGCGAGGCCACTAATGAGAGCCACCCCCTCCAGGACAACGCGGCCACCCCTCCAATTACTAGGAGCACGGGACTCGTCATTAATGGTTTCTCGCATCGGCGAATTAATTGCCGAGGTATCTAATCGCCGGCGCATTATATCGCGCTAATTACGCGAGGACGGACCGAGATTATCCGCCGCGGTGACCAAGCACCTCGCTCGAGTTCCACTCGACAAGTCGAGTTCGATTTCCATAATCGGCAAGTTTGTATTTGCCCTCGAGCGATTCCGCCCGAGGATTCCTCGGCTATCGGCTCGAGCGGCTTGTTTTTCCCTGTGATCTCTTATGCTCGGAGAGAGAAAGAAAGATGGAATGAGGGAAAGTGGAATTTGCATATCTCTCGGATCAAGCAACCACTTGAACGATGGTAGCTCGGCGCTCGTCCTCCAAGACTCGAGGGTTTGGAATATTAGAGAATCCTCGAGAACCCTCCGAGTGAAACAGCCTTTGCCCTTTCTCCCTCTCTTTACTATTCATACACCCACTCGCCCCCTGCTTATTTCGGCCAACCCTTCCAGAAAGAGTAGCTCGATCGAGGAATTGGTCCACGTACAGGATATGATTCACTTGCCTTTGGATCGTTAATGAGAGATATAGGCCGTTGAAAATGTAATAATTATATGGTGTTTAGTCATTTTAATATAAACCAATCTTTACCTCATTTTTTTCGCATACTAACATTTATTTATAATATCAAATTTATTTTGGCGAAGGCGAAACTTTAGATTAAATCGCGGGGCGAAGACTTTCCGGCGCAACTTACTCGAATTTTGAGGGAGCGGATAAGTTGACTCGGCGAGAGCAGATATTACTTTAAAATAGAGAACGAGAGAGGAATCTCTTTTCTCTTAGCTGCTTCCAACTATTCTCTGCTTGGAGCTTTCGGTTTCTAGTACAAGTTAATCGACATTGACTCTGTCGGGGTTGTCGAAGCTTTTTAAGGGATGAAGGTTTTCATGATTTTCTTGATCGAAATGAATGAGCTTATCGGCAGAAGCACTCGAATTGGGGAGAATCATCGGCGAGGTGATAAAGTATTGGATAGAAGGTTCGATAGAGGAGGAATTGTAGGGAAGCTTGCAATCTGTTAGGGTTGAAGGGATTCACTGTTAAGGGTGGCGTAACTCGATTTCCCCGTTATCTTTCATTAGATCAGAGTGGCTATGCCACCCTATCCTGCCCCGGTCAATGATGTTACCCTCTCAGTGAACTTCCCTTTATCTCACACTTCCCGTCCTAGAAATTGTTTCCACCTGCACCGTAAACGCCCCATCGCTCCTCGCCACCTCCTGCAAATCGCCAACGAGCTTTTATTCCAAATTGCAAGTTGCGCGGAATGAGATTAGGCAGGTTGTGTAAAGTGTCTCTATTTTCTCTAGGGAGAAAAGTGGAGATTTCGGGAATCCAAAGTTGGTGGAAGTAAATTGTGGAGGGTGGTTTTTGGCAGGTGCGAGGATATCGAAGCGCGGGTTGGCTCATCGGGAATAATGGGGAATAACGTGCCCGCGAGGCATGAATTATGCGAGCGCTCGTGCGGAAATTCGAGCGATCCCTAATCGGCTCGGGCTGTCCGATCACTGATACAATCCACTGCTAATTTCGGCCGAATTATGCGTCCTCTTGTCGATGCCTACGGCAATCGCTGACGGGCTTAACTTCGATTTATCGCTCGTCGACTTCTTGACCGCTCGGAATTCTCTACGACACAATTCACTCATTCACTCATATTCAAATTCATATTCATATTTCTCTAGCACTCGAATTATCTTTGAACTTATCGATTCCATTTCAAGCTCCGAATTCGATATACTTCTTTGCAAGATTTTATCGATAATGGACGTGTATCGATGATTCGACGACGGTCGAGAATAGTCGAGTTCTTCTAGCTGCGCGTACAATAGTGTCGCAAGCTCTCGGCCGAGCTTTTACTCGAAATGCTCGCGATGCGTTGATACGTGGATATAAAAGCCGCGGTTATTTATGAGCTCTAAAGCGAAGAAGTGGTTCAAGCGAGCGAGCATTCTGACGTCTGCTCTTCTCGTACGAGCTTCTTCGCCCCGGCGGCTTTCTCTCCGCTCGGATTCCACCGCGACTTGTACTCCTTTTGTCGTTGTGATTCATCGCGCGCGCGACTCTTCCTCGAATCATTCCGCCCGGCTTCGCACGGCATTCCCGACGATGGATAGGTCGCTTCGATACGTCTTTACTTCGATTTTTGACCTCTGGGGGAAGAACATCTTCGGTCAGCCGAACATGAATTCGACATTTGTGGAATTTGTCCGAAATTATTGTTCAATGATCTATAAATAGAAATTATTAATCAAGTTTTTGGTATTTGATAAAGTTTGGTTCCTAAGAAGTAATATTATATTTTTGGTTTCAAGGGTTAAAAGTGAGGAGCAGAAGCGTCGATAAATATAACGAATGCTAACGAGAGTTAAATGTTGATTCAGCGCAACACGGAGAGAAGTAACTAGCTCAGAAGCTAATCCGAACCTCGTCTCCCCGACAAGAAGCCGCCCGTCGACCAACTTTCCCCCAGCCGAACCGACGGGTATTAATCCTGCGAAAAGTGAGAACTCGAAACTTGGAACCTGCCAATCTAACTCCGCCCCCTTCAACGCCGCTTCAGCGATTCCCGGGCATATCACCCTGCAATCGATACATCGATACATCAATACACCGATAAAAATCGAACCGAAACCAGAACTCTAAAACCGAAGCAACACTCGTTTCTTTTGAATCGCTCGAAATTCGATACTCTCGACTCTCTGGGGATTTTCCTCGGACGGTGCGTCAACAGCTCCTTAATTAAGGGATGTTGTTCCAACGTCAGGGCGCTTCGAAATTCATTGGCCCCCGGCGCACTCGTCCGCCGTCTGTCGCGAGCGGCTGCTTCCCGTTTTCGTGGACTTAGAGCCGAGCAAACATACTTTGGAAGCGAGTTTCGCCGTGCGGCTAGCGAGACTTCCTAGGAATACTAGGAAGGAATATCTTGGCTGGAGATTGTTGCGTTTGCCCTTAGGCGCTCGGGAGGATCTGTAAAGTGATTCGGTTGTCTTTAATCGTCAGGGTCGATGTTTCGTTTGGATAAGTGTTGGAGTGTGTGCGTGGTGGAGACAACGTGTTGCGTCGTCTTGGATAATTGAGTAATGTTATCTGTATTAAACATGCAATGTTTGTATGCAATTAGAATTACTGAATAATTTCCGATTGGTTCGTGTGCTGCGATGTGTACATATTTGCCTCTGTCGATTTTAAAGCGAGTGAATCGTCCTGCATAAATCAAGATATGCAAAGTTCTCGAGTTAGAGATACAAGTTAATTACTACATTTTTATCTTTTTTCTTTTTGGACAATGCAGAAAAGAATATACTTGTTATATATTTTAATGTCTCCGAGACTCTAAAAATATTTGCGTGAATTGGTATTTGGTCTTGAAGGCGCGAGATAATTCGCAGTGAACGCGCGGTCTCGAGAGGGAGATGACGTGGGCTCGCGATAATGGTCGAGCGCTGTTAGCCGGTGGCTTAAGGGCCTGGGTTTTTCGAGCCGCGGCTGTCCGGCTCCGGTCGAGGCTGTCATCACACGTGGATCGGACGTGAATATATCCGGGGAACGAACGCGAGCGCCTCGTCATATTCCCCCTTTTAACTTGACCCACTTTCCACGCCCAACAATCGGCCGTCCCCTCTCGATTTTCATTCCCGATAAACAAGACGACTTGGAAGCGTCTCCGGGAGAATTTTCCTCCACGGGAATGAAACATCCATCTACCAGCGCGGCCGAGAGCGAGTGTATTGTCGAGGGGCAGTTTCTGAGGCGGGCGCGTTATTCGTTCGTTAATTGTAAGTGAAACTGGAGGAAGTGGCGGGTGCGAGCCAATGATTGCGCGGTCGATCGATTGGAAAGCGAAGCCTTGAAAGAGCAGTTCTATTGATTATTGATTGGCTTTTTCTTAGGAGGAAAGGAGAATTCTCCGGCGGTAAAACGGCCTGCTTTTCCATTTCCCACTAATTTCCGGCTCTGCCAGTGGACCCCACATAAAACCACCTCTTCCAGTTGACCTTCTAATCTCCGCGCCTGACCCACTCAAACCAACTATCTTCACAGTTTATTCAAAGTTATTCAAGAAACTCTCCTACTTTCCCTTACAAGTTTAATAACAATAATTGAAAATTCAAAAACAATTCCATATAAATTCCACTCATTGAATCCCAAGAATATTCGCAGGCTGCAAACAAAACCAAATAATGGAAAAGTCCAAACAAATGGCACCGGTTCAATTTTCCGAATATTTGTTCGCAGGCTGCGCAAATTTGTGCTCGAATAATTGTATAAATCGATGTACACGCGCGACTGTTCCTCGAACGAGTAGAGAATGCTTTCGAAATGAGAGTGGCAGCTGACTCGACCATCGACTCCCGCATTTTTCACCTAGTTTTCCGCGGCCTCCTAGCAACACTCAGATTTAATAGAGCGGCCGGGCGGGGCGCGTGATATCCGCTTAAACGAATACGCGGGATATGTGTGCGGTGGCAGGGCAGAGCTCTCAGTTACAGAGTGACAGGCCGCTAGGCGACAAGCAGGGGGGGTGAGAAGGGATGCTGTCGACGCGATCGCTTGAATTTCAAAACCCTCTCCACAGGCGCGGTTTTATCGCGCGGAACAAGTCGGAAGAGCCGAGGGTCATTTGTACTTCTTAACTCGAGCCGCGGCTTTTCCTCGTATTTTCACCCGCTCTCCCTCCTTGGCATTTTAACTATGTGATCTTCGGGCTTGCTTTTAACATTGTGAATTGTCTTTATTGCAAGAGCGAGAGACGAGGAATTTCTGAGCTTTCGGTTTCCACTTGAAAATTTGTTATGATTTTTTTTATTTTTTGTATGAATTAAGTTTTTATTTTATTTATTATTCATCGCCGCAGCTCATTTATTTATATTTCTTGGAGTGGAAGGTTTCAATTCGCCGGGAAAGAGGGAAATAAACCAACGAGCTTTCCCGATTCCACTCTCTTTTATTCCTCCACCCGAAATCCACCGCGCGGAACAAGTGTACACAGCACTGGTCAGCCGAATATTTCCAGGACCACACGCGTATTGCGAGCGATATGCAAATTCGATTTTCCCCTCCTATTAACCGTCCGCGCTCGGAATATTTCTCAGATAGAATGATGGGAAAAGGGTGGTGGTCGCGCTATCGATTTCCCTCGATTTCCGAGGAACTCGATGAGACAAAGGGCGGCGGCTTCGGACTCGGTATCGAGTGGCTGGCGTGAAAAGGGCCTTGCTCACACGATTTTAAGGGTCCTCCTCCGGAGAGACCACTCCAATGCGTCTACCTCCAACTACCACCGCACCCCCCGCACCCTACCCTGACACGTTCACGTGTCTGGTTTGCATAATGCCTCGTTCAGAGTTAGCCTCGAACTGTTGCATCCGCCCCCTCCCGCAAGCTCTCCTACCACCGGGAAATTCTAGTTGCCATTATTCCTCCAATTTACCACGAGGTAATTATTTCCTCCACCAGGAACAATGGGACCAGTCTACAGGTTTTGTTTGAAAGTCTCGAGTGTCTTTGGATGCTGGAAAACATGGAGATTTTTCCACCCTCGCATGCCATTTGGCGAGGTTTCGCTCGTGGTTTTGCAGGTGATTGTTTAGTGGGTCATTTTGTTATTTTTGAGCTTTAAGTGAGTTTGGTGTTTTGTAGGAGCTCCGAGGGAGTTTGATTTGTTTATTTGTAATTTGTTGAGTACTCGCATTTTGCGGGAAAATGTTGATTTTTGTTTGGGAAACCGAAGTGGTTTCGATCGAACTCTACAAGGTTTTGAGCGGGTTGTTTTGTTTCTGTCGGAATTGATATTTATGAAGCGAGGTATAAAGATCGCTTTGGCGGTCGCGATGCGTTTGCGTTATTAGTTCTCGGCATTATTGACGCTCACCGAATATAATATCGGGGCGCGCAGAGTGCGGGCTTTTTCCTATTTTTGGGAATTGGCGAGCGGTGGTCGAGAGGCTAACCGCGCTCACCGAGCCGAGGATCAGCTCCGCTCCCACATAACACGAGACATTACTCGCATACCAGATCCCAACCGGATGACTCTCACTGGCCCCTCTCGCAATCGGCCTTTAACTATTTCAACCTCGCCGGCTTTTCATTTCCGCGCGACTGCCTTTTTTTTGTATGCCGGAAACAGCAACAGCATTTGTATTGTCGTGTTGCTGGCTGAAGGTGAACCGCAAGAGGATGATTCTGAGAAATAGAATGGTCGGAGAATTGTGCGGTAGGCGGTTGCCAGGATCGATAGAGGTCTCTGGGAGTGCGGCACGTGTCACTCGCGGGATGGTAATGCTTCTCGGAGTAATCGAATTCGAAGGTTACCGTGCGCGTCAGCTGATTATCAGGACTCGACTGCTATTAGCACTTTCAGTCCCGCGATCAATTTGCTTTCACTCTCGCCAGATTACCTTGTTTCTCAATTCCAGACTATACGGTGATCTTTTCCAAATGTTCCAGACTCAATTGTATTTAATAACATAATGCCATACGTTCTGTACATAGATTTATAATTAATTTTTGTGTGATTCTGTATAATTAAGTAATTATTCACAATTCACAATGACTTTAGTCGTGAATTAAGAAAGAAAGAATTGATAAATAAAATAATCAAACCAACAGAATTTACTTTCCACATAAATAAAATATTCTATATTAAATTAATATCTTCCGGTGCATAACCAGTACACAAACAAACTCGCGAAAAACCTCCAACTAAAACAATCACAATTTTCTTCCATCAATAAAAAAAAACTCTCCACCAGTTCCGGTTCCGGATGCATAATAAAGGCGCATGGCGCATAACCGTCCCGAAAAAGACAAGACACTGACCCAACAGGTGGTTCACTCCGTCCCCACTAATTCTTCCCTAGCGCAGCGCACTCTCCTCTTTCCGGCGTTGAAAAAAGGTGGGGCGTCGCTCTCGCTGATTTAAAGCCGCGGTAATTCGATGCTAAACTGCGGCTGTTCGCTCGAGGAGAGTTGGGCCGGGCCGGGGGGGCAATGAGAGCGCGGGGCCCACAGTGCCATTAGCGGGGCCGACGGAGGTTAATATCGCTCGGGGAATTCTGCGAGTTATGCGCGGTGCATCACTCTTTTGGTCCAAGGTATGCCTTCCAGGCTCCCCCGGGGCCTTTATTAATCCTGAAAGGGCGACAGCCCCCCGCCCCCCCAGCTCTTCCCGTCCTCGAGCACTAGCTTCCTTCCCCTCTCTCGCTCCTGCGCTTCTAATAGATTACCTCGAATAATACCATCGCGTGTTACCAACTCCTCTGGAAGCCAGACGCTTCCTGCCTTAACGCGAGGGCAGAGTGCACTTGTTCGACTATACGCTCGGCGAGACACGGGGAATTTCTCGGGGGGAAAACCGATAAACATTTTTAACCATTTATTTTGCACGACTTTCCAAAAATGTAAGTCTTGTCGTTGATTCGTTTTATAATTGAATAATAAGTGATTGGGTGTAATTTAATGTCTATAATTCAATATCTAATGCATATGATATAAATAGCAAGAAACAATATCCACAGTGCATTGTTTATTGAGATTTATAAATCCAAATAAACGATGTGCCTAATACATTGTCGACTGACATTTATTTCTATTCATAATTAATTAGTTATTCAACAATTTACTTGTCATCACTAATTAACAAATTAATCTTTATTGCATTATTAGGTAATTCAATTACCGGTGACTGGTCAAGAAACCAACATCGCTTTCGACTCAAAAACTTGAAAATAGTCACCAACTCAGCCCAACAAAGTGAAGCCTCTTACGCGAGTAGTGCAAATCAGCGCGCAGCGAGCCGGTCGGGCCAGCGCGCCCAGGGCCAGTAGTACAAAGAATCAGCTCGGCCGACACACTCGCAGCCGCATTGTTCGAGTTTCATTCCGGGGCGCGGAATGCAACGGTGGAAAAAGGCTCGCGAGGGCGGGCGGGAAAAGTATTGGAAAGCCGTGTCCGAAGCTCCCGGTCGGCTCGCGATCCGCTCGGCCGGAAAGTCGGGAAAAAGACAGAGGAGAATAAACGCGAATCGAGCGCGGATCCCGATGTTTATCGACTAGATTACCTCGAAATCCAATCAAACGGATTTCTACCTGCACACGAAAGCACTCGAGTTTTTCCGGGGGGAAAATCGTTGGGCTCTGTGATGTTAATGAGAATGAAGGCTCTTTTGAGGGAAACCCGAGAGTTTTTCGTGGAAGTTGAAGATGATATTCGGGGCAAGTTTTAGTGGCGAGTGCGGCAACTATTCAATCCGCTCACTCGCTTACTGGAGCCTCCTCCGCCCGCAGACTTTCGAGAGATCCATTTTCCTCGAGAGGACCACGTACCCTCAATGGAGACTGCGCCCCGAATCCTCGGCCTAATGCGCGTATAATGGCACACCCGACCACGAAAAACTCTGCCCCACTAACCTCACCCTCGATTCAGAAACAGCCCCTTGCCCCCCCCCCCCCCCCTCTGCCCCCCTTTCACCCTTCGTTCCACTTCCCGGAGAGAAGTACTCGTACCACGTAAATAATCGAATTTGGTCCTTAGAATGCATCTCTGGCCATTGCTCCACTCCTGCCAATCAGGCCGTGAATTACTTCCTCTTTTTCCTCGGATTCTTTTAGTGGAATGGGGGGCGAGGGGGGAGATGGAAGGATAAATGGCGGTTGAAAGAAAACCCGGTATAATAACTGTCCCCTCGACACTCCTTTCGCTCGGGTAATTCGAGTTTTGCTGGGACAATGGGTCGATGATTAAACCGCGATAAAGAGAGGGGGGGGGGGGGCGAGATCATTGGGAGAAGAGTAGAGAGAGAGAGAGAAGAGTACTAGTCGACCAGTTGGCTTTATCGAGATAAGAATCGATGTGACTGGTAGAGAGGTTCGTTGGGGGAAACTAGCCTGGATGCTAGGGAAGCCGGAGCTCGAATCAGCATCAATTCCTCAAACTTACCCAGTGCGCCGCGAGCCCCCTTGAATTATTCAGAGAGGAGAGAGGAGCGAGAACGCACGCCGAATGCGAGTGCAGTCCTCTTCGGGGACCGCGGCCATTCTTCTAGGTTCGAACGATGCGAATCCTAACGTTTTCCGATAGAGAACCTCGTTATGGGACCCCTGGGATATGGGGGACATATTGTCCGCCGTATTCATGAGGGTTGCTTTCGCCGCTCCAATCATCGGACGATCTTTTTGTTTCGACCAATCCAATCACTCGGATGTCAGCCATTGTTTTAGAGGAATATAATATTTAGATTAAGATGCTTGGATTTATTAGTGAGTTTTGAGTTTTGGATATGATAATGTCAGATAGAGAAAAAGTATACTTCCATCACTGGAATAAGCCTGTAATGTTATTCATGAAAGGGTTCGTCGAACGTCAGAGTTCCAAACAAAATTGATGGAGTTTTCGCAACCGGAACGCACGCGAATGTAAAAGGTGCGAGCGCATTTCCCTCGACTTTCATCATTTTTATTACCTTCTTTTTCATTCGCCTTTTATCCGCAAACTCGACCACCTCTTCCCACCCTCGAGAAACGACTCCCGTAAAAAGAAACACTCTGCCAAGATACGTCCGCGGCTAATTCGAGGTCAAACTGACAAAGTTGCGCGGTAAAAACTTGCTGCTTCTCGCCTTACTCTTCATCTCTTCAGCTCGAGCTTTACTTATCGCAACTTTTAATCGCCCGGCTCAATGAGTCCGTTTCATCAGGTTTCATCGCCCCCCTCCCCCTCGACTGCGTAATATCTCGCAACGGCCTCGAGCGATGAGCCGTAAACCAGCAACAGCCAGTCACCTGCTGCCAAGTTATTCCTCTTATTTCGAGGGCGAGGGTGAAATTTATAAATGCCCGTCGGCTCGTAAATTCCTTTCGATCGGACCATTTGTTGTTTCAGGGCTGGAGTGAGAATTCACCGGCCGTCAGGTGCGAATGGCGAGGCGACAAATCAGCGGGGACAATGAGTTCGGAAATCGGTTGATTGATTGGTAGTGCATTGGTGTTGGACTTGGATAGACATTTTTCTGATCGGCCGGTTAGTGGTAGGGTTGAGCCTGGTGATTTTTTGGGGAATTTGAGTCGAGGGTTAAAAGTGGATTTTGAGTGAATTAAGTGTGTTGGAATTTTGTTGTTCAAGTACTTGTAAAGCTTAGTTGTATGTTTCTTGAAATTTCCATTTCGATACCTTGCAGATTCTAGCATTGAAATATTAGTTTTTCTCAAATGACCGATTTAATTACTCAAACTTTAAAAAAATCTCAAAAGACCAACTCTCCCACCCATCCATTTAAAAGCGACTTTCAAATATGATCCGACCCAGCGCACTCACTCCCTCAATCGCCCACTTACCCCACCACCCCGAGTCCAACTAATCCCCCGAGGCTGAGAGAAGGGTCAAAGGGCAATCGTGAACCGACTAGGTTCGCGTCGACAAGGAAGCGCCTTGTCCTAGGATCCAGCCGACTCTGCGATTTTCAAATCGAGGGCAGCGCCGGTTCCCGGGACACTGGCCGCGTAAAACCGATCCGGAAATTCCCCGGAAATCGAAGACGCGACCCTTCGCCACCGAGTCACGTTCCTCTTCCGGCGCTGAGGAGGAGGTGGAGGAGGAGGAGATATTGGGCTGACGAGGCGACGCGCGATGGCAAAGGACTTTGACTGCTCGTTAAATGTCCGAGGGAGAATCTCGAGCGCGCGAGTTCGATGAGCCGTTAATGTTTTTCGCTCGCGAGAGCATCCGGGTGGAGGTGAGAGAGTATTGGTGCGAGGGAGCAGATCAAGTTGGGATCGATAGCGCGCGGAGCTTGCATGTGCTGGAACTGCGCCTAGGTCTTGAGGAGAGACGCTGACACTTAGGGTTATTAGATTCGCCGGGGAGCCAGCTGGGTAAATGACTCTGATGCATGGTGCCAGTGTCTTCGCGCTCGTTTAGCTTCGCGCTCTATCGGATTTCTGGTCCGCTGACTATGGCGCTTGTGCTTGCCTCGTGTTTCCTTCAGGAAGTAATGAGTTTCTTATACTTTTCGAGATATATTTGAAATTTAAATAAATTGGAATAGAGATTATTCGATTTTCATTCATTTCTATTCCAATTAATTAAAATTAATTAAATTAAACATTCATAAGAAACATACATTTCAAAGAATTAATCATCAACGTATATGTATAGGTGTCGGATATTCCTTTGGCACATAGATCAACGATGTAACTGAAAAGTTCTCGAGCGTGAGTCGTCGGGAAATGAGGTTTAAGCGATTAAAAAAATCAGGCCACCAGCTGCGCTATCATTCCGGTCAGTGATTAGTCGTGGTTGGCTCTCGCACTCGGAGCGCACCGGCTGTCGTTGGGATTAGCGCGGCAGACAGCCCGATTCCACCCCGCAAAACGTCTGCGGCCGCGGCTTCCGCATAATTATTCCTCAATGCGAAAACTAAGGCGGAAGAGAGGGGTGGTTTTTAATGAGAAAAGCCACCGTGAAAAATGAGAACTGTCGCGGGGGCCACGGGCAGATACGCGTCGTAAATATCAGCCGCGTTGACATCGGCCCGAGCCCCCTCAGACACTCCCGTCGAGCTTCGCCCTTCTCTTCTGCCCTCGGAAACAACTCTGAATGGATTCGCGTGACGCGGGCGAGACGGTGGAGAGAGTTTTCGGTATTTGCATGGGAGAAAAGTTCGCGGTGGTGATTCTCGTGGAAAGAGAGTGCGGGGAGACAGAATTCGGATTGAGTTGTGCTGGTGTTTTTGGATTTTCTGGATAACGAATTTCGGGTAAATGTTTGGGTTTCTGTAAGAAAAGAATTATTGACTAATACTAGTATTTTTTACATTCAAAAACAGTATTTTTTAAGAAATACTTCATTTCTTAAAAATCCCGCAGACTATATTAATAAAACATATTTTTGTATTAAAAAATGACTAATAGTATTACTCAAAATATCTTTTCGGCCGAAAAACCAAACATTTCCCCAAAACTTGTATTTTCGTGCTTAAAAAGCTGCCAGCCTCAAAATCGAATGTTTTACCAGCACTCAGCCAGACATCCACCCTCAAGCCAATCCCTTCCCGATTTGCTTAATTAAAACGCGCGGCGAGCAAAACATCGAGAGGCCACGCGGCGGCCTTTTTCCCACTGTTAATTACAGTCGGCCTCAGCTGCGCACTTGCACCACACGACCCCCGTCAACTCGGATACGTTGATCCAGCGCGGTGCTAAATGCACTTTTTCAAACGAGCCGGAAGGAAAAGAAGGTACATAAACATTTCTCTGGCAATCACCGCTCAGGTAGAAACACCGAGTCGGCCTCAATGTCGGAAGGAGATTGAAGGGAGGTGGTAGAGGGGGAGAAGGATTGTCCCGGCAATTTGTGTCCTGATAAAAGCGGCTGCCGGAGAGCCTGCGGCAGAGATTTTTCTCCGGGAGAGAAAGCGAGAGAGAGAGAGAGTAATTGCAACGGGCGGCTTTTGACGAGGACTCGTCCTCGTTCGACCCCGATGTCTCTTTCTCGGGGTTGGGCCCTTGGTGCACCCGGGCAGCCTTTTCCAATTCAGCCGAGGCTAAAATGGAGAATCCACTCCCGGACCCGGTAGCCTCGCGATGCTAACGGGGGCGCTGCCTTTCTCGGGGAAGCTCTTCCACGGCGCACACTGGACCCCGCGTCTTTTCATGCGCTTTGGTCGTTGGATTAAAACAGTCTCGACCCCTTCTATTCTTTTACGACTAGTTTTTCGCGAACAAATTGTTGGGTTTGCTGAGTTTGCTCATTCATGTTGTTTTAAAGCCTTTTCGGAATTCGAGGGGGGACATTTGTTCGATGCTTTTAAGCTTAATTTGTTTACGGCGCATTTGACGTTTTAGAAGATATTTCTCTTAATATCGAAAAAGTCGTACAAGATGAAGAGATTCGATGGTAGATTGAAGTGACGTTTAAACCTAAGCTGATTACCGAGGGTTGGTTTCCCGGGGTGGATGGAGGCAAATCGCTGGGCATCCACCGGAAGAAGAAGAAATGAAATTTCACGGCGAGAGTCGCGGCGAGGCATACTTTCCCTGACACTGATAGATCGATTCCATGACTTTCAGTTTATCAGGCGAGAAAGGCTTAATCGTCCTAGCGTCCTTACCGCTAACGCTTTTATCCACTCGATCCTTCCCTCAATTATCTCCACTATTCACCCTCCCCCCACCCATCTCCCAAAAACTATCGAATTCGTCTTCGACTCACGAACCCCGACCACATCGCGGTCAGTTCCGTCTCAACTCCTTCCCTCTCCTCCCCCTTATCATCTAGCAAATCTCGCAGGGATGAATAATTCAACGAGGGGTGAGACTGCGCTGAAAAGGAGCCGGCACGTCGACTTTCGATGCGGCTTTCAATCCCGCGGGAATCGAACCCAGGGTGGTGGTTCCCGCTCCCCTAAGCCGGGGGGGGGGGTCGGGAATTCGATTATACAATTTGGGGAGTCGGCCAATCCTCGCGATAATCCCGCGGAATCCGAGCCGTTCAGCCCCCGAGAACTTTTCCCGATCTCCGTCGTTTACCGGTTCTTATCTCGCGGTGATATCACCCGCGGCATTTCGAGGTTTCTATCATCGGGTCATTCTTTACCCTTGAATTACTACTGTTATAGTATCGTTAACCATTTTCTTGTTTCGATATTCACTATTTCTCCATTTACTTTAATATAATATTAAATTAATATTAAAATATTAAATTAATAGTTAATCATTAATTCAATCATTAACCAAATCTAATTTTTCTCACCGAGAAATTTGCTGAGAAACTCAAACGAGAGTTTCAAGCCAAAGGAATTCCAATAACAGACACAGTAATTAAAATCGATTGTCCGCACCAATACCAATTATATCAAACCGATATGTCGAAGCCCCGGCACTCTGACAGGAGAAATCCAGCTCCGAGGAGCAGCTGCACCCCAACGACCATGATGCAGAGCATAATCCTCCTCCGAAGAATAATGAGAGGAATCAGTCATAGCCCAGTCTACTCGCGGCAATATCCCGAGGTATTCGATATTCCCTCCGACTCGAGGAATAGCTGGCGATCCATAAGCGGAGATCGCTCAGGGTCAACGGGAAGCCACTCTGCCAGCATTTTCAATTCGAATTCCGGCCCGGCGCGCTTTCCCCCCAGGCATTTTAATAAACTCGGCGCGAGCCTCATCAGCGCTGATGCCAGGTGGCTTTCTACCTGGAGTATTTAATATCGCGCGAGCGAGTGCGAAATGATGCGACGGTGATATTGTCACTGGTGGATCTCTTCGGGCGAGCGGCTTGATTGACTATTGATCGAACCCTTGTGACGAATTCAGCTATTGATGTACTGCGATATACCATTTGTTGGTTCGCGTCCATTAAGGCGTGGATTCACGAGTGATTTACTCTGGTAATGTGATCCTTGAATGAACTCGATTTTACTTTCGTTTGTGATTAATAAATATTGACCCGCCAAATCGAACGGCACTCTATAAAGACTTGTTTCGTTATTTGTGGATTGTGTATTCGTAGGAATTCATCTGATTATTTTAAAGCCCTCAATTGCCCAGGTAGAAATCGTTTCTTGGCGGAAGCTAGCGCCAAACTAAACTAAGATTCAGCCGGGAATTAGCGGCTCCGAGGCCATAACGGCGCCGAACGAACGTCTTTTCGACAAAAATAAACGGAATATCGTTCCATACGGCGCCGTTATGGCCTTTGACCGGCTAATTCTGGGCGGAATGTTAGTTTCTAGGCTCAAACTAAACAGTCAGGGTTATTAGAGGCGATTTGAAAAAATGTCGAAAAATCGAAAAAATGAGAAGGGGTACCATCGCAAAAATTTTCAATTTTCGACATCTCTCCGAATCGGCCCTAATGGCCCTGGTTCTTTAGTTTCTGCCTAGAAACTAACATTCAGCCCAGAATTAGCGGCTCCGAGGCCATAACGGCGCCGAACGAACGTCTTTTAGACGCAAAATAAACGAAATATCGTTGATACGGCGCCGTTATGGCCTTTGACCGGCCAATTTTGGGCGGAATGTTAGTTTCTAAGCTCAAACTAAACAGTCAGGTCTATTAGAGGCGATTTGAAAAAATGTCGAAAAATCGAAAAAATGAGAAGGGGTACCATCGCAAAAATTTTCAATTTTCGACATCTCTCCGAATCGGCCCTAATGGCCCTGGTTCTTTAGTTTCTGCCTAGAAACTAACATTCAGCCCAGAATTAGCGGCTCCGAGGCCATAACGGCGCCGAACGAACATCTTTTAGACGCAAAATAAACGAAATATCGTTGATACGGCGCCGTTATGGCCTTTGACCGGCCAATTTTGGGCGGAATGTTAGTTTCTAGGCTCAAACTAAACAGTCAGGGCTATTAGAGGCGATTTGAAAAAATTTCGAAAAATCGAAAAAATGAGAAGGGGTAGGTATGGAAAAATTTTCAATTTTCGACATCTCTCCGAATCGGCCCTAATCGCCCTGGTTTTTTAGTTTCTGCCTAGAAACTAACATTCAGCCCAGAATTAGCGGCTCCGAGGCCATAACGGCAACGAACGAACGTCTTTTCGACGAAAATAAACGAAATATCGTTCATAATTTCTGAGATAATTCGATTTCGTGGAGTAGTAAAGTAGCAGATGTGATTTCTAATTGTTTTGTTGGGTTGGAGTAGCTCGTAGATTTTTCTTGTATATTTATTCCCGAGTTCTAAAGGATAAATAGATAATTCCCGGGAACATGTGGGACATCCAACTCCGAGCGACGCGTCCCCCAGTGAAATCCCCGGGACGCTCCGCGGTCAACTCTCGGGCGTAGTTGGTATCCGATTAACATCCAATTAGAAGTTACCAAAGGCCGTACTGGAGGGAGTTCAACCCTAATTCCATCGATAATTGACGCGCTCGATTTTCCCCGGTAAATCAGCCCGAAAATCCCCCGTGAAAGGAATAAACCCCGACAGGGCCGAAAAACGACACTCCCGACACGAGTATGCAGAATATGATAAGTGAACTCGGCTCCCCCAGGTGTTCCCCAGGAGTCTGTCATTAATCGTGGCCAAGTAAAAAGGCCGAGCGGCATAACTCTCGTTTGTTAGTCTCATCCCATCGGCCGGCAGGAAAAACTGCCGGACCAAAAATGATTTATGAATTGGACCGCACTGGAGAAAAAGCTCCCGTCGTTTTCCAGCCCAGCTTCCCCATCCGTCCGTCAGCCTTTCTCCAGTTTCTGCGCACGGGGAAACTCGTTGATGCAGCGTCGAATTTAATGGGACGTTGCAGTGTTTGATGGTACTTTGGTGCTCGCTGTAACTCTGTTTAGAGTTAATTGAATATTCAATTACGCGGATCCACGATTGCATGCTTGATTAAAGGTGCGCGTGGTGAGTTTTTGGATTGGCAGGGATTGAACGGCGAGTGGTTCTTTGTGTTGCAGCCTCTTCTCGGATTTGAGGAGTCTGGCGGGCACGACGCTCATGAATCTCTTGGCCGCCCTCTTCATGGTTCAATTGCTCTTCATCGTCGGGGTCGGCGGCGTTCAGGTGAGTCGGACCATTCCCTTTTATCCCAAGTACGCTCTTCACCCTTCCGCCCTTCCAAAGAGCGCCGATAAGATAGCAAGTCGCGCGACACCCCGGCCGGAAGTCCAATCAAGAATTATTGCGTCCTCTCCTCGTCATTCGGTCGAGTGGGACCTTTCCCTGTCGGGAAAGCGTCGGGCCACCACTTCCGGGGTGAGTTAATAGGATTCTCCTCATTTCGACTTATCCACCCGGTCATTTAATTGCAAAAATCGCCCACTATCATTTATTCAACCGCATTAAGTCTGCGCACGTTCGCCAACCGGAAGTTACGCCTCCTGCCGGAGGAACGTGACTCAACCGGCGATTTCAACCCGTAAATTACTATAGCAAGTATAACCAACTATTCGCCGGGGAAATGGTGCGCAAACTTGATCGCGAGAGTAGCAGCGAGTCTACGAGGATTCTTTGTCCCCATTGAGGGCGGAGCAGAGGCGAGGAAAATCTTGCGGGAGTTTCGGATGGGTTTCCTTGGCGGGTGGAAGTAACGGGGAATTATGAAAAAGTCTGGAATAGTTGGGTCGCAGTTAGTTCTTCCGAGCGGGAGAAAGGTGGCCCGCTGGTCGAGAGCGCACCGAGCTAATTAGCATGGATAATGCCCCCTTTTTTCTCGGGCTCGCTGTCTCCCGGCCTCTTTTTCCCTCTGGTTCTGGCCCACGAGAGATAATCCTCCGGGTGGTTTCGTGGTCGGCTCGCTGAATGCCTGACTTTTCCACTGGGCTTATCAAGGAGTTCTTGGAATTCGAATATTTCATTGATACTACGAGTCATTCGGCTTTTACCTTGAATAATACTATTCTACAAATATTATAAAGATATTGTATTATATACATTTATATTATTTTATATAAATATTATAGAAATGTAAAATGAATACAATAATAATCAAATATCCTCGACCATTTACCCCCACAAGCATGCCCTGCATTCCCCCAGATCTCCCATTCTCCCAACTCGGAGATCGAGCTCCGATAGTTCCTCTTCACTTTCGGCCGCCCACTTAATTATAGTTTCATTATGACGGGCGGAGGAAGGGAAGGGAGGGGGCGAGTTCCTCCGAAATATTCCACGTTGAATTTCCCTTGGCGGACCACGGGGAGTTTTCATTAATTCAAGGAAAAGTTGGAAAGAGCGGCAGCTTTCAGCCCGAAAACTTTAACGCAACCTCACTGCCCCCATCCCCCGCACACACGCAAGTTGTTAAAGAAAAGTCAATTTTCTCCACGAAATTCGGAATTATGCAGGCGCCAAAGTTTTCCGATTTTCGGCAAAAGGAAAAATGGTCGCATTATTGCGGTCGGTCGAGCCTTGTACAGGATGATTTACTTGGCTTTGAATCACTAACGATAGGTATATAGATCCTTGAAAATATTATTATTTATGTCGTCCTCGGTTTTTAACGATACGCGCCTACTTCGCTGCATATTACCCTCGGCATGAAACATGCAGTGGTGGGTGGATATCCGCAGCTCGCATCTCTCGGTTAAATGGCCCGCGCCAAATGCGACCTGACACTTCGGGCTCCCATCGAGCCTCGCGAAATTCGAAAAACTAGTCTTCGCCTGCCAGATTTCTCCTAGTTCGGTCCACTGCTGTTACTTATACCCAATGCACTCTGATCCTGCACGCAGTTGCATAATAAACTCATAAAATTGCAAATTCTTTTTAAATTAGATTCTATATAAATAATAAATAAAACGGTAAAAAAGAAACGGAAAAAAGTTATCGTGCGATGAAAGAGGTTTTTAATAAGTTTATCCTGCCAGTAAACGAAGGTATCGAGATGTAAATTGAATGGCAGTAGTATTAGACCGAAGCACCGCAGACGCCTCTCTTTCAGTAGAATAGGACAAGACCTCTCAGACCCAAGGGTGCCGGGGATCATTAAGTACCTCACAGACGTGCTAAGTGGTTCACGACGTAGTCACATCAGGATGTACAACACACACCCGGGCACGTAGAATCTTGTCTTCTCTCACACGCAGCCATCTCGCTCCCCACAAACGGGAGCGCGAGAGCAACAGAGAGAGAGAGCGAGACGTAATTACGCTAGGACGCCTTAGGGCAGGGAAGTAGGCAAACTCGAGCGCGAGAAGGTAGAGGGAACCTGGCCGAGCTTACAGCCCACTTTCCTCCTCTACAACACACACTCCTATACCAGCCCTCGCCTAATGACGTCATCTTTTTTTTTAGTCTCGCAATAGCGCCAGCATTTTCCTACCTCTAGAGTTCCTTGATTCTCGCCACGGGATCTCCTCCACCTCCTCCTCCTCTTTTCCGTTACTCGGAGTCGGCGGAGTTTCGTTACTCCATTGTGCACCGCGTTGCGCTCGTCGGGGAAAGTTCGGAGACGAGGTTCACGCGTGATAATAGTTTGAATGGAGGTGTTGGGTAGTTTCGAGGGGCGCGGGGGGCTGGCTATTGTTCTGCTTCGGTGTGCTGAGTTAGGGATGGTCGGGTAGAATCTATTGAATTATTAGAGCTTGTCATGGAGGAGAGGTTGAATAATCAGAGGTTGAGATAATATTGAATTGAATTACTAATCTTTGAATTACTATAAAATTGTTAAATGTTGAGTTAAATTAAAATCCCTCGCATTGCCGTACATCAAGCTTGAATTATTATAAATTGAAATAGAAAAGCTTGACTCATCATTCCCCGAACTACTAAATGTTGAGTTGTTGAGTTGACTACTAAATGTTGAGTTAAATTAAAATCCCTCGCATTACCATACATCAAGCTCCCATACGGATCCCCCACATTTGTTCCCCTGAAATCCCCTCTAAATCAGACTTTCATGAAAGAACCCTACTCCTCCTCCTCATAATCCGGATACACGCGTTCCTCCGCGCGACTCAACGGAAACTCCCCGACTTCCGGTGACCGCGCTCGCCCGGAAGAATCCGCCGTAAATTGCAGCGCGCGGGGACTTTCGATATAAGGCGCAGCTCGTGGCCGATTCAGCGAGCGCGCTCTAGTAATTGAGGCAATAATTCAGGTGGTCCGATCGATGGGATTAGCAGGTTCCCGATTGAAATGCTGCGCCCGAAAAGGGAGCTTCGCCGCCGGCATTGGTGGATGTCGAGGGAAAGTAAGTCGCGGCGGGCGCACCTTGGAGAAAAGGGAGTAAAGGGAGCAAAGGGAGAAAAGACGGCGCCACGAGGGCGGAAAATAAATTCGACCCAGTCCAACAACTCCTCCTGTTTTCCTGCTTCCTCCGAGTTTCCATCGCGCCGCACCGCTCTCAAGATTCGACCCCGCGCAGATAAAGCAGACACCACTTAGCACTTTCGCCGAGGCGACATTCTCTCTCCCTCTCCGGGTGCTTTCGAGCTCTACGTCCAACTACGCCAACTCCTTTCGACGACGGCTTTATGGGAATCATCAGTCGCGAGCTTAAGTAATCCTCTTCGAATTAACAAATTCCCACTCGAAGTCTTTGCTTGCTCGATTAACACAAGTTGGTAGAATGTTAAGTAACTCACCCTTTGGTATTTCGCACTTTGAAACACAAAAGTATTCCGAAAAGTATTAAAAGTGTAAAACTCTTCCACAATGCCCCAATTAGTCATTTAATGAATTCCCTCATACGTTACCAGGCCATATCGATCAACCTCGCACATTTTCCAAATGAAACATCCATCTGTTATCAGCAGCATTCCAATGATTAATGAAAGCGCGCTCGGAGCAAATCCGTCGAAAGCCATGAAACCGAATTGGCACTTCGCCCTCAGTATTTCGCTGGAGGTTCCCCTTGAACCTCTCAGGTCCGAGTCTCTCGCTCTCGCTCTCGATCCATCGTCCGGGAATCGACCTCGGAAACAGCAACAGCGATATATATCGACCAAACCAAGAAGAGACTGGTACGGCCAGCATTCGACACCGGGCTTCCGCAATCTGATATATTTGCGAGCAGTGCATTAAGCTCCACTCGCATTGCACGCCCTTGCCACTGCAACTGTTTCGCTTGGAGCATGTGTGTTTTGCCAAATGAGATATACACTCGCCGAGGGCAAACAATTCTCTTTCGATGAATGCGATCACTTATAGGGAGTGGTGTGTGTCGATAATGCAAACCTGGCTTTAGCCCACTGGCATTGACTCGAAGGGTAGGAGGGGGAGAGATAAGGGTTGCTAAATGGTTTCGCTGTGGCGAGAGTGCCGTTCCGTTTTAATGAGCGCGTGTGCAAACTCGAGTTAACTCTGTTTACCAGCCACTGGTCCTTCCGGCACACGTCATTTTCCAAATGATTTTTATGTTTGTAGCTGAGAGTGGAAAGATTCTAGTGGAAAGTTGAGTGTTGTTTATGAGGCAGGCAAGTCATTGATTGGCCAGGGAGGTAATTGGGTAATTGAGTGGAGAGGTGAAATGGAAAAAGTTGGGTTTGATATTACCGGGGGATGAAGTAGGCTTGACACTTGTTGCCAGGTTCTACGCCAAGCAGAACAGAGTTTAACAGGAGCCTAAGCGAATCCCTCGCTCGTGACTTGGCTCCTTTAAGCTCTGCCTGTCGCTCTTGACGAATGAAAAGCCACCCCCTCTCGAGACCCGACCCTTTAACATTGACACCCCTGTTTGCCGATGTCAGTTAAAGCGATCACTAGCATTGGATCGGTTCCAGCAACTTCATAAATGGCTCTTCTTTTATAAAACCTCGAAAGCAAACCTCTTCTCCAACTCGAACATATCAGAGGCTCAAATCAATTCCGGCAACTTTTCTTCCTCCCAGAAGCCTAAAAGCAAAGTTTCACTGCTGAAGTCTGAATATGTTAAATCAATTCAACATATCACACAAATTACAATAAATAAAATCAACCAAAACCCTACGATTTTCCCCGCAGGATTAAAGTGAAACGCATACCAGTATTTTCACACACTGCTCTCCGCATAACGCAAAGTATCGCAGCTACTTTTCCACTGGCTAATGAAATTCCCGGCGCCGCCCAAGTGAGTTAATAAACTGGCGGCCGCTCGTTAAAACTTTCGATGGCTAGTCTGCGTCGGCTGAGTACCCAGAATTAGAAAAAAAAAGAAAGAAAAAGAGTCCACACAGTATATCGACGTACACAAGTTGCGGGAGCGACCTAGCTCGACTCGCAGAGCACAGATTCTTTAGTTCCGGCTGTTCGTCAGGGATAGTTAAGGTTGCTATTGTATATTCTTCTTCGTGGAACTCGGATGCCTTTGGAAGGTGCTCGTCAGCGGGTACAGGCCAATTTAGAATATCATAAATCCAGAGGCCGGGATTCTTTGAGGGCGACCCTCCTTCATTATTCATTCATTTCCGAAACATTTACCCACCGTCCCCTTCCACCACTCCCATCCCCCTCCCCACGACATTTGCATCGACCTCGATTCTCCCTCAAAGTGACTAACTGCCCGGCGAAATGGGAGTAGCTTGGGACTAAGACAACGCGCGCGGGCTTAGTGAAATAAGAGCGTGAAATCCAAGACAGCTGGTGGCTGGGTGGCATGCGATCCTGAGGGAGTTGAGGGTTGTTACGAGCTACATCTCAATGTCTATGGAAATTATTTTCTATCATTTCTCTATTTTCTCTATTTTAATTCTCTATTTTAATTCTCTATTTTAATTTTATGTTGATTTTTGTAGTCAGCAGAGCAAATTCAGTTATGAGAAAGTAATCATTATCAGACCCTTGAAAGACAGCCGACTCTCGAATCCCACCACCAAGTTGCGCTCCATTTCCGGCGAGTCATACTTTACCGGATCTCCAACGATATTACCTCGAATTTACATGCAAGAATCCCCCCCGGCATACCCACCTTTATTTCCACCAGGAAACCTTAATTCTCCGGTCCAGTTTCATCCGACGCGGCGGCCAACCTTAGCTTCATCCTGATCCCCTTTGCCCCTAAGCGGCTGCAACTCTCAAGTCCTCGTGGAAAGTCGCGCCAACTAGGAAAAACGACCAGTGCATTAGTTCACATATGTGCAGGGGAATTCTACAAAATTCTGTCGACAATTGCAACTAATTATTCTACCGACAATTCAACTTGCCAGACGCACTTTTTAATTATGAGAAAAAGGCGAGGTAATTGTCGTTATTAGTGAGTTTAGTTTGGAGGGTGAGTCGGCGCGTTTCTTTCTTTTCAGACGCTCGATAGAAGTGGCTCGAGATGCGCGGCGTCGCGGCGGATCATGTGCCTCGGCACAAGTAGGTAATATAAACTCGGAGATTTTCCCGCTGGCAGGGCTTCAAGATATCCCGCGGCCGAGAGCGCGCACGTGTGTGTACCGAGCTCCGACGGGGGTTAATATTTAAAAAGCCGCATAGACTCTCCGCAGTACTGATTCCGGCGGAGGGTTACACTTGCCTTTGAAGAGCCGCTGCATTCTATATCTCCGAACGCGGCTGTGGGGGATGTGTTAGACCTTCGAGCCTTCCTTTGTAATCGGATTGGCTGGTGGAATCGGGGAATATGCTAGTTTTAATAGCGACACTCTCGAAATTTAATAAATTAAAATATAAATGTCGGACAAATTGGAAAACATAATTTTTCATAATTTAATAATTCGTGCATTAAGACTATAATTGAGAAAAGAATATCAGTGACCCAAAAGTCCCCACTGTGCTATTCTATTCCATCTGGTCAGAACGGTCGCTTCCCACGTCTGTCAATCACTTTCGGTGCCATTCCAACATTAAATGATGAAATTCCATTAGAGT
The DNA here is from genome assembly GCA_963675795.1 of Crossocerus cetratus. NCBI lineage: Eukaryota > Metazoa > Arthropoda > Insecta > Hymenoptera > Crabronidae > Crossocerus > Crossocerus cetratus. Next base: position 19,808,874 of record OY776668.1, read on the forward strand.
CGGCGAGATTCGACAATCGAGCATTCTGCTCTCTTCTCCTATTAGTGAGCGAGCGAGCGAGCGAGCGAACCGGGGGCTCCAAATGAAGTCGCCGTTGAATAACAGTCAGTCCTCGTCGGCTTAATTCTCCATTTCCATTAATCAGCTCGATCCCATTATCTGCCGAGCCCCTCCCAACTATTATATTATAACCAGCCACTTTCGCCCAATTATTAAAATCCAATAACCGAACATAATTATAGAATTGAATTGAAAAAAATAATTTCTACAGAATTAGGTACTTTAGATCGGCCAAGTCAGTAAAAAGGAAGTGGTGGGTCGTCCGGTTATTCTTTGGCCGGAGGAAAAGGGGAGCGCGTGTCTGCGTACTGGCGGGCGAGAGAGAAAGCGGCAAATGGCCGTGAAATTGAGGGTGACCCAGATAGGGCGAGAGAGAGTAGGGCTTTTAGAGCGGCTATCAAAATTTTCGATCCGGTTACGATAAATGGGGGGAGGAGTCAAAGCACAATTAGCCGCGGCTTTCACCGACCAATTTCCCGAGGCAAACCGTCGCCAAGGCCGTCACCTCCTAATAAGGGAACAAGGCCCAAGGGAAACTTGCCACCTTGACAGTGAAACTCTCGGAACTTGCAGCCTTTATTTTCATTTTTATCAATTTCCCCCAATAAAACTCGTCTTATCTACCATGACGATTCTCCAATACTCAAGGACCCTCAAAATGTCTGAGTTTCTCGTCTCAGAAAGTCAAGTCAACCACCAACTAATCGACAAAGGACACAAGTGGGCCGCTTCCGCAGTTGCACTACGTGACTCTCTCCTCTCGTCCTCGGATTATCCTCGGTACCTTGCTAGCCGACGTCCACCATTAGAATTCATCCTCATCGGAGCGCGCGCGCGGCTATAATCTCGCCGCAGCAATCGATAGCCATCGCTCTATGTATTGGGGAGAGCGAGAGGAGGTTTATTGACTCCGGGAAACGGTGGGCGGAGTGGAATTCCCGGCTGAAAGTGGTGGCGCGTCCGATGTTGACAATCTTCCCTCGGGCTCGGAGATTCGAGAGCGGGTTTCACGGTAGCCGGTAGCCGCGCGGATAAGGATGAGTGTCCTTCGCCGTATGCCCGTATGATATTGCTGTTGACAGTAGCGGCCGAGGGAAAAAGCACACGGGCCACGGTTCGGCCAAGTATGGCCGGTCACGTAGCCGATATAGGTGGCCCGGCCGGAATAATCATTTCTCGGGCTCTGCGCTACACTATGAGAATACCTATGCAACTATGTATAGGATGTGAGTGCACATGTGTGTAAATTCGCTTGTGAGTACAATGGAATTTGAGTGATTTTGAAAAAAGTTCGAAGATGAAATTCTATTAGACTTTGGTTCATAGGTCTTTAGTTTTTATGCTCAAACTATTGAATTATGAAAAATCTTAAAAATCGAAATTGTCCTATTAGAGAAGAGGTCGCTTTTCCCAAATGACAATGAAATCCACGGGATTACCGGCTCTCTATAAACCCCTAGATTTCTGCCTGGAGAAAAACTCGAGCGGACGTCCACTAGTCCTAGGACGATTCTGGTAATTATTTTTATCGAGTCCTCCTTAAAGGAGCGCTTTCAGCATCGAGGATTTAAGAAAGTTGCAGTGGCTTCTCTTTCTCTCTGGTAAAACGCAGCATTCGGAAGAGCAGTCTTTCCTCGGCTGATCTCCTTTATCCGAGTCCTTTCTCGAGCCATTCTCGAGTGGGCCATGCCAGCGCATCCCTCGCGATCCCTTTTACGAGTTTCCGTGTTTCCAATGGTTTTGTCGAGCAACCACGCTCCCGCGAGCATCGATAAATCCCTATTTCCCTTCGCAAAACCACTGCGCCATTCAAACTGACGATTTAGTCAATTTGAGAAACTCTCCCCACCAACTTGTGCCAATTTCTCATCGACCAAGCAAATTCAACATCTCGCCCTCAAACCTGGCAACAATTGTCAATGTATTTAAAGTGTTTACTTGAGTACATTGACAATTATTTTAAAGTTTAAAATAATAAAGTTAAGGTTTAAATTTAAAATACAAAGTTTAAAACTCAAGTTTTTAAACTATTATTTTAAACTGTAACTTTATTATTTTAAACTCTAAAATCATTGTCAATGTACTCAACTAAATGCTTTAAATATACTGAAGAAACTCACTTTAAAAAATAAACCGATTTTAAAAAAGTCTTCACTGGAGTTTCTCGCAGTGAAAATTCTGAGAATTCGCCGTCGGCTGTTCAAAGGTGACGAGGTCCCTTGTCAGTAACTGAGAATCGTCCGAGGACGAGAGGAGTTTCCTCCGGCATATAAAGTCCCGCGGAGGAAGTGGTGGGAAAGTAGAGTCTGCAGAGACATTTGCCGACTAGCCGTCGTTGCCAGGTTCGGTAAGCGGCTTACCAGCAGAAAAACAAACAGTTGCTCCGTAGCAGCTAGTGGACACTGCCGGGCGAAATCGATTCCTCTCTTCGTCTCAATTAATGAATACGTGCCGAGCGCGGCTGCGGTGCGATTAGATCGCTACTCGCAATAATTGCGCGACAACCCCCGCTCTTCTCGTCCGCGAGCTTAAAATTCTAGACTGCGCTTCCTGGGTCGGCTGATTTAACTAATGAAATAGCCGCGGGAAAAAGGCCTTCGTCCACTTCTTTCAATCAGAGTATAATAAAATAATAAAACACTGACTCGCAACTGAACAACCGACCTTTAATCGATTTATTTAATAATAAAATACTCGCCGGAAAAATTCACCCTCAATCATACTACAGAAATATAATAATAAAACACTTTTTATCAGCAAAACAGTATTTCAAAAGAAATACAGTCGATTTTCCTGCGAGACTTCAATCAAACAGAATAGCATTTCCTCTGGCAGCTTTCCAACATAAACGTACACCACTCAATCTTAATGCAATCAAATAACAAGATACACTCAATACAGTCAACCTTCGAAAACCCTGAGACATAATCAAAAAAACAAAAGCCCTCAAAATGAAAATATCTCGCGACAAGAATAATTAAAAGTTAGGCGCGAGACTAAAACCCATAATTAAATGGGTGTGACATTAGCCGACGGCGACGAGGCTCGAGAGTCCTCGCAGTCAATTTCTATTGACGCTTGATCCTGCGCGGTGCCGCTGCTAATTGCAGTGACCGTGAGCGTGGAAAATGCGGCGGGCGGCGCTCGCGTGTGCAATAATAATTACGGTAATTAAGGTACGTTTCCCGGCCGAATTACCAGCCGGACGCAAGGGGGGCGGCGTTGAGGGGGATGGGAGTTTTTAGTAGGAGCGCGTGCTGGAGCGCCATGACCGCGCGCTATCTTTAATTCCATTATCACCGTACGCCCCGGGCCGTTAATAACCCGGCTATATTTCAAACTGCGCCACATTCTCCGCTAGATAGCGGCTCCTCCATCAAACCACACATCCGCCGACACAATACGTCCTATATTGGCCGGCTTGGACAATGGAATTGGTCTTTGGTCTTGGTGTCGTTATTTGCCTCGGTTTCGAGTACTTTGAGAAATTCGGGTGACTCGAGATTGTTTATTTGTTTAATTACTGGATTAATTACTAAAATTTAGCGTATGTATTTAAAATGTAAAAATCTAATTTTAGTCTGACTAATTTTGCCATTAAATGGCAATATATTTGCCCATATATTTACATACAACTAACTTTAGTTAAACTTTAATCTTTGCGCATAACAATCAAGTACTATGCAAAGTAGGAACACATGAATTTCAAACCGAGAAAATACAAATTCCACCATTATTAAAATTTGTAAGAACTATAAACGTCCCATTTTCAGGCGGAAAGTATTGGATAACAAAAGAATGCAATTGTCCCTGGTAAGAGCGAGGTCTCGCGAATCGAGCTCGAGCGGGGTGTCCTCCGCGGAGCAAGGCAATCAGTCTGAATTATTGAACGAGTTACTGGCAAGGAGGACGGCTCGAGGAAATAAACATGCTCCGCGTGTAGTTCGAGCGTCAACGTTGCCCGAGGAAACTTGATACATGTTTATTTTCCGCTACGGAGAGAGAGAGGGGGGGAAATAAAAGCGCGACGCAGTACCAGCATTCTTCCCAGTTGGCTATTGTGCGCACCCTCGGGAACTGCGATGTAATAATCTTTCTGTTTCACGACGTGCGACAGCCCAGACATTTCCTTGTCGCATTCATAATTTTACAGGCTACACTGTAAGGGGGTGGGAATTGAAAGGAGGAGTGTTTGAGTTTCTAGGGAATTTATAGTGAAATCGTTTATCTTGAAGATTCGCGGTTGTCCTGTGGCGGGAAAATAGTTGAAGTTATTGAGGATCGAAGTATTAATTAGAATATGATGAAAAGCACGTGGATGATTGAAGGTGATCGCCGCCGGAGCGGGCAATACTTATTCCCCGGGGGTTGTAACGTAACAGCTGTCGTGTTCCTTAGCCCGAGGGTGTTCTGGGCAGCAGAGGGCCCTAGGGCTAGAGAAACGGTTCTCAGAACTGCTGGAACACGAAAGCTTACCGGAATATTAATGCTAAAGAGATCCAGGGGAGCTGGAGCCGATGGAAGGTCCGAGATTACCGTACCTCCGCACACAACCCCGAGCTATCGACCCTAAACCAACCTCCCCAGTGTTACTAATTATCCCCCCGGCAGGAACTACCGATAGACTTCACCGATCGTCCAAATCAATTGATTGATTACCCACCACCAAGTATCCCCCCCTTTCTCTCAGCATCCTCGCCCATTTTCAACTAGAAACCTCTGCCTTCCCCAAGATAATCCGGAGACCAGCGAAAAGTTAAACCGATAAACTTCATCGATCAGCCAAATCAATTGATTGATTATTCAAAGTCTCGAGCTTCGATTTTAAAAGAAACTAAACAAAATCAAACCCCACAGAAAATCCCCGGTAATTAAGATCAGAGGCTTTGCAATCGAGAGAGTGAAGTCTAAGGGAGAATTATACCCTTTGACGGGTGGGGGAGGAGCCGGAAGCGTGTCATTAATCCAAGGGATGGCCGGAAGGAAGGAATGAAAGTTTCATCGTCGATATATTTCCAGGCTCGGCATCCCTTCGACCCTCGCGCCAGTCTATACATCAGGAAGCAATGGCGTGCCGATTCCTCGCGAGAAACACGAGCGGATCGTTAGGCGGCTCCCCCGGGATAACGGATTCCTTGCGAACACCACCACCAGGCCATCGCCAGGGCTCTCGAGAAATATGCCCCCATTTTTTTCCCTGTCATAAGAAGCAACACTTCGCAGGTGTTCCTTGCACTGGGCTTCCTTTTTTGAGATTTATATGTCACGTACAGGGTGTTTCGTAAATCCAAGCAGAATAGCTGTTTTCGAGATTCTCGTTCGCCACTGAATTCCCACTTATTTATTGATATATTTGATGGTTTTCATGGAATCTAATGTCAATATATCAATAAATAACTGGGAAGTTGAGTCGAGTCAACCAGATTGATGGGTGGACTCGATTATTTTAATGTCCTGATTGACTTGAAATTTGTCCTATTTTTGAATAAGAGGAATTTTAAAAATAACCATTCTTATATTTGATGGTTTTGCCACACCCTGTATAGATAGTGTATGTGTACGGTTTCCTTGGGCGCACTGACAAGGTTCTCGCGCTGCTTTTGTCAGTCTAATGTACACAGAGAAGCGAGCGGGAGGCGGATGCTGACGCGTACACCATTTATGGCGGGCGCAGCGTGTACCTTTCGCTCTGTTAAGTGTTCCACTGATATCCACGGCCATTGTTCCGCTAACTACGCTTTTCCCGCCCAAGTTCCTAATTTCCCCGGGTGGAACTTCTCTCTCTCCCAGGGGTGCTCAGTGGCGCGCGCGCGAGCGTCGCGTCGAGGCCACTCGGGGAATTGCGGTGAAAGGGTTCCGTCAACAGTCGAGACCTGCACTTTCCTCCGGGAAACCCCGAGTCCTTGGAAAATATCAAAGAAAACATGCAATTCATTAGTTTTATATACCAACTTTTAACTCAAATTCGAAATGGAGAGTAAAGTGACATTTTTACAGTCTGACAGTGAAAATTATTGAATATTCAATATGTTGATTCGATATTCAATTGTTGAATAAGTCTCGGGCGAGTATAATAGTTTTTACTTGGTGGGCGAGTAACGAGGCTCCTCTGCCGGTTGACTTTCAGGATTCGGAGCTTTGCGTATCGCTGGGGATGAGCCTGCAGTATCTACGAGTCTCGGTGGTCTGCTGGCTGGCTGCGATGTGCCATCATCTTTATGCGACGGTTGCGTCGCTACCACGCAGGGATGATCCGCCGACTTACCTCAAGTACAGTCTCTTCGCCTGGGGCGCCCCCTTACTCGCCATGGGACTCGCCATTCTACTCCAGATCCACGAGAGCCATGACTTGTGGAACGTCGCTGGCCTCACGCCCTTCAATTGCTGGCAAGTCACGTATCATTCTTTTCATTATGTATACTTCTTATTATTTTTAATAATTATTCTTATTATTATTATCATTTTTTACTATATAAATATATATTATCATTATTATAACTATTATATATTTACTGTACACTTTACTACATTGTTTACCATATTATTATGTACTTTATTTGTTTTCAATTAGTCCCATTTCATCGCGAAGAAAAACAAATGTATAAAAATCCCGGGAAATCACTAATTTACAGCGCCAGTGAAATAAAAGCGCGCAGTTCCACTTGGAAATCGATTAAAACCGAGCGAATCGCTCGATCGAGTCGAAAGGTTTCACTCGGCCGAATCAACGAGGGAAAAAGGTCCGTCGATATAAAGGGAACGCGTAATAACTCGCCTGGAGCGTTGTCGTCTTTAGTAGAGCGGCGTTAAAGCGAAAAGGGAATACGAAGTGGAGCGCCGGTTCATTTACGGCGGAGCCGAGCGCCAAGCGATGAAAGTATAAAGTATAAAGGGAGTGCGAGACGCGACCAGCCCCCCCCTCGTGTACACACAGGGTGCATGGTGTTACAGTGCTAAAGGCAAATAATGTAATTAAATGCGCGGCAAACGTAGAGCGGGATAATGAGAGTAATGCGAGGAGAGCGGCGCGTGACTAGGTTTCAACTTTAAGCCGGGCGACGAGCGAAAGGGGTTGTTTAAAACAGTGGAACTCATTTGCCACTGATTATAATAAATGTTTGTGCGAATTATGAAATTCTTCGCTACTTGTCTTTGACTCAACGAAATTCGAGGAGATTAGATTCAACTATGTATAATCGCCGTTAACTGAGAGCTCTCTGTTTACTCAATTCGATTGAACTATCCAGTATTAACTAATCAAACACAAAGCATTAAAAATGTCCCTTTCAATATTCTCCGATCTACCCGCGAGTCTCCCGAGTGCTTCGAGTGTCCAACTTCGAAGACGATTGGCCTCGCTCAAAAAATAAACTTTCCTTAACTCAAAGGTGTCGAGGGCCCGACTACAAGACGCGCGTTGGCCCACGAACCATTTGACCAATCGCTCGAGACCGATTCGCTTACTCTCCCGCGGCTCCCTCAAAACAACTGTATATTTCGCCGTCCACTCGCCAGAATCCACTTTGCCGCCTCTTTTATTTGGCAAAGAGGGGTCGAGGAGAAGAGAGAAATATATTCCGAGGCTCCGTGTGGAGAGAAAAGAGTGGAGGAGAAAGATGAGCGAGACTTGTTAACATGCCCGATCATCACTGCCCTCGGTCCCTTTTCCTTCTGGAGAACGCGTCGAAAGGGCGGACCTACCCTTCGAGATAGGATACTCAATTTCTCCGGTGATTTTCTTTCTTTGGCGTCCTTTCTGACGCGGAGAAGACTCTCAAGTTCCTTGTCCCTCGACTTGGAGGGATTCTACCCTGTTCGAAAGAAGATGATCCACGCTGAGTTCTGAAAGAAAAGTCATTCCAGTGCACATGCGATCATCCCATTCTTTCTTTTCTTTCTTTTCGTTTCTGTGGACGTACAAGGTAACATCACTCGGCCAGTCATCATTCAATGATTTCACTTGGAATCAATACACATTGACAGGGTTTCCTTTCCACTGGTCGGGATACCTGAACAGGACGAGTTCCTAGTTAATCATTGATTAAATCCATTATGTAACAATACCATATTTGGAGCGCGAAGCACAAAGGGCGAGATTCCAATATGAAAAAGGAATCCATCAATGTATTAATATGCGGCATTTCGACAGACATACCGTCGAGTGCCGTCGAGTCCTTTTGAAGGGAACCAGCCGTGTATCTGGTGCTTGGCTGGAAACAGGAATCCAAGAGAGAGAGAGAGAGCCGCAATATTGCTGAGCGCGCGGTATCGGCGGCCCATTGAAAATCTACACGAGATTACTTTCCATCGAAAGAGTCGCGGCTTTGGCCTCCGGGTGACGAGGCCCGGGCTAGATTTCCGGGCTCGATCCATATTTTCCAGCTTCGCCCTTCCCGCCCTTTTTCTCCTCGCAACTTCATTTCCCTCTTCTTTCCCTCGACTCTCGTCTCCACCGCGCGAGGAGACTGAAACTTGTCTTAAGCCAGGTGGAAACGCGGTTTACTCAGTGACTCTGCTGGAATTCCGCTGGAATTCCAGGCTCGTTGAGAGATGGTTGAGAGCCTCTTTAAAAATCCTCCCTTCAATCTCGACCGAGAATTTCTCCCATTTTCACTCCGACGGTGTATTATTAATAATAATTGAGGAAGAAAGTCGGAACAATTAAAATGGAATTTTTTCCCGGATTCTCCACAGGTTTCTGGGAGCAATGCCAACCATTTACGCCTACGGGCTGCCGGTGGTTCTGCTGCTGCTCTCCGCGGTCTACTACCTCGTGAAAGCCGCCATCGTCTCCAGGTTCGCTTATATTCATCCAAACTCATAACTGAAACTCATAATCTGCTAATTCGAATTTATGCGACGCACGGCTTAATGCTTGACTCAGGTACACCTGCAGCATGCAGCTGGAGATTAAACAGCGCGAGAAGATGAAGAGGAGGCGGACACTGCAGTTGGTCCTCTTCCTGAAAGTGAGCGTGATTGTCGGACTGGTGGCCGGATGCGGTGTCGCCTCCAGGGTCTGGAAACTACCGTTCCTGTGGGCAGTCTTCTGCACCGGACACTCCCTTCAGGTGAGAGCTGAAACATTATGGCCAAGAAATATAATTAATTTTAATTCGATTTTAATTTAAAATAGCAACTAAAACAGATGAGGAAAACTTCTAGTTTCACGGGCAATTTCGCTAGTATCAGAGTCTCTGCAAGGACAAGCCCGACGCTTATTGTTTTGGCCGGTGGAAGTGGAGGGGCGAGAAAAGTTTGGCGGGCGACAGAAGGCGCGAATTGCCGGGGACTCTCGACGATATCTCATAGGGAAAGGGAAGGCGGCGAGCGAGGGAGAGTCCTCTCCGTTCTTTCTCCTGAGCGCGAAACACTTTCGGCCGCGTTATCGCTTATCGAGCGTTTTTCCCCTGTGCTCTTGCCGCTCTGTTTTTAGCTTTCCACGGTAGTCGGCCTCTTAACCGATTTCCAGGCCTCTTTGTAGAGGGAGAGACTCGCGAGTTTGCCGACGACTCGAAACCCATTGAATCGGAAAGCCGCTCGTCTCCTTCGTCCCGGACTCTCTCCCCCCGCGTTTTCAGCGGCTTGTTCCACTTTTCATGCGACCTCTGTGCTCTCTGCTCCTCGATTCCTCCATTCCTCTCCTTTCCCCGCACCGCTCGCATCATCGTTGAGGTCGGATGTCCTCGATATATTGGGAAAAGCTCGGGAGGACTGCGCGCGGCTGCCAAATGTGGTTGAGAGTCGAGACGGATGTTCCAATTATGTCTCGTCCATACATTACACCTGTGCATTGTTTTATCGCTGCGCTTGGATGAGAGCAGGGCTTGGCCGTGGCCCTGTCAGTCGCCTGCAATTGCAGGGTCCTCAAAGTCTACGCCAGGAAGTCCCATCGGCAACCCAAACAGCAGGTCAGTCCGACATTTCTATTCTAGTCCCTTTTCCATCGACTATTTATTAATCAAAGTCCTTTTCTCTGAAATCCAAAATTCGTTCTGGTAATTTTTCAAAGATTCACCACCCTTTCCCTGAAATCTAAAATTGATTTAGGTAATTTTTCAAAGATTCACAATCGAACATAGATTTCGTAATCGGAGATAACGCAGATGTCGGGAATACAACAGACGTACAAAAGAAGATTGTTAATGTTACCTTACAGATCGCGAGATCGAACAGCAGCATGCAGCTGCTCGCACCTGCGCCGGACCCCGTTTAGAGTCAGCGAGCTCCGCAGCGAGGGAACTTGGAGATGGAGTCAGGCGGCGAGGGTACAAGTGCTCCACCATATCCAAGGATTTCAACTATTTTTACACAAGAAGTATCTTTACCGGAGTCCGAAGATCGCGTCGCTGGAGGAAACTCGGCGACTAGTATGCGACGCGTCGCGTCGCATTGATCGGGGATGATGTCAGGACGCGAACAACCATTGGCGAGGCGCCTCGGGGAACGGACCTCGGCTACCTTCTTGCAAAATCCATCCACTACTTTATTCAGACCTTATTAATAACAACTCACTCAATTATTCACTCGACAAGTCCTTGGGGGCGGCCGTCAGGGCCAACCCGACTCAATTATTTCTCACCAAAGACACGCGATTCTCTATTACCGCCCCAGTCTCAATCTTTCCTCATTCAATCAATTAATACTCCAATTAAAAATCCACTCCGCCCCAGGTCACTCGCATTCTCTTTCCGTTTTCCCCGAGGCAGCAATTAGCTCTCGCATACACGGACGAGAGTGCAGAACTGCAGAGTATTGAAGTCCAGTAGACGAAGCTTTTTTCCGCCAGACATGGAGCGTCCGACGGCCAGAGATATGGAGGGCGCAGGTAAAAGAATTGCCGGGAGGCAGAAGGTGTAGCTTGTCCGGCGGTGATTGAGTTTCAGTCGAAATCCCGCTGGCATCAGGGATGGAGCAGCTATTCCCCTTGAAGGAGCGGAGTCTCCCGAGGAGCTCGCCGATCCCGGGGAGGAGATTGGTGATCGAACCTAGTCGAACATATCAGCGTTAAGTTGTATACCTATATCCTGAGGCAGCCAGGTCGTGTCAGCAGTTTCGTTCGCCCACACCCTCATACCCACTATCACACTAATAAACATGTAACAATGACGAGATTTCGGCGTAACGACACATTGTTGACCAAACACACACATCTACTTCGTTCAATTATTATTGTTTACAGGTATTTTTATTATAAACACCAATTTCCTCGCACGTTGAATGTATTGACGCGTGTGTTGTTATTAGGAAAAGCTTTGCGTAGTGAAATAATTAAACGCAATATCGTGCAGGATTTGCTTTAATTTATCAAGCCGGTGTTATTATTACTTCATTATGAAAGCGGGTGGTCGACAATGTGTTGAAAAGTGAAAATGCTATTATTACCGAAGGTCCAGCGCCAGTAGTGTATGGAGTGGCGATCTTGTTAATCAACCGACTGTAATCAAACATGCGATCATCGCCGAGGCGAGAATGTCCGTCTCGAGTCCCGGCAATGTAGCACTCTCGAATTTTCCGAGGCCGACAGGCGCATTTGATTGCGTCGCTCTCGAGAGGATTGAAGGATCTTTATTAAAGCGTGTCGGCAGGGGCTTCTTAATTAAAAGGGGACTCGCGCTGATCCTTATTGGCCCGGCGGGCCTAATTGATACATCTCGAGCCTGAAAAGACAGAGGAACAATTAAAGGACACTCTCGGCGAGCGCTCTCTCCATCCGCGCGCGCGCCGAGTGATAGATGAAATTCAATTGGCGGCGATTGGACGATTTGTCGGGGCTAGCTTTCCCGGGCGCCGTTACAGCTAACTCGATAAGTCCCCCCTTTGATCCCCGGGGAAAGCTCGGCTTCGGGTTAAAGTAGAGTCCAAATAAATATTGTCCCCACGCGCCTCCCGATATATTGCCCATTTTATTCCAACCTTTTTTGACCTGTTGCTTTCAAGCGGAAAATCATTCACTCGAAAACCAGTTACCCTTGAGCTTCCAGGGAAGAATTTTTGGCAACGTTACATTTTTATATTAATTTCACTTTGTCGGAGAATTGAGTTGAACCCCGAGGGTCTGTCTTTCCAGACTCGGAGGGAACTTGGTAATTCCTGTGATAGCGTGCACGAACCTTATTAGAATCAGAGTAATGAAGGACAGCGGGTGCCGAAACATTCTACGAATGAATTTCGTCGGATCTCGCCGGCATTTCCCCGGGGACGAAAGGGCTGTGGAGGGCGAGGGTATCCGATGTCGATATGAGAGAAGTTGCTTAGCAGTCAACCGACTCTCTCCCCATCGTGGAGGATCGCGCCGCTAAATGGAGCTCTCGGGCTTTAACTGAGATCACACACCGGTCAAGTTACTCGGAATACTCTCTCGGGTCACTCTCGCCGAGAACTTGCAAGAAACCCGAGTAATCTCTCCCGATATCGTTTCAGCGGCGCTCGCTCCTCGCCCACGGCAACTCTTTCCCGACTTGATTAATGCAGAGAGAGATTTCCCCGGCTAAAACAGCGGGGCGTAAATGTCAACTTGTCCGATGTGATTGCTGTTGTTGGCATTTGTCGTGCGAGCGTGACATTTTATTCGGTGATTTTTACGACTCGTCTTGCGTCCTGAGGAAATGTAGATGGCCTCTCTTGGAGAGTGGTTGGTAGTGGTCGGGTGGGATCATCCGCTTTTGTGTCTTCGTTTGCCTTGCTTTTTCTCGGCTTCCTTTTAATTACATTCCTCCCCCGAGCGTCGCCGAGTTCCGATGGAAATTCGAGTCCTCCGAGTAATTCAATCATTGGGAACCTGCCATTATCGGATAAGCCGCGGGGCTGGGAAGCCGGCAAAGGTGCTCGTTGCGGTTTTGAGCCAGACATTCTCCCCAGATGTGATTAACACACTCTCGGCGATGACCCGAGCGCAATCTCATTAGCACACGTAATTACAAAGCGCACGTATCTGTAAGCAGCCAGTGTAATCACGAATAAATATTTTGAGACCCTTCGCCGAGTTCCGTCCGTGAATCAACCCTGGAGGAACCGAGCACCCTAGCTTTCCCCGATGCTCCTCAGAACATCTCATCCTTAATCATAGAAATCACCAGTGGACACGCCGAGTCCTTTGAAGGAAATGCGACCTCCAAGTCTTCGAAACCACCTTCGCCAGTGCACGAGGACTCAATGTGGAACGATGCGAAGTTCCATGTAAGTGGAATGAGCCCACCTGTCTTACCAGTCCAGCCACTTCCAATCCTGCAAGATACAATATTCCTTGACTCGGAGAACTTCGAGAAATACAACATTCGTAAATTAATGCAACTTTTTCCACAAATTTCAGTGTTGGATATATAAAGTTCCGTGTAAGTGAAGTAAACAGGAGGAGTCTCAGCCGTAAAGTCGCTCGTTTACGTGGGAAATAAAGGGACTCGACGGCGAGCGGCATCCAGTAAAGCGAGGAGCGAAGATTAGCTTGCACTCGCACGTACCATCTGCACTCGTTCGCAGCTGGCTTTTAAAGCGAGAAGAGGACAATTAGAGCAAGTAAAAGAGCGCCTCGCCGCCAGTGAATGCGCTGGGTGTGTGCTCGCTTATTGCGGCTCTATAATTATCGGACAAGTCATTCCGCGGGAGTATATCAGCAGCGAATTGGACAAATTGGAAGTCCGATTCGAGCTCGATTGCCCGGCACAGAATTCACCACATAGTTTCCGGGCGGCAGTGGCCATTTAATAAGAGGAAATCTGCCAATAACCCGGGGTGCCAGCTAATCATTGGAATTCCTGGGCAAATATGCCCCGGCGATCGATAAACAAAACCTAGTTTCAAAACCTGGAAAATTACCAACAATAAATATGAAGTATTGTCACTTGAATTATATTTACATAACCAGAGTGCATTGTGAGGGTTTAATTACCCGGGCACTTAATGACTCGAGATATAATCGGACGTTAGGTCCTCGAAGAGTGGCTTCCTTTCTCGTAGTGGCGCCAATTAAATTTTAATAACCGACCAAGCGCTCTCGAGCCATATTCTTCAGTGGATCCCAGTTTACTTTAATCGGAGCAATCTGCTCGAGTATTCACTGTTAATGCGCTTCGACCCGCACTGCATTCAAGAACAGGCTCTGCCTCGTCCCAATTAAGCACCGACCAGTATCCACTGTGCTCCGTCGAGGAGGAGCTCCTTTTTTCCAGCGCGGGACCTACGGGAAAGTTGGGCATAATTAATCGGGGAAAGGGAGACTAGGACTTTACTTGTGTCGGGAGTTTGCCCGATAAAGGGCCAACTTTTCCATGGGGCTGCGATGCAAGTTCCATTTGATGCTCCACTTTCCACCCGGGGACTCCTCTTCCCCCGGAACTTGGACAATCACAGCTTAGATCGCTCTCCCCCTCGGCTCCTCGTGTCGCCCGATAAATCCACGTCGGAGACACGTCGAATAGCTTGTAAACTTTCCCTCGTGTATGTGCGAGGGTCCCACTATTGAATTATTGGGCCTCCGCGCTCCGTGATATTCTCGCGATCCAGCGAACCTTTATCTTCGTGCTCTGTTATAATTAGGATTTGCGTTGTCTAAGGAAATTTGATTACCGCGGATTGTTTTCGCCGTGGAAATCGGTGCTCGCTTCCGCATTGCTGGAACTTTCATTGAGAGCTGGCAGACTGCGAGATCTGTTTGTTCAGGATTAATAACGAAGGTCCACAAGGATCGAGGACGAACTTTGGCGCAGTCTCATCGCGAAAGGTTTACATGGGAGTTCGCAGATGAGAGTGCATTCCTCGAATGCTCCAATCTCATTTGTCCCAGCGGCCGCGCGCCTTTGTCTTCCCAGCGGGAGGAGCCGGATTTTCGTCTTGTTACGCGGCCGGTGGAAAGCAATTTTCCCCGGGGCGGGGAGTTTTCAATCGGAGCTCCCTCGCTCGCGAAGATCGCCGCTCTCCGCTCGGATTCGGACGTGCCCGCTTTTTATTGCCAGCTGCTGTCGACGATGCGCGCCGATTGCCAATACCGGAGCGCAGTGATTCGTTCGGGCGAGTCCCCCGCGGGCGCTCTAACACGAATACCCAGCGTGTCCCGGGGATCGTCAATTAAATTTAATAAATAGCGAGAAGCGCATAGACCGCCTCCTCTCTCACGATCCCGCTCGCCTAGCAATTTGCATCGCTTCCACGCATTCGCTATCGCTGCGATTTCCCACTGGAGCGCGGCGCGTCCGATTAGTGCGATCGGGAGTGAGGATGTTCAGCTAACGAGCTGTGAAAAGAGCCGATCGGAAGCGCACTCCATTCCTCTAGTGAATCGTGAATTAGTGGCGCGCGTCATTAAATCGATTCAAGGACCTCGCCTGCACAGCGAAAGCAAATAAAAATGATCAAACCTCATTAATATTACTTTCTCTATCACTTCAAGTCCTGAAAAACATACTACTTCGTATAGAACGATTAATCCTGATTAATTGCAACCAATAACATTCGATGCAATACTTTATCACCTCGCCGGACTCGAATCAATACCGCGCTAGTTTATACCCATACAAAAGGATCGTAAGCGTTGTGCAAGAGCCAGGCACTATAAGGGCTGCCAGGCCATTGGTAGGACAAGCGAACGTAGCACCGTGATCTTTCTTCGTCTCCCAGCGGCTGACATTCAATTATCGGGATGCATCCGGAACTTGGCGGGCGGCGGTGGGAGGCGCATCCGTTTTTCCACCTCCGATGCCGCAGCGCAACCACCCCCCGGGGCACAGCCACCCGCCCCTTATCGCTTCGGAGTGGCGAGTGTGCACGGTTTTATCGGCCCCTTCGCTATCGAATTACGCACTACGCACTAGCGCATTATAATGGGCTATTGTGCCCCGGCAATATCGGCGGTGATGCTTAATGGAGAGCGTCGCTGCAACGGCGATATACCTTGTTATAAATATCGGCCTCCCATTCCTGCCCGATCCAATAAGGTCAATGCGATATTATCGGCGTCGATAGTTTCCGATATTGCGACGTTCATTCGCCCGAATTACCCCAGTTGGATGGATTTTTTGCAATCGTGTCCGATGTATATTGGAATGCCTGTTGTTTAAGGGGAAGATTCAGAGTTCCTGTAATTACAGTCAGAATTATGGTGTGTAATTTTGATATTGGGGTGGAAAGGTGTCTATTTTTCCGAGTCATTCCTGCAGATGACTGGGAAGCTCCGACGGCCAGGTGCCGTGTAAGCCACGAGCCGAGCATACCACAACCGGACAATCAATTGGAGAATTGGACCGCGCGGGCTCGCGGATTCCCCGAGTGCCGCGGGCCGAATTCCAAGAACTAATTCGGAATTCCGCCGCAAGCCGCGGCCGATTCCAACTTTCGCGTGCCATCTCGGGGCGGCGAGTCGCTCACGATAGCTTAGAATTACAGGTGAAGCAGAGTCGCTAATGCACTGGCTATTCATGAGGCGTTCGCCGGGATCGAGAGGGCGGTGTGGCGTCGCTAAACTCTATTCAAATGAGGCGGTGGCGCAAGGATGAGAGGATAAAAGGAGGCTGCCGCGGCTAAAGGGGTAGGAAGAAAGTGACTCGGCTTTGTCCTGGTGCCAGGACGTCTGGAGCCACTCGAATCGACCGGCTCTCTCCATGCCGCCGGAACACATAAATCCACTGCGAGAAGTCAAGGC